>CM042407.1:2783484-3478484 GCA_023634145.1 Thymallus thymallus | reverse complement strand
CTGTCTGTCTCTGTCTCGCTCTCTGTCTGTCTGTCTCTGTCTCGCTCTCTGTCTGTCTGTCTCTGTCTCGCTCTCTGTCTGTCTGTCTCTGTCTCGCTCTCTGTCTGTCTCTGTCTCGCTCTCTGTCTGTCTCTGTCTGTCTGTCTCTGTCTCGCTCTCTGTCTGTCTGTCTCGCTCTCTGTCTGTCTGTCTCTGTCTCGCTCTCTGTCTCGCTCTCTGTCTCTGTCTGTCTCGCTCTCTGTCTCTCTCTCTGTCTCTCTCTCTCTGTCTGTCTCTGTCTCGCTCTCTGTCTCTCTCTCTGTCTGTCTCTGTCTCGCTCTCTGTCTCGCTCTCTGTCTCTGTCTCTCTCTCTGTCTCTCGCTCTGTCTCGCACTGTCTCGCACTCTGTCTCGCACTCTGTCTCTCTCTCGGTCTGTCTCTGTCAAGCTCTCTGTCTCTGTCTCGCTCTCTGTCTGTCTCTGTCTCGCTCTCTGTCTGTCTCTGTCTCGCTCTCTGTCTGTCTCTGTCTCGCTCTCTGTCTGTCTCTGTCTCGCTCTCTGTCTGTCTCTGTCTCGCTCTCTGTCTGTCTCTGTCTCGCTCTCTGTCTGTCTCTGTCTAGCTCTCTGTCTGTCTCTGTCTCTCTGTCTGTCTCGCTCTCTGTCTGTCTGTCTCTGTCTCGCTCTCTGTCTGTCTGTCTGTCTCTGTCTCGCTCTCTGTCTGTCTGTCTCTGTCTCGCTCTCTGTCTGTCTGTCTCACTCTCTGTCTCTGTCTTGGTCTCGCTCTGTGTCTCTCTCTGTCTGTCTCTGTCAAGCTCTCTGTCTCTCTCTCTGTCTGTCTCTCTCTGTCTCGCTCTCTGTCTGTCTCTCTCTGTCTCGCTCTCTGTCTGTCTCTCTCTGTCTCGCTCTCTGTCTGTCTCTGTCTCGTTCTCTGTCTGTCTCTGTCTCGCTCTCTGTCTGTCTGTCTGTCTGTCTGTCTGTCTGTCTCTGTCTCGCTCTCTGTCTGTCTGTCTCTGTCTCGCTCTCTGTCTGTCTCTGTCTTGCTCTCTGTCTGTCTTGCTCTCTGTCTGTCTCGCTCTCTGTCTGTCTCGCTCTCTGTCTGTCTCGCTCTCTGTCTGTCTCGCTCTCTGTCTGTCTCGCTCTCTGTCTCTCTCTCTGTCTGTCTCTGTCAAGCTCTCTGTCTCTCTCTCTCTGTCTCTCTCTCTGTCTGTCTCTCTCTGTGTGTATCCCCTGTCCTAATTATAGATTGCCTATTAATCAGCTAAAGCTGTAATTATAACACCTGCAACATGTAATCTGATTGTGAAGAATGATAAAATCTGCTGCTCTCCCCTGGTTGGGGAGAAGGGAGGAGAAGGGAGAGGGGGGTGTTGGCTGTAAAATGAATTGGTATTCATTCTCTGTGGAACACATTTTGGTTACAGACACACAAACAAACAAACGTGTGGCTTGGCAATCTGATTTGATTTAGCACGGCAGTGGTGCCGGGGGAAGATGTGTGTGTGGTTCATCTATTTGAAGTGACAGAATTATGAGTTCAGCTCAGGTGAATTGAGGCCCACACATGTTGAATCACAATTTCATCCTTGTCCCCTCCCATCTGTGTGTGTGTGTGTGTGTGTGTGTGTGTGTGTGTGTGTGTGTGTGTGTGTGTGTGTGTGTGTGTGTGTGTGTGTGTGTGTGTGTGTGTGTGTAAGGGAGAGAGAGACTGTGATTGAGAGTGTTTTGTGTTTCAATCAAAATAAAGAGGGGGTCCATATCAAAATCTATATCAAAATTTACTACTCATGAAAACTGGTTTGTGGAGAATTCATGAGCAAGACAAAACAACAACAAAACATCGCAGAATTCACCCATTCGATTCACTGGAGCCACCATGGCTAACCTGTGGAATGAGTGAGCGAGTTGAGTGGATTTGATGAGCGAATGGAAACACAAACAGTCCTCTGGGCGGAACACAAAGGGCTAAACTCTTGATGTTGATATTCATGTCAGCTGTCTGATAACATACTCCAGCACCAACGTTATTGACGCCTTCTCACAGTGAAGTAATAAGCAGAGAGCAGAAAGACAAATGTTTTACAGTAATAAGCAGAGAGCAGAAAGACAAATGTTTTACAGTAATAAGCAGAGAGCAGAAAGACAAATGTTTTACAGTAATAAGCAGAGAGCAGAAAGACAAAAGTTTTAAGGTAATAAGCAGAGAGCAGAAAGACAAACGTTTTACAGTAATAAGCAGAGAGCAGAAAGACACAGGTTTTACAGTAATAAGCAGAGAGCAGAAAGACACAGGTTTTACAGTAATAAGCAGAGAGCAGAAAGACACAAGTTTTACAGTAATAAGCAGAGAGCAGAAAGACACACGTTTTACAGTAATAAGCAGAGAGCAGAAAGACAAGTTTTACAGTAATAAGCAGAGAGCAGAAAAACAAGTTTTACAGTAATAATCAGAGCAGAAAGACATGTTTTACAGTAATAAGCAGAGAGCAGAAAGACACACGTTTTACAGTAATATGCAGAGCAGAAAGACACACGTTTTACAGTAATAAGCAGAGAGCAGAAAGACACACGTTTTACAGTAATAAGCAGAGAGCAGAAAGACACAAGTTTTACAGTAATAAGCAGAGAGCAGAAAGACACAGGTTTTACAGTAATAAGCAGAGAGCAGAAAGACAAGTTTTACAGTAATAAGCAGAGAGCAGAAAGACACAAGTTTTACAGTAATAAGCAGAGAGCAGAAAGACACAGGTTTTACAGTAATAAGCAGAGAGCAGAAAGACAAGTTTTACAGTAATAAGCAGAGAGCACAAAGACACAAGTTTTACAGTAATAAGCAGAGAGCAAAAAGACACAAGTTTTACAGTAATAAGCAGAGAGCAGAAAGACACAAGTTTTACAGTAATAAGCAGAGAGCAGAAAGACACAAGTTTTACAGTAATAAGCAGAGAGCAGAAAGAGGGCGTTGATAGTAAGAGAGAGGAAAAGAGGGAAAGCTGGGTTAACTGGTCAGCAACTATGAGAGGGAAAGCTGGGTTAACTGGTCAGCAACTATGAGAGGGAAAGCTGGGTTAACTGGTCAGCAACTATGCCATACCTAAGCAACCTAAAATCCAACTGTATCTTTGATGTGTATGACCTTGGTATCTATGCTTATCAACATAGGGGCTATGATCAAATCACTATGAACTACTGCAGCCTACTGAGGGGCTAGGTGTTGTGAATGCGTGCATGAAGTGTTGAGTCAGCCAGCATTAGACCACTGTCACAACCAGAGTGGAGAGAGGGGAAAAAAGAGACTGTAGGAGGTGGAGAAGGAGAGAACGAGGGAGGGGAGAGAGGGACGGAGAAGGGTGAGAGAGGGGGATGGAGCTGCCAGTCTGTGGGTGCCAGGGGCAGGAGTGGCAGGCTGGCTAGCCGTGTGGTCAGACCCCCTAGCAAGAGGTATGCCGTCTCACACAGATCTGGTTACACAAGATCTACACCTGCTGTGTACAAACACGCACACAGGCATGCATACGAACACGCACACAGGCATGTACACAAACACTTTACACATTTGCCACTATTCACGGACACAGGCAGCATGACTAAAACATACAATAACACACACACACACACACACACACACACACACTCAGAGAGAGAGAGAGACACATACATTACTAACACATGGGGTGTTGTGCTAGTCCCCGCTGGGATGTGATCAGCCACAGAGCTCCACTCACAGCCACCTGAGCTTCTTCTTGAAAAGCACATCAGTGTGTGTGTCTGTGTGCGTGCTTGTTCGTTGTGTGTGTGTGTGTGTGTGTGTGTGTGTACATGTCATAATGCAGCTGCTACTCTTCCTGGGACAAAATGGAGGTGTAATCCAGCAGGGGCTTTTAAAGATCACGGATTACAAAAAGAGAGCCAGTCACGTCGAGGACACCAACGCCACCTTACCGGACGAGCTAAACAC
The DNA here is from genome assembly GCA_023634145.1 of Thymallus thymallus. NCBI lineage: Eukaryota > Metazoa > Chordata > Actinopteri > Salmoniformes > Salmonidae > Thymallus > Thymallus thymallus. The sequence goes on along the minus strand of CM042407.1, from coordinate 3,474,551 downwards.
CTTTTCCTTAAGTTTCGAGCAGAACAACTCTGAGCTGCCAAGGAGAGCTTCAGAGGACAACAAGGCTACATGCATACGGTCTCCACAGAGGACGTTCAAGCGTTTTAACCCTCGCAAGGCTGCCGCCCAAACGGCATCCCTAGCCGCGCCATCTGAGCACGTGTTTTCTGACATCTTTCTTTAGCTCAGTGGCTCAGCGGTCTAAGACACTGCATCCTCAGTGCTAGAGGCGTCACTACAGAAAACCTGGTTCAAATCCAGACTGTATCACAACCGGACGTAATTGGGAGTCCCATAGGGCGGCGCACAATTGGCCCAGCGTCGTCAGAGTTTGGCCGGTGTAGGCCGTCATTGTAAATAAGAATTTGTTCTTAACTGACTTTCCTAGTTAAATAAAGGTTACATTTAAAATAAATAAAAAATCCCCACCTGCTTCAAGATGTCCAGAAAGGGAAAGTAATTGAACTGAATGATTGCCGACCCGTAGCAATCACTTCCATCATAAAGTGCTTTTTAGAGGCTAGTCAATGACCACATCACATCTTCCCTTGCCGACACACTTGCATTCCACTGCACACTTCCCTCACCCACCTTGACAAAAGGAATGCATATGTGAGGATGCTGTTCATTGACTACAGCTTGGCGTTCAATACCATAGTGCCCTCTAAGCTCACAGCCCTGGGACTGAACTCCTCCCTATGCAACTGGGTCCTGGACTTCCGTACACAGGTGGTGAAGGTACATCCCCGGGTGGTGAAGGTACAACCAGGCTGTGCACCCGTGGAGACGGTCAAAAGCGTCAAGTTCTTTGGCGTAAAATGGTCAATCCACACGGACACCGTGGTGAAGAATGCACGACAGCGACTCTTCAAACTCAGGATGTTGAAGAAATTTGGCCTGTCCCTGAGGGCCCTCACAGATTTCTACAGGAGCACCACCAAGAGGATACTGTCGGGCTGTATCACAGCCTGGTACGGCAACTCCACCACTTCTGACTGAAAGGCTCTACAGAGGGTGGTACGCTTAGCCGAACGCACCATTGGGTGCACAATCCCTGCCCCCCAGGACACCTACAACACCAGGTGTCGCAGGAAGGCCAAAAATATCATAAAAGGGCCTCAGCCACCAGAGCCACGGCCTGTTCTCCTCGCTCCCATCACTCAGACTGGCCAATAACGTCTACCCCGAGACCATCAGGCTGATGAATGGCCACCATTAGGCAGCTACCTGCTCCCCGTGCCCCCCTCCTGTCCCCCAGACTTCCAAAATAAGAGACAAAAATACTATTTACACACTATTCATATATACAGAGTACTGGGACAGTGACATTTTTTTGTACTCCAGGACTTTGGATTTGAAATTAAACAATGACTATGACGTTAAAGTGCAGACTGTCAGGTTTAATTTGAGGATATTTAGACATTAACCGTTTTGACATTACAGCACTTATATGTGTATTAAAGTAGTAAATACAAGTATTTGGTCCAATATTCTTGGCACGCAATGATTACATTTATTTAACCTTTATTTTACAAGGCAAGTCAGTTAAGAACAAATTCTTATTTACAATGACATCCTACTGGGGAACAGTGGGTTAACTGCCTTGTTCAGGGGCAGAACGACAGATTTTTACCTTGTCGGCTCGGGGATTCGATCCAGCAACCTTTCGATTACGGGCCCATCACTCTAACCACTGGGCTACCTGCCGCCACATCAAGCTTGTGACTCTATAAACCTGTTGTATGTATTTACTGTTTGTTTTGGATGTTTCAGATTATTTGGTGACAATATAAATTCATGGTAAATATTGTAAATAAGAATATAATATGTTTCTAAACAGTTTTGACATTAATGTGGATGCTACCATGATTACGGAGAGTCCTGAATGAAACTTGAATAATGATGAGTGAGAAAGTTAGACACACAAATATTATAGACATGCTAACCTCTCAGCATTACAATATCAGGGGAGGTTAGATTGTTCGGGGGGTATGATATTTGTGCATCTGTAAGATCCGTAAATTAAGCCCTGCAATAACAATCTAACAAACATCTCAGAAGCATGGCTGGAAACCTAAAAGATGGTATCCAATCATATTTTCCCTTTGAAATGGATCCCAAAACTCTACCGCAGTTGACCAAGTCAAATACGAAGCAGAGGCCTAAAGTGAGTTAGCAAGGTTTGTGTCTGTCTGTGTGTGTGTGTGTGTGTGTGTGTGTGTGTGTGTGTGGTGAGAAAAAGAGCTGTGAAAGTGAATGAATGCGTCATATGAAAGCATGGACACACACACACACACACAAACACACACACCTTCCCGCTGTTCAAAACCTGAGCAGAGCAAACAGAGCCCAAGGTAAGACGGGTCTCCGTTCTAACGATTCCCCCAGCAGGCTGCCTACAAATGAACAACAACCTTACCGCTGTCGTGAATGAAATATCACCGGCCCGCGCACTGAGAAACATCTAGTGCAGATGAATTCATCAAAACTGTTATCTCTGCAGTGGGGGAAAAAATGGAACTCATTTAAAGAGAAGCGGTCCCATGAAGAATAGCCTCGCATTTTTCATCTTCCTCTCCATCCGTCAGAGCACACCTGGGGAGAGCACACCTGGGGAGAGCACACCTGGGGAGAGCACACTTGGGGAGAGCACTGACTGGGCCAGTATACATGCACAGAAATAGCTGGACTGTGACTCAATCTTGTAGGGCGGTCTCGGTCTGTCTAAACTCCTGCCTGTCTTTCTGATTATATGCCTGTCTCGCTCTCTGTCCTCTTGTCTGTCCTCCCATCTGTCCGTCTGTCTACTATAACCACACGCCACTACAGAACCTCAATCAGCATTTGCCAGTATCCTGTGCACCGTCCCAGCCTGCTGTGCTTGCCTGTGGCGGGACTCATTGACTCACTGTGTTGACTAACCCAGTGTGTTGCTACGGTTTTGCCGATGCTGCAGTAAAGACTCATTACTGTAATGGAGGTGAAGTGGGGTGACAGGGGAGACTCGGGGGGACACCACAGGCCCTGTACCTGCCCATCACACACCCTCCCAGGCAACTAATGGAATTCAGCACGACCCCGACATCTGTCTGTCTGTCTGTATGTGCCACGACCCCGATGTCTGTCTGTCTGTATGTGCCACGACCCCAACATCTGTCTGTGTGTATGTGCCACGACCCCGACGTCTGTCTGTCTGTGTGTATGTGCCACAACCCTGATGTTTGGTCTGTCTGTATGTGCCACGACCCTGATGTCTGTCTGTCTGTCTGTATGTGCCACGACCCTGACGTCTGTCTGTATGTATGTGCCACGACCCCGACGTCTGTCTGTCTGTCTGTCTGTATGTATGTGCCATGACCCCGATGTCTGTCTGTATGTATGTGCCTATATCTGCCAGGAGAGAGAGAGAGAGAGAGAGAGAGGGTTTCCAGTCAGCAGAGCTCCTGAGGACAAAACAAAAGAACGACAATCTCTGGCCCTTAACGCTGCCAGCTTAACGCCGTCACCTGAACACTGCCAGGCACCGGCGCCCATGGAGCTGCTGAACAGACTGGGCGTTCAGTCAGCACTCCGCTCTTCCCCAGAGAGAGTTCAGACGTCTCAGGGCCCAAGTTTTTCCTCTCTGGACATTTCCTCCCTCGCAGCACAATGCTGAGAAAAAGAGGGTAAGTGGAGAGAGGAGGGTGCCAAATGTCAGCAGCCATCAACGACACCTCGGCCTGTAGTAGACGTCTGTGCCTTGGAAGGTCAGGCAAAGAAATGCTAAGCAGAGAACCTACGCTACGGTAGCTACGCCACGGAACAGAACGGGAGGGAAAAGACAAGAATTCTCAACCTGATAATAGCTAAACTTACAGCCCTAATCAACCTGATAATAGCTAAACTTACAGCCCTAATCAACCTGATAATAGCTAAACTTACAGCCCTAATCAACCTGATAATAGCTAAACTTACAGCCCTAATCAACCTGATAATAGCTAAACTTACAGCCCTAATCAACCTGATAATAGCTAAACTTACAGCCCTAATCAACCTGATAATAGCTAAACTTACAGCCCTAATCAACCTGATAATAGGTAAACTTACAGCCCTAATCAACCTGATAATAGGTAAACTTACAGCCCTAATCAACCTGATAATAGCTAAACTTACAGCCCTAATCAACCTGATAATAGGTAAACTTACAGCCCTAATCAACCTGATAATAGCTAAACTTACAGCCCTAATCAACCTGATAATAGGTAAACTTACAGCCCTAATCAACCTGATAATAGCTAAACTTACAGCCCTAATCAACCTGATAATAGCTAAACTTACAGCCCTAATCAACCTGATAATAGGTAAACTTACAGCCCTAATCAACCTGATAATAGCTAAACTTACAGCCCTAATCAACCTGATAATAGCTAAACTTATGTTATGAAACTGTTATCCTCTAAGACCTGGTGTGTAAAACTGTTATCCTCTAAGACCTGGTGTGTAAAACTGTTATCCTCTAAGACCTGGTGTGTGAAACTGTTATCCTCTAAGACCTGGTGTGTAAAACTGTTATCCTCTAAGACCTGGTGTGTGAAACTGTTATCCTCTAAGACCTGGTGTGTGAAACTGTTATCCTCTAAGACCTGGTGTGTTAAACTGTTATCCTCTAAGACCTGGTGTGTAAAACTGTTATCCTCTAAGACCTGGTGTGTGAAACTGTTATCCTCTAAGACCTGGTGTGTGAAACTGTTATCCTCTAAGACCTGAGAGAAAATATCAAAAAGATTCTGCTGTTTTTCTAAGCTGAGAGCACAGGATGACGCAGGTTACCCTCATTCGGTATGACGCACACTGGCATTTTGTAATACGGAGCTCATGGTTGCGCCGGTCATATGGGCATTAGGGTTGAACCACATTTAGTCGACTGGTCGATTGTTTGGTCGATTGGCTGTTGGTCGACCAAGATTTCTTTAGTCCAGCAGTCGCAAATATATAGATTTATTTTATGGTGCACAAGACACTTGTCTGAGTTGAGCCTGTCTCAGTGGACTAATCCATTGCAGAGGCCATTCCTGGCCATCACTCTATAATCAATAGCCTAACTGTTAAATTAGATCTATAATCAATAGCCTAACTGTTAAATTAGATCTATAATCAATAGCCTAACTGTTAAATTAGATCTATAATCAATAGCCTAACTGTTAAATTAGATCTATAATCAATAGCCTAATTGTTAAATTAGATCTATAATCAATAGCCTAACTGTTAAATTAGATCTATAATCAATAGACTAACTGTTAAACGTGCCTGGCTTTGCAAATCATCCATATACTGTATAGATCTACGGAAATAAGACAGATGCTGTTTCTGTTGCCAGTTTGAGTGTTTGTTTAATAGCCTACTGATTCAGTGAGCACCAAGCCTCACGCAACCGCAAAATGCCGGCTAAAGCTATTTCAGAAATTCAGGGTTGAGGGAATAGGGAATGTTTTTCCTAAACAAATGAGGTATTTCAGTAACCAAACTTTTCAGTCAGAGAAACAAGTAAAAAACGAAATGGCTGTAATTAGGTTGCAACTTTAGCACGGACAGCGCACCAGTCACACAGGCACTCGCTGTCATTTTTTGATTGTATTCAAACACATAGGGTGCGTCTATATATGGAAAAATAAAAATGTTAACATTTCGACCAAGATCCTTTATTATTAAAGTGTCAGGCACTGGTAACGCAATCCCTGTGTTGGCTACAGTGTTGCCTTCACCAACTCTCAACACAGGGATATGATATTCATATTTTCTTACATATTCATGGGTTTCATTGTTGAAAGGGCTGGGTCCTGTTGCCAAGTGAAAGAGAGATGATTGTGGGTCCTCTGGTTGCCAATGTCAAGCTATGTCAGTCAAAGGCCCGGACAGAGCCACACCAGACTGGGTCTTATACTGAGCAAACCCAAGCAGTTACAGTCACACATTATTTGAAGATATATATATAATCTGCAGATTCTCCAAGTGATCTGCAAGCTTAAAGTCATGTCTCTCAGGCACAAGCTGGGTCAGGGTCGACAATCCGAGCAGTCAAAGAAATCCAAATCCCACAATGTCTGAAGTCAAACAGCCTTCACAGGGCAGCCTTGGAGCAGTCACAGCGACCTTCACCAACGAACAGTCCAACTAGTCTGAATTGTTTATGGAGTATTCAAGAATAGCAGTGTGCTGGAGTTTCTTTTTCATATAATGTCTACAGAGTTTTCCACCATGCACTTGGGAGCTACGTAAGGTGTGTGAAGTGTTCAACTTACCGTGTCTCAGTCAGCGGAGTGATGCAGATCTTTGATGAAGCTTCAAGGTCCTACGAACAGGCGTCAGAGCTCATGCCTGAGAGAGAGAATGTCAGTATGAGTATTATAATTACATTGTTCTTCCAGTAAAACAGAGATGTCAGCAAAGCTATATAAAAAAAATATTGAGCCTTACAGGAAGTGTCTGAATTTCACAAACACAAGGACAAGATGGCTCCTTTTGACAGGGCAACCTTAGCTATGAGTACATTGGATACCAGGCATCTGAACAAATCACAATCGAGTAGGGACTTGATCTGAAAGCGACCTGTGTCGTAAGGCAGTGCCAGGGCAGGTGGCGAGATAAGACATAGGAGACGGGCTTCAGCATGCCAACCGGAATGTCAGTCTGTTGTTTGGTGCTCGATGATACAGGAGTGAAACCTGTATTGTGGTGACAATATCACATTATGGCTATGCTTGTCATCAGCAGGGACTGGGGAGTTTGTCAGGATCCAAATAAATATGAAAGGAGCTGTATGACAATCCTACGGCTAGGGTTAAAGTCAATGGATATTTATCAAATAGTTTTACCCTGGAAAGAGGTAAGAGACAGGGTTGTGCATGGTCGCCACTACTCTTCGCATTATATTTGTAACCATTAGCTCAGTACATCAGACAAAATACAGATATCAGGGGAATTACAATTAAAGGGATGGAGCATAAACTGGCCTGCTACTCGGATGACATTTTGATCTATCTAGGGCAACCAACATATTCTTTACCTAAATTGATGCAATCATTTGATCAGTATGGTCAACTATCAGGATACAAGATCAACATAGGAAAAACCCAATTGCTTTCATATAACTATAGCCCACCAGGAGAAATAGAAGGCAGGTACCCCCTGGCATGGCAAACGGAGTCTTTAAAATATTTTGGGTATCAACTTACCAAAGGATCTTGGAAAACTGTCAGAATGCAACTACTCGCCTATACATAAAAAAATGAAGGAAGACATAGAAAAAATGGGAGCTAATTCCTTTCTTTAGTTTCAGCTAAAGGATTGAATCGATTAAAATGAATATACTGCCCAGATTCTTATATCTATTCCAGACCCTGCCAATAGAGATGAACCAAAACCAATTCAATGAATGGGATAAAACGTTATCAATGTATATATGGGAAGGTAGAAGACCTCGGGTTCGTCTCAAAACTTTGCAATTAGCCGAAGAAAAAGGGGGATGGGTCCTACCCTCTCTTAGGGATTATTACTTTGCAGCACAGATGAGAGCTATGATATGCTGGTGCAACCAATCATATAACGCTCAATGGAAAAACACGGAAGAGAAATGTATGTACCCTTCAAAGGTACATACATGATATTGATCATCCATGGGTGAAGTGTACTCTTAAAATATGGAAAAGCATTTTAAAATAATACAAATTAGAGAGGGATACTGTAATTCTTAAATGGTGCGCATACGACTCAGATTTGACACCTAACAAATGGGACGCTAGATTCAAGGACTGGGCAGCTAGAGGGATGACAGCTCTATGCAATGTAATGAAAGGCTGAACACTGCTCAGATTTGAAATGCTTAAAGATAACTATTTATTAGACAAACAGGACTTCTACCGGTACCTACTGATGCGACATTATATTAATATGAAGGTGAACATTTTTTTACCGAGGCAAGTACATTTTGATAAGATTGTTTAGAAAAGCATATAATTCAGATAATAGTGGGGGAATTATTTCATGCATATATAAGGCTCTGTTGAATCTTAAAACACATTCAACTTCATATATTAAATCAAAATGGGAGAGAGAAGGCGGGATAACTATATCTGAAGAAGAACGGGCAGCAATTTGGAAAGTCCCAATGGACCTGTACCAGTTCACAGAAATGGAGGGAGTTTGCTTGGAAGTGCTTGATATGGTACTTCGTTGCCCCCTCGCAGAAATCTCACTATGATGGTAACCCTCCTGGTTGCTGGAGAAACTGTGGGAACCAAAGTGCAAACCACGGTCATGTTTTCTGGGAATGACCCGTTATCAAAGACTACTGGAGAGGGGTAAACAACACAATGCCTTGCAAGATTTAAATGTGAAATGCCCCTAGAGAGTAAGACCATCTCAAGAATAGTTGAATAGGAATAAATATCTAACGAACATATTGCTGATGGCTAGTAAAAAGACTCTTACCAGAGAGAGCCCAACTTTAAATTCATGGATGGAAATTACAATGGACATGTATAACATGGAGAGGATAACAGCATCTGTTAATCATAAAATGGAACAATTTGCCTCACGTTGGGAAAAATGAGTCAACTTTGTAACGCCCCTTAGACCAGATTTCATCTTTACGTATCAACGAATGTGCTGTAAAGAAAAGATCACTCCCCAATTGTACATCGTTTCCGTTTGACCTTATATTTTGTTTCTCTGTGTGTGTGTGTTCATCTGAAAAATACTACTTTGAGATCGGCGACAAGCTTGATTGTGGCACGTATGCATGCAATGTCCGAGATACATCTTTTGGAAATGTTCTTATTGATGCTGTATGTCAATAAAGAAAACAATAAATGAAGAAAGAAAAAGAAAGGATCAAAGCCCAGGTGAAAAGTTAGAGGAAAACCTGCCTCAATCTTCTGGAAACCTAACCCTGGGAGAGAGTTTGGTTTTTCAGCGCGACAATTACACAAATTATAATGCCAAAGGCACAACAGAATGGCTTTCCAAGAGGTGTTGAGTGTTCCTGAGGGGTCCAGTGTCAGTCCTGATTTTAAATCTGCTTACAAATCAGAGACAAGGTTTGAATATTGCTGCCTGTCAATGATTCCCAACCAAATTTACTGAGCTTGAGTATTTTTACAAAAACTATGGATTTATGTTGCCCTAAGAGTTGGTAAGGGGTGGGGAGGTACTTTATCTTTCACTTTGAATATGTGGAACAGGTTGTGAAGATCTGGATGAAATATATATAATATTTGAAAGAGGTGTGTAGACTTTCACTAGGAACTGTATTTGAATAGATGGATTGAGCTCAAAGTATGCAATATGTAATGGAAGTGGATGTAACAGTGACACAAAAGGAACAACAGGAACATTACTTCAGTACAGTGTTCATAAAATTCTAATGAATGCAAATACTGCTGCTTGCTAGCACTCAGTTATGTAGCAAGGACGGGGTTTGAGCTAAATTAAAAATGAATTTACGAGCGAAATGATTCCCATTTAGCTGGAAGTAAAAAAATAAAAAAAGCACTGTACCGCCCTTCAGTGACCAAATGAGACTAGGGTGGGACAAGTGGAGCAGTCCATATGACAGCTGCACGACAGCAGAGTCCGAAGCAGCCACTCTACATCCACCACGTCTTATCGAGGTGCTCTTCCTCTCCCTGCGCCCCCATAATCACAGCGAAGACGGGGGATTTCTACAAGGAGAGGCCGCCTTCCCTGCCTTATCGCACCGCCCTATCTGCGAGTGGTGAACAAACATGCGTAACGCCGGCACGATAGAAGCGACTCCAGACGTTGACAACTTGATTTGATACCACAGGGATCGTCATCAGGCCACTGTGCTCATAAGGTCATGGCATGGCATGGCATGACGGGTATCATGTCATTAATGATCACTCAGTCATTCAAGACATATTATAAATCTCTGCATGGTTATGGTAATCCATTAGGACAGGCTGTTTTATTTATGGCACGGTAAGTGCAGCCCTGTGCAGACTCCTGATGTCTTTGCTTCATAACTCCATTCATAGTAACAGAGGGAGAAGTGGAGGGAACGCTATAGAGGTTGGGCAAATACATAGGATGACATCATCCTGGCTTAAAAACACGCTCTAGAAATAGAGCAGCATATCCTGTCATTCACAGAGACCAGGGAACTTGTGACGCTACAGTTAAATGAAGCAACTCCACATCACACGTTATCACATCCACACACACACAAGCTAGAACATATGCAGTAGAGCGACTGTGAGGTTAAATTAGGCATCGTATCCCACTGCTGATTGTGACAGAAATATCCACTCTCAAGCACTCACACAAACACACCGCACACTTGTAAATTCAACTCCCTATGGGGTGTGATAAGGCTCATGTGCTTATTCATGTTTGCATTGTCACAAACATTTATAGGTAGGTCCAGTGTTTCCCCTAGGATTTCTTTCAGCAGTGGTGGCGGGGTACGGTACTAGCATTAGCGCAATGATATGCTAGCTGTTCCTATAGACTTCTAGTCATTGAGCCAACGACTATCCGTTTAAAAAGTGCATCCCGGAAGAAATATATAAAAACATGTATTAATTTTTTTTTAGCGGTGGCAAAAATCTAGCAGCGGTGGGGAAACACTGGGTAGGCCTATACAACCATCCCCACTCAACAAACACACACACACACAGCCTCCAACTCTCAATTACAGCCTTCGTCTTCTCAACATGTATCCAAGCTATTGTAATTGGCCACATTTATCAGAATAAAAATTCATGAAACCAATACTTTTTTATGAATGGCCCAGTTCGACTTGATGCATAATAGCCATTAGAGAAAATCCTTGGCAAGTCATAATCCATCCACTGGGACAAAGGCGAGAGGAAATTGAGAAATGACTGACACAATGCTCTTATTTTCTGACTCAATGCGGCAGAGAGCAGCTTTGTAATCACTTCATTTTTCACGTCTCTGCCCCTTCTCGGGGAAACGTCAATGGCTGCTATAGAGTCTGGTGCACAAAAAGGACCAGGCAAAAGAGAAACAAAGACTTGGCAGCGGAAGCAGCCATTACAATGGCTCGAGTTCCAGGTCTGTTTTGTCAAAGGCTGCTGACAAAAGAGAGGGTTCGAGAGGGGAAGGGGTGAGAGGAGCTTGTTGACTAGGGGTCGTCTGTGGGTGATACCTGTGACGGGGTGTTCCTGTCTAGTCAAGAGGGGGCTTGTCGAAGGGATAAAGGCATCCAATCAAGATGTTATGGAGAAACTCTATAGAGTGAGGTACATTCTGACACCCGCGGCCAACGATGGCAATAACACTTAGTGACAATGAAGAATCTCCCACAGACTAGAGACGGTTAGCCTGTTCTGTAGCCTGGGTGACAATTAGTTTCTGATTGACAAGTTGGTATTTTCTTAACAAGGCAACAATGTAGTGTTGTTAAATACAGAACCAGACATTTTACATGTTCATTTTAGACATTTAGCACACACTCTTATCCAAAGCGACTTACAAATTGGTGCGTTCAACTTAGGATAGCCAGTGGGACGACCACATCTCCATCACAGACCGGTAACCAGGCTAGCTATCTTGTGACACAGGAGAAAAGGCTAAATTCCACCTTGATGCAGTCAGAGGGAGAGACTGCTGACAACATCTCAACTGACTGACAGGCAATCATGTCCTTTATTTCTCGGCATCAGACCTGCCTAATTCTCACATGAACTATTGTTTTTGTATTTAATAGACCAAATTACATATTCTGTTAAATGTTCTTGCAATTTGTAGTCTGACATTTCAGATTTACATATGATAATTTGCATAGTAGTTTTCAAGTTTTGACATCACAGTACAGCACAATAGAGTACAGTACAGAACAGCACAGCACATCACAGTAGATGTACAATACAGTAAATTATACTGTACTCTGTATGCTCTACTGTACTGATCTATATTCTACTTTTCTTTACAGTACATGATTCACTGTACTATACTGTCCAAAACTTGTGAAAGACAGACGTCTATGATTGGATGAAGGGTGAAGAAGGATGAAAAAGGGTGAAGAAGGATGAAAAAGGGTGAATAAGGGTGAAGAAGGATGAAGTAGGAAGAAGGGTGAAGAACGATGAAGAAGGATGAAGGGTGAAGAAGGATGAAGAAGGGTAAAGAAGGGTGAAGAAGGGTGAAGAAGGGTGAAGAAGGGTGAAGAAGGGTGAAGAAGAGCAAGAGCACAGGCATTGCTAGAACATTGAATGAACACAACACTGGTTATGTCCCGACAAGAAAAAATGTGAATAAAAAGGAAACAACAAGACAAGCCAGGGTTAGGTTCAATTACATACTGTATTCAGGAGATTAATATACGTTTGAATGCAGGAAAATGCAGGAATGTAATTTATAACACAATGAAGTTTTTTAAATTAGGCCTATTATACTGGAATTTCAACCTGTATACATTCTGTATTCTAGTGGGAGCCTATTAATGTGGGAGCTTTCTTTAATCATGTTTACCTCTGCCATTGTAGGATTTGCACTGTCAAGGACATATTTCCAGTGGTGTGAAGTACTTAAGTAAAAATACTTTAAAGTACTACTTAAGTACTTTCTTTAGGGTAGCTGTACTTTACTTTACTATTTATATTTTTGACAACTTTTACTTTTACTTCACTACATTCCTAAAGAAAATAATGTACTTTTTACTCCATACATTTTCCCTGAAACCCTAAAGTACTTGTTACATTTTGACAGGAAAATTGTAAAATTCACGCACCTATCCCTACTGCCTCTGATCTGGCGGACTCACTAAACACAAATGCTTAATTTGTAAATTAATGTCTGATTTGTGCTGTCTGGTTTTCTTAATGTAAGGAATTTGAAATTACTAATACTTAAGTATATTTGAGCAATTGCCAGGTGCCAAACGCCAGAACGAAAATACACAAAAGACAGATACACGATACATAGAGTGGCAGTATGAAAAAGTATCAAAAAGTCTGGAGTGCAAAAAAGCTATAAAAAGACATTGCATCGTATGGGTGGTTGGCTGAATATATACACTATACATTGTTACAGTGTTAGGTGATTTTTTTTTTTATATTGCAAGTTGATATAGATAAATAAGGAGTATTTGCATGGTTAACTACACTATACAGGTCGATGGCAGAGAAATACTTAAATAGCTAAAAGTGCGTATGATATAAGTGTGTATCATATTCTCTGGTATTTTACTGGGTGACTTTCACTTTTACTTGAGTCATTTTCTATGAAGGTATCTTTACTTTTAATCAAGTTTCATATTTGAGTACTTTTTCCACCACTGCATATTTCAACCTGCGCTTCAGCCTCAGTCTCTCAGTACAATGCGAGTGGATGAGACATACTCCTAACAGAAATCTGCTTCAAATCAATAACCTGCTAACTAGCAAGAGACCTGAACTTCCTGAGCCAAGAGAGCTACCTGGAGAACACTTTGAAGAAATACAGTATATAATATATACCTGGCATATTTCTGGGGCTCAAACTGATTGGCTAGATGATGGTGATTGATGGTCTGCGGTAATCATTTCATGCTTCAGTGGTTGAAGCTTCATGTGATGCTTGATGTTTAATAGAGCGTTGCTGGAGATAAATACTCTCTTGTGTAGTCTCCATTTTAGAAGAGAACCGAGTTGCAGCCTAAGTGGTGGTGATGGAGGCCTCACACCTGCTGGATCACCAGGAGCCAATAACGGAGCAGAAGGAGAGAACAGGAACTCCAATCATAGGACTTCTGAACACAAGACTACATTGCCATTATCTGACACTAAGAGGACACTAAGAGGACACTCGAGACAAAGTTGTATTTTTTATATTTTATTCAAACTAAGTGGGATTTGTTATCTCTAAAAGTATGGAACATATTAAACCAGAACACTAGGCCTAGGTCAGGAAACAGGACGGGTGCAAAGAAAGGACATCTCATTTGCTTATTTTTGATTGGTGGGAATTATTAAAAACATCCAGGAGGGACAAGCAGATGGAGAGGTAATTAGCTGTGTGTGTGTGTGTGTGTGTGTGTGTGTGTGTGTGTGTGTGTGTGTGTGTGTGTGTGTGTGTGTGTGTGTGTGTGTGTGTGTGTACTGACTACTAATTTCCATCTAATTTCACCTTCTCTCCTATCCTTCCCTATTTCTATCTTTATCATAAATAACCTTGTCTGACCTCTGTTGATAGGCATGTGCACACTGCCAGCAACCAGGAGCAATAACACTAAAGTCGGTGGGGGATGGTTTTCACTGCAACACCAAGCCCAACATAGAGGAATGCATATTGTCAATCTGTAACATACATTTTGCAATACCAGAGTTTAATAAAACCTTTATTCATATTAAAAAAGAGATCCTCTGTATGATAACTTCGGAGACCAAAACTGACAACCATTTTTATGCTAGCAAATGATTGGTGGCAATGCAAAGAGGAAATTCTACCATGTTTGTCTGTGTCTGCAAAAGAATACAGGCTACTATATTATTATGTATTTTATTTAACCTTTATTTAACTAGACAAGACAGCCTACCTACAGGGTCTATTATGTGTAACCTTTATTTAACTAGACAAGACAGCCTAACTACAGGGACAGCCCCTGGAGCAAATTAGGGTTAAGTGCCTTGCTCAAATCAAATCTTCAAATCAAACGTTTGTCACCTTGTCATCCAACCAGAGACCTTTTGGTTACAGGCCCAACGCTCTACCTGCCGCCCTATGTATGACTATCTGAAGTTACTAGTGGGGTGAAGACCAGGGTTGAATTATTTTCCGGAATTTTACAAATGTTCCAACACGAGAATAAATCATATTTTTTTCCCGGTTGATGCCAAAGCTTTTGATACAGTAGACCATTCCATTCTTGTGGGCCGGCTAAGGAGTATTGGTGTCTCTGAGGGGTCTTTAGTCTGGCTTGCAAACTACCTCTCTCAAAGAGTGCAGTCTATAAAGTCAGAACATCTGCTGTCTCAACCACTGCCTGTCATCAAGGGTGTACCCCAAGGCTCAATCCTAGGCCCCACACTCTTCTCAATTTACATCAACAACATAGCTCAGGCAGCAGGAAGCTCTCTCATCCATTTATATGCAGATGATACAGTCTTATACTCAGCTGGCCCCTCCCCGGATTTTGTGTTAAATGCTCTACAACAAAGCTTTCTTAGTGTCCAACAAGCTTTCTCTGCCCTTAACCTTGTTCTGAACACCTCCAAAACAAAGGTAATGTGGTTTGGTAAGAAGAATGCCCCTCTCACCACAGTTGTGATTACTACCTATGAGTGTTTAGAGCTTGAGGTAGTCAACTCATACAAGTACTTGGGAGTATGGCTAGACGGTACACTGTCCTTCTCTCAGCTCATATCAAAGCTGCAGGCTAAAGACTTGGTTTCCTCTATCGTAATCGCTCCTCTTTCACCCCAGCTGCCAAACTAACCCTGGTTCAGATGACCATCCTACCCATGCTAGATTACGAAGACATAATTTATAGATCGGCAGGTAAGGGTGTTCTCGAATAGCTAGATGTTATTTACCATTCAGCCATCAGATTAGCCACCAATGCTCCTTATAGGACACATCACTGTACTCTATACTCCTCTGTAAACTGGTCATCTCTGTATACCCATCGCAAGACCCACTGGTTGATGCTTATTTATAAAACCCTCTTAGGCCTCACTCCCCCTATCTGAGATATCTACTGCAGCCCTCATCCTCCACATACAACACTCGTTCTGCCAGTCACATTCTGTTAAATGTCCCCAAAGCACACACATCCCTGGGTCGCTCGTCTTTTCAGTTCGCTGCAGCTAGCGACTGGAACAAGCTGCAACAAACACTCAAACTAGACAGTTTTATATCCATCTCTTCATTCAAAGACTCAATCATGGACACTCTTACTGACAGTTGTGGCTGCTTTGCGTGATGTATTGTCATCTCTACCTTCTTGCCCTTTGTGCTGTTGTCTGTGCCCAGTAATGTTTGTACCCTGTTTTGTGTTGCTACCATGTTGTTGCCTTGCTATGTTGTTGTCTTAGGTCTCTCTTTATGTAGTGTTGTCTCTCTTGTCTGGATGTGTGTTTGGTCTATTATTTTCATTTTTAATCCCAGCCCACATCCCCGCAGGAGGTCTTTTGCCTTTTGGTAGGCTGTCATTGTAAATAAGAATTTGTTCTTAACTGACTTGCCTAGTTTAAAAAAAAATAATAATAATACAAAAATTAATAAGTGTCATTCAAAAGCATTATAAAGCATAGAAATATGTCTGGATTTGATTAGAGCTATGATCAGCAAAAAACCCAAACCTGATGCTACCTGAGCCTGTTGAGCCATATCTTAAATACATTTTATGAGCACTATATTAACGACATTTAATGATCCCAAGTTCAAAAAAGCCAAAATGTGCATTATCCACTGTATATGATATAGACTACTGCACATTACACACAACAGAAAAACATAAAAGCGTAGAGGTACAGTACAGTCGTGGTCAAACGTTTCGAAAATGACACAAGTATTGGTCTCCACAAAGTTTGCTGCTTCAGTGTTCTTAGATCTTTATGTCAGTAGTTACTATGGTACACTGAAGTATAATTACAAGTATTCCATAAGTGTCAAAGGCTTTCATTGACAATGATATTCAGTTTATGCAAAGAGTCAATATTTGCAGTGTTGAACCTTCTTTTTCAAGACCTCTGCAATCCGCCCTGGCATGCTGTCAACTAACTTCTGGGCCACATCCTGACTGATGGCAGGCCATTCTTGCATAATCAATGCTTGGAGTTTGTCAGAAGTTGTGGGTTTTTGTTTGTCCACCCGCCTGTTGAGGATCGACCACAAGTTCTCAATGGGATTAAGGTCTGGGGAGTTTCCTGGCCATGGACCCAAAATATCAATGTTTTTGTTCCCCGAGCCACTTAGTTATAACTTTTTGCCTTATGGCAAGGTGCTCCATCATGCTGGAAAAGGCATTGGTCGTCACCAAACTGTGCTTGGATGGTTGGGAGAAGTTGCTCTCGGAGGATGTGTTGGTACCATTCTTTATTCATGGCTGTGTTCTTAGGCAAAATTGTGAGTGAGCCCACTCCCTTGGCTGAGAAGCAACCCCACACATGAATGGTCTCAGGATGCTTTACTGTTGGCATGACACAGGACTGATGGTAGCGCTCACCTTGTCTTCTCCAGACAAGGTGTTTTCCGGATGGCCCAAACAATCGGAAAGGGGATTCATCAGAGAAAATGACTCTACCCCAGTCCTCAGCAGTCCAATCCCTGTACCTTTTGCAGAATATCAGTCTGTCCCTGATGTTTTTCCTGGAGAGAAGTGGCTTCTTTGCTGCCCTTCTTGACACCAGGCCATCCTCCAAAAGTCTTCGTCTCACTGTGCGTGCAGATGCACTCACACCTGCCTGCTGCCATTCCTGAGCAAGCTCTGCACTGATGGTTCCCCGATCCCGCAGCTGAATCAACTTTAGGAGACGGTCCTGGCGCTTGGTGGACTTTCTTGGGCACCCTGACACCTTCTTCACAACAATTGAACCTCTCTCCTTGAAGTTCTTAATGAGCCGATAAATGGTTGATTTAGGTGCAATCTTACCAGCAGCAATATCCTTGCCTGTGAAGTCCTTTTTGTGCAAAGCAATGATGACGGCACGTGTTTCCTTGCAGGTAACCATGGTTGATAGAGGAAGAACAATGATTTCAAGCACCACCCTCCTTTTAAAGCTTCCAGTCTGTTATTCTGACTCAATCAGCATGACAGAGTGATCTCCAGCCTTATCCTCGTCAACACTCCTACCTGTGTTAACGAGACAATCACTGACATGATGGCAGCTGGTCCTTTTGTGGCAGGGCTGAAATGCAGTGGAAATGTTTTTGGGGGATTAAGTTAATTTTCATGGCAAAGAGGGACATTGCAATTAATTGCAATTCATCTGATCACTCTTCATGACATTCTGGAGTATATGCAAAATGCCATCATCAACACTGAGGCAGCAAACTTTGTGGAGACCAATACTTGTGTCATTCTCAAAACCTGATAGCCATATGCTCTCATGGGTAAATAAATGAAAATAGCTCCAGTAGGCTAATCATTTTGATTAGCCTACTGCGGCCTACAAATTTACAAGGAAAGCTAATTAGATTTTAATTGTTAAATATAATAGGCCTATTTGTATAATTAGTAGGCTGACACATACCTTTTATAATATTTCCCCTAATGTTATTAGCCTTCCTCTTCCTCTCTTTATTGTTGCTTCATTCCTTTCATTGTCCTCATCTTCATCATTCATTCTAATGACATCATTGAATAACATAGGACTGGAATAAGATGCAGAAGGCTTCTCTTCACCAATATTGAACAGTTATGGATCTGTATAAACACCTGCTATAGCCTACTGCCATCGCACATTCACTCTTCTTTCAAACTACCTGTGAGTTCCATAGGCTGTTGTATTAAACATTCAGCTAAAAAAGAGCTTCCGTCCCTCTTTGAAAAGTCCTACCTAACTCAGTTGCCGGTGAGTAAGGAGTTTAACATTTCACCATGAGGCCAATGGTGACGTTAAAACAGTTACATAATTTAACGGCTGTGATAGGAGAAAACTGAGATCAACAACATTGTGGTTACTCCACAATACCAACATAAATGACAGAGTGAAAAGAAGGAAGGAAGCCTGTACAGAACAAAAAATATTCCAAAACATGCTTCCTGTTTGCAATAAGGCACTAAAGTAATCACTGAGTACCACTCTTAACATTTTCAATCATGGTGGTGGCTGCATCATGTTATTTTTTATTTGTATTTGTATTTATTAGGGATCCAAGGCAGCAGGTCCAACACATTAAAGCACTTACATTACATATACAACTAAAGATAAAACCATACATCATATAACATTATTACACCACTACTAATCTATGAACCAAAATGAATATTACCACCATACTACACATCATAACACAAGGAATAGGGAGTTTTTGTTTATGATAAACATTTATAGAATAGAGCTAATCACAGGCAAAAGCCTTTAGGAAAACCTGCTTCAGTCTGCTTTCCAACACACTGGGAGACATATTCACCTTTCACCAGGACAATAGCCTAAAACACAAGGCCAAATAAACACGGGAGTTACCTACCAAGAAGACGTTGAATGTTCCTGAGTGGCCTGGTTACAGTTTTGACTTAAATCGGCTTGAAAATCTATGGCAAGACTTGAAAATGCCTGTCTAGCAATGATCAACAACGAACTGGACAGAGCTTGAAGAATTTAAAAAAGAAGAATGTGCAAATATTGTACAATCCAGGTGTGCAAAGCTCTTAGAGACTTACCCAGAAAGACTCACAGCTGTAATCGCTGCCAAAGGTGATTCTAACTGTATTGACTCAGGGGGTCTGGTTCGTCCTTGGGAGCAATTTCCAAACGCCTGAAGGTACCATGTTCATCTGTACAAACAATAGTACGCAAGTATAAACACCATGGGACCACGCAGCCATGATACCGCTCTGGAAGGAGACGCGTTCTGTCTCCTAGAGATGAACGTACTTTGGTGCGAAAAGTGCAAATTAATCCCAGAACAACAGCAAATGACCTTGTGAAGATGCTGGAGGAAACAGGTACAAAAGTATCTATATCCACAGTAAAATGAGTCCTATATCGACATAACCTGAAAGGCCGCTCAGCAAGGAAGAAGCCACTGCTCCAAAACT
Source organism: Thymallus thymallus (assembly GCA_023634145.1). NCBI lineage: Eukaryota > Metazoa > Chordata > Actinopteri > Salmoniformes > Salmonidae > Thymallus > Thymallus thymallus. Next base: position 3,454,843 of record CM042407.1, on the reverse strand, counting down.
GCCATAAAAATGCCAGACTACGGTTTGCAACAGCACATGGGGACAAAGATCATACTTTTTTGAGAAATGTCCTCTGGTCTGATGAAACAAAAATAGAACTGTTTGGCCATAATGACCATCGTTATGTTTGGAGGAAAAAGGGGGAGGCTTGCAAGCCGAAGAACACCATCCCAACCGTGAAGCACAGGGGGGGCAGCATCATGTTGTGGGGGTGCTTTGCTGCAGGAGGGACTGGTGCCCTTCACAAAATAGATGGCATCATGAGGCAGGAAAATTATATTGAAGCAACATCTCAAGACATCAGTCAGGAAGTTAAAGCTTGGTCGCAAATGGGTCTTCCAAATGGACAATGACCCCAAGCATACTTCCAAAGTTGTGGCAAAATGTCTTAAGGACAACAAAGTCAAGGTATTGGAGTGGCCATCACAAAGCCCTGACCTCAATCCTATAGAAAATGTTTGGCCAGAACTAAAAAAGTGTGTGCGAGCAAGGAGGTCTACAAACCTGACTCCGTTACATCAGTTCTGTCAGGAGGAATGGGCCAAAATTCACACAACTTATTGTGGGAAGCTTGTGGAAGGCTACCCGAAACGTTTGACCCAAGTTAAACAATTTAAAGGCAATGCTACCAAATTCTAATTGAGTGTATGTAAACTTCTGACCCACTGGGAATGTGATGAAAGAAATAAAACCTGAAATAAATAATTCTCTCTACTATTATTCTGACATTTCACATTCTTAAAATAAAGTGGTGATCCTAACTGACAGGGAATTTTTACTAGGATTAAATGTCAGGAATTGTGAAAAACTGAGTTTAAATGTATTTGGCTAAGGCTTATGTAAACTTCCGACTTCAACTGTATCTAATCAAGCTATATTTTATTTCTCATAGATGTTTTACAAATGTTAGAATTTTTCTTCCACTTTGACAGTACAGAGTATTTTGTGGAGAAAAATATAACAACAATGTGTAAACAGCAAAGAGGTGTAATACCTGTAGATACATATACTGGCACATTGTGATGCAGAAGACAAAGCAACGCAACACTTGACATTACCGTAAAAGGACAAGCAGTAGAGAGGAGCCACATCACAACAAAAACAGCAACCATCCGACAGTCATTACGCTTAACACAAACCTGACACGCGCTCTCACACAGACTACACCGCTTATCAGGCTGATTAGCCCTCAGGGTAAGTACACACTATAGATTATGAGTCATGTCTACTCATTAAAGGGGAGTAAAGAGGAGCTCTGTATTAAAAGCTGCTTGTTCTTCTGACTGATTGAACCGTAAACAACCACGTTGTAGCTCCACCTTGTTTGTGTGTGTCAAGTCAAATTATTGGTCCCATGCTTTGAATACAACAGGTTACGGGGCTAGTGCACTACCAGGCTTCTTGGCAGAGGCAGCAACACATACACTGGAGGAAATACAAACAGCCATGGGATGATGAGGATGATGAATAAGTTGAAGATGATGGAGAATAAATCAAATCGCAGTTATTGATGAAATAATAACAGATTACGACAAAAAATAATCGTCACAGTTTTCCATAAAAATGATTATTACATCACTGAAGATTAGCAAAGACAATGACACTGATGATTTAAAAGAAAAGTGATGATATTGATGAAAGGAAAACTTAACACTGTTGTTTAATCCTTGAATCATTATCATTCACTTTGATTTGTGTTACTGAAGACAATAACCAAGATACTGATGATGGTTTCCGTCTCGAAGCTTAAACTCGATTTTGAAAATCCACACTTCAGAGAACGATCATTTTCATCTCGCTCTCTCTCTCTCTCTCACTCACACAGAAGGGAAATCCTTGGCGTGAGGACACCACCATAAATCAACAATAAAGGCCTCTTCCTGGAGAGTTGTGTTTCATGTCATCTTTTTAGCAGTGAATCACAAGGCCTAACAAGCCCAGGCAGGTGCAACTCAGGCTCAATCCCTACACCCCCCCCCCCCCCGTTTTGCGCGATCCCGCGAGCCCCATCCAGTCATAGTGGTTTGAGTAATGCCTTTTCAGCCCTCCGAACCAGACCAAGCGAATCAAGATGCAGATTTTCTATCGAGTGGAGGGTAGCTACAGGGAAGATGGCTGACAAAAATAATAAGATGGAAGCAAATGTAATTAATTATAACTTCTTAATGATTCATGAATCATGAATCACGCAAAAGGAATATGTATTTTTAATTTAACCTTCATTTAAGTAGGCAAGTCAGTTAAGAACAAATTCTTATATACAATGACGGCCTACCTACAGGGTCAGCCCCTGGAGCAAATTAGGGTTAAATGTATTTTTTGTATATCCCATTCCTTGGAGCAATTAGGGTGTATTCCATTGCAAGGGCAGAACGACAGATTTGACCCAGTCGGCTAAGGGATTTGATCCAGCAACCTTTTGGTTACTGGCCCAACGCTCATAACCGCCAGATAACGGTAGAGTAGAACAAGTTAATGAGAGGGTGGCTCAGAAAAAAAGAGGAGAGAAAGATACGTGATGGGAAAAGAGGTGAGGGAGAGAGAGATGTGTCGGAACGCAGTGGGCCACTGCGGAGGATAACAGTGCTTGTGTTATGCATTCAACTTGTCCCACCAATTAGAGCCTATTTCCTGCCGGGGAAGGAGGCTGCGGCAGCACAGCTCTAGTGGCAGTGGCCGGGGGAGAGAGAGTCCTTGACAACACAAGCAACCCACAGAGAGAGAGAGGGAGAAAACAGAGTGGGAGCTGGAGAGAGAGAGAGAGAGAGAGAGAGAGAGAGAGAGAGAGAGAGAGAGAGAGAGAGAGAGAGAGAGAAATAAATATGACCCTCACACACGTAACGTCCCAAACTCCCCACACACACATAAAAACACCCAACGCAGGCTCTTCCTTCTGCCTCATCAGGATGATGCACTGTGTGTGTGCGCGCGTGTGTGTGTGTGTGTGTGTGTGTGTGTGTGTGTGTGTGTGTGTGTGTGTGTGTGTGTGTGTGTGTGTGTGTGTGTGTGTGTGTGTGCCTGCATATGTGTGTTGGTGGAGAGAAAGTGAACGCAGAGCAGGGAGCACCAGAGGCAGAGGTTCCCTCTCAGAGAGTGTGTGTCCACCCAGGGAGAGACCATTCTCCAGCAGGGTCAGTGAGAACCAAGCTGACCTACTATTCTCAGCGTCCCTCTGTGTGTGTGTTTAATGGTCCGTAGATCTGTACAGGGTCCATGCAACTCTAAAATGTGGGCGCTTGTAGATATGTTTTGGTGTGGATCCAAGGAAAGTAGACATTGGGTGCCTGTGTGTGAGAAATATTGCATGCTAGTGCGATTGACTTGTAAGATACCCGGTGTTACTGCTCCACACTTTATAATAGACTTCACTTTTGTTCAAGCCTTCCAACCCAGTTCTACTTGTTTAACTCAGCCAAACCGACCAATCAAGTTGTCCATCAAATAGTCAAGAACTGTTTAAAAATCTTTTTTAGACGTCAATGCGGCCTCATTGTTCGCTATAAAAACGTGGAATTAAATATTGATCTACTACCACGGTCTCGCAGCATCTTAACAATCGTCCTTATGGTCACTGGTCTGTCTGGGGTGAACGTGACCGTTCTAAAAGACTCTCAGGTGGCTGTGGATTGGGTAGTCATGGTAGCGGTGCTTTGTGACACAGACCTCTAAAAGACCTCTCACTGTTAACTCATCATATTGTAAATACTATTTACTTGACTATTTTACTAAATGGAATGTGAGGTCTTTGCAAAATCGCCTAGAAGAATGTTTTTCAATATAACCCTGGTCCTGGAGAGCTAGAACAAGGCATAGAAAAGGCACAAGGCAGGAAAAGAGCAAGCATGAGAGGAGGTAGAGAGAAGAAGAATTGTACTGGGATACCTCTAAAGATAGATGTATCTGCATACGTGCACGTGGAGACGATGGGAAATCCTTCTCTCAAAGCGAGTGTAATGCAGTGGCTGACCATTCCTGAGGCGTCAGTGTTTTCCCCCCTCTTAATCTTCCCCAGGCCGTCTACCTCCTCCCTCGCTCATAAAAGAAGGAAGGCAGCAGAGAGGGAAACTTAGCCATTCATCCATGAATTCAGTCGGAGGAGAAAGGATCCCCCTGTCCGGTGTTCTCTATCAAAAGACTAACACAGTGCAGTGTGTCTTCTTCACTAGTTGATATGCAGCGTTGAAGTCAGAATATAAAGGGAACATTGTACAGTACAATAACCAGGCAGACGTTAGGTAATAGTTCAGCTGCACTCCAAGCCATTCGGAAGGTGAATTTGAATTAGATTTGAGTGGAGGGGCTCTTCACGTGAATGTTGGAGATTCCATCTCAATGAATGTAGCGGTCAATGTGTCTGTAATTCTGTTACCATTTTAAAACCTTCAAAACCTAATATGTCATGCGATTCTTATAACACATTCACTCTCTCACACAAAGCACTGTATAGACTATATAATAAAATCATACAAAGCACGGAATTTGCTTTGAATTGACCCTAACCCTGTTGCAATAATAAAACCGAATTGACCCCGAAGTTCATTTTTCACAATTTGCAATAAATCCATTTCGATTGATAGTGTGTACGTCACATACTGTACATACAGTAAGCCTGTGTGTGGAGATGAAAGGGTGGCTACTAACATCTCTGACCTAGAATGATTAGCAATGGCTGATCAAAACAGTATTGTGTCGAGAGGAACCCAGGTCTCCTTTTAATACAGAGAGAGAAATACCTACCTGGAGGTGACAGCATTCCCTCCCCCATATGCCCCCCTAGACACAACTATGACAAAATAACCAACAAAAACGGGTCACAACTCCTGCAACTCTGTCGGACGCTGGGTCTGTACATAGTCAATGGTAGGCTTCGAGGGGACTCTTAAGGTAGGTACACATACAGTATAGCTCATGTCTTGGCAGCAGTACTGTAGACTACATTATCACTGATCTCAACCCAGAGTCTCTCAGAGCGTTCACAGCCGGTCCACTGACACCCCTATCAGATCACAGCAAAATCACACTCTACTAGAGCAGAGCTATGCTCAACCATGAGGCATCAAAGTCAAAGGAATTAAATAATATTAAGAAATGCTATAGATGGAAGGAAAGTAGTGTTGAAATCTACCAAAAAACAATTAGGCAACAACAAATTCAATCCCTTCTAGACAACTTCCTGGACAAAACGTTACACTGTAGTAGTGAAGGTGTAAACCTGTCAGTAGAAAATCTAAACAGTATATTTGACCTCTCAGCTTCTCTATCAAATAAAAACGTTTCAAACAGAAAACCGAAACCGAAAATGAACAACAATGATAAATGGTTTGATGAAGAATGTAAAAACCTAAGAAATAAATTGAGAAACCTTTCCAACCAAAAACATAGAGACACAGAAAACCTGAGCCTAAGCCTTCACTAGGGTGAATCACTAAAACAATACAGAAATACACTCCGGAAAAAGAAGGAACAGCACGTCAGAAACCAGCTCAATGTAATTGAAGAATCCATAGACTCTAATCACTTCTGGGAAAATTGGAAAACACTAAACAAACAACAACAACACGAAGAGCTATCTATCCAAAACGGAGATGTATGGGTAAACCACTTCTCCAATCTTTTCAGACATATAACAAAGAACAAAGAGCAAATAAATATACATGATCAAATGCAAATCCTAGAATCAACTATTAAAAACTACCAGAACCCACTGGATTCTCCAATTACATTGAATGAACTCCAGGACAAAATATAATGGTATCTTAAATAGAATGATAAAATATACATACCACAAATTCCAATTGGCTATACTTAAACTCTTTAACATCATCCTTGGCTCTGGCATCTTCCCCAATATTTGGAACCTAGGACTGATCACACCAATCCACGAAAGTGGAGACAAATTTGACCCCAATAACTACCGTGGGGTATGTGTCAACAGCAATCTGCATTATCATTATCATTAACAGCAGACTAGTTCATTTCCTCAGTGAACAAAATGTACTGAGCAAATGTCAAATTGGCTTTTTACCAAATTATCGTACGACAGACCACGTATTCACCCTGCACACCCTAATTGACAAACAAACAAACCAAAACAAAGGCAAAGTCTTTTCATACTTTGTTGATTTCAAAAAAGCATTTGACACGAGGGTCTGCTATACAAATTGATGAAAGTGGTGTTGGGGGAAAAACATACAACAACAATTTTAAAATCCATGTACACAAACAACAAGTGTTGGCAAAAAAAACACACAGTGGAATGACAGAATGAGAGAGAGAAACACAGAGAGAGAGAGAGAGAGATTGAGACTGAGAGAGAGAGAGAGAGACAGAGACAGAGACAGAGAGAGAGAGAGAGAGAGAGAGAAACAGAGAGAGAGAGAGAGAGAGAGAGAGAAGCTAATGATCCTCTGTGGCAAAACCATGCTTTCTGGGGTAGTAGCCTATATTGAATGATTTTATTTATTTCTGTATAGACAGGAGTAAGCTAATGATGCTATATACTTTTTTTATGTAACCTTTATTTAACTAGGCAAGTCAGGTAAGAACAAATTCTTATTTACAATGACAGCCTACCTACAGGGTCAGCCCTTGGAGCAAATTAAGGTTAAGTACCTTGCTCAAGGACACAGACAGGTTTTTCACCTTATCAGCTCAGGTATTCGAACCAGTGACCTTTTGGTTACTGGCCCAATGCTCTAACCACTAGGCTAACTGCCACCTCATACATAAATTGGCAATTTAATTCAATTCACTTTGGAGAAAGCTTTGCTTCCCCTAGCCTTATGGATGCGCTGCCGATGTATTCTAACATCTTCAAATTGCTCATCTGAACTTTTTGCCTCCGAGTTGCCTGTTAGGTTAGGATGAATTACCATAACCTAAATGTGATTTCTGTCATTCTGAGAACCGTGGGTGGACACCCTAATCAGGTTACGCAACCAATGCATATGGGTCCGGTAACTTTCTTTAAATGTTCGGTGATTTCAAATGCTGCCAGTCAAATGTCCGGTGCCACGTTCCTCACGGAAACTCTGCCGTGTAACTATGTTTGTCCTCTGTTGTTCAGTGATTTATTTTGTTTGCTGAAAAACATACTTTTTAATAAAACGTCAATCAAATACAAAATCACCGACTGTTTCCTTGTTGAGATTCAATTGGTAAATGCGCATTCGCCCTGAGTTGCCATCTTAGAGCAACAGCAATGAGGAAACGGTGGTTGTATTTAATTTAATGTTTTATTAAAAAGTATCAATTTCAGAATTGATAATAAACAGAGGACAAACATTTTTTATTTAACCTTTATTTAACTAGGCAAGTCGGTTCTTTATGATGACGGCCTACATTGTTCTACAGGGTCTGCCATAGTAGTACAGTGCCCCTGGAGCAAATTAGGGTTAAGTGCCTTGCTCAAGGGCACATCGACAGAACATAGCTACACAGTAAGGGTTTAAGAATTTTCACTTTTGAAGTATCGACGCATAGTGACTCGAAGGAGTCGGAAGTTCTTGGAGGAGTTGAGGTACTTGGCAATGCTACCCCCATCCATCCTTCCATACAGCATTATAAAAATACACCACAGCGCTAAAGTGTTGTCATCTCAGCCCGACAACCATCTCTCTGGAGAAAGTCGTGGTTGGAGGCCATGTTAGTGCGACACTGGGAGGACGACTCAATCTGAATTAAGATTCAAACGAGGGGGGGGGGGGGGCCAGAGTGTAAACACATAGATCATTAAATCAATTATTATCAATTAGCAAACCCGCAGAGTCCCAAAGCCAGCAGCCAACATTCCCAACTGAAAAATGTTCGCCATTGAGCTATACGTTGAACAATTTCTCATACATCCATAACATAGGATAATATACCCTGCTCCTATGTACAAGAATGAAAAAGTGCCTTGTACGGCCTCTGGAATACACAGACATCTAGATTTTGCTATCCTTCTCTCCTGGTATGTGGATGTCTATTTGAGCTTGAAAAGGATATGCTCAAAAGGCCTTCTTATATTCAGGCAAAGATACATTTGCTAGACTGTATTCATCGCAGCGTGAGCAGAACTGATATGAAAAACATGCGTATCCAAGAATGGCACTCGTAATGGACTGACTCTAAAGTGTATCTCTATATAACATGAAAGCACAACTGGGTTCACAAGGGACATTCTTAAGCCGCTCCTTTGTTAGGCTTGCGTGTAAGCTCACCCACCATGACAAACATTGAACACCCTCCAAGTCGCTCGCTCATAAATATTTCAAGATTTCATAGAGGGGGTTAAAACAAATTACACTCACAGATGCAGGCCTATGATTGAATAAATTACACTCACAGATGCAGGCCTATGATTGAATAAATTACACTCACAGATGCAGGCCTATGATTGAATAAATTACACTCACAGATGCAGGCCTATGATTGAATAAATGACACTCACAGATGCAGGCCTATGATTGAAGAAGACATGCTAGTGCATCACGAAAACATAATTTGCGCAATTTTAGGAATACCAAGGTTGAAATGAGAATGTGTGGTGTAAAAACAATAGGTCAGGAAGATGTGCCAGTTACTGACTCTTCTCCCTGGTTACTGTCTCTTCTCCCTGGCTACTGTCTCTTCTCCCTGGTTACTGTCTCTTCTCCCTGGTTACTGTCTCTTCTCCCTGGTTACTGTCTCTTCTCCCTGGTTACTGTCTCTTCTCCCTGGTTACTGTCTCTTCTCCCTGGTTACTGTCTCTTCTACCTGGTTACTGTCTCTTCTCCCTGGTTACTGTCTCTTCTCCCTGGTTACTGTCTCTTCTCCCTGGTTACTGTCTCTTCTCCCTGGTTACTGTCTCTTCTCCCTGGTTACTGTCTCTTCTCCCTGGTTACTGTCTCTTCTCCCTGGTTACTGTCTCTTCTACCTGGTTACTGTCTCTTCTCCCTGGTTACTGTCTCTTCTACCTGGTTACTGTCTCTTCTCCCTGGTTACTGTCTCTTCTCCCTGGTTACTGTCTCTTCTCCCTGGTTACTGTCTCTTCTAACTGGTTACTGTCTCTTCTCCCTGGTTACTGTCTCTTCTCCCTGGTTACTGTCTCTTCTCCCTGTCTCTTCTAACTGGTTACTGTCTCTTCTAACTGGTTACTGTCTCTTCTCCCTGGTTAGTCTCTTCTCCCTGGCTACTGTCTCTTCTCCCTGGTTACTGTCTCTTCTCCCTGGTTACTGTCTCTTCTCCCTGGCTGTCTTTCACACAAAAAAACTCCATTATGATGGGGGTGGGGGACACCGCTATCCTGATGGCACTTGGGGTGGGTGGAGGGCATCACCCTGGTAGTTGTCGGAGGGGGATGGGTGTTGTGGCACTGTGACAGCCAAGGTGACCCCTGTGCCACCAGCACCTATGGTCGTCAGTATAATATCAGAACAAAAAGAGCATCCCCTTTCACATCTCATTGCATTAACTAATGTGAAGCTAGTTTCAGGGTATATGGGAGATACTAGAACATGCCTCTATAAAAGTCAAGCTCAGAAGGATAAAGGTTGGTGGTGGTGTAACACGTGGTCTATATCCACACAAGTAAGCGTCAACCCAGAGCAGAGGATTGAACAGAGACAATAACACTTTTCAAGTTACTGTGGGGATGGAAATAAACTTCTCTCCAATCAGAAGCTCGGAGGATGCGGCGGCCTATTCAGCAGCATGAGAGTCACACAGGAAGTGTCACACTCTGTGACGATGGGAGACAAATAACTGCTACTGAGCCATCAATCAAAGGTTGATGTATTACTATGTGTGACAGCTCCATCGTCACACACACACACACACACAATAAGCAGGTACACGCACACACACACACAAACCATGAGTCTCAGCTCATTGGGTCGCTAACTAGCCGCTAAGCCACTTCATCTCTGCCACAAAGTCATCAAACGCTAGCAAAACTGTGCTGTGTGTCTTTATTGTCTGTGCTTGACTTAGCCATTCACTAACAACAGGAAAGTACCAGGCCTCAGAACAAAAGTAATTACTACTTTATCAAACATATATTTACGATGTTTGACTTAATGCAGATGAATACATGTTTTCTGAATGTGTATACTAATTGGACAACAAAACTTAAATCTACTTTACCATGATGATTAGAATGACTGAGGATTAGAATGACTGATGATTAGAATGACTGATGATTAGAATGACTGATGATTAGAGTGACTGATGATTAGAGTGACTGATGATTAGAGTGACTGATGATTAGAGTGACTGATGATTAGAATGACTGATGATTAGAATGACTGATGATTAGAGTGACTGATGATTAGAATGACTGATGATTAGAATGACTGATGATTAGAGTGACTGATGATTAGAATGACTGATGATTAGAGTGACTGATGATTAGTGACTACACTTACATTATGCATCAAATAACTTTATTTGAATTGCCTTGTCAAGCAACAAGCCTTGGGCTTGATTGTAATTGCATGAAGTCATCATTCTGAACTTTCAAAAGCCTTGACACACTGTGTCAAAGTGGGAGCAGGATGACTAGGTCAGCCCGGAGAGCCAAGTTGAGAGATACAGCACATGGCCTGAGGCATTGAAAGGACGTCACCCCTGCATCTCAAGAGTCATCCTCTGTGTGAGGCCTCCTTTCTCTTGACTCCTCAGCCAATGGGGCAATGCAATTAAGCAAAGGACAGAAGTCATCTTAATTCCGGCACGTCATCTCCAGTCAGCGAGAAACCCCTAAAGGTTGATGACTCTCATCACTTTGATGATCCTGGGATTGTGATTCAAAGTGAAACCCCTTTGCACCACATGTCAGACCCGGGTGAAGTGAACCGCAAAAGACGCCAAGCCTGGGTGGCACTGCCAAGCGTTGGGACTCTGACAGTCAGACGCCAAGCCTGGGTGGCACTGCCAAGCTTTGGGGCTCTGACAGTCAGGCGCGATTTAGGGAGTTGGGTGCATCTGGAGCTTCTATTTTGAGTCAGCCAAATATCTAGGAGGGGGGAACACCAAAAATACACCAAAACGTGGGATCTTTTTTTTGTTTGCCCACAACATAAAAGGCTTTTTATTTTTATCAGCTAGAAAGCTCATAGTCAGTTTGTTGGACCTCAGCAGTGAAGAGAGAAGGAAAAGAGGGAGAATCATAACTATGGTAATCTTCTTAATTTTTAGCATTGTTGCTAAACGCATTGAGCTTCAGATCAGAGGAGATCTGCCACGACACATCAGATTAATTTGACATCCGTGCTACAGTTTCCTCTCCCTTCTCCAAGGGACTTTATCTGACTATCGTCAGAGAGTGGCTCTCTGAAGAAGTCAAGGTTCTCACGCATAGAAGTCAACCCCGAGAGGAATAAATCAGAGACCGAGTGTACACACATGAACACAGTAGACACATTTTCACACAAGCTTGCCACTGGCCAGACAAATCAGACAGATTACGTCCCATCATCTTCTACATCTCGGTACTGGTTTGCTCTGATCCCTTTGAGACATTTTTGTCATCACGGACAAGACAAACAAAACATGTGGCCCAGCAGTCCACAACATATCCTCAGTGGAGAGGAAACAAAAGCTGATTTAATTAGGATTCGCACTGGGCAAAAACAACAGCGGAATTTGCATCTTTCCACTTTGTCATGTACAGTGGGGAGAACAAGTATTTGATACACTGGCGATTTTGCAGGTTTTCCTACTTACAAAGCATGTAGAGGTCTGTAATTTTTATCATAGGTACACTTCAACTGTGAGAGACGGAATCTAAAACAAAAATCCAGAAAATCACATTGAATGATTTTTAAATAATAAATTTGCATTTTATTGCATGACATAAGTATTTGATCACCTACCAACCAGTAAGAATTCCGGCTCTCACAGACCTGTTAGTTTTTCTTTAAGAAGCCCTGCTGTTCTCCACTCATTACCTGTATTAACTGCACCTGTTTGAACTCGTTACCTGTATAAAAGACACCTGTCCACACACTCAATCAAACAGACTCCAACCTCTCCACAATGGCCAAGGCCAGAGAGCTGTGTAAGGACATCAGGGATAAAATTGTAGACCTGCACAAGGCTGGGATGGGCTACAGGACAATAGGCAAGCAGCTTGGTGAGAAGGCAACAACTGTTGGCGCAAATATTAGAAAATGGAAGAAGTTCAAGATGACGGTCAATCTCCCTCGGTCTGGGGCACCATGCAAGAGCTCACCTCATGGGGCATCAATGATCATGAGGAAGGTGAGGGATCAGCCCAGAACTACACGGCAGGACCTGGTCAATGACCTGAAGAGAGCTGGGACCACAGTCTCAAAGAAAATCATTAGTAACACACTACGCCGTCATGGATTAAAATCCTGCAGCGCACGTAAGGTCCCCCTGCTCAAGCCAGCGCATGTCCAGGCCCGTCTGAAGGCCAACAACCTCCTTCCCTCAGTAAGAGCATTGAAGATGGGTCGTGGCTGGGTCTTCCAGCATGACAACGACCCGAAACACACAGCCAGGGCAACTAAGGATTGGCTCCGCAAGAAGCATCTCAAGGTCCTGGAGTGGCCTAGCCAGTCTCCAGACCTGAACCCAATAGAAAATCTTTGGAGGGAGCTGAAAGTCCGTATTGCCCAGCGACAACCCCGAAACCTGAAGGATCTGTATGGAGAGGTGGGCCAAAATCCCTGCTGCAGTGTGTGCAAACCTAGTCAAGAACTACAGGAAACGTATGATCTCTGTAATTGCAAACAAAGGTTTCTGTACCAAATATTAAGTTCTGCTTTTCTGATGTGTCAAATACTTATGTCATGCAATAAAATGCAAATTAATTACTTAAAAATCATACAATGTGATTTTCTGGATTTTTCAGATTCTGTCACTCATAGTTGAAGAGTACCTATGATAAAAATTACAGACTTCTACATGCTTTGTAAGTGGGAAAACCTGCAAAATCGGCAGTGTATCAAATACTTGTTCTCCCCACTGTATATGGTTGGTTTGTCATTGCCATACTGGTATCAGGGAAGGATACAGTTTACATAGAGGAGACCCTAACTAAGGAATTGTATTTTCTTAGAGATTGGTTTACTGACAACAAATTGTCGCAACATTTGGGAAAAAACGTAATCGATTTTGTTTGGAACAAAGCGTAAATTGCTGACAAGATAAAGGTAACCTGTGCAGACAAGGAGATTGACTCTAAAACAAGAGTAACTTATCTTGGTGTGTCCCTAGATCAATCCCTTTCTGGAGACTTGATTGCTGCAAAACATATTTCAAAAATTGCGAACAAATTGACATTTTAACATCGTAGATATTCAAACATCAAAGTTAAGAAACTTCCTGACATTTAATCCTAGTAAAACTTCCCTGTCTTAGGTCAGTTAGGATCACCACTTTATTTTAAGAATGTGAAATGTCAGAATAATAGTAGAGAGAATGATTTATTTCAGCTTTTATTTCTTTCATCACATTCCCAGTGGGTCAGAAGTTTACATACATTCATACATCTGGTAGCATTGCCTTTAAATTGTTTAACTTGGGTCAAACGTTTCGGGTAGCCTTCCACAAGCTTCCCACAATAAGTGAATTTTGGCCCATTCCTCTTGACAGAACTGGTGTAACTGAGTCAGGTTTGTAGGCCTCCTTGCTCGCACACACTTTTTCAGATCTGCCCACATATTTTCTATAGGATTGAGGTCAGGGCTTTGTGATGGCCACTCCAATACCTTGACTTTGTTGTCCTTAAGCCATTTTGCCACAACTTTGGAAGTATGCTTGGGGTCATTGTCCATTTGGAAGACCCATTTGCTTTAACTTCCTGACTGATGTCTTGAGATATCCACATAATTCTCCTTCCTCATGATGCCATCTATTTTGTGAAGTGCACCAGTCCATCCTGCAGCAAAGCACCCCCACAACATGATGCTGCCACCCCTATGCTTCACGGTTGGGATGGTGTTCTTCGTCTTGCAAGCTCCCCGTTTTTCCTCCAAACATAACGATGGTCATTATGGCCAAACAGTTCTATTTTTGTTTCATCAGACTAGAGGACATTTCTCCAAAAAGTATGATCTTTGTCCCCATGTGTCATCTGTGGAGTGGTTGAAAAATGAGTTTAAATGACTTCAACCTAAGTGTATGTAAACTTCTGACTTCAACTGTATATGCTGAATGTCCACCCCTAGGACATACATAGGGGTACAGGAGTTCAGGGAGGTGGGCTTGTTGCCTTTGGAGTCCAGAGTGGACCAACTTAATTATATGTTTAACATCTTAAATGATTATGCCCCAGGTTATATGAAAACCCACATTTATATGGTCTATAACCAACACAGTTACAATACCAGAGCAAGGTATGTCTTCTAAAATCCCAAGAGTAAACAGTACTGGAGGAGCATGTTCTTCTATATAGGCATTTGTCTATGGAATAGCCTCCCCTTGGAGATCAAGCAAAGAAAAAGTAGAAATATGTCCTTTAGTAGTGGTTTCTTTGCAGCAATTCGACCATGAAGGCCTGATTCACACAGTCTCCTCTGAACAGTTGATGTTGAGATGTGTCTGTTAACTGAACTCTGTGAAGCATTTATTTGGGCTGCAATTTCTGAGGCTGGTAACTCTAATGAACTTATCCTCTGCAGCAGAGGTATTTCTGGGTCTACCATTCCTGTGGCGGTCCTCATGAAGCTGGTTGAGAGAATGCCATGAGTGTGCAAAGCTGTCACCAAGGCAAAGAGTGGCTATTTGAAGAGTCTCAAATATAAAATATATTTTGATTTGTTTAACACTTTTATGGTTACTACATGATTCCATATGTGTTATGTCATAGTTGTGATGTCTTCACTTTTATTCTACAATGTAAAAAATAGTGCAAATAAAGAAAAACCCTTGAATGAGTAATATTCCAAACCTTTGACCGGGGGTGTATATGTATACACAGAATTTAAAACCAAAAGCCATAGCTAATTAGATTTGAGCTCTCTGTGGGAAAGCAGGGAAAGCAAAGCAACATAAACATATAGTCATGGGGTGGAGTAGTTTCATTAATACCCTGTAAGCTGCTCTGGATAACATAATATGCCCAATTATAAATATAACTGTAATGCATATAATGCTGTATTGTAACGTTCAGTTTGTCGGTAGCCATGTAAAAGAATAATGATGCACTTAGTCTTGCATTTAAGGCGACAACACAGCAATGGGAAACATACAGTAATATGAAACAGACTCAATTATAAATGATGGTACAAAAACCATACATCCCTAGCTTTCAGGCTATGTAAAATATTGCTGTTAGGCTATGTGGAAGTACTATCATACTTTTAGAGCTGTGGGGTGTAGGCCGTGTAATGCAGTCGGAGGCTGTTGGTGGGCCTGTGAAGCTTCTGCCGCAGGCCGCCGTCTAGAAGAGCAGGGTTCAGCCGACCGGAGAGCATCACAAACGGACACCTCCGTTATGAGAATGTATCTCTCACACACACACACACACAGAGACACACACACACACAACCCCTTCCAGAGGCATATTCACACCTACTACAGAGGTCTCGTTTACACTAACCGAGAGGGTTATTCAAACCAAGCTCAACGATCAAACAGGCAACTGGCAGCGCTGTATTCACAACTGCATAATAGTCAGAGTACAGCTGTAAATTGCCATTGATCTGTGAGTAAGCAGATCTGTGGTGTGCGCTGAGGCCCAGAGTGGATGTGTGTGGCACATAAAGAAGCCTGCTGCTGGTTTCCGACGGGGAGAGTGTTTCCTCATGAACAGGTGTTGCTGGTCGGATTCGCAGCTCACTGGTAAAGTAACCTCTAGAGTTTTAATGCATCCCTTTTTAACCCTCCAACATCCAGATATTTTAAATATGTGCATACAGCTGGATTTAAGTATATATATTTTAAGTATATATATTTTTCCAAAAGTATATATATTTTTTAAATCGCTTCACTCCGCAACTGTTTTTAGCCAGGACCTCAAGTAGGGGCAATGTAAAAAAGATAAGATCTGTAAGCACACTGAAGTCAGCCCCGCGTCGGGCATCAGGATCTCAGTTTAAGCCTGGTTAAGCCTGGCTAATGGCCCAAACAGGGCAAAAGGAGAGGGTCGGCTTGGTCTCGAGCGCCATTCGCTTAAGCCAGAGGAAACAAGAGGAAACAAGAGGAATGGGGGATTACACCAGATAAATCACTCCGCCGGAGCTAACAACCATAGCCCAGTAAAACAGCTTCTGTGCCAATTTGATCATGGAGGGAATGGAACGGCAGAATCCTCTCTCTGATTACTACGTTCCTTCAACCAGAGGTTAATTGGAGATTTTGGGGGAGATGAGATTGGGAGTATTTTTGGAGTAAAACTTTAGCAAATACTGTAATTCTAGTCTGCCTGTCAGTGCTAAAATATCCATCACATGCACTATAGAAGTGACTCAAGAGGGATTTGGTTGTGAAGTGTGACCCTTCAGTGAGTAACTGTCTGTTTACCCTCCTCTGCGGGCATGTGAGGGTTCCTAGGGTTCTGTGGTGCCAGCTGTGCCTGTGGTACGGCCGCTTCCAGTCTCTCGGTGTGGCAGTCGTCAAGGCTGATGTATATAGTCAGCAGCAGATGACCCAAACAGTTCTCGGTGTGCACACACACAAATACAGACACACAAACACACTAGGCGTTCGTATGACACCAGGGAGAACTTGTTTTACTATGAGCATTTTTTGCTGCTTGTTTGTCTCTAGAACGCAGCTTGGAACTAACACACCATCCCTTAATTTGCCCGCCACAGCGAGCACTGAATTATTACTGCGTAGCGAGTGCCACAGTAAGAAGCCTTGCCTCTCGACACAGCAGCAGAGTTGAGGCAGCAAGTAAGCTGCTGTTCACCCAGAGAAAAGATATGCTGTCTGCCTGTGTGGAAAAAGAGAATGCTTTATCAAAGCAATGGTCCTTCTCACCTGCTGGTTGGCTGATCCAGTCCAGGATTGACCCAGTCCACGCCCATGAGAGAGAATGCTCTTTTCACTAGCCGTTTTCAATAGCTTCAATTATTGTTTACTGACACATGTTGCATGTTTGCTTTTGGCATCCTTCGTGAAGGACACGGAAATATATGATATGAAAAGACGCTAGCCAGTTAATCATCAACAAACTGCGTAAGTGTGGAGAGCTGTGATAGCGTGGTGTGAGAGGAGAGTGCCATGGTGAGGAGGAGGGATGGAGAGCGGGAGAAAAGGAGAGAGCAAACGCTCGGCTTTAGCACAGCGACAGCACTGCGCATCCGTCATCAAGATCAAAGAGGTTCATATTTTTACCTCGCAAGGCCTTTTGTGCTGCATTCTCCCTGGTAAGGAGTCTCTGCAAAAAAAGCCAAAATCCCATGCTCTCCGTCCTCCATCATCTCAAAACTTGAGGAGGCTTTTGTTTGGTATGAGATTAAAACAAGGTGTATAGGGCTGAACCTGAAGAGTTAATGTTTTAACGGGTGAACTTCTGTGGATGTGATTTGTCCCGCAACAATCACAACAATCCTAGTTCAATCAATATGGCACATAGACTATTGCAATCCCATTGGGAAAAAAGGTAATGTATCCACATTAATCTTTGGGTTTATCTCCTCTTTCAGCAATGAAGAAACTACTGAGCCTTTGATAGTTTCGCATTTCTGTTCTACCAAGCCCTCCAGAAGACACTTCTCTTCTCCTTAAACAAAGCTCCTTTGTGTTTCCAGCTCACAAATGCCACTGTCCAATTAAATCACTGTCAGCTGGCCCATGTTCCCATATAATTGACATTCTCTAAACCTTTGGGCCAAAGGCAAGAGTGCAATATTGCTCAGTCAGTTTCACAGGGAATGAATTATCTCCAAGCTCAACACAAAACAAAATAAAGTTAACAAAAGAGGGTCCTTGGATCAATGGCAAATCCCCCCAAAATGGAGCGTTTGCCGATGCATTGGTGTTCTTCCCCTTGGTGTGTTGACCTTCCCTTGATCTCAAACTAAGCCACGTGGAGGACACGTGGAGAAAGGACTTCAAGCCTGAGGTAAAGGTCATTCCTCGAAGGACCCATTTTGCATTTACTGTAAAATGCTGGGCATCAAATACAGAGTTTTCCGCTAGCGCCGGCTTTCATCTATACAGCCTCAGCCGGCTACTTTTTCCACTTAAAAGGAGAAGTTTACCCAAAATCCAGAAAGGGATTCCACACATTGAAACTAGTTCAACGGAGTTTGCCCTCTCCACCTTTCTCTCTCCCCATAGAGCTGTACTGAAACAGCTGCAAAAACGGGTCACGTGACTCGTGACGTTGTTAGACGCAGACCTCGCTCTGCTCCGTTGCCAGTGAACTCATGATTCAGAAATCCGTGAATTGTGGACAAATTCGTTGTTTTATTGAAAGCGTACGCCGAATTACACATTTTTGGCAAAAGTACTATTGGTTGAGTCAGGAAACATGTACTTTTACACCTAAAACATTTGCGATTATTTTATGTCATTATTTTATGTCGTCGACTGCCACAGCAGTGGACAATGGTAACAACTGCGCATGTGCACCTGCGTGGGGGAGACCCTGCTACGTCCCATGTAATTGTGGTAACGATGAGTCGAAATCCACTTTTTGCATGCAGGGTCCAACATTAACCCGGGACAAGTAAACCATGCGTCGGGTTATTGGATCTCGTCAGTCACTGGTCCAATAGGGCCAGTAACTTTTCAGCACATTTTTGCATTCCAGTTCAACATTTACCTGCTCTGTCGCAGTCTACCATTGAAAACCATTCAAGACCACTGCATTCGCGTAAATGTCATGCTATTAGTATCTGAGCAATACGACTGGCTTTTCATCCAAGCCACCAACACGCTCCTGCGAGTCACAACTTCCCGAGCACTCCAGTTGATACCTTCGCACAGCATTCGCAAACTATCCGGAACAAAAAGAAGCACCCATCAATCTACTCGTTTTTTTATTTTAGGGAAAGTGATTTAGCTTCAATAATGAACATACTAGCAATATGCCGGCTACTGTCGGTAGTATGCAAAACAAAAGCTACAACAAGACACCTAGCATTAGTCTTGGTTAGCCCAACGTAGCCATGTTGAAATCTTTTTTTGGAACGTTTGTCTTAAAAGGGACAGCGTCCTATTTTCAAATATTCTCAAAATTACATACTTTAGAAACAAAAATGTATGCAATTAATACAATTCCCCAAAATGTAGTAATGACTTGCATTGATAGATTATATTACACTGCTTTTTAATACATATCAATACATATTTTTTTAATACACATAACCAAATGTAGCCTTTTGATATCTGAATATAGAGAGAAAGCCTTCCAACCAATAGGCCCTGAATGACCCTAAAGATCTGTGAGTGACTCGTCAGTAGCCTACCGAATCGTATTGGTAAGAGAGCCGTTGATTTGGCTCCCTAATTTGCACACTGATAGGCTTTTTGACGATTATCTGCAGATAAATTATGAAAACATTCAATGAGTCCTCCTTACTGCAGGAACAATAATTAGGCTAGTGGAGAGATAGCCTCACTCTGGTCCAAAATGTGATCAAAGAAAACAGATTGAATCGTTTTGAAAGCTAATGATACAGAATCGTCAAAGAAATTGATATAAAATGTACTGATTTAATCAAAGTGTTGACAATGGAGTATGTGCCTCTGAAAAACACTGAGCATATGTCAAGTGGAGAAACATTCATCCAGAGTCACAGTGAGAGCTGTACGTAAGTCTCTTTCTCCACTCAGTGCCTATTTAATGGCATTGTGGCTCTTGGCCTTTTGACAGGGAGTGGGACGGGGGGGGGGGGGGGGTCGACACACACATACATCGGATGAGACACGCACTCAGCCATCGGGACGAGGTCTGAGTTTACAAGTGTGCGCACTCAGCCATCGTGCATCAGCCAGACGACTTTAAAGTAGAAGGGATTTCATAAGCAAGGTCATGGAATGAACGTGCTGACTGTAAGTCGCTCTGCTAAATGACTCAAATGGAAATGGAACAGGAGAGAAAGACAGATGTTTACGTTTCAATTACTGACCCTGACCCCCAGGACGTGTCCCTCGCTCTCCCATGCATCCAGATGTTGTTCGGATAATTAAAGTTGGCCCCTTTTGTCTGCAGAGGTCACTCGGATAACATCTGCGCCGAGTGCAGAGGCAGCTAAAACAGACAGATTGAGTCTCTGCGCTGGAACCTGGAGTGTGCGCTCGAACAGAGACACACAGGCAAACACACCGAAGCACGTACACATCCACACAGGCGAAACACACCGAAGCACGTACACATCCACACACAAAAAACACCAACACGCTCAATGTCACATGGCTAAAAACACCTTCTTCAGGAGGACACAACATCTAGCTTCCTATAAATAAGAGCTAGTCTAAGCGGGACATGCTTTGACGGGAAGTCCGCATCCTAACAATGAACTCAGATCACCATCAAGTCAAATAGTCATTCAAACGTCAAATATGAACTACCTCAAGGTGGATATATTCACGTTTCAGTCCCTGCATTGTGTGCTGTTTCATTCACTCCCTTTTTGTTTATAATAAGGGAGGCAGATTATATGTGTATAAAGAAAATCAATGTGGGTCTGAAGCTGCGTCGTTAGCCTAGCAACGAGTGTAGCTCGCCCTGTGCTGCGACAGTGAATCATAAGAGGAGCAATTTAGCCCGCTAATCCCAAACAAACAGCTAAATGTTGACAGAACTGCGGCGCCCCGTCGGTCAAACCCCAGGCTAAGCATGTGGGTTGTCCTGCCATTTAAAGGCAATCACAGCCTTCCTCTGTATACCCTTTACACTGAGGCTTGTGGTGAGTGCGAGTGAGAGAGTGTGTGTGTCTGTGTGTGTGTGTGTGTGTGTGTGTGTGTGTGTGTGTGTCTGTTTTCACCACCACTCCCCAATGGCCTTTCTGTTCGATTGTGACACCATCTATCTGGGCCATCAAGTTCTGTCTGATGGGGGAAAGTAGTCTCACTTCACCCCAATCACTTCGTTAAGTACCTTTTGTCTGATGTGGTTTGTATTCCGATACAAAGCCCTAAAAACATTCACGCGGTACCAAAGCCCTAAAAACATTCACGCGGTACCTTGTCCTTTGCCTTGACAGAGATATTAGAAGGGAAAGAATGGCTAATACATCTCTGGTCAACTGCCCTGGTCGACGTCTGTAACTGACGAGGAGGAACCTGATGGAAGAATACAGATTGTGTCTGTTAACGTCCACTGGCAGGTTTTCCCTTTACCCTTCAGATAGGGTTTCATTTAATTGTGATAAAACTGCATAATGTTAAAACCGTATTACCAACCGTATTACCGTAATGTAGAACTGCATTATGTCGTGTGAATAGTAGCCTACATGAAGGATATGTAATTGTGTTCTTGGGATTTTAATATAGTGGTATGATACTGTATTGTATTCAACACACATCGCTGGCTAAAACAAATGCAGACACCGTACTTCCCCGCAAATCTTTTTTTTTTTTTATGAACTGCGTTCCACAGACACATTATTGCCTTGGCTGGGAAACTCAAGTCCTTAATTAAAAAAGGCCCTAGTAGAACGGCCAGCACTGCGGATCGCACATTACAAAGTGAGATATCAGTCTGAATTTAGGCACAGCTTTGATTGCCACTAGGTCTGTGACAAAGAAGCTGTTGTCTAAAGAGTCAAGTTCAGAGTCCCTGGTGGCGGAAATGGAGTGGGGGGGGGGGGGGGGGGGGGGGGGAGGAGGCACTGGTCTGGTCTCCATGGAAGTGGCGCCATGAGCGAAAGCTGTCAGAGGAAGAGGGTGTGAGGATGTATGAGAGACAGGGGGAAGGGGATGAAGGTGACACCATAGGCTTTTGGGTTGATTAGGTCAGCACGGTCCATGTCTAGAGTAAGACCTTCATATAATGCAGTTCTTTTGACCAGAGGTGTATGTTTTTATTGTTCTGGGCAAAGGTAGCATACTATGTAAAATGGTGTGTCATTTGATAACAGATACAGTAAATGTGCCATCGTAAAGGTTATTTAAGGGGCTCAATGCCTTTTAGTATGATCCTGTAATCAGTACAGTATTGCAGCAGGTTTCCTCTGATGGGCTCTGATCATTGGCCAACAAGGGCAATCAATAAAAGGTGTTCGGAACCATTTTCATTCCAACTCGGTATTACATCACATTTTACGTTACAATAGTCGTTAAATCATGCAGGCAGCCTAACCTGAAGAATTCTATGACACCATGACAACCAAATAATAACCCGAGTTTTATGCCTTTGAGAGTCTCGGTGCCCTTTACAGCTGAAGAAGAGAACTGGAGGGTGGCGCAGGCCAAATCTAAGGTAGCAACAACAGCATTTGTGAACCAAACTGGGCTGGGAGATTGATGTAACCTAGAAAACAAAGCCTCTTTTTTGCTGCACACACACAAACCACAGAGTGTACACGGCAGACCTTGGGAGAGAGAGGGAAGGAGGGGGCAAAACACGCTGGCAAACCCCCGAAAACACTGAAGTCATCTCAGAGGTATAAATAGATTAAACGTTTTCAGCCAGACGGACCAAGAGCAATCGGTAGCAGAACAGGAACCGGCTGCCCGTCCACACTGCATTTGTCATTCTTTTGACAAGGTTTATTCTCCCCATTGCATTATTACAGGCCATTCAGAAACAGTATCTCCTCATTGTGACATGACCCTGATGATAGCAGAGAGAGAACGGGAGAGAGACAAATCAACTGAAACAAGAACACAGAGAAGCAGCAGGATTGACTATCACAATAAGAGTCTGCTGTTTTGTTGTCTTAGTCGTAAAATGTATTTACCTACATTTCATCCATCGAATATGCATAAAGTGACCTTCACCAGTATGAACAACTGAATTTTTTTTTTATTGACATTATGTAGGCTACTGATGATTTTAGACAAGGAAAAGCTATAAAGCATACTTATGGTATATATAAAAGAAATGACACCTATTGTATAACATTTTAAACTGGAACAATGTTGTATTATAACAATTCCACCCACAAATCTATGAGCCCCTATAAATGGAATAAACTGTAAAAGCAGCCACCCTCACCAAACATTAGGAGAAAATGACATTATCTGATGGCATAGCTGGTTATGATAAAATGCCTGCATTCTAACCACCTATAATGGAAGGAGAACATTTTAAACAACTACCGAACCCAGATTCCTCTTCTCTGACACAATGTAGAAGAGTCATCCGTTTAGCGTCAACTACTAGGTATGACCAGAACCCTTTGCCATCTCATTAAATGTGTACATATGCTGATATTTTATTGAGATACATCTATCATGTCAGCGATACGCGTTTGTCCTGGAATGCCGAAATCAGGCGCAGGCTTTCTCTGTGTTTTGATAAATTGTTTCAGAGAACCACAGCATTTAAAGATGTTTCACAAAGTCACGCCATGGCTTCCCCACAAACATCCAAAAGGTGAGCATAGCAACAGAGAATCGGAAAGCTCCGGGGTTTAATGAATCCGACCTGTTTTAAAAACACGGATCAAATTAAAATGTTCCCTCTGAGCGAACAAAGTGCTCACACATGCCCCTCAGAACAGCATGCACCTGCCACACTCGTTTTACGCTGACGTTATTTCTCTCCATGTCGTTGCAGTACTGTTGCTTTTTTTTTTGCGAATTCCAGACACACCTGACCCTGGGATCGCTCATCGTTATGAAAGCACGGCTAAAAGGTGCCAGTCAAGGTTCCGGTCAAGGTGGCCATCAGGTGTAATTCCAACTATTCCAGACACAGCAGTCTTTCTACTTTTAACGAAAGGCCTCACTACAGACCCATGTTTGATACCAAGCTGTTGCAGCCGGCCGTGACCGGGAGACCCATGATGCGGTGCACAATTGGCCCAGCATCGTCCGGGTTAGGGGAGGGTTTGGCCGGCCAGGATGTCCTTGTCCCATCACGCTCTAGAGACTCCTTGTGGCGGGCCGGGCGCATGCACGCTGACTTGTACCAGTTGTACGGTGTTTATTCCGACACATTGGTGCGTCTGGCTTCCTGGTTAAGCGTGCATTGTGTCAAGAAGCAGTGCGGCTTGGCAGGGTCGTGTTTTGGAGGAAGCATTTCTCTCGACCTTCGCCTCTCCCAAGTCCATACAGCGATGGGAGAAAACTGTAACTACCAATTAGATTTTTTTTTCCACCTTTATTGAGAACAAGTTCTCATTTGCAACTGCGACCTGGCCAAGACAAAGCAAAGCAGTGTAACAAAAAACAACACAGAGTTACACATGAGAATAAAACAAACGTACAGTCAATAACACAATAGATAATCTATATACAGAGTGTGCAAATGTAGTGCAAAATGCAGTAAGGTTAGGAAGGTAGGACAATAAATAGACCATAGTGGTGAGATAAATTACAGATTAGAATTAACACTGGAGTGATAGATGTGCAAATGATGATGTGCAAATAGAGATACTGGAGTGCAAAATGAGCTAAAATAATAAATATGGGGATGAGGTAGTAGGGTGGGCTATTTACAGAAGGGCTATATACAGGTGCAGTGATCGATAAGCAGCTCTGACAGCTGATGCTAAAAAAGTTAATGAGTTAGGAACCTCTAGCTTCAAGGATTTTTGCAGTTCGTTCCAGTCATTGGCAGCAGAGAACTGGAAGGAATGGCGGCCAAAGGAGGTGTTGGCTTTGGGGGTGACCAGTGAAATATACCTACTGGAGCGCATGCTACAGGTGGGTGTTGCTATGGTGACCAGCGAGTTGAGATAAGGCGGGGATTTACCTAGTAAAGACTTATAGATGACCTGGAGCCAGTGGGTTTGGCGACAAATATGTAATGAGGGCCAGCCAACGAGAGAATACAGGTCGCAGTGGTGGGTAGTATATGGCGCTTTGGTAACAAAACGGATGGCACTGTGATAGATTACATCAGGGCAGGATGGATATAGGTCTATAACTGTTTGGGTCTAGAGTGTCTCCCCCTTTGAAGAGGGGGATGACCGTGGCAGCTTTCCAATCTCTAGGGATCTCAGACGATACGAAAGAGAGGTTGAACAGGCTAGTAATAGGGGTTGCAACAATTTTGGCGGATAATTTTAGAAAGAAAGGGTCCAGATTGTCTAGCCCAGCAGTTTGTAGGGGTACAGATTTAGCAGCTCTTTAAGAACATCAGCTGTCTGGATTTGGGTGAAGGAGAAGCGGGGGGGGGGGCTTGGGCAGGTTGCTGCGGGGGGTGCAGAGCATGGCCAGCCGTAGCAAAATGCTTATTGACATTTTCGATTATCGTGAATTTATCGGTGGTGACAGTGTTTGCGAGCCTCAATGCAGTGGGCAACTGGGAGGAGATGCTCTTGTTCTCCATGGACTTTACAGTGTCCCAGAACTTTTTGGAGTTAGTACTACAGGATGCAAATTTCTGTTTGAAAAAGCTGGCCTTTGCTTTTCTAACTGACTGTGTGTATTTGTTCCTGACTTCCCTGAAAAGTTGCATATCGCGGGGGCTATTCGATGCTAATGCAGTGCGACACAGGATGTTTTTGTGTTGGTCAAGTGCAGTCAAGTCTGGGGTGAACCAAGGGCTATATCTGTTATTAGTTCTAGGTTTTTTGAAAGGGGCATGCTTATTTAGGATGGTGAGGAAAGCACTTTTAAAGAACAACCAGGCATCCTCTACTGACGGGATGAGGTCAATATCCTTCCAGGATACCTGGGCCAGATCGATAAGAAAGGCCTGCTCGCAGAAGTGTTTTAGGGAGCGTTTGACAGTGATAAGGGGTGGACGTTTGACCACGGACCCGTTACGAACGCAGGCAATGAGGCAGTGATCGTTGAGATCCTGAAAACAGAGGAGGTGTATTTGGAGGGCAGGTTAGTCAGGATGATATCTATGATGGTACCCATGTTTATGGATTTAGGGTTGTACCTGGTAGGTTCCTTGATAATTTGCGTGAGATTGAGGGCATCTATCTTAGATTGAAGGACAGCCGGGGTGTTAAGAATATCCCAGTTTAAGTCACCTAACAGTACAAACTCTGAAGATAGATGGGGGGCAATCAACTCACATATGGAGTCCAGGGCACAGCTGGCGGCTGAGGGGGGTCTGTAAGAGGCGGCAACAATGAGAGACTTATTTCTGGAGAGGTGGATTTTTAAGAGTAGAAGCTCAAACTGTTTGGGCACAGACCTGGACAGAACTCTGGAGGTTCTCTGCAGTAGATTGCAACTCCACCTCCTTTGGCAGTTCTATCTTGACGGGAAATATTGTAGTTGGGGATGGAAATTTCAGAATTTTTGGTGGCCTTCCTGAGCCAGGATTCAGACACAGCTAGGACATCCGGGTTGGCGGAGTGTGCTAAAGCAGTGAATAAATCAAATTTAGGGAGGAGGCTTCTGATGTTAACATGCAGGAAACCAAGGCTCTTACGGTTACAGAAGTCAGCAAATGAGAGCGCCTGGGGATAGGTGTAGTACTGGGGGCTACAGGACCTGGCTTTACCTCTACATCACCAGAGGAACAGAGTAGGAGTAGGATAAAGGTACGGCTAAAGGATTTAAGAACTGGACGTCTAGTGCGTTGGGTACAGAGAATAAAAGGAGCAGATTTCTGGGCGTGTTGGAATAGATTGATGGCATAATGTACAGAAAAGGGTTTAGTAGGATGTGAGTTCAGTGGAGGTAAACCTAGGTGTTGGGTAATGATGAGAGAGGTTGTATCTCTGGAGACACCAGTTAAGCCAGGTGGTCTCCACATGTGTGGGGGGTGAGACAAAGGTGCTATCTGAGGCATGTTGAGCGGGACTTGGGGCTCTACAGTGAAGTAAAACAATAATAACTAACCTCAACAGCAGCAGGCAAGGCATATTGAAATGAGAAAGAGGCATAAAACAAACACAGTTAATCAAGGGACCTAAGACAACGATGGGTAAAGGAGATGAATGGACAAAGAGGGTGAGATAGAGAAATTGTTGTGCTACACACTAGGACCTGAGGCCTAGCAGATAAACAGAATGAAGTACCATATAACGGAACAGTCCAACAGGCATCAGCTGTGTAGCTGAGTAATCATAGGATCTGATGAGCAGCAAAGAGGTGAGCCAGGGAGCAGTTCAGTGGGCGCTGCACTAGGAGAGCGGGAGGCACAGCGTTCAGAGTGCTAGCAGGCCGTGGCTAGCAGATGGATCTTCGGTGACGTCGCAGAAGAAAAGCCTGTTGAGACCACGTCGGACAATTACGTCGGCAGACCAGTCGTGGTGGCTCGGCGAGGCTCCGTGTCGACAGCAGAAGGTCCAGGCAGGTTGAAAAAGGTACTGTAGCCCGGGAGATTAGCTAGTACACGTCGGCTGGCCGGGAGATGGGCCTAGCTTGGGGCTAGCTCAAGGTAGCATATGGACAATGGTGTTAGCCAAAAACAGCAGCCACTCGATTGCGATGATCCGGTGTGAAGGCCCTGTGATTTCGGTAGAAATCCGGTGAAGTGGAAGGGAACGCAATCCAATATGCGCTGGGTTGGTAGCGCGCTGAGCGGACTGGCCGATATTGTCCGAACGAAAAGCTGGCGGATGCAGGCAGAGCAGTGGTGAGGACCGCTAGCAGTGGTTAAGAATGGCTAGTAGCTAGTTAGCAAGCTAGCTAGCAGGCTAGCAGCTAGTTAGCACGCTAGCTAGCAGGCTAGCAGCTAGTTAGCAAGCTAGCTAGCAGGCTAGCAGCTAGTTAGCAAGCTAGCTAGCAGGCTAGCAGCTAGTTAGCAAGCTAGCTAGCAGGCTAGCTTCTGACGGCGGTCCAGTTAAATTATGAAAAAGTAAAGAAATAAAGATATTAGATCCGTTTCACGTTGGTTGAGGCGGGTTGCAGGAGAAGTATATGTGGAATAATAAAATATTTGGAAAGACAGACTAATTACAAACTATTTACACGGGACATGAGATGGGACAAACAAATAAAAATATCCGCACTGTTACGCCATCTTGGATTCAGATGATTGGGGAGAAAAAGGGGTAAAAAAATGTATAATTGTTATAATTGTGTTAACTGATGTGGCTCATGCAATGGAATGTATTTTTTGTCATGTCATTTGAGTTAAATCAACAAATCAAAGCACATATTAACAGTTACACTTCCTGCATTGCTACTAAGCGCAATAGCCACCAGCCCACCCATTATGCCATCATTGACTGGCAGAGTTGCAAAGAAAAAGCCATATCTCAGACTGGCCAATAAAAATATGGGCAAAAGAACAGACACTGAACAGAGGAAAATATGTATTTTTCTTTGAAACTTTGCCTAGAAGGCCAGCATCCCGGAGTCGCCTCTTCACTGTTGAAGTTGAGACTGGTGTTTTGCTGGTACTATTTAATGAAGCTGCCAGTTGAGGACTTGTTTCTAGACACTCTAATTTACTTGCCATCTTGCTCAGTTGTGCACCGGGGCCTCCCACTCCTCTTTCTATTCTGGTTAAAGCCAGTTCGCGCTTTTCTGTGAAGGGAGTAGTACAAGCCTTAATTTCTCAGAACAAGAATAGACTGACGAGTTTCAGAAGAACGTTCTTTGTTTCTGGTCATTTTAAGCATGTAATCGAACCAAAATGCTGATGCTCCAGATACTCAACTAGTCTAAAGAAGGCCAGTTTTATTGCTTCTTTAATCAGCACAACAGTTTTCAGCTGTGCTAACATAATTGTGAAAGGGGTTTCTAATGATCAATTAGCCTTTTGAAATGATAAACTTGGATTAGCTAACACAACGTGCCACTGGAACACAGGAGTGATGGTTGCTGATAATGGGCCTATGTAAGCCTATGTAGATATTCCATAAAAAATCAGCCGTTTCCAGCTACAATAGTCATTTACAACATTAACAATGTCTACACTGTATTTAAGATCAATTTGATGTTATTTTAATGGACCCCAAATTTTTTGTAAATATGCATTTATTTTGCTATTTGAGAGGTTATTAAGTGAACCGGGGTCATTTGGCTGGCCAATT
This sequence comes from Thymallus thymallus, assembly GCA_023634145.1. Lineage (NCBI taxonomy): Eukaryota > Metazoa > Chordata > Actinopteri > Salmoniformes > Salmonidae > Thymallus > Thymallus thymallus. The sequence continues at coordinate 3,425,894 of CM042407.1, read as the reverse complement.
ACCATCATTCAAAATTACATCATCGTCACAGCCATAGTGAGCAATCCCCATGGCAACGTTGAAACTCCTGCCTACATAACCAACCTGCCGCCTACATCCGCCCCTCAGCTTAACCCTTACACAGGGGGCACTCGACAGTCAGCCATACAGCACCAAAAATACTGTTTTCTTCTTTCCCCTCTATATATAGCCATATCACCAAGGGCTTTACACAGAGCCATGCAGTGTGTAGAGGAGGAGGAGGAAGAGTGCCGCATGTGTGACACAGTGAGTCATGACACCCGGCTGTGCGCGCAGGCAGCCACGGGTGTGCAGACACGAGCGCCACGGGTGTGCAGACACAAACGGTGTGGGGAGAGAGAGATCCAGCCCACTCCTGGGCTAGGCTACGCTCGAAGGAGGCTGTCGTAGCTTTTTGGCAAGTCAACAGAAGGTCTCGCTCTCTCACCCTCCATCTCCTTCTCTCTTTCGTCGCTCTCTGGTTTCCCTGCTCTCGCTTTCCCTCTCGATCCGCATCCCCTCCCTCCTCTCCTCCTGCAGTCTAGAAATGAGGGCGCCATGACTGATGCAAGAACTGCGTTAAAGATGACAGGACCCCAGATTAACAGCATCAGGCCTACAAGGAAAATGCTGCAAAACATCTTCCTGAATCTCAGTACCAAACACATAGCAAAGAGACATCGGTGAGGCTCACAGAAGGATAGTGTAGCCCAGTGTTTTCCGTTAGTACATGGAGCAACCAGACTAATAGAAAACGTGATTTTGGTGGCCTCGGGTACATTCTAATGCCTTGATTCCATCCGAAATACACAGCTAAATTATTTAATACATTAACGAGTTTACTTCCCAGATTGGTGAAATAAGTTGTATTGAGTAGAAAGACCTGAATTTTCAATTAAAATGTCTGAAAATGTATGAATTCAGCATATTGTTAGTTGTTTTGGATATCGTCTAAGCCTAGGTCTATATAATCAGGACTACTTTCTAGGTAAGAGAAGAAACCTTTTTTAACATTAAACCAGTTTTCTCTGGAGATTAAAGTCATATTTCCAGTTACCACAAGATATGAACTGACACAATGATATTTGTTATTCAAATGATGTATTTTATTGGCTGTGTGGCTGTGGACACAGACTGCCCAGGCTCATCTTAATGCTCTAAAAAAAATACAAATACACTGATGTATTCCTCTATTTCCCTGATCAAGTTGGACAAAAAGGATATATATTTTTGACAACGGTTAAATAACTTAAGGATTGTTTTTTTAAAGTTGTAGCAAATCTTGTTTAGCAAGTAAATGTAGGCAGTTCTAGCCTATTCAAAGTATTTGTTTTATGTTCCATATTATTTTATATGAAAAGAAGCCTAGAAGAAGTTGGAAATGGAAATGGACCCTAAACCCTTTAGGACTGACCCTAAACTCTAAGCATAACGTGACACTCAGAGATGGAACCCAGATGGATAGACATTGGTATCCGCTCATTGGAAGGTTCTGTAGAAATGATGTGTATAATGAGGACATATGCTGGGTGGAAAAATAGAGACGGATGGGGAGTGGGGTGACTGTGCTGTATTCAATGTGGGCAGACATCTGGCAGATACTATGTAGAGGACATGGGAGATATATTGTATATGGGGCAGGGTAGAGATGGTAACAGTCAGAGTCAACTGTTAAGAGTGGACAGAAGACAGTCGGGCAGATAGCAGAGGGGAGAAGACTGACTGTGTGATTGTGGCTTGGCCTGTTTGTGTACAAACTGGGATATTAACTAAATGACATACTGAGTGCGAGGACGGACAGACGGGCGGAAGATTAATGACCATAGAGATAACTGCTCTATGTGTGGTTATGTGTTGGGAGAGATTAGATTGCTGGATATGAACTGTATTCCACACTGAGAGTGGACAAGCAGATCGCTATAGGTTGGACGGCACTGCTCCTTATACGGCTAGGCATCTGGTAGTGTACAGCATCTACAGACGGGAGGTTGACCGATGTATATGGTAATGGGCAGATTGTGTGGAGAGATGAGGACGATGGACAGTAATGCATGCGTTGTTATGCGGCAGTTAATGCTCAGATGTAGGGTGTGAACTGAATCCCACACTGAATGGGGCGGGGTGGTGGTAGTGTTCCAGATGGGTGGATTGGGTCCAGGTGGACAGATTAACTTGCTCAATATAAGTCGTTGAGTGATAGGTCGGGGAAGATGGACTGGGCTGTATTGAATGTAGGCAGATGCCAGGCAGGTTAGAGACAGACTAGTGAAAAGACGGACAGATAGAGATTTGGTATATGATGTGCTGGGATGGGGAGATGACCTGTACTACAGAGTGAGATAAACAGTAAAACACTAAAAAAAAGGCCACACTGATTGTCTAGGCTACGAATGTGGGAGATGTGTAGTACCAGTATGGTCCACTGGGCAGATTGTGTAGAGGAGGGAGAGTAAGACGGACTATGCTGTAAAGAAAGTGGGCACTAGGCAGATAAGGAAGAGATTGTAGAAGGGAGGAAGCCGGTAGACTATATATAGGATGGCAGATGGCCCTGCTGTTGCCTCCTACTGAACAATGGCTCCCAGGGAATCAGCCATTGGCCAGTCTCAGAGTGGAGGAAATGACCAGATGCTCAGTGCAGCCCACAGTGCCTGCAGTGGGCAGCACAGCCAGGCCCGGGACAATGACAAGAGCAGACGCGGTAGAAGTGTGATGGTATTTGAAGGAGAGAGGGAGACTAAACACTTAGATAACTTGGATGAAAAACAAGAACACTAGCCAAAATGTACACTATGTATCCAACGAATCAACAGATCCATAGTGAACAGTCAACACAGAACAAATCTGATTCACAATTTCAAACCAAACCATTCACATTACATTTTTCTATTTTTAGACATCCACCATGTTGAACGTTTTCAGGATTTTTCCCAATGTCTGATCTCGCATCAAAGCAAGGAGTTATTTTTGATTATTTAATAGAAAGATGGAGAATCAAATCCAACATAAGTAGAACATAGGACAGGCCTAAGTCATAGCCGTGACAGTATGAACTCTATAGCCTTCATAGCATCATGAATTAAAAGAGGGACCAGAGTGGTGGGGGAGAAAGGGAGAGAGGGATGTTTCCCTATGGTGGTTGGTATTGATTGCCTAACCTCCTGGCCCCGAGCCGTGCTGACCCAGGTATCCCAGCCATTAACCGCTGACCGCCAAGCCTGCGTCATTAAGAGATGATGATGGACATCATGGAGTTGGCCCCAAGCCAGCAATCTTATGCAAAGCCTATTAGCCCTGTGTGTGTGTGTGTGTGTGTGTGTGTGTGTGTGTGTGTCTGTCAGGCGGCTTGTTCATGTGGAAGGAGGGGTGAAAAGCAAAAGGGGCATCCACCAGAGCCCCAGCCTGCCCTGGCAAAGCAAGCCTGGGGCATCCACCAGAGCCCCAGCCTGCCGTGGCAAAGCGAGCCTGGGGAGTCACACAAAGTTAAAAGGCAATCGTGGAGCCTCTGTTCAGTCAGTAACCCAAAGTGGTAGTGTTGTCACGATACCAGGTTTAGTATCATGATACTCGATACCAAAACCCCAACAAATAAAAGAAAGAGCAGAATAATTAAGTCACAGAATAACCGCTGGGCTTTATATTTTTTACCATTGAACAATATGTTGAACTAAAATAACTAATAGAATATCTTCTATTCTATATTTAAATTATTTCAAAAATAAAACACCATTTTAAATAAAAGAAAAATATCTTAAATGTTCCTTATGCAAAACCATATCTGAGACTCAAAGCTGGAGCCGCTTCGTCTTGTTTTTAGCTGATATGAGTGGAACCCGGTGTGGTCGTCTGCTGCAATAGGCCATCAATAGCCCATCAATAGCCCATCAATAGCCCATCAATAGCCCATCAATAGGCCATCAATATCCCATCAATAGCCCATCAATAGCCCATCAATAGCCCATCAATAGCCCATCAATAGCCCATCAATAGCCCATCAATAGCCCATCAATAGCCCATCAATAGCCCATCAATATCCCATCAATAGCCCATCAATAGCCCATCAATAGCCCATCAATAGCCCATCAATAGCCCATCAATAGCCCATCAATAGCCCATCAATAGCCCATCAATAGCCCATCAATATCCCATCAATAGCCCATCAATAGCCCATCAATAGCCCATCAATAGCCCATCAATAGCCCATCAATAGGCCATCAATAGACCATCAATATCCCATCAATAGCCCATCAATAGCCCATAAATAGGCCATCAATAGACCATCAATAGGCCATCAATAGGCCATCAATAGCCCATCAATAGGCCATCAATAGCCCATCAATAGGCCATCAATAGGCCATCAATAGCCCATCAATATCCCATCAATATCCCATCCATAGGCCATCAATAGCCCATCAATAGCCCATCAATAGGCCATCAATAGGCCATCAATAGCCCATCAATATCCCATCAATAGGCCATCAATAGCCCATCAATAGCCCATCAATAGACCATCAATAGGCCATCAATACAACAATATTGACGAGTTGTGCGAGATGCCCTTCTGCACACCACTGTTGTCCTGCGCAATATTTGTGATTCTACATCTGCATTGCTTGCCATTTTGGGTTTTAGGCTGGGTTTCTGTATAAGCACTTTGTGACATCTGCTGATGTAAAAAGGGCTTAATAAATCCATTTGATTTGATTTGTCTGTTTGTGGCCCGCCTGTGGCCATTGTCCCCTTTCATCAACAACCCGTTTTCAGGCACAGGACGGCCGCTGACTGGATGTTATTTGTTTGCCGCACCATACTTGTTAAACCCTAACCTCTGCCGTGCGTAAAAAGCCCAGGAGGGCGGCAGTTTCTAAGATGCTGGATCCGGTGCTCCTGGCACCAACGATCATACCACGCTCGAAGCTGCTTAGATGTTTCCCATTCTAACGTTCCATCGAAGGTCTCGATGCCTGTTCTGCCTGCTTTATATAGCAAGCCACGACCACGTGTACCTAATAAACTGTCCAGTGAGTGTATATCGCTGTCATAGGGAAGTTATGAGTTCATTTCACATTATCATCTTATAATGCTCACATGAATGTCATACAGAATATATGTTCATGTCATCCATCCAATTAGAAACACATTTTTATATACGAACAGAACGCGCATAAAGAAAACTCTGGGTATTTTCCCACCAGTGGTGTGTTTTGTGCGTGATGAAGTATTGCATACAAAATGCTATTTTTCATGTACCGAATAAAAATCTAAAGTTCAATGTGTTTCCATCGCATTTTCAACTCTACCGATAGTTTTGTCATAAAAAATGTTGCATTAAATAGATAAATGGCAGTCAAGCATCGCTCATAAGACCCTCAATATTTTTTGGGAGCATCAATATCGCGTGCACTTTCAACACCGTGTGAAGTTCACCATAACTCATTTAATCTGTAGTCTAATAAACTGCATGGTTTACCGGGGCGTAGTGGGAGGACCACACACAATATTATCGTGTGATTCCAAGTTTACTTCAATATGATGATATCACATAAACATTTGCGCATAAAGGCATTTCAACCCCCATTTCTCACATAATAAATTGTACATTTTTACGAAACTAAAAGACCACGTCTAATGAATAAATCAGCATTTCTTTTGTTTCCATCGCAGCCAGGGTTGCTAGGTCTAGCTAACATTTCCAGTTCAATGAACACTCAAAACCCGCCCTAATGTGTTTCTTTTACAGTAAGAGAAGAGTTGCCACATTTATACAATAAACCCTTTTTCCAAAACGTTATCGAGCCAATTAAGAAAGAATACCGTAGTAACTTGTAACGACGATAGAAGCTAAATTAAGTTTTTCCTCAAAATAACTTAATAAAAGGAATTTGAATATGAGAAAAGATTTTACTCCCTTATTAAACACGCCAGATCATTTTCCAATAATGGATGTCGATTTAACTTGTTTGACTGCTATGATTAAGCAATAAGGCACAAGGGGGTATGGTATATGGCCAATATACCACGGCTCAGGGCTGTTCTTAAGCACAACACAATGTGGAGATACATTATATAATATAGATACTGTATATTATACAATATACAGTGGTATATTGGCAAAATATAACACAAATCCCTGAGGTGCCTTATTACTAATATAAACTGGTTACAAACGTAATTAGAAAAGTAAAAAGTACTTTGTCACACCCGTGGTATATTTTCTCATATACCACAGCTTTCAGCCAATCAGCATTCAGGGCTCGAACCAGGTTTCTAATTGTAAATCGATCCCTTTTGCGCATGTGCATAACTAAAGATACATCAGACAGGAGAGTTTAAACGATTAAAGCTGGACAGAGGATCTCGAAATCTCTGAGCAAGAAACACTTGGACGAACATAAAACAACTAATGTTAGGCTATTTTCTGGCAATTGTGTGCCAGATGTTAAGACTACAAACCGTTATACAGTGCCTTTGGAAAGTATTCAGACCCCTTGACTTTCCCCACATTTTGTTAGGTTACAGCCTTATTCGAAAATGGATTTTAAAAATCTTCAGCAATCTACACACAGTACACCATAATGACAAAGTGAAAACAGTTTTTTTGGGGGGGGGCAGTGGGACAGAGGGCTCTCTGTGGTGCTGACCCTGTGTGCGTGTGCCCATGCACCGTGATGTCACGGCGAGTAGCTGACGCTAACCGGCTCTGGCGTGTGCGTTAGCCCTTTTCGCTTTTCCGCTGAAGGTCCATCTCCAGTGGATGTTAGAGGTTACGAAACCGTGTGCAAAAAGAAGACATGGGGCAAAACTGCCCTCGCTATACTAATGTTCTAATCTCTGGAGGGCTTTCTCTTGTAGCTTGCTGAAAAACAATGATGCAACAGTAAGAGTCTCAACAACCAAATGTATTCAGCATGAATAATGGCTCCAACCTGCGGCTTCCTGCTCTGCAAAATTTGGTGACGGGGGTGATGGGGTGGCACTGATGCGCCCTCCGGGGAGCGCAGGATGTCTCAGTCACGGGGTCCCGTCGATCCCAGCCTACCCCCAGCTGCAACTATCCCCCCTCCCCCACTGACAAGCCCCTCGAAAACATGTTCCTCCCTCCCTGGGCCACACACTGCCAAACAATTAGACCACCCCTACACACACACACCACCCCTCAACCACCGGAGACACACTGAAAGGCCAATACTTCCAGCCCAGTAAATTCACTCTTCAAACTTATCCACCGCATCTAATTTCCATTTCAGTCACCCCCACGCGTACCGCACATAGCAGGCCTCGACATTCAGGTAAATTGGCTAATGGCACACCGGGCCAGTACCAACTGAAAGCTACTGGCCCGAATGAAAAAGCTACTTGCCCGGGTCAAGATCTGATGGGAAAGAGAATTAGTTTATTTTGAATTTGCGGGCTGAGCAAGTAGTTTACACAGGGTTCATACAGACACTGGCAAGTCAAATTCAAGGACTTTCAAGGACTTTTTCAAGCACTTAATTGTAATTTTCAAGGACCTACATTTTATATTTCAATTGTTGTAATAGCCTATAAACAAAAAACACCAGCCAAAATGTATGCATTACCACTTTCAGAATAATGTTTTTCTTTACAGGCCTACCAAATTGCATTATGTATTGGCATTAACATTCTTTTTACATTCTCAAATACACTACAAGACCAAAAGTACATCTCATTCCAAAATTATGGGCATTATTATGGAGATGGTCCCCCCTTTGCTGCTATAACAGCCTCCACTCTTCTGGGAAGGCTTTCCACTAGATGTTGGAGCATTGCTGTGGGAACTAGCTTCCATTCAGCCACGAGAGCATTAGTGAGGTCGGGCACTGATGTTGGGCGATTAGGCCTGGCTCGCAGTCGGCTCTCCAATTCATCCCACATACGAACGATAACTTACAGACGCATAAAATATCTCATCTGAATACTTTAACCTTACAGATAAACAAACATATTAGCTAGATAAATAAACATATATTAGCTAGATAAATAAACATCTTAGCTAGATAAATAAACATCTTAGCTAGGTAAATAAACATCTTAGCTACCTAAGATATTAGGTCTCTCCTCCAGGAGATTCCAGGAGAGCTACTGGGTGTGCAGGGTGGCCAACCATCCTCCAGGAGATTCCAGGAGAGCTACTGGGTGTGCAGGCTTTTGCTCCTGCCCTGCTCTAACACACCACATTATAAAAATGCTGCTGCTCAACAGGACATTGATAAGTTGACTGGTGGACAAGTAAAAAATCTGTCCTACTTGGCTAAAAAAAGTTAATGTCAAGCCCTGTAAATAGTCGACATAACGAACAAACAGCTTCGGGAATCCATCCGTTTTTTTTAATCAATTATATAGCCTAGATTAAAAATAGCATTATCAGAGATACATTTGTTTCAAAATTGGTGATATATTTTGGCCATATCTGTCACGAGTTGGTATTGAGAGAGACCAGGGAGCAGCGCAGCGATAGTTCGACATAGTTTATTTTACAAATATTCTCTATGACGAACTTCTCAAAGAAACAAAGTACTACAAAACAGAAATACACTTACTTTGTTCGTGACTGGCGATATACAAATATATAATGACCCACACCTAGGTGTGGGACATACAAACCTATGTAGGATCCCTAATTAGAGACAATGCACCGCAGCTGCCTCTAATTAGGGATCCAACACAAAACCCCCACATAGAACCATAAATTATAGATCTGTCAGACTCTGACCATGGCTATATAGAGAAGCAATAGGCTTCTCTATGGCCAGAGCCTGACAGTATCGCCCAGCCCTATGTCTACGTGAGGAGAATTCAATAAGCCTCAATGCTTCATTTATTCATTTGCCTTGTTATTCATCGCTGGTCTTTTTTGGAATACAGGGAATGTAAATTCGATGCAGGAAAGCGGATGACTGCTTTTATCAACGTTCTTCCGGACCATTTTAAAAACAAATACACAAAAGATGACAACGTAATGCGTCAGAGGATAGGTTATCGTACATTTTTTACGACAAAAAGTTTCAAAAGTGAGCGAGGTGATTCCTTCCGCTCTTTCTTCCTGCTCCAGAGGAACTTCCACTGAGATTTCCTTACCAAAACCCAGTTTGCTTCAATCGACTTGGAATGGTAAAGGTTGCTTATAACAAATTACTATGTCACATCAATTCACTACCCTAGTACTTTGTGATAATAAGCAATCAGCAAAATATGCTGATTTCAAAGCTTATTATTACCAAAAACGTTATTAATTAAGTTAATCGTCTCTGTCACATTTGAAGATACTATATTTTTTATGTAACGTCTCCTCCCTCACCCAGTGATGACAACTATTTTTCAAGGAAAGTAGCTATTTGATGCTCCATTTGTCGACGTCGGTAGGTGATGTCATGAGGTAATAGTGACATCTTTTACAAATATTTTATGACGCTGTCTCTCATGTAATGAGAAATTCTCCAAAGCAAAACTAACTACAACGTTTGCAGGAGAAGAAAAAAGGAATTGGTTAAATAATGAAACAGCTCATAAAAAAAACTGTAGCCTAAGCTTTTTTACATTTTTTACAAATTATTATTATTATTTATGCCTTGGAGGTGGTGTTATTTAACAACAAGGAACCGATTAAATAAATTAACTCGCTGCAGCGTGAATAGGACCAAGAGGCTAGAGTGGAGAGTGATGGGGGAGGGTGGGAAGAGGCAGAGGAAGGGGTGCAGCAGCCGGTGGAGGCGGAGCAGACAGCAGAACACAGCTAAACTCGGCCGAGCCAGCATACACAAACAGGGAAGTCGCTAAATCAACCAAAAATCGCTGGGTCAGCCTTAAAAAGTAGCTACATTTGTCGCTGGAGGGTCTGAAAACTTGCTCAATCTAGCGACAAAAACACTAAATTGGCAACACTTCCCTCATCGAACTCAACTGAATTTAGGCATGTGCATTGTCATGAATGACGTCATTACTGGATTAAAGAGACAGCGCGCACTTGCTACTTCTAGGAAAATATTCATCAGTACAAGAAAATAAGTCCCAAATGGAAGGGAAACAGATTGTCATCTTTAGCCCCATGAAATCTGTGAATGCATCCACACACTCCTATTGAATATGCATTTACCTGTATTGTGAATTGGCCTAGGCTCAGTGGCGACCCGTCATTCAGAGCCCCACCTGTTTTGAGCCCCACATTTTTGCAATGTACAAAATACCAATAAAAGATTGAGTTAAAAAAGCTGCGTACAAACATGGTCTCTTTTTTGCTTTCTTGAGTAAGGCAGCTCCAAAATGCAGGTGTTTCAGCCTAGATCAGTGCTTTCTGTGGTGGTGGGGCAGCCAATATAGAGCGTAGGTGTTGGTAATGTTCTCTAGTTGCGCCGTGATTGGCTAAATGTTCTGTCACTCATGGGGACACTACGTCACCGCCAAGTCTAAGGGTAGAGCTCAAAAATCCAAGAAGGATTTTGATTGGACTGATCGTGTCAACATCATACTATCAAAATCTTAGCTAGCGGTCATCATCATGAATCAAGTCGAATATCTACTGGCAAATCCTTTTTAATCCTTGTCATATCCTTGAGATATGTATACTGTAGCTAAGAAAGTAATACTAAGTGTATGTTGTGTAGTAAGATGTTAGTAGCCCAATGTTGTCTATTTTCTCCTCTTAATTTCACCTACTGTTCTGACTTGGTGGTGCACATGTAGCCTATAACCTGTTTTAGAGAAATGTAATCATCAAATATTTTAAGAGCTTTCATTGTCTGCTTATACGCCCACTTTATTCATCCTACGGTTCTGACTTGGTGTACAGGGAGAACACTGTAAGAACGGCCCATGTTCTGAATTCTGTCGCCGTACATTTCAAAAGTGCTAAACAAATAGTAATATTGACTACGTTCGTCCTAGCTCGCTCATTAACGTCTTATTAGAAATTATGCATTGCCTCTTATCCGCTTGTTGTGCCCTTATGCCATAGTTTGTACATCTCAATTGTCAGTAGAAACCACACTTGTTTAAGCAAGTCGGCCATATTAAAAGGCAGTAAATGAGGCTGAATTAACTGTTTCGCTGCCAGACAAGGCTCCGCTGATAGCCAGGTGTAGCAGTGGGAAGTTGTTAGGACTGCTTTTGGGACTATTGCTGTTGGGACAGCTTTATGTAGGTCCTAAACGTTTGTGGGCACCCTTTGTCACCGTTATAGTGCAATTAATGTATTGTTTAGTGTTATGTAGTGGCTTTGCTGGCATGCATAACACTTTTTTATTTTTTACCCCACCAAGATTTACATGCTAAAATCACCAGTGCCTAGGCTTCATCTTGATTTACCCAGTTTATGGAGAGATTTACAACTGAAATAAATTATTACCATTATGTTGTTATGTAGTTACATTAGTAAAAAACTAAGTCAAATTAATTGTATGATTATATAATTGATTCATTAGCGCATTTGTTTGTCTCTGAAAAATGTTGACATAAATTTTCAAATGTAATGATATTGAACTCAAAAGATGCTCAATGATTGAACAGCGCAGTAGCTGAGTTGATCTGTATCGTTTTGGTATCAAGTATCGTAATGGTATCAAGTATCGTGACACACTGTACTAAAACCCGGTACTAATTCTGGTATCGTGACAACACTAGCTCCCCCATATTTTATGTAATGTAATTCACATTAGTGCTGGTAGCTTTCAACAAACCAAAAAAATGAATTGCCAGGTGAAAGTTCCTCTTGCTTTGCTTATTTGATGTCTCTGCCGGCCCATTTGACTCAACAGGCCACCGTTGTGTCCCTGCACTGGTTCTCCTGAGGTGCCAAATTGAGTTTATGGTTGTCGTAATTATGAACACTGCAATGATGTTATGTCAAGCCCAAGGCCTAAGTCATGTTCTGCAAAACAGATATTCAGAGTATTGTTGTCCTATGATCAAATATTGTTGTCCTATAGAATAGTAACATGGAACTGGTCTCTCCATATAGGTCAGGGTGAAAATAAATACATTTCAGCCCCACAGGGGTGGAGTGGGGTGGGGTATTTTTTGTCGCTAGAGGTCACATGCGAGACAGGAAGGTCATCCATAGCCTAACCACCAGATCGACCATCAGGCTTCCTGTCATTACGGTTATGGCAAAATACCTGATGTACAAAAACAAACAAATCAAAGCACCAATCATTATGGGTTCAAATCAAACTAGACATCTTCAAATGAGAAAATAGCAAACAGACGAGTTCCAAACATTAACCCTTAAAATCACCCGATACTGTATGTTGGGGGTTTTCTCTGACCCTGGGGAAAATACCAAAACTTCTCTGCTTTTCCAATACTAGAACAGTTTGTTACTAGAATTCTTGTTAGTCTCTGTACTTCTGTCAAATATGTCACACGGATATCGAGCCAGCCGATGTCCCCCTTATTATAGCGAGCACCGTGCCTGCTCCACTTACTCATTGCTAGCCTGCACTGGGCATCTGGGCCGCATCATGTTAGCTCCCAACTCATGCTGCACAGAAGTTAAAACTGTTAATTACTGTTCGCAAAACAATGTCCATACAGGCTAGAACACTTTACAATGCAAGAAGATACCAGTAGCTTCCAGCTTTGTAGGCCAACTTTCCAAATGAAGCTAACATCAATTTACTACCATACTATTTTTGTTTGTGATGCAAACCCTATCAAAAATATGCTGATTTCAAAGCTGATTGCCACCAAAAATGTTATTAATTCACTTATTCAGTCTCTCTCTCTCATGTCTCTCCCAAAGAGTATCTATTGCCTCAGCGAACTGACTGTGCTCCGACAGGCCTCCCCCTCTTGCCTCGTGAATGACATCATTACTGGTTAAAGAGACATCCGGTTTTATAAAAATGCAAAATCGAATGTAATGATATTGAACTCAAAAGATGCCTAACGATTGAAAAAAGCAGTAGCTGAGGTTATCTGTCTAGATCAAGTACTTTGACTTTGGCTAAATTTGCCTTATTTTTTTGTTGTGGTATCGTTTTAGTATCGAGTATCGTGACGGTATTTACTATTGTGGTACTAAACCTGGTATCGATGTAAAAATTCTGGTGGCAACACTATTACAATATCTAACGACGAGCATGTAGTGGGTCCAATGCGATTATCAGCAAGCTCTGCTGTGATATTCCAGTCAAGGATGGGAGAGTGGAGGGGGCCAAAGGTATTTTTGGGTCCAGGCTTGAACATATTGGCGACCCATTCTCCCAATCTCTGAAACAATACGGCAAAACAAAGCTTCCAGGGTGTTTGTTGAAAGTGTGAACGTTTTGCCTCATTGTGGCTGAACCAGGTTGCTGCAGCATCGATAACCTTGTGCTTGCCATGAGCTTCTCGCTACTGGTTTTGTAGATCTACTAAGAGCCATGTCCTGCCTCAGCGAAAGGTCTGGTAAGAGTAGCATGAGAGAAGACAGTGGGGCTTTCTGTAGTTACCAAACCCGTTTGCCTGGTGATGATCAAGGCAAAAAATAAAATAAACGTGCATTTTCCCTCAGAGGTTGAATGAAAACAAAAGTGTAAAGGTTTATTGAAAAGAATGAGAAAAGGTTTGTCAACAGCCAGTAGGAAAACAGGGTTCTCGTCGCTCTCTGGCTTTGAATGAGGACAAGGCCAATCGGTGTCCTTTTATGGTTGAAATGAGCATAGCCAGGTCACCATAAGGCTGCTAATACAGTAGTGATGAATTTGAATGCATCTCAAATTACACCATTGTCCTCTGGGGACGTATGGGGAGTGGACAGGGGGATGGAAAGCGCCAGGGTCCATAGTGTGCGAGTGAATGAATGACGGCTGAGGTAATATGCTCGAGCAGCGCGGGCGGCTGCTGCCGATCAGCCACCAAGGGGTTAACGAAGTCCCTCACTCTTTGTGGCGATGGTGAGCCTAGGTGGGCTTCCCTTTTGCTGTGACACACTAATAAATCGAGGCAGAGTGGAAGGTAAATGAAATGGTCCAGCAGAAGCGCCCCTGTGGGCTGAGCAAGGCTATGCACAGCACCGGTTTGGCAAGGTATCCATGGTGCAGAGCCAATGCCCCTCTACGCATGGAAAACTATACCTGTCAGCATAGCAATTATTACTTGCAGGTTCCTTCTCCACAATGCACCAACAATAAGAAATAATAAACAAAGTAAATGGCTCAGCAGAATATACATTTTAGCATAAAGTATAATACAGGAAGGCACAATTTATAGTTAAATATTTGTTATTCTATATATTTCAGGGGATTGGGGGATGGGTGGGCAAGTGTTTAAATTGTGCAGTATAATCGATAGCAAATACTGGTAGCAGCAGTTGTGATGTGTGTAGCATAAATGTGCTTCTTTTTTTCTTTTTCTTTTTTACATATTTGTAAAGAATTCATGAAAAATAAATCACTAATATATGTGACCTGTTTCAAGACACTAGGTGTATGTCACACATCCCTACTTCACAGGAGAGGTATTTGAATTACATGTATTTTTTTTTATCAAAATACAGTTTTGCTACTGCTCTCAACATTGCGGCCCTGAAGTTAATAGCTCTATCGACAAAGCTCAGTGGGAAAACATTGTGATGGACTACTTTCTGGAGGATGATCGTGCCATGCTGACTTTCTCTGACTGTGAGAATTAATCAGACAATGAGGAAATCCCTGATTTGGGTAAAAACCAAACATTGTAGATTCTTCTGATGACATTGGTGAGGAAGAAATTTTGAAATCGGTGGAATGCCCAGTGGAAGCAGAGAGATGATTGCCAAATGCTAAGAAGGCTGTTGTATAAAACACTAGTCTCCAGATTACATCTTCAAACTAAGGGCAACCATGGCATCCATGACAGAAGGAGAAGCGTTCATCTATACGGGTAAGAGTCTAAATACATTTTCAGATATTATAGGTTTCTTCTTTTGTTTTAACTTTACATTTTTTAAGTTAAAGCGTACTGTTAGCTTGCTAGCTAATGTTAGCTGGCTGGCTCTCTAGCTAATGTTACATGTATTATCTGTGTAGGAGCTCTTGAAAGAGGCCCGAGTTCACAAGTTGGAATTCCGAGTTGGATGACCGTTCAAAACTATTTTTCCCAGTCCGTTTTGTTTTTGTTGTTCACATTTTTTTTTTTTACGTGGCATTATAGTTGGGATTATAGTTCATTGTTTAGCTAGTTAGCTACATGTCTAAACAAAAGACTCCACTATGCAAGTAACCATTTCACTGCACCATTTACACCTTCCGTATCCTGGGCATGTGACAAATACACATAGATTTTATTTTATAGATTTTATTTCATATAGTGTGTGTTTACCAGAGACGGTAATGTGAAGAACAACATGACCATCACCAAAGATAAATTAGGATATAGGCCAAGGACTAGATAAAGTTTATTTTCACTACTACTTTCACCACCTTTAGTCTTAAAATCTTTGGTTGTTTACTACATTGCAAATTTTTAAAGAGATGGGTGGGGCTAAGGCTTAAGAGGGTGTGAATGATGCTGAATAGGTGTAGACAAAGAAGAACTCTCCAGTAGGTACCAAAACATTTAAGGTCCATTTTCTCAAAATGTGGGTTACGAGTTTATGAACTTTCAAAGCAGAAAGACTTTCCCATTGTTCCTCAACTGTAGTGTATGATATACAATTTTCTAGCGCTGAGTCTCTACTTTTATTCAATGTAAAAAAACACAATTTCAGATTTTGCTACATAGGACCGAATCCAGGTGTTGGGTCACATATCTTGAAGTATTCAACCTCCTGAGTCAATACATGTTAGAATCACCTTTGGCATCGATTACAGCTGTGAGTTTTTCTGAGTAAGTCACTAAGACCTTTCCACACCTGGAGAGTGCAACATTATAGTCCTGCTGAAAGGTGCATTCATCTCCAAGTGTCTGGTGGAAAGCAGACTGAACCAGGATTTCCTCTAGGATTTTGCATGTGCTTAGCTCCATTCCGTTTATTTTTTATCTTGAATATTTCCCCAGTCCTTAACAATTACAAGCATACCCATAACATGATGCAGCCACCACTATGCTTGAACATATGGAGAATTGCGTTAGTGCATTGTTGCAAACAGGATACGTTTTGAAATATTTTTTATTCTGTACAGGTTTCCTTCTTTACACTCTGTCATTTAGGTTAGCATTGTGAAGTAACTACAATGTTGTTGATCCATCCTCAGTTTTCTCCTATCACAGCCATTAAACTCTACTAAAGTCACCATTGGCCTCATGGTGAAATCCCTGACCGGTTTCCTTACTCTCCGGCAACTGAGTTAGGAAGGACTCCTGTATATTTGTAGGGACTATGTAGGTGCATTGATACACCATCCAAAGTGTAATTAATGGATATTCAATGTAGGGATGTGAACAACAAAAAAATGCATTGGTCTACCAAGAGTCGTCTGTTCTTTAAACCAATCTATTGGTCAACATTTTTAAAATGTGTATTTTTCCATATTTAGACGCATCCTATTTGTTTTAATCAAATCAACCATATGCACGGACCTTGTCTGATGCTTTAAGCGATCGGTTTGATTAAATAATTAAGACACACATATGACTAGAGGAAGTCCGACCGCAATTGATTTGATTGTGCCGGGGCTGCGCTGTGTTAAAAAAATAGACAGCGAGTGACTGTGTGACTAGCACTCGTTGTCTCTCCTCCCTGCTGCAGCGACCACCACAGAACATCAACAGTGTGTATCGTGCTGTCCGTGTTGTTGAAGCTGCAACATACAGTGCATTCAGAAAGTATTTAGATCTTTTTCAACATTTTGTTACGTTACAGCCTTATTCTAAAATGGATAAAATAGTTTTTCCCCTCATCAATCTACACACAATACCCCATAATGACAAAGCAAAATCAGGTTTTTATACATGTTTGCAAATGTATTAAATATAAAAAACTGAAATATCACATTTACATAAGTATTCAGACCCTTTACTCTGTTGAAGCACCTATGGCAGTGATTACAGCCTCAAGACTTCTTGAGGAGTTTCTCCCAATCTTCTCAGAAGATCCTCTCAAGCTCTGTTAGGTTGGATGGGGAGCATTGCTGCACATCTATGTTCAGGTCTCTCCAGAGATGTTCGACTTGGTTCAAGTCCAGGCTCTGGCTAGGCCACTCAAGGACATTCAAACACTTGTCCCGAAGCCACTCCCGCGTCAGGACAACGACCCTAAGCCACTTGGCTGTGTGCTTAGGGTCGTTGTCCTGTTGGAAGGTGAACCTTCGCCCGCAGTCTGAGGTCCTGAGCGTTTTTATTAAGGATCTCTTTCTACTTTGCTCCGTTCATCTTTCCATCGATCCTGACTAGTCTCCCAGTCCCTGCAGCTGAAAAACATCCCACAGCATGATGCTGCCACCACCATGCTTCACTGTAGGGATGGAGTCAGGTTTCCTCCAGATGTGACGCTTGGCATTCAGGCCGAAGAGTTCAATCTTGTTTTCTTCAGATTAGAGAATCTTGTTTCTCATGGTCTGAGAGTCCTTTAGGTGCCGTTTGGCAAACTGCCTTTTACTGAGAAGTGGCTTCTGTCTGGCCACTCTACCATAAAGGTCAGCCTGATGGAGTGCTGTAGAGATGGTTGTCCTTCTGGAAGGTTCTCCCATCTCCACAGAGGAACTCTGGAGCTCTGTCTGAGTGACCATCGGGTTCTTGGTCACCTCCCTGACCAAGGCTCTTCTCCCCTGATTGCTCAGTTTGGCCAGGCGACCAGCTCTAGGAAGAGTCTTGATGGTTCCAAACTTTTCCATTTAAGAATGATGGAGGCCACTGTGTTCTTGGGGACCTTCAATGCTGCAGAATTGTTTTGGTACCCTTCCCCAGATCTGTGTCCCGACACAATCCTGTCCCCGAGCTCTACAGACAATTCTTTCGACCTCATGGTTGGTTTTTGCTCTGACATGCTCTGTCAACTGTGGGACCTTATATAGACAGGTGTGTGCCTTCAAATCATGTCTAATCAATTGAATTTACTACAGGTGGACTCCAATCAAGTTGTAAAAACATCTCAAGGGTGATCTATGGAAACAGGATGCACCTGAGCTTAATCTTGAGTCTCATAGCAAAGGGTCTGACTACTTATGTAAATAAGGTATTTCTGTTTTAAATTTTTTATAAATTTGCAAACATTTCTAAAAACCAGTTTTCGCTTTGTCATCTTGGGGTATTGTTTGAAGATTGATGAGGAACATTTTTAATTTAATCAATTTTAGAACAAGGCTATAATGTATCAAAATGTGGAAAAGGGGAAGGGGTCTGAATACTTTCCGAATGTATTCGGAAAGTATTCATTACAGCCATTTATGTCACCAACATTTTTTGGTGGAAAAACATTCCCTCAACCCTTGCCCTCTTTACATGTATGCATCGCGTGCACGTCACCAATAGGGCCTGACCTATACCATATCATAATCACATCAACAAATTGGTTATAACAAACTCTGAACACTGTAAAAGATGTGACAGCAAAATAGACGCAGAGGACGTGACAAATAAACTGGAAACGGAGGAATGTTTACTGGTTGCTCAGGAGGTAAAGAGAAAGTCAGAGGAATACATTTGACTAGTTGTTGAAAATACTGGAGATCAAGAAAAAGAAGGTGAGGAGTAATATATATTTTTCTGACCGTTTTGAAAACACTAAATTAATTATAAGCATACCATAGAGTCTCTTGTAAAAGTATTTATTACAGCAAAAACTAAAAACAGTCGCATTCATTTGTGAATGCAATCTCCTAAATGGAACAGTTTAGGCCTATATTGTTTACGCAAATTATTCAATGGTCACTTTGTTATTTTATTTTAAAACTAAAATGCTTGATTGCATTTCAAATCATGAATGTCTCGTATGCTGTATGTATGTATTATTGATTGATATAGTAGCCTATATAAGTGCACTCTTAGGCCTACAGCTGGATGGTAGTTATACAAGGCTGCTACACTAAGCCTAATGACAACATTTATCATTATAATGATAATAATAATAATAATAGTAATAATAACAATAAGAAGGATACCAAGGAAAAAGGGGGGTTTTTATTATTATAAATATAATTTTTCTGACCATTTGGAACAGTGTAAACAACACAAAATAAATTATACAAAAATATCAGAGAGGCTGGTTTGTAAAGCCTTTATTACAGCAAAGCAAATATTATTTTTTGTGAAATTGTTTTTCCAACATGTGGTTGCTTGAGGCTTGTTGCTCATGGAATCAGTACAGGCAACTGAAGCAGGATCTGTCTTATTTATGTACATAGATATGGATGATTTATAAAGCGAGGCACATTTAACAGTTAGACTATTGATTATAGATCTAATTTAATTGGGGTTTCCTCTCTGCTCCTTTCTTAGACAATTAAGGCAAAGGCTGTTTTCTCGTCTCCTAACTCCGCTGCTGCCTCCGCCACATTGTTCCCAACACCAATATGCTGGTTAACTTTGCTATTATACACATAGCAACATGGTCTAGGAAAAGGCGCAAATTTAACAGTGCACTGATGTTTCCGAACCGCGGACAGCAACCACTATCCAACGGGGGAGAAAGCGCATTTGTTATAAAATAATATTTGTATTTGTGTTGCACCATATGCAATTTCAGTAGCACATGTCTTAGACTAATGGACTAAGATCCCGACGGCCTCCACAATGGATCAGTCCACTCAGACAGGCGTGAATCAGGCAGGTGTCTTGTACACCATCCCCAGGGCCTCCACAATGGATCAGTCCACTCAGACAGGAGCCAATCAGGCAGGAGTCTTGTACACCATCCCCAGGGCCTCCACAATGGATCAGTCCACTCAGACAGGCGTGAATCAGGCAGGTGTCTTGTACACCATACCCAGGGCCTCCACAATGGATCAGTCCACTCAGACAGGAGCCAATCAGGCAGGAGTCTTGTACACCATCCCCAGGGCTTCCACAATGGATCAGTCCACTCAGACAGGAGCCAATCAGGCAGGAGTCTTGTACACCATCCCCAAGGCCTCCACAATGGATCAGTCCACTCAGACAGGAGCCAATCAGGCAGGAGTCTGATTGGTCTATAGCCTATAGACCAACAGCCTATAGACCAACAGCCTATAGACCAACAGCCTATAGACCAACAGCCTATATACCAACAGCCTATAGACCAACAGCCTATAGACCAACAGCCTATAGACCAAACAATCGACCAGTCAACTAAATGCAGTCAGACAAAATTCAATGTTTGAATTATTGTTATTTTTTTACCCATCTACCAATAGGTGCCCTTCTTTGCGAGGCATTGAAAAACCACCCTGGTCTTTGTGGTTTAATCTGTGTTTGAAATTCACTGCTTAACTGAGGGACCCTACAGATAATTGTATGTGTGGTGTACAGAGATTAGGTAGTCACTCAAGTGAGTCCCTGCAACTTATTATGTGACTTGTTAAGCACATTTTTTATCTTGAATATACATGTATTTAGGCTTGCCATAAGGGTTTGAATACTTATTGACTCAAGAAATTTCACCATTTCATTTTGTATTACACTGAACAAATAAAGTTGTAGGGTATGACATACTAATAAATCTGATGTAAAAAAATATTTTATATGGTCTACGATGGTACCAGATGTTAGTCATGTTTGTTTGTATTTTCTGGAAAAAGTGAAGATGAAAACATGAAACCCCTGTCAAACGGAAGCAACCTTGAATTATAATTTAAAACTAAACTAACAGAGGATCCATTACACAGACAAAAAGACAGCCACTGCGATTGGACAAACAGAACTAACAGGGCCGAGCTTGATTCATGCGACGTTTCTGCCTTCGCATCAGTAATTCAAAAGTTACTCACACAGTATGTCATCACTATTGTGTAGATTGATTGATTAACTCTAGTCACCCGAAGTATGGATATAAAACCACATTGCATCACATTCACATTTTTCCTAATATAAATACATACATGACAGAGGGGGTCAGCAGGCATAGGCTCCACTAGACTCCCTGCAGCTGTAGTTGTTATCAGTAGGCTTCAGACAAGAAGCACAGATTAATTGTGCACGAGTTGACAATTCATGAGGGAAATCAGTATTATTTTGTCCCTCTTTTCAACGCTTGATGTCAATATTTTATTATTATACCAAATCAAAAGCGCTGGGTCAAATGCCAGTTCGCCACACGTATGCCGGCGGCCATGCAGCGCTGATCTCCGCTATGTGGATACATGGACATTCGCACACAATGCTACAAATTAATAAACATATTCTATATGTTTGATCTACTATTTAGACATTCTCTGACACTTTTTAGATAGTGTCTCTTAATTCCGAGACACTAAAATTATTGTGGCGGGAATGGCGGTCCATAACTTGAAGCGCCCATTAGACCCAAATACAGTATTTAATTCAACAAGAACATTTCTTGAACCAACACAGTAGCCTATATTGTAGGCTATACATTATTCATTTACATCAAATGGTTGACCACAACAACGCCCAACCATGCAATGATTTAACCTAAATAAGTGTCCTGCTAAAAACCCATAAGGCAGGTTGTTCATGGGCTATAATATCCTGGCACACAATTTACCAATGTAACCTAACACATTTCAATTTGGTGATTTCGTTTTATCCAGGGGAAACTTGGCTCCATGTTGAATCTTATCTAATTGTGTTCAATCGCCCTGACTGTGGCTTTTCAAAAGCTATCTATTACAGTTCCCCAAATATCTGATCATGGCTTGGTAGCCTACTTCAAATACGAAATCTAGAGAACATCTCATATTTGTCTCACCAGGCGAACTGTCCAAATGACAGCGCTCATCTGAACCCCCAGTCATTGTGTCAACTAATCGCGTAGTTCCCCGCCAAAAGAGCGCTACAATGTATCCATGTATTAACCTGCGGCTCTGCACATGCGGTCTCCCTGCGTCTTCACCGTACTACGCTGTATATCCACAACTGGCAGACACGACAGCCGAACACAACACGAGAACGTCAATTCAATGTACTGTACAAGGTGCACATTTTCATTAAATAGCGTAGACTACATTTGAGGCCGTTCACGAGCCATGTTTGCACGCTATCTGACATAAACACACCCGGAATCCATGCATACCACCCGCCACACTGAGAAGACGGCAATACTTACGGTAGTGTTACAATTGAAAGGGAAGCTTTCCGTTCCATGAAAGAGGATGTGTCCTCCGTTGAATGTAAAAGCAAAGAGCGCCCCTTGTCCTCTGTTTTATGGGTTGCAGAATGAATTGGCTCGTACAGTTGCACGCACACGCCGCGCTACAGACAGACTGGCTAGGATACTCAAGCGGTGTCGGTCCTCCGGGCGCGAGCAATGGTAAGGATAGATGGACAGTACAGTATGAATGCAGAAACACGTAATCGGAGCGATTGGTCGTGTCGTGCTGAACTGCGCATGTGCAGGTCGTCAAACGAATCGGACACACAGGGCGCGTTCGAGTGCATCACTTTTGTCAAGTCGGTGACCATTGTTCACCGCCTTTCAAAGTGTGTTGCATTATGGGGATACAAATGTTCTGATCCTACATGTCGACTGCATGAAGTTGACAGAAATCATGTGATCAAAGGTCATTCAGTTTAGACGGCAGTCGACTGCAAGTTTCTGCAGTTGCTCTTCAGCAACTTCATCCTGCAGCCATAGCCTGCATTGTGGGAGGCTCTATTGTGAAACAACTAGGCTGTTTTTGTTTGACCCACGCGAACGTGACCAAAGACGTGACAAACAGGAACCAACTTTGTCGCAATTCATGTAGGTCTACAGTGGATATGTATAAATTAATGTAATATTTGAGTCTCTCTCTCTCTCTCTCTCTCTCTCTCTCTCTCTCTCTCTCTCTCTCTCTCTCTCACTAATTGATTGTACAATGTACACACATATATGTTCAGTTTGTAAGTGTGCTATATGACATGTGTTTATTTCCACATTATATAGAACAACTTGATAACACCTTCTTTTAAAAGGTAATTTTTACAACAAGTACTGTTGAAACAAGTATTGTAGTTAACTGTAACGACTCATGTACCTGGTAGTAATTGTGGCCTGTAATTACAGAAGTGTACCAAGGAATACTTGTTACCATGCTTGTTACAAATGGGTATGTTTCAACTAAAATCACCAGCTAGCACTTTGCCCCCAAATTAAAGCAGACCATCTTGGTTAACTTTATTTAACTAGGCAAGTCAGTTAAGAACTAATTCTATGGGACTCCCAATCACGGTCGGTTGTGATACAGTCTGGATTTAAACCAGGTTGTCTGTAGTGACGCCTCTAGCACTGAGATGCAGTGTCTTAGACCACTGAACCAGGTTGTCTGTAGTGACGCCTCTAACACTGAGATGCAGTGTCTTAGACCACTGCGCCACTTGGGAGCCCAATACGAGTGTCATCCCAGATGAGGAATAAGACACTATTTTAAAGTACATGTATTGTTTGCCTAAGTACAATGTAATTACTAGTTGTTATGCAGGATTTATCTAGTTAAAATTAAGTGTATTTTGAGGGGTATTTACTTGTAATTAATGTGTACTTATCAAGTACATTACCCTCCTTACAACCTGGCCCTCAATTTAAAGCTTGTGGAAGCAAGATCTAAGTGGCAGAATAAATACACTAGTAGAGTGGACTCCCTTTGCCAAAAATTGTGACGTTTAGAAGGAGCGCAATAGCAAATGGAGTTATTACACATGCGCACTTCACAGACTAGGCGTTCCCTAACGGAAATATGCAAATACACTGGGGAGAACAAGTATTTGATACACTGCCGATTTTGCAGGTTTTCCCACTTACAAAGCATGTAGAAGTCTGTAATTCACATTGTATGATTTTTAAATAATTAATTTGCATTTTATTGCATGACATAAGTATTTGATACATCAGAAAAGCAGAACTTAATATTTGGTACAGAAACCTTTGTTTGCAATTACAGAGATCATACGTTTCCTGTAGTTCTTGACCAGGTTTGCACACACTGCAGCAGGGATTTTGGCCCACTCCTCCATTCAGATCCTTCAGGTTTCGCGGCTGTCGCTGGGCAATACGGACTTTCAGCTCCCTCCAAAGATTTTCTATTGGGTTCAGGTCTGGAGACTGGCTAGGCCACTCCAGGACCTTGAGATGCTTCTTACGGAGCCACTCCTTAGTTGCCCTGGCTGTGTGTTTTGGGTCGTTGTCATGCTGGAAGACCCAGCCACGACCCATCTTCAATGCTCTTACTGAGGGAAGGAGGTTGTTGGCCAAGATCTCGCAATACATGGCCCCATCCATCCTCCCCTCAATACGGTGCAGTCGTCCTGTCCCCTTTGCAGAAAAGCATCCCCAAAGAATGATGTTTCCACCTCCACGCTTCACGGTTGGGATGGTGTTCTTTGGGTTGTACTCATCCTTCTTTTTCCTCCAAACACGGCGAGTGGAGTTTAGACCAAAAAGCTCTATTTTCGTCTCATCAGAGCACATGACCTTCTCCCATTCCTCCTCTGGATCATCCAGATGGTCATTGGCAAACTTCAGACGGGCCTGGACATGCGCTGGCTTGAGCAGGGGGACCTTGCGTGCGCTGCAGGATTTTAATCCATGACGGCGTAGTGTGTTACTAATGGTTTTCTTTGAGACTGTGGTCCCAGCTCTCTTCAAGTCATTGACCAGGTCCTGCCGTGTAGTTCTGGGATGAACCCTCACCTTCCTCATGATCATTGATGCCCCACGAGGTGAGATCTTGCATGGTGCCCCAGACCGAGGGAGATTGACCGTCATCTTGAACTTCTTCCATTTTCTAATAATTGCGCCAACAGTTGTTGCCTTCTCACCAAGCTGCTTGCCTATTGTCCTGTAGCCCATCCCAGCCTTGTGAAGGTCTACAATTTTATCCCTGATGTCCTTACACAGCTCTCTGGCCTTGGCCATTGTGGAGAGGTTGGAGTCTGTTTGATTGAATGTGTGGAGAGGTGTCTTTTATACAGGTAACGAGTTCAAACAGGTGCAGTTAATACAGGTAATGAGTGGAGAACAGGAGGGCTTCTTAAAGAAAAACTAACAGGTCTGTGAGAGCCGGAATTCTTACTGGTTGGTAGGTGATCAAATACTTATGTCATGCAATAAAATGCAAATGAATTATTTAAAAATCATACAATGTGATTTTCTGGATTTTTGTTTTAGATTCCGTCTCTCACAGTTGAAGTGTACCTATGATAAGAATTACAGACCTCTACATGCTTTGTAAGTAGGAAAACCTGCAAAATCGGCAGTGTATCAAATACTTATTCTCCCCACTGTACATGCTAGAACGTGCCAATAGGATCTTGCTAGCTCATACTTAGTGCTGCCTGTTTCTTGTTCTGCCCACTCGATTAACTAGCTTCCCATTTAAAACAACAGGGTGTGGTTTATCTTGGGTTGGTTATACAAATCTTGGGTGTTAGCATGCACTTTCATAGCTAGCTGGATAACACAAGAACTAGCTAGGTAGGTAGCTAGGGTTGTAAGGTATTTTTACATGTTGAAATAAAGTTGACTTAAGTAGGAGCTCATCTATAGTTTGCAGGTATTTTCAGTTGGTAATGAGTAAATCAAATCAAATGTATTTATAAAGCCTTTTTTTTACATCAGCAGATGTCACAAAGTGCTTATGCAGAAACCCAGCCTAAAACCTCAAACAGCAAGTAATGCAGATAGAAGCACAGTGGCTAGGGAAAACATTTAATTATTCAGAGCGACTTACAGTAGTGAGTGCATGCATTTTCATACTGGTACCCCGTGGGAATCAAACCCACAACCTTGGCGTTTCAAGCACCATGCTCTGCCGACAAAGCTACCTCCTAGAAAGGCAGGAACATAGGAAGCAACCTAGAGAGGAACCAGGCTCTGAGGGTTGGCCAGACCTCTTCTGGCTGTGCTGGGTGGAGATTATAAGAGTACATAACCATTAAGGCCAGATCGTTCTACAAGATGTTCAAAGATGACCAGCAGGGTCAAATAATAATCACAGTGGTTGTAGAGGGTGGAACAGGCCAGCTCCTCAGGACTAAATGTCAGTTGGCTTTTCATAGCAGAGCATTCAGAGGTTGAGAAAGCAGGTGCGAGAGAGAGAGGGAGGGAGGGAGGTAGGGAGAAAGAGAGAGGGTAGAAAATAGCAAGTCCGGGACAAGGTAGCACGTCTGGTGAACAGGTCAGGGTTCCATAGCCACAGGCAGAACAGTTGAACCTGGAGCAGCAGCACGACAAGGTGGACTGGGGACAGCCAGGAGTCATCAGGTCAGATCGTCCTGAGGCATGGTCCTAGAGCTCAGGTCCTCAGAGAGTGAGAGAGAGAGAGAGAGAGAGAGAGAGAGATAGAGAGAAAGAGAGATGGGAGAATTAAAGGGATCATACACACAGGACACCAGATAAGACAGACTGACCCTAGCCCCCCGGCACATAGACTATTGCAGCATAGATACTGGAGGCTGAGAGAGGGGGGTGGTCAGGGGACACTGTGGCCAAACAGTCAGGATATAACCCCAAACACTTTGCCAAAGCACAGCCTCCACACCACTAGAGGGATTTGAACATACCACCAACTTACTACCCATAGACAAGGCTGAGTATAGCCCACAAAGATCTTCTCCGCCGCACAAGCCTGAGGGGGCGCAAGACCGGACAGGAAGATCACATCAGTGACTCACCCCTCATAGGGACGGAATGGAAGAGCACTAGTAAGCCAGTGACTCAAACCCCCGTAATAGGGTCAGAGGCAGAGAATCCCAGTGGAGAGAGGGGAGCCAGGCAGGCAGAGACAGAGACTACTGAAGAGATGAGTGTTCAGTAAAGTCAAAGGTTGAGACCGAGTCTGCGTCTCTCACATGGATAGGCAGATCATTCCATGAATATGTAGCTCTATAGGAGAAAGCTTTGCCTCCAGCTGTTTGCTTAGAAATTCTTCGGACAATAAGAAGGCCTGCGTCTTGTGACTGTACAGTAGTGTACGTGTAGGTATGTACGGCAGGACCAAATCGGAGAGAAAGGTAGGAACAAGTCCATGTAATGCTTTGTAGGTTAGCAGTAAAACCTTGAAATCAGCCCTAGCCTTAACAGGAAGCCAGTGTAGAGAGGGTAACACTGGAGTAATATGATTTTTTTTGTTCTAGTCAAGATTGTAGCAGCAATATTCAGCACTAACTGAAATGTATTTAGTGCTTTATCTGGGAAGCCGGAGAGTAGAGCATTGCAGTAGTCTAATCTAGAAGTGACAAAAGCATTGATTAGCTTTTCTGCATCATTTTTTGACAAAACGTTTCAGTAATTTGCAGTGTTATGAAGATAGAAAAAAGTTGCTCTTGAAATATTCTTGATATGTTTGTCAAAAGAAAGATCAGGGTCCAGAGTAACGCTGAGGTCCTTCACAGTTTTATTTGAGACAACTGTGCAACCATCAAGATGAATTGTCAGATCAAACAGCAGATCTCTTTGTTTTTTGGGACCTAGAACTAACATCTCTGTTTTGTCCGAGTTTAAAAGTAAAACATTTGCTCCCATCCACTTCCTTATGTCTGAAACACAGGTTTCCGGGGCAGGCAATTTTAGGGCTTCACCATATTTCATTGAAATGTACAACTGTGTGTCATCCGCATAGCAGTGAAAGTTTAAATTGTGTTTCCGAATGACATCACCAAGAGGTAGAATATATAGTGAAAACAATAGTGGTCCTAAAATGCAACCTTGAGGGAAACCGAAACGTACAATTGATTTGTCAGAGGACATACCATCCACAGAGATGAACTGATATCGTTCTGACAGAGCTAAACCGGGAAATAACTTGTTTGTCTAGACTCTAGACTCTAGACTCTAGGGTTTCCAATCTCTCCAAAAGAATGTGGTGTCCGATGGTGTCAAAAGCGGCACCAAGGACTAGGAGCTCGAGTACAGATGCAGAGCCTTGGTCTGACGCCATTAAAAGGTAATTTACCACCTTAACTAGTGCTGTCTCTGTACTAGGATGGGGTCTAAAACCAGACTGGAGCGTTTCCTGTACATGATTTGTCTTCAAGAAGGCATTTGAGAGGAATGGGAGATTCGATATAGGCCAATCGTTTTTAAAATGTTCCGGGTCAAGGTTTGGCTTTTTAAGGAGATGACGGCATTCACCACCAGCTTCAACGACATTTACCGTTGTGCTCTCATTTAAAACAATGACATTCGGTTTCCCATCTGCCGTCCACCTCATACAATAGCTGTGTTCGAATACTCATACTAACCTTACTATTTGTGACGTGAATTGAGTATATAGTATGCTAATTGGTCATAGTATGGACATAGTTAGTATGCCAAAAGATCCCGGATGTTGTACTACATTCGCCAAAAATACGAAGAATACCAGCAGTGAACACTATTTCCGTGCTTTTAGGACCCATTATGGAATTCTTCAGAAAATGGGCGTGGCTTCAAATTGTTTTCAGATTTGAAGAAAATGGCGGAACAATGGTGGAAAATATGCAGTCCAACGAGAGCGGATGCAAATTCATTGCTTTAACTAATTATGACAAATGTTAAGAAAAAGTTGAGCAATGCAATAAAGTAATGACTTTTCAAATAAGTTACCTTACACGTTCTCGCATTTGTGTCTGGAAGTAGCTAGCAATCTAGCCAACGTTAGCTTGGGGGCTTGACTTCCGTTGTAAGGACAGAACGCTCAAATCAACCCAATCCAGCTCTGAGAGTGAAGCGCTCTGACTTTACAAGCTGAAATATCTATCTAGTAATTTGTTATGCTAAGAAGCTAGCAAGAGGTTGCATAGCAACAGCATCAACTTTGTGTAGACAGGCGAAGAGCTAGTACGCTCAACTGAAAGGATACCGTTCGTTTACAGTATACTCAAATTCACGTTATGTTTGCTATTTCATGCAGCCACAGAATAGATAGCTAAACAAATTATTTTGCAAAATAATGAGACTGGGTGTGTATGCCTTCAGGATAATATGGTAAAGTTGTCCTTCTGTATAGGCCCTCGAACAAATAAGATCAACAAAATCCATCACATAAACAGTTTTTAATTAAGACCGCAAAACAAATAATCCATCTCAGTGATTTACAGTATACAGGTATTACTGCATGTTGACTAACCAACCGCAGTGAAATTAGATTAAATCTAGTCATGATCAGTTTCATATTTAATTCAGGTTAATTGGTTGGCTAGCAAGCAAAACTTGATGTTACACATCGTTCACTTTTTGGAAAACTGGTCCAGCCACTTGGTAGCCAGCTATCGTTAGTTCAAATAAAGCAAAATGATGTGCTAATATGGGGCCTCCCGGGCAGTGCAGCGGTCTAACGCCTCATGTCCACCAGATTCATCAAACTCTTTGCGTTCCGGCGGAAGTCATTTAAATTAAATGATACAGTCCGCAATGCTACGATGAGGGTGCTGTCTAGCGCATGCGTTCATTATCTTCAACTTATGCATCGCATTACTGTGTGGTGGTACAAAAAGTACACACACAGACTTCAACTAGCTAGCTTTCAGAGAGTTGAAAAGCGAAGCGAGTTGAAAGTGTAATTGTAAACTATAAAGTATATTATGAACTGGGTGGTTCGAGCTCTGAATGCTGATTGGCCAAAAGCTGTGATATGTCAGACCCTATAACATGGGTTATCTCCCATTGACTTGCCAAAGTATCGTGTGGTTGCTCCTCTGGGTTTGAAAACTCTGGGCGTTTTTGAGTGGTAAGGCTAAAGCAACTAAATGTAGATGAAAGTCAACGAGGGGTGAGAGGTAACAATAGAAGAGAAGCATGGAGAGGACAGAGATAGCCAGACTTGTAAATTAGCATTTATTGGGGGAGCGGTGGTCGAAAATAGGGGAGGGTTTGGAGGGTTCCAAATTGTTAGTTTTTTTTTGCTTTGGGGAGGGTTGTGTGTTTTTTTATTGGGTACAGGGGAGGGTTGTGTGTTTTTTTTTATTGGGTACAGGGGAGGGTTGTGTGTTTTTTTTATTGGGTACAGGGGAGGGTTGTGTGTTTTTTTTATTGGGTACAGGGGAGGGTAGTGTGTTTTTTTTATTGGGTACAGGGGAGGGTTGTGGTAATGGGAGCTGTGAGGCCACTGAGGTAATGGGAGCTGCTACCTGCCCGAAACCCTAGATAAACCTCCGGTAGTAGTTGGCAAACCCTAGGAACCGCTGCACCTCCTTTACCGTCAGCCAATTACGCACAGCTGAAATGCGGTCTACCTCCATCTCCACCCCGGACGTGGAAATACGATACCCCAAAAAGGAGACGGATTGTTGGAAGAACAGACACTTCTCTGCCTTGACATACAGGTCATGCTTCAACAGTCTCCCAAGCACTCTGCGCACCAGGGCCACATGCGAGGCGCGTGTAGCGGAGTATACCAATATATCATTGATATACACCACTACACCCTGCCTGAGCAGGATCCCTCTACAAAGGATTGAAAGACTGCTGGAGCATTCTTCAACCCGTATGGCATGACGAGGTATTCATAGTGCCCTGAGGTGGTACTAAAGGCTGTCTTCCACTCGTCCCCTTCTCAGATTGTAAGCGCTCCTGAGGTCTAGTTTTGTGAAAAAACGCGCCCCATGTATTGACTCTATGGCACTGGCTATGAGGGGCAGCGGGTAGCTGTATCCCACAGTGATACGATTTATCCCTCTATAGTCAATGCATGGGCGCAGTCCTCCCTCCTTCACAAAAAAGAAACTTGAGGAGGCAGGGGAAGTGGAGGACCGAATGTATCCCTGTCGCAGTGATTCGGAGACATATGTTTCCATAGCCTCCGTTTCTTCCTGTGACAAGGGATACACATGACTCCGAGGAAGGGCATGACCCCTCGTCGATGAGGTGGTAATTGAGTCGCCTTCCTCTTACAGAAGGCGAGAGCCAAATCGGCATCTTCTGAGGGAATGTGGATGGTGGGCGCCTGGTCTGAACTCTCCACCGTAGTAGCACCCACGGAAACACCCACACACCTACCCAAGCACCCTCGGGACCACCCCTCCAGAGCTCTCCGTTTCCATTACATTTTGGGGTCGTGACAGGCCAACCAGGGAATTCCCAACACCACAGGAAACGCAGGAGAATCAATGAGATATAGCTAAATTCTCTCCTCATGATCCCCCTGCGTCACCATATTGAGTGGCGCCGTGATTTCCCTGATCAGCCCAGACCCCAACGGACGACTGTCTAAGGCATGTACAGGGAAGGGAACATTTAGAGACACAATAGGGATCCCATGAAATTACCAGCTGCGCCTGAATCGACTAGGAATGCGGGGAACATACAGGGAACACTACATACACACACATATGAACAACGGAGGGCTTTGGGTGAGTTTGGTGCTGACTCACCTGGAAAGTCCCGGCAGTGCTCTGCCTGCCACCTCGACTCCCAGGAGGGTCCGTCCAGCACCGACTCGCCGTGTGTCCTCGGCGGCCACAGTTGGTGCAGGAAAAAACCCTCCCTCCGGTCTCCCTGAGCGCAGTCCCTCACAACTCCATGGGTGTAGAAGGTAGGCTGGCAGACTGGTTTGCCGGACCCTGATCGGGACGTTCTCGGGTGGCCAACAGGTTATCCAGCCTGATGGACATGTCCACCAGCTGGTCCAGGTTGAGGGTGGCATCCCTGCAGGCCAACTCCCGACGGACGTCCTCTCGGAGACTACACCGATAATGGTCGATCAAGGCCCGATCATTCCAGCCTGCGCTCGCCGCCAGGGTCCGGAAATCCAGCGCGAACTCCTGTGCGCTCCTCGTCCCCTGTCGCAGATGGAATAGGCGTTCACCCGCCGATCTACCCTCGGGCGGATGGTCAAATTCCGCCCGAAACTGGCGGGTGAACTCCTCGTAGTGGTCCAACGCCGCACCTCCCTCAAACCAAATGGTATTGGCCCACTGCAGGGCCCTCCCATCCAGACAGGAGACGAGGGCCGACACTCTCTCTCGTTCCGAGGGCGCCGGGTGGATGGTGGCCATGTATAATTCCACCTGTAGCAGGAACCCCTGGCACTCCGTCGCTCCGCCAGCGTACGCCCTTGGGAGCGAGAGTCGTATACCACCTTGCCCAGAAACAGGGAGAGGGATCATCTGAGCCATGGGGGGAGCTGGCGGAGGAACGGGAGGTCCCGTCTGTCCCCAACGCTCCATGGTGGACAGCACTCTGTCCATCGCGGTCCCCAGCCGCTGCAACATATCCTCATGTTGTTGGACTCTCTCCTCCACTTGGGCAGGAGCGCTGGCCCCACCTGCTGCTTCCATATGGGGTCGGTGATTCTGTGATAAACAGCGCGAATGGCAGGCGTAGTGGAAGCAGGCGCAGGGAGGCAGGAGGGTATCGGGAAAATAAACCTTTAATATAACTCTACTCGCCGGTTCCGACACAAGGGAACACGATCGAAACGTACACACACTCACAAGGAGAACAATCACCGACGGAGACCAGGGGGGAGCAGAGGGAATAAGACGCATAAACAATTAGTGACAAATGGGAAACAGGTGTGAAGGGAACAGGACAAACGGACACTGAGTAGTGGATCGGTGATGGCTAGTACTCGTATTCCGGCAGCCCGCCCCAGGGGAGGGAGCAACTTCGGCTGAAGTCGTGACAACAACAGCTGAAAACTATCAGTAATTAAAAAGCAATCCAGCCCTCTGTCAGTGCAAATTAATATCAGCTGGTTCAGTCCCAACTGATGGCCTACAAAAAGGTCTCATTGCCAAGGTGTCACACAAGACACATCTCATGATGGGTTAAAGCAAAGGGCTGTCTCAAGACCTTCGCAACCGAATTGTTGCAAAACATAATGATGGCATTGGTTATAGGCGCATTTCCAGTGAGAACTGTTGGGGCCATAATACGGAAGTGGAAAGAATCATTTCACCATAAATTTGCCTCGACCAGGTGCTCCTCGCAAGATTTCTGACAGAGGAGTGAAAAGAATAATCAGAAGAGTTGTCCAAGAGCCAAGGACCACTTGTGGAGAGCTTCAAAAAGACCTGCAATTAGCAGGTACTGTTGTCTCAAAGAAAACAGTAAGTAATGCACTCCACCGCCATGGCATGTATGCACGCTCACCACGCAAGACTCCATTGCTGAAAAAAAAGCATGTTGAAGCTCGTTTAAAGTTTGCTGCACAACATTTGGAAAAGCCAGTGAAATACTGGGAGAATATAGTGTGGTCAGATGAGAGCCAAATTGAACTGTTTGGATGTCATAATACACACCATGTTTGGAGGAGAAATGGCACTGCACATCACCCTAAAAACACCATACCAACAGTGAAGTTTGGAGGTGGGAACATCATGGTGTGGGGCTGCTTTTCAGCAAATGGTACTGGCAAACTTCACATAATTGAAGGAAGGATGAATGGGCAAATTTACATTCTTGACAAAAATCTGCTGCCATCAACCAGGATGACGAAGATGAAACGAGGGTGGACATTTCAGCAAGACAATGATCCCAAACACACAGCCAAGGAAACTCCCAATTGGTTTCAAAGAATGAAAATAAAGCTGCTAGGACGTGTACTCCAAGCGTGCCTGACCAACTGGCAAGTGTCTTCACTGACATTTTCAACATGTCCCTGATTGAGTCTGTAATACCAACATGTTTCAAGCAGACCACCATAGTCCCTGTGCCTAAGAACGCTAAGGTAACCTGCCTACATGACTACAGCCCCGTAGCACTCGTGTCTGTAGCCATGAAGTGCTTTGAAAGGCTAGTCATGGCTCACATTAACACCATTATCCCGGAAACCCTAGACCCACTCCAATTTGCATACCGCTTAAACAGATCCACAGATGATGCTATCTCTATTGTACTCCACACTGCCCTTTCACACCTAGACAAAAGGAACACCTACGTGAGAATGCTATTCATTGACTACAGCTCAGCGTTCAACACCATAGTGCCCTCAAAGCTCATCACTAAGATAAGGATCCTGGGACTAAACACCTCCCTCTGCAACTGGATCCTAGACTTCCTGACAGGTCGCCCGCAGGTGGTAAGGGTAGGTAACAACACATCTGCCACGCTGATCCTCAACACTGCGGCCCCTCAGGGGTGTGTGCTCAGTCCCCTCCTGAACTCACTGTTTACCCACGACTGCATGGCCAGACTCCAACACTATCATTAAGTTTGCAGACGACACAACAGTGACAATGACTAGACAGCCTATAGGGAGGAGGTCAGAGACCTGGCCGTGTGGTGCCAGGATAACAACTTCTCCCTCAACGTAATCAAGACAAAGGAGATGATTGTGGACTACAGGAAAAGGAGGACCGAGCACTCCCCCATTCTCATCGACGGGGCTGTAGTGGAGCAGGTTGAGAGCTTCAAGTTCCTTGGTGTCCACATCACCATCAAGACAGTCGTGAAGAGGGCACGACAAAGCCTATTCCCCCTCAGGAGACTGAAAAGATTTTGCATGGGTCCTCAGATCCTCAAAAGGTCGAGAGCATCCTGACTGGTTGCATCACTGTCTGGTACGGCAACTGCTCGGTCTCCGACCGCAGAGCACTACAGAAGGTAGTGTGTACAGCCCAGTACATAACTGGGGCCAAGCTTCCTGCAATCCAGGACCTCTATAGCAGTGTCAGAGGAAGGCCCTCAAAATTGTCAAAGACTCCAGCCACCCCTGCTACCTGGACTATTTGCATTGTAAAAACTGCACTGTTGGTTAGGGCTTGTAAGGAAGCATTCTGCACTCGTGACAAATACAATTTGATTTGATTTGATGTGAAGTCAGCCTGCAGGTGCCAAGCCCGCCACAAGGAGTTGCTAGAGCGCGATGAGCTGAGTAAAGCCCCCCTGGCCAAATCCTCCCCGGACGACGCTGGGCCAATTGTGCGCTGCCCTGTGGGACTCCCGGTCATGGCCGGTTATGGCATATTGTTTTCATGAAGATTTTAGAATATTCGCATGAAAATCTGGGAAAATCAAAAGAAATCAGCCAAGACCTCCGAAAAAAAATTGTAGACCTCCACAAGTCGGGTTCATCCTTGGAAACAATTTCCAAACGCCTGAAGGTACAACGTTCATCTGTACAAACAATAGTACGCACGTCTAAACCATGGGACCACGCAGCCGTCATACCGCTCAGGAAGGAGACGCGTTCCGTCTCCTAGAGATAAAAGTACTTTGGTGCGAAAAGTGCAAATCAATCCCAGAACAACAGCAAAGGACCTTGCTGGATGAAACGGGTACCAAAGTATCTGGAAAAATGTCCTCTGGTCTGATGAAACAAAAATAGAACTGTTTGGCCATAATGACCATCGTTATGTTTGGAGGAAAAAGGGGGATGCTTGCAAGCCGAAGTACACCATCCCAACCGTGAAGCACGAAGGTGGCAACATCATGTTGTGGGGGTGCTTTGCTGCAGGAGGGTCTGGTGCACTTCACAAAATAGATGGCATCATGAGGAAGGAAAATTATGTGGATATATTGAAACAACATCTCAAGACGTCAGTCAGGAAGTTAAAGCTTAGTCGCAAATGGGTCTTCCAAATGGACAATGACCCCAAGCATACTTCCAAAGATGTGGCAAAATAGCTTAAGGACAACAAAGTCAAGATATTGGAGTAGGCCATCACAAAGCCCTGACCTCAATCCTATAGAAAATGTATGGGCAGAACTAAAAAAGTGTGGATATAAATACTTTTGTACCGGTTTCCTCCAGCATCTTCACAAGGTCCTTTGCTGTTGTTCTGGGATTGATTTGCACATTTCGCACCAAAGTCTGTTAATCTCTAGGAGACAGAACACGTCTCCTTCCTGGTGTTTATACTTGCGTACTATTGTTTGTACAGATGAACGTGGTACCTTCAGGCATTTGGAAATTGCTCCCAAGGATGAAGCAGACTTGTGGAGGTCTACAATTTTTGGCTGATTTCTTTTGATTTTCCCATGATGTCGAGCAAAGAGGCACTGAGTTTGAAGGTAGGCCTTGAAATACATCCACAGGTACACCTTCAATTGACTCAAATGATGTCAATTAGCCTATCAGAAGCTTCTAAAGCCATGACATCATTTTCTGGAATTTTCCAAGCTGTTTAAAGGCACAGTCATCTTAGTGTATGTAAACTTCTGATCCACTGGAATTGTGATCTAGTGAATAATTAGTGAAATAATCTGTCTGTAAACAATTGTTGGAAGAATTACTTGTGTCATGCACAAAGTAGATGTCCTAAACGACTTGCCAAAACTATAGTTTGTTAACATGACATCTGTGGAGTGGTTGAAAAATGAGTTTTAATGACTTCAACCTAAGTGTATGTAAACTTCCGACTTCAACTGTATTTCACAAGTGATAGGCTAATATTGTCACCCATTAGACTATTCTTGATTTAATATTGTCTTTACATATACTGAATAATATAGGTTTGATTTAGAATGGACCATTATCATGCACCTGTATCGAAACAGGGGCAGCGGAAAAAATACATGTCACCTATGCACAAAGGAGGACGGTTTTCCCTGTGGTTAATTTTCATGCCAACCAGGTACAAACACAGGGGCACCGCAGGGGACAGTCCTGTCACTTTTTCTGTTTACCCTTTACACAAACGACTTCACACACAACAATGAACTGAGCCACTTACAGAGATTCTCTAATGACTCTGCTATAGTAAGCTCTGTCAGGAGAGGAGACGATGCTCACCACAGGGATATAACAGAGTCCTTTGTGAAATGGTGTGAGGCCAACTACTTGGACCGGAATGTACTGAAGACCAAGGAGCTAGTGGTAGATTTTAGGAAAAAGAAAGATGTTCTTAATCCCATTTCTATTAATGGTGAAGAGATTGGCACGGTTGACTATTATAAGTACTTGGGTGTAATAGTGAAAACGAACTGAACTGGAAAGAGAATTCTCATAGTGTCTACCAAAAAGCCAAATCCAGACTGTACTATTTAAGAAAGCTTAGATATTTCAATGTATGTGAGAAAATTATTTGTATGTTCTACAGCAGTGTCGTGGTGAGTGTAGTGACCTCTGCAACTGTGTACTGGAAAGGAAATTTAGCTACAGAGGATTTAAACAAGCTTGACAAAATCATTAAGAAAGCCAGTGCTACAATTGGCTGCAGTCTGGAATCAATGAAGATCACACCCACTCCACAGCACTCTGACATACCCACTCCACAGCACTCTGACACACCCACTCCACAGCACTCTGACACACCCACTCCACAGCACTCTGACACACCCACTCCACAGCACTCTGACACACACCCACTCCACAGCACTCTGACACACACCCACTCCACAGCACTCTGACACACACCCACTCCACAGCACTTTGACACACACCCACTCCACAGCACTTTGACACACACCCACTCCACAGCCCTCTGACACACACCCACTCCACATCACTCTGACACACACACCCACTCCACAGCACTCTAATGACACACACCCACTCCACAGCACTCTAATGACACACACCCACTCCACAGCACTCTAATGACACACACCCACTCCACAGCACTCTAATGACACACACCCACCCCACAGCACTCTGACACACAACCACTCCACAGCACCCTTACGCACACCCACTCCACAGCACTCTGACACACACCCACTCCACAGCACTCTGACACACACCCACTCCACAGCACTCTGACACACACCCACTCCACAGCACTCGGAAACACACCCACTCCACAGCACTCTTACGCACACCCACTCCACAGCACTCTGACACAAACCCACTCCACAGCACTCGGACACACACACACTCCACAGCACTCTAATGACACACACTCACTCCACAGCATTCTGACACACACCCACTCCACAGCACTCTGACACACACTCACTCCACAGCACTCTGACACACACCCACTCCACAGCATTCTGACACACACCCACTCCACAGCACTCTGACACACACCCACTCCACAGCCCTCTGACACACACCCACTCCACAGCCCTCTGACACACACCCACTCCACAGCACTCTGACACACCCACTCCACATCCCTCTGACACACACCCACTCCACAGCCCTCTGACACACACCCACTCCACAGCACTCTGACACGCAACCACTCCACAGCACTCTGACACGCAACCACTCCACAGCACTCTTACGCAAACCCACTCCACAGCACTCTGACACACAACCACTCCACAGCACTCTGACACACACCCACTCCACAGCACTCAGACACACACCCATTCCGGAGTACTCGGACACACACCCACTCCACAGCTCTCTGACACACACCCACTCCACAGCCCTCTGACACACACCAACTCTACAGCACTCTGACACACACCCACTCCACAGCCCTCTGACACACACCCACTCCACAGCGCTCTGACACACACCCACTCCACAGCCCTCTGACACACACCCACTCCACAGCACTCTGACACACCCACTCCACAGCATTCTGACACACAACTTCTCCAAAGCACTCTGAAACACACCCACTCCACAGCACTCTGACACACACCCACTCCACAGCTCTCTGACACACACCCACTCCACAGCTCTCTGACACACACCCACTCCACAGCACTCTGACACACACCCACTCCACAGCACTCTGACACGCACCCACTCCACAGCACTCTGACAAACACCCACTCCACAGCACTCTGACACACACCCACTCCACAGCACTCTCACACACACACCCACTCCACAGCACTCTGACACACACCCACTCCACAGCACTCTGAAACACACCCACTCCACAGCCCTCTGAAACACACCCACTCCACAGCCCTCTGAAACACACCCACTCCACAGCTCTCTGACACACCCACTCCACAGCCCTCTGACACACCCACTCCACAGCCCTCTGACACACAACCGCTCCACAGCACTCTGAAACACACCCACTCCACAGCCCTCTGAAACACACCCACTCCACAGCCCTCTGACACACCCACTCCACAGCCCTCTGACACACCCACTCCACAGCCCTCTGACACACACCCACTCCACAGCACTCTGACACACCCACACCACAGCACTCTAATGACACACACCCACTCCACAGCCCTCTGACACATCACCCACTCCACAGCCCTCTGACACACACCCACTCCACAGCACTCTGACACACCCACACCACAGCACTCTAATGACACACACCCACTCCACAGCACTCTGACACACAACCACTCCACAGCACTCTTACGCAAACCCACTCCACAGCACTCTGACACACACCCACTCCACAGCACTCTGAAACACACCAACTCCACAGCACTCTGAAACACACCCACTCCACAACCCTCTGACACACACCCACTCCACAGCACTCTGACACACACCCACTCCACAGCCCTCTGACACACACCCACTCCACATCACTCTGACACACACCCACTCAACAGCAATTTGACACACACTCACTCTACAGCACTCTAATGACACACACCCACTCTACAGGGCTCTGACACACACCCACTCCACAGCACTCTGAAACACACCCACTCCACAGCACTCTAATGACACACACCCACTCTACAGGGCTCTGACACACACCCACTCTACAGGGCTCTGACACACCCACTCTACAGGGCTCTGACACACCCACTCCACAGCTCTCTGACTCACACCCACTCCACAGCACTCTGACACACACCCACTCCACAGCCCTCTGACACACACCCACTCCACAGCCCTCTGACACACACCCACTCCACAGCACTCTGACACACACCCACTCCACAGCTCTCTGACACACACCCACTCCACAGCTCTCTGACACACACCCACTCCACAGCACTCTGACACACCCACTCCACAGCACTCTGACACACCCACTCCCCCCAGTACATTTTGATCTGTCCCTAAGGAACAGAAATTGGGTTTTGGAGAAACGCTGTCTGTTCGTGCTGTGAGCAGGCGCGACAAGAGTGTGGTGAACAGTGGTTATGAACAGCGAGGGTGAAGGAGTAGAGCAGAGTGCTGTTGGAAGATGTGTGTTGAGGAAGAATGGTGCCAAGTACAAACTGTATTCTGCTGTCTCTGATGGCTCAGAAATGTAACCTGACGAGAGTGAGAATGAATTACCTGAAGGAGCGGGTGCATCGCGTCACGCGACTAGGGACAAGACTTGTAACTTGCTTTGCCCTCTGGACTATGGAGCCTTTGAAAGGAGTGATTACTGTGATACCCGCTGTTTGGTGCGACACATACCCGGTGGTGAGCATGGTGAAACTGAGAAGACATTATCTGTCCTTTTGAGTTTTGAAGCAGAGTCTTTACCTGATAAAGTCATGTTAGGATATGTCAGCTATCCAGTGAGAGCTTTCGTGCCGAACCCACTAAGGTGTTTCAGATGCCAAGCTTAGGGTCATGTTGCAGCAGTGTGTAGGAGGACATGGGACAAAGGAATATGTAGTGTCGGTGGAAAAAACAGTGTGTCAATTGTGGGGGTACCCATGTTTCTGAGGATCAGAAGTGCCCGGTGTGAGACAGACAGGTTGAGGTTGCCATGGTCAGAGTAGGACAGACAGTGTTGTATGCTGAGACAGTGAAGAGAGTAGAGGATGATGGGTCAAGGGTTAGTAGTTGGCCTAGGCCAATACAGAGTGATACGAATTTCTGCTTCAGTAATATTGGCTTCTTAGCATTCCTTGGTTATCAACTGTACCACGGAAATGGAACGTACTGTAAATCACAGAAAATATATGATGTGGTGGCAGCTGTAGAGAAGTACTTGGGTGTACAAGGTTTTACTGCAGAAGAGTTACAAGGTGTGTTGAAAAAAAAAGTATTGTCTTTCCAGGCAGTAGGGCTGGTGTAGGAGCAGTTAGGAGCAGTTAGGCCGTAGAGCTGGTGTAGGAGCAGTTAGGAGCAGTTAGGCCGTAGGCCTGGTGTAGGGTTAGTGGTATATACAGGTATAGGGTTAGTGGTATATACAGGGTGATGGTTAGTGGTATATACAGGTATAGGGTTAGTGGTATATACAGGGTGAGGGTTAGTGGTATTTACAGGTATAGGGTTAGTGGTATATACAGGTATAGGGTTAGTGGTATATACAGGTATAGGGTTAGTGGTATATACAGGGTGAGGGTTAGTGGTATATACAGGTGGAGGGTTAGTGGTATATACAGGTATAGGGTTAGTGGTATATACAGGTATAGGGTTAGTGGTATATACAGGGTGAGGGTTAGTGGTATATACAGGTATAGGGTTAGTGGTATATACAGGGTGAGGGTTAGTGGTATATACAGGTGGAGGGTTAGTGGTATATACAGGTATAGGGTTAGTGGTATATACAGGTATAGGGTTAGTGGTATATACAGGGTGAGGGTTAGTGGTATATACAGGTGGAGGATTAGTAGTATATACAGGTGGAGGGTTAGTGGTATATACAGGTATAGGGTTAGTGGTATATACAGGTATAGGGTTAGTGGTATATACAGGTATAGGGTTAGTGGTATATACAGGTGGAGGGTTAGTGGTATATACAGGTGGAGGGTTAGTGGTGTATATGTAGGTAGAGGGTTAGTTGTATATACAGGTGGAGGGTTAGTGGTATATACAGGTGGAGGGTTAGTGGTATATATGTAGGTAGAGGGTTAGTTGTATATACAGGTGGAGGGTTAGTGGTATATATGTAGGTAGAGGGTTAGTTGTATATACAGGTGGAGAGTTAGTGGTATATACAGGTGGAGGGTTAGAGGTATATAGAGGTGTAGGGTTAGTTGTGTAAATACAGGTGGAGCGTTAGGGGTATATACAGGTGGAGCCTTAGTGGTATATACAGGTGGAGGGTTAGTGGTATATACAGGTGAGGGGTTAATGGTATATACAGATGGAGGGTTAGTGGTATATACAGGTGGAGGGTTAGTGGTATATACAGATGGAGGGTTAGTGGTATATACAGGTGGGGGGTTAGTGGTATATACAGGTGGAGGGTTAGTGGTATATACAGGTGGGGGGTTAGTGGTATATACAGGTGGAGGGTTAGTGGTATATACAGGTGGAGGGTTAGTGGTATATACAGGTGGAGGGTTAGTGGTATATACAGGTGGAGGGTTAGTGGTATATACAGGTGGAGGGTTAGTGGTAGAAGAAGAAGAAGAAGAAGAAGAAGAAGAAGAAGAAGAAGAAGAAGAAGAAGAAGAAGAAGAAGAAGAAGAAGAAGAAGAAGAATTTAAATGAAATCACACAATCCTGAGAGATTTAAGTGACTTTAAGTGGATTTTCCACCCTTCGGGCGTGCAGGGCATGCACATGGCTAGTCTAATAGATATGCAGTGAGAAATAGACAGATGTCAATTAGAACGTTATGCTCTTACAATGGACATCTTGCTTTATACCAGACTGTTTCTGGTCTAAGGATGTACTAAGCATGGAATGCTTTTTTGTTTTAGTATTTCCTCCAATCCTCTCCCCATACTGGCTGTCTACACTGTATATGTCAAACTGGATTTATTTTATTATCAAGACCATATTGAGCAATTCAGAGTACATCATAGTTTCCTGTTGTCTTATTTTTGTCTCTTTTATATTCATAATGGAATTTCAGCAGCTTTTCCATGAGAGTGGATTAGGTGGTCATTCGTTTTAAGGTAGCAAAGCCTGATGGGAATAACAGATAACTCTCCAGCTTAGACAGTGATGTCACCTACCAGCAGGGATGCTTTGGCTACTGTATGGAGAAATAAACGTCATGACACGTGGCAACCTACATACATTATATCTTACTGCTTGTGCGTGTGCTTGCATGTGTCCGTAGGCCTGTGTGTGTGTGTGTGTGTGTGTGTGTGTGTGTGTGTGCATGAACGTTCATAATAGGGCAGGTGTGTGTGTAAATGATCAGAGTGACAAGTGTGTGTGTAGATTATCAGAGTGACAGGTGTGGCACTATAGTAATTGCAGTGTAGGCCTCTTTTATGAATGCCAAGGATAGTTTATGACCAAGTCCACAGAGTACTTGGCCACTGTAGTGGATGTGTGAATACATCAGTCTTTCCTCTTCCCAGTGCAGGGAGACTTCCAATGACAGCTTTATGAAACTCTCTAAGAACTGGGACGCATCTAAAGCTACTGCTATAGATATCAACTGTAAATACTAAAGCTACTGCTAGAGATATCAACTGTAAATACTAAAGCTACTGCTATAGATATCAACTGTAAATACTAAAGCTACTGCTAGAGATATCAACTGTAAATACTAAAGCTACTGCTATAGATATCAACTGTAAATACTAAAGCTACTGCTAGAGATATCAACTGTAAATACTAAAGCTACTGCTAGAGATATCAACTGTAAATACTAAAGCTACTGCTAGAGATATCAACTGTAAATACTAAAGCTACTGCTAGAGATATCAACTGTAAATACTAAAGCTACTGCTAGAGATATCAACTGTAAATACTAAAGCTACTGCTAGAGATATCAACTGTAAATACTAAAGCTACTGCTAGAGATATCAACTGTAAATACTAAAGCTACTGCTAGAGATATCAACTGTAAATACTAAAGCTACTGCTAGAGATATCAACTGTAAATGCTAAAGCTACTGCTAGAGATATCAACTGTAAATGCTAAAGCTACTGCTATAGATATCAACTGTAAATACTAAAGCTACTGCTAGAGATATCAACTGTAAATACTAAAGCTACTGCTAGAGATATCAACTGTAAATACTAAAGCTACTGCTAGAGATATCAACTGTAAATACTAAAGCTACTGCTAGAGATATCAACTGTAAAAACTTTCCTACTTTCTCTCCTGACAAAAATGTATTTCATAAGGAACCTTTAATCCTGGAAATATCCTATCGCACAAAATATGTAACTCAAATTATTCGATTTGTTATTGCCAAATGTAATGGTGATGGAAAATACTTGTGAATCCATTCACTCTGGAACTTCTCATCAAGTGATGTTCGTTGTCTTCTCTGACGTGTTTGTGTCACCAGGGACAATGTGGAATCCAGACTGTGACTGAGATTGTCCAGTGAGCCGTGAGCCCTGACTAAATTAAATGGGGAAAGAGAGAGAGAGAGAGAGAGAGAGAGTTGGGATCAATAGTGCAGCAGCAGAGGGCTGTGTCTATTGATTCGTTGACTCTGATATATCTAGGACGAGGATTAAGGCTTGAAAGAATAGTGTCATAGTGTGGATGGAGTTCACAAAGTAATCTAACTCAGTACTACCTACCTACCTACTTACCTACCTACTATATCTATCCAGGGAGAGTTCAATATTTTTATGCTGAAATGGATACATACACTACAGTACGCACATTTCATATTCTCATGTACAAGCCGGTTGTGATGCAGTCTGGATTTGAACCAGGTTGT
Organism: Thymallus thymallus; assembly: GCA_023634145.1. NCBI lineage: Eukaryota > Metazoa > Chordata > Actinopteri > Salmoniformes > Salmonidae > Thymallus > Thymallus thymallus. The sequence continues at coordinate 3,381,619 of CM042407.1, read as the reverse complement.
CTGTAGTGACGTCTCTAGCATTGAGATGCAGTCTCTCTCTCTCTCTCTCTCTCTCTCTCTCTCTCTCTCTCTCTCTCTCTCTCTCTCTCTCTCTCTCTCTCTCTCTCTCTCTCTCTCTCTCTCTCTCTCTCTCTCTCTCTCTCTCTCTCTCTCTCTCTCTCTCTCTCTCTCTCTCTCTCTCTCTCTCTCTCTCTCCTCTCTCTCTCTCTCTCTCTCTCTCTCTCTCTCTCTCTCTCTCTCTCTCAAAGTTTGAAGAGTTTAAACTCAGACATTCCCACATTATGGCCTGGATTCAATCTGTATACAGGATATATTGTCACGAGTGTTGTTAGGCCCGAGACGAAGTTGAGGCCAATATATCCTCCAAACACCGGCTTCGAGGGCATTATCACTAACATGACTCAGGATATGATCCGGACGGCAGGCAGGCTCCGGGTCAGGACCGGCAGAGGTTCGTAACCAGGTCAGATAGTTACAGGACGACAGGCAAGCTCCATGCTGGAGGCTTGACGAGACAAGACAAACTGGCAACAGACTAACATAGAACACAGGTAGAAATACACAGGGGATAATGTGGAACACCTGGAGGGGGGTTGGAGATGTATCAATAATGATTGATACATTTTCATTTAAATGTTATTTTTATTAATTTATTCATACTATTTCATCCTTCCGCAAGATATAGTCCAGACACAAATCTAGGGTTGCTAGAGAAGTGAACCAGTTGTTCAGCCATTTTGTTCTGTATCTATGAACGTGACCCAGTCCTTCAGCCATTTTGTTCTGTATCTATCGACGTGACCCAGTCGTTCAGTCTTTTTGTTCTGTATCTATGGACGTCACCCAGTCGTTCAGTCTTTTTGTTCTGTATCTATGGACGTGACCCAGTCGTTCAGTCTTTTTGTTCTGTATCTAGAGACGCGACCCAGTCGTTCAGTCTTTTTGTTCTGTATCTATGGACGTGACCCAGTCCTTCAGCCATTTTGTTCTGTATCTATGGATGCGACCCAGTTGTTCAGCCATTTTGTTCTGTATCTATGGACGCGACCCAGTCATTCAGTCTTTTCGTTCTGTATCTATTGACGCGACCCAGTCGTTCAGCCATTTGTTCTGTATCTATGGACGTGACCCAGTTGTTTGTTATAAATGTTACATTGCCATACTGGCTGGCAACGTTCTTATTCCTTGCTTGCTAGCTAGACAGCTATGGCTATTTTACAGTCACGTCCAAACAGCCAGAATAACAGCAAAGTAATCTGCATTTGCGGTTTTCTAGTGACATTTATTTGGATACATCCATAACTATGAGCTAATGAGGCGTGATTTCACCTGGCAAAGAAAATGTGCTCACTCGTCAGGACACTTGTTGTTCAGAGGAGCTAGCCAACAACACAGTTACAGTAACACAATCACTTCCAACTGAAGCTGGGAAGACTGCAAATTAGCTGTGTTTTGTTTACCCTTTTTTCAATTGACATAGAAATGATGCCAGCGGATTCATGATTTAGACCGGCTGAGAAACGCTGTCTGCCTGTCTGTCTCGTCACGACTCCTTCATTACTATTGGACAGCTGGAGATTAAATTTGAATATTTAAACAATGTTGCAAATGTCCGAGAGACAGACAGCAAGGTTTATACAAATAAAGTATAATAGACTATAGACTAGAGGCGGCTGGTGGGAGGAGCTATGGGAGGACTGGCTCATTATAATGGCTGGAATACAATCAATGGAACAGAGTCAAACACGTTGTTTCCATGTGCTTGATGTGTTTGTTACTATTCCTTCCTTTAGCCCCTCCCACCATCTTCCTTTGCTATAGACTATAGTCTATAGATATCCTGGAATCACAAATTCTTCACTTATTTATTAACATGTCCAATGTAGATGATCACAAATTAGATTTTATTTAATACTTTATGTGTACTGTAATTGGCAGAATTGTCGTAAATTTTAGAATGTTTGTTAGAATATGAATGTTAGAATACAGCCATGTTTAATCTTCCCCTGAGCTTTTCAACGAGCTGCCCTATTCCTTTTAGCACTCTCGTAAAGTCACTCTTTTTTACCACTGCACCTCATTTATCATGTATGAGACCCCAGAACAACACGTTGAATCCACCCTAAACCTAGCTCCTAACCCTAACCCTAAACCTAACCCTAGCTCCTGGCTCCTAACCCTAACACTAAACCACACACACACACACACACAGACACACACACACACAGACACACACAGACACACACACAGACACACACACACACACACACACACACACACACACACAGAGTGCAAGGTGACCATGTCCACTAAAGCAATGCAGGCTGTTCTGGGAGATGGCCGCCCTCCTGCATCATTGATGGACTACTAGAAACCCTGGGGGTAAAAAAAGCTGTCCAGTTACACTTATGAAACCCCGTTCTTGAAAGCTCTGCTCTGGCTTTCTCTTTAGCAGAGTACTATAGAGGCTTACCCAAGATGCCCTTGAGAAAAACCCATTTGACCAGCAGTCTCTACCATAAAAATAACATTACTATAACGCACATCCCTAGTCAAGTCAATGTTCAGGGATTATTTGCTAGTTCTAGTAACTCTATTTCTATGGTCTCTATCAGTTGTATTAGGCCCTGACATCTTGTTAAGGTGGGCTGTCTCACGGCTGTTGCTGCATTGTTTTTCCATTTCCACTAACGTCCAAAATGGCTAACTCCCACACTTCTTCATTGAGGTTAATCTAGAGATGATAATTGGGCTACTGCATTTTGTCCCAGTCATATAAATGATACAGTATAAATGATAACAAATCAAGTACTTATAATTATACTATCCTCCTCTCCTGTTTGTTCTATATAAGGAACTACTATGGTCCTTTTCATACCAAACAATAACAAGAACCATAGGAGTTGGCTATACAGCACAAACACATCTGGGACATATAGCTTTTCATTGCTTTTGTTTAGGCAGTCTGAGGTGTAACTGTGTTAGAACTTTTCCACAAACGACTCCTTGTGCCCTAGCGCGGACATTGCCTTTAGATGCACCAAGTCGGATTGGTAGAAATCCCATGCAGCCGCGTTACAAGTTCGAACAGTAAATGCCCAGTGAAAATCATACGTTGAAAGTTCATATTCTGTTAACTCATATCCAAATAACGTTGTTGACTCGTCCTTTACGTCCTATAGAAAGAACATGTCAAAACCCTCAAACCGTTTAAAAAGATGCTTGCTATTTCCTCATAGAACATGGTGTCACCTTGAGGAGGATGAGCTGGTCAAACAGCTGTCTACTGTTGTTATGGTACGCCCACACCATTCTGTTGTTATGGTACGCCCACACCATTCTGTTGTTATGGTACGCCCACACCATTCTGTTGTTATGGTACGCCCACACCATTCTGTTGTTATGGTACGCCCACACCATTCTGTTGTTATGGTACGCCCACACCATTCTGTTGTTAGGATACGCCCACACCATTCTGTTGTTAGGGTACGCCCACACCATTCTGTTGTTAGGGTACGCCCACACCATTCCAACACAGAAAAACAGCTTTTAAACATACTTAATTACAATATTTTGTAAGGAAAATTATTTCACTCATATTGTAATTATTTATCGGTCATATTTCATGGAAATCTGGAAACACAGGGCAGTTACTTTAAGCTGATATAAACCCCTATGATTTTATTTAATGTTTTATTTATTTATTTGAGTGTCATTATTTCTAAATAGCCTCGACTTGCTAGTTGTAAACTTCTAATGTAGATGCAATATAAGGAGGGGTGTGGTTTCAGGATAATGATAACAAGAGTAGCCACTCACCGATTTGACATATCTAACGATGTTACACCACATAGACAAAAGCAATAAAAGGTTTGCGTTTGTTGGCTAGTGCAGATTACTGCGGATCTGATTGAATCCTGGCCCTAAGGTATGCTGCTTCATCGACTAGTGGAGAGCATAAAGATGCACTGACCTGCTTAAGGGTGCTGAGTCACAACGTTCAGAAACCAGGGGAGGCCTTGATAGAGAAGGCTGTGTTGGAAGGTCTGGGCTCCCACTGAAGAGAGAACTTCTCCTCTAACCTTGACAGAGAAGACCATTATTGGCTGTGTGCGTGTGTGTGTCTCTGTGTGTCTCTATGTGTATGTGTGTGTGCGTGTGTTTGCGTGTGTGCTTGTGAGTGTTATTGACTGACACGCGACGTGGTGGAGGTGGCTAAGGCTCTTTGAGAGTGCTCAAGCACACAGTAAAAAGGTTAGGACTCTGGCACCACCACCTCATGGGAAAACTGGGATGGGAGGGGTATGAAGAATGTGTGATGGAGACCAACGGCATACAGTAGGTCAGTGTTCTTCAATACAGTTCCTAGGGACCCACAGTGTGCAGGTTCTTGTTCCAACCCAGCACTAAGTCAGCAAATAAAGGGCTTAGCGATTAGTTGAATCAGGTGTGTTAGTGGGTTGCAACCAAAACATTCACACCCTGTGGGTCCCAAGGAAGTGGAAGTTACGTCTAACTGCTAATCCAGGATACATTTCCCCCTCATTATCCCTTATGGGTGACGGCCAGGAGTGGGACAGAGAAAGGGAGAAGAGACAGGACGTCACCCGACAGTGAGCAGAGCTGTAATTGGATGAGAAGGAAAGCTTAAAGAACCTGAGAGCCCAGGCAGTGTGGAGGGTTATTAATTCACAATGGATTAGCAAGGAAGACCGCCACAGCGAGTGTGTGTGCGTGCGTGTGTGTGTGCGTGCGTGTGTGTGTGTGTGTGTGCGTGTGTGTGCGTGTGCAAGGGCATAGGAGCGACTCTGACCGTTTTAAATGACCACGGCCATTCATACTGTACTGACTACCAGGGTGACTGTTAATTTGGATATTTTCTGACTACTGTACGAATAATTTCCTAGTATTTTTCTCACTTCCTCTAAGTCAGGTTGTTACTACTGCTACTCTACATACTGCATGGTTTAAAACCTACAGTTATTATACTGTAATAATAACCAGCAACATACGCAGTTTTTATTTAATAAAAAAAGGTCAAAATGAAATGAATCAATCCCCAAGGCAAAACAAACACTAAACCGCATTGCGACATCTTGGTAAACATTTTAATAATTTAGAGTAGGCGGTGAAGAGGGGATCCTTTCTGCGCACAGGAGAACCAGAGAATCCACTCTAGACAAGCCCACAGAGAGCGCTTGTCTAGAAAGCTAGTACCCAGGAACATCCACCCAACCAAGGGGAAAAGACTGGAGCCTTACCATGGCTTGGGGCATGGGAGCTAACTAAAATGGTGAAAGGCCAAGCAACTAGCAAACGCGCCAGTCTCCATTCTTATTTGGTCTCTTATACGGAGTGTCCAAATAAACAGATTCTCCTGCCTAAGACGACCTCAGTGTTGGGCAGGCTGGAGTAACTCTTTTGCAGTGTGTGTATGTGTGTGTGTGTGTGTGTGTGTGTGTGTGTGTGTGTCAGTTGGCTAGTACTTATTCACTGGTGCATATTAGGCAGCACACCTCTATAGTCATGGGCCCACTGTAAATAATAAATAATAATACAATGTTTTATCGTTACATACACCGGATAGGTGCAGTGAAATGTGTTGTTTTACAGGGTCAGACATAGTAGTACGGCGCCCCTGGAGCAAATTAGGGTTAAGTGCCTTGCTCAGATTAGCAAAATTGTGGGCTGCTGATTTTGCCAATGGCAAGTCACTCTCGGGCCTCCAGAAGCTTATTGTGTGTGTGTATGTGCATGTGTGTGTGTGTGTGTGTGTGTGTGTGTGAGTGCTTATGTGGGGTGTAAGGACTAATCCATCATCTCCCTAGGCATGGGGTGATGAGGCATAATCACTCACCATCCAGGACCAAGATCAACAGCAACATAGCACCAGAAAACAGCGGCTCCTGAGTGGCGCAGCGGCCTAAGGCACTGCATCTCAGTGCAAGAGGCGGCACAACAGTCCCTGGTTCGAATCCTGGCTGTATCATATCGGGCCGTGATTGGGAGTGCCATAGGGCAGCGCACAATTGTTCCAGCATCGTCCAGATTTGGCCGGGGTAGGCCGTCATTGTAAATAAGAATTAGTTCTTAACTGACTTGCCTAGTTAAATAAAGGTTTAAAAAAAATAACATGATCACTTGGCCATGGAAACCCATTTCATGAAGCTCCTGACGAACAGTTATTGTGCTGATGTTGCTTCCAGAGGCAGTTTGGGACTTGGTAGTGAGAAAATATGATTTCTATGCGCTTCAGCACTTGGTGGTCTTTTGTCTATAGTGTATGCCTAAATACTAGGCTTATAAATAAACACGTTTTTCTTTTGATTATTGAATTACCTACATGATGTTATTTCAAGTACCTTTGGAGCGCAATACCATGTTGTTAAAAAGATGCCTGAACTGGGCAACTGATGGTATCTAGGGCTTATGTTAACTTTGATTGTGTTCGATGAAAATGATAGATCTTTTTTTTGGCCATCTGTGCCAAAGTGATTTAGAGTTGTGTAACGGCTAACAATGTCACGTCAAACAGTGCAGCAAGAATAACAGCAAAGTAGCTGCATTTGCGTTTGTTGAAGCTCTTTTCTCGTGATCTTTCCATAACAATTAGCTAATGATGTGCGGTTTCGCCTGGCATAGAAAATTTGCTCTCTTGCGAGGCCACTGTTCAGGAGAGATATCCAACTACACAGCTAACACATTCACTGAAAACTGAAGCTGGAATAACACTAAACTAGCTGCATTTTGTTTTTTTCTTCTGACATTTCTTTGTACAGTTGGAAGTTTACATACACTTTAGCCAAATACATTTAAACTCAGTTTTTCACAATTCCTGACATTTAATCCTAGTAAAAATTCCCTGTCTTGGGTCAGTTAGGATCACCACTTTATTTTAAGAATGTGAAATGTCAGATAAATAGTAGAGAGAATTATTTATTTCAGCTTTTATTTCTTTCATCACATTCCCAGTGGGTCAGAAGTTTACATACACTCAATTAGTATTTGGAAGCATTGCCTTTAAATAGTTTAACTTGGGTCAAACATTTTGGGTAGCCTTCCACAAGCTTCCCACAATAAGTTGGGTGAATTTTGGCCCATTCCTCCTGACAGAACTGGTGTAACTATAGCCAGCCCGGCTACAGGATTGGAGCTCCTCACCACACCGGTGCCCAGCCCAGGACCGGTCGCCAGCCCCTCTCCAGTGTCGGAGCAGTCCGCTCCACCGATGCCCAGTCCGGGACCGGTCGCCAGCCCCTCCTTGCTTGCACATGCTTTTTCAGTTCTGCCCACACATTTTCTATAGGATTGAGGTCAGGGCTTTGTGATGGCCACTCCAATACCTTGACTTACCTTCAGGCGTTTGGAAATTGCTCCCAAGGATGATCCGGACTTGTGGAAGTCTAGAATTTTTTTGGGAGGTCTTGGCTGATTTCTTTTGATTTTCCCATGATGTCGAACAAAGAGGCACTGAGTTTGAAGGAAGGCCTTGAAATACACCCATAGGTACACCTCCAATTGACTCAAATGATGTCAATTAGCCTATCAGAAGCTTCTAAAGCCATGGCATCATATTCTGGAATTTTCCAAGCTGTTTAAAGGCACAGTCAACTTAGTGTATGTAAACTTCTGACCCACTGGAATTGTGATATAGTGAATTATAAGTGAAATAATCTGTATGTAAACAATTGTTGTAAGAATTACTTGTGTCATGCACAAAGTAGATGTCCTAACCAACTTGCCAAAACTATAGTTTGTTAACATGAAATCTGTGGAGTGGTTGAAAAATGAGTTTTAATGACTTCAACCGAAGTGTATGTAAACTTCCGACTTCAACTGTCTATATCCATAAAAATGATGCTGATTCATGATTTCGACTGGCTGAGAAAAGCTGCCAGCCGGTTTGTCTCGTCCTGACTCCCGACACGTTCATTACCATAGGACAGCTGGAGATTGAATTTCAATATTGAAACAATATTGCAAATGTTGGAGAGACAGACAGAAAGGTTATTGCAAATCTCTGCAGTTGAAAACCACATTATGTTTTTAAAAAAAATGTTCACCTTTATTTAACCAGGTAGGCCAGTTGAGAACAAGTTCTCATTTACAACTGCGACCTGGCCAAGACAAAGCAAAGCAATGCGACAAAAAACAACATAGAGTTACACATGAGAATAAAACAAACGTACAGTCAATAACACAATAGATAATCTATATACAGAGTGCAAATGTAGTGCAAAATGCAGTAAGGTTAGGAAGGTACGACAATAAATAGGCCATAGTGGCGAAATAAGTTACAGATTAGAATTAACACTGGAGTGATAGATGTGCAAATGATGATGTGCAAATAGAGATACTGGAGTGCATAATGAGCTAAAATAATAAATATGGGGATGAGGTAGTAGGGTGGGCTATTTACAGAAGGGCTATATACAGGTGCAGTGATCGATAAGCAGCTTTGACAGCTGATGCTTAAAGTTAGTGAGGGAGATAGGAGACCAAGGATTTTTGCAGTTCGTTCCAGTCATTGGCAGCAGAGAACTGGAAGGAATGGCGGCCAAAGGAGGTGTTGGCTTTGGGGGTGACCAGTGAAATATACCTGCTGGAGCGCATGCTATGGTGACCAGCGAGTTGAGATAAGGCGGGGATTTACCTAGTAAAGACTTATAGATGACCTGGAGCCAGTGGGTTTGGCGACGAATATGTAGTGAGGGCCAGCCAACGAGCGAATACAGGTCGCAGTGGTGGGTAGTATATGGGGCTTTGGTAACAAAACGGATGGCACTGTGATAGATTACATCCAATTTGCTGAGTAGAGTGTTGGAGGCTATTTTGTAAATGACATCGCCGAAGTCAAGGATCGGTAGGATAGTCAGTAGGATAGTCAGTCAGGATAGTCAGTAGGATAGTCAGTCAGGATAGTCAGTAGGATAGTCAGTCAGGATAGTCAGTAGGATAGTCAGTAGGATAGTCAGTAGGATAGTCAGTCAGGATAGTCAGTAGGATAGTCAGTCAGGATAGTCAGTAGGATAGTCAGTAGGATAGTCAGTCAGGATAGTCAGTAGGATAGTCAGTCAGGATAGTCAGTAGGATAGTCAGTAGGATAGTCAGTAGGATAGTCAGTCAGGATAGTCAGTAGGATAGTCAGTCAGGATAGTCAGTAGGATAGTCAGTCAGGATAGTCAGTAGGATAGTCAGTAGTATAGTCAGTCAGGATAGTCAGTAGGATAGTCAGTCAGGATAGTCAGTAGGATAGTCAGTAGTATAGTCAGTCAGGATAGTCAGTAGGATAGTCAGTCAGGATAGTCAGTAGGATAGTCAGTCAGGATAGTCAGTAGGATAGTCAGTCAGGATAGTCAGTAGGATAGTCAGTCAGGATAGTCAGTAGGATAGTCAGTCAGGATAGTCAGTCAGGATAGTCAGTAGGATAGTCAGTAGGATAGTCAGTAGGATAGTCAGTCAGGATAGTCAGTAGGATAGTCAGTCAGGATAGTCAGTATGATAGTCAGTAGGATAGTCAGTCAGGATAGTCAGTAGGATAGTCAGTAGGATAGTCAGTCAGGATAGTCAGTAGGATAGTCAGTCAGGATAGTCAGTAGGATAGTCAGTCAGGATAGTCAGTCAGGATAGTCAGTCAGGATAGTCAGTAGGATAGTCAGTAGGATAGTCAGTAGGATAGTCAGTCAGGATAGTCAGTAGGATAGTCAGTCAGGATAGTCAGTAGGATAGTCAGTCAGGATAGTCAGTCAGGATAGTCAGTCAGGATAGTCAGTCAGGATAGTCAGTAGGATAGTCAGTCAGGATAGTCAGTAGGATAGTCAGTAGGATAGTCAGTCAGGATAGTCAGTAGGATAGTCAGTAGGATAGTCAGTCAGGATAGTCAGTAGGATAGTCAGTAGGATAGTCAGTCAGGATAGTCAGTAGGATAGTCAGTAGGATAGTCAGTCAGGATAGTCAGTAGGATAGTCAGTAGGATAGTCAGTCAGGATAGTCAGTCAGGATAGTCAGTCAGGATAGTCAGTAGGATAGTCAGTCAGGAATGCTGCTTTTACATTGTAGATCTAGTTTATAAACTGCCTGGCTGGGCTGATGAGACAGTGGATTGCACAGTCAGATGGAACAGAGTGAATAGGCATTTCAACCTCATAGATTTAGCAGGTGGTAATTTGTGGAATAGACACCGGCTGGAATGCGGTTTTAACCAATCAGCATACAGGATTAGACCCACCCGTTGTATAATCCTCACAATTTGCAACAATGACAATGACCGTCATCACTATCTTTCCTTTGATATAAGCTTTTATGAGTTGATTTTACTCCTGGCTCAGAGCTTGACTGATCCTTAGCATCATCCTAAAACCTACTCTGAGCTGGGAGTTTTTTAGTCTTAAAACAGGTTTTAACAGGATTCGTAGGACCTTTTTGATGCGCTTTGTGGATAAGGCCACAGATGGAGGCTGGGGCATTTTGGACCAGGGCCCTCTGGAACTGTGGATGAAACAGCTTTGGGTTCTGTTGTGCTAATTCAGCCAACTAGATAAGCATAATTACCAGTGTCATCGTTCTCCCGTCCGTTTCTCTCTCCTCTTGAACGTGTACTCATTTGCTTCAAGTTCCTTTCTTTATTCATGTTGCTTAGAACAAGCTGCCACTGTTGTCCAATCGACTGAAAGAATGGGGAGAAGAAGCACAAGTACAACAGTACTTGAGATGGTAGTGGCTATCAGTTTATAATACCATTACAGTGATGTATGACTTTTTTGTAATGCATTAGCTCGCCTTGAAATTTGAAAAAGTGCAAGTTGAAAAAGGTCCAGTTTAATTCCATGGGAAAATGTATGAAATCACAAACAAAAGCACCCTAATTGCCCGGAATGAACACAACTTCTAGAGCAATTCTGTGCACGACATGCACTGTTAGAAGCCGTGCACTGTTAGTAGAAGCCGGTCTGCTTTATATAATCATGATTTGACCATGATGAAGTCAGCTGTCTTCAGTCACAATAACATCTCAGGGGGGTTGATCGATTGCCGTCTAAGGCTGTCGCTATGGCAATCCCATGTGGTCATCTCTAAATGAAAGCTCTAAGCGATCCAATCTGGGTGGAAGACATCCAGGTGCTCCATAATTACCTAATCAAATCAGAGATTTGACTTCAGCGCAGGACAGCGGTGGGAGGTGTTCAGAGACTTCAGCGCAGGACAGGCTCATCATCTTCCACTGAGGGCAGGACAGGATTCGGCTGGGAAGACAAAACAACAATAACACAACACAGTTAGACAAAAGAGCTAAACATGAGTTAGTCCAAGCAAGGATTTAAACCACATTGAGGTGTAATAATGTGTTTGTGTTTGTGTATGGGACTGACTCTACATACAGGACATTAATGAAAGAACAATGATAGTGCTGCTCACAGTGCTTGAAAAGGAAACATTCAATGTGCCAGTGGATGAGCGGGAACATGAGACATGGCTTCAGTTCATGTTAGGAGAGAGTCGACACTGGTAGTGGAGTGGTCATCCCTCTTAAATCAGGGAAATGGACGGGACTTAGCTGTAAATACCAATAGCAGACACATTCCATTACAGCAGCGCCATCATAGTTTTGGGTAACAGGTTTCTCCATGAAGTTTAACTCAGAACTATCATCCACATAACTGATGATAACTGACAACTGCAAGCAACAGCTGATGTCTGTGGTTTAAACCATTTGCCATGTGAGATAATGTGCTGCGTCAACCACTGTTTAACCTGACTTTTAAAGCTATCAAATCATTTTGACATCCCAGAGAAGATGGAGCATCTTAATGTGAAATTACCTCAGCAAGATCCTTGTACTTGCCCTTGTTAGGGAAACTAACCATGCCCCCTAAAAGCCAACTCTTACATGCCCAAAAATGCAGTAACGTTGATTAACTGCTTGAGAACATCCCTGTCTCTTCTTACCTTCTCGTTGTGTTGCGCAGTTTGAATACGCAGACCTTCATCTATGCATCTTTTTTTCCCAGAAGCTTGATCTGATGTGGGTAATGAAAGGGATTCTTTAAACAAATCCACTACATTGTCGTTAGTGTTAGCTAGCCATTCTAGCAGAGAAAACCCCACTTTGGAGAGCTAGCAAGCAACTTGCTACTAATGTTATCAAGGCAACTTTTTATAAATAAATAATAATAAATAAACTTGACACAAAAATAAAGTTATAAAACCAAGAAAACAATATACTGTATAATGTACATCTTCCGTCTCCTGTAGTTTGAAGAAACTCATTTCAATTGAATAATATCCCAACTAACTATCACCAACTCACCAAACTAAACCCTAAATCACACATGCAGCAATAGGTTCATTCTCTGATCCTTTGATTGGATGGATAACATGTCAGTTCATACTGCAAAAGCTTTGACTGGTTGGAGGACATCCTCCGGAAGTCGTTATAATTACTATGTAGGTCTATTGAACGGGGTGAACGGCTCTGGCTCTGTAGAGGAGCTGACGACCGGTCCCGGACTGGACACCAGTGGAGTGGACTGCTCTGGCTCTGGAGAGGGGCTGACGACCGGTCCCGGGCTGGGCACCGGTGGAGCGGACTGCTCCGACACTAGAGAGGGGCTGGGGACCGGTCCCAGGCTGGGCACCAGTGTGGTGAGGAGCTCCAACCCTGTAGCCGGGCTGGCCACCGGTCCTGGACTGGACACCGGCGTGCTGAGGAGCTCCGGAGCAAGACCGAATGCCCATCCTGGCTTAAGGACAACAAAGTCAAGGTATTGGAGTGGCCATCACAAAGCCCTGACCTCAATCCTATAGAAAATATGTGGGCAGAACTGAAATAGCGTGTACGAGGAAGGAGGCCTACAAACCTGACCCAGTTCTGTCAGGAGGAATGGGCCAAAATTCACCCAACTTATTGTGGGAAGCTTGTGGAAGGCTACCCGAAACATTTGACCCAAGTTAAACTATTTAAAGGCAGTGCTACCAAATACTAATTGAGTGTATGTAAACTTCTGACCCACTGGGAATGTGATGAAAGAAAAGCTGAAATAAATCATTCTCTCTACTATTATTCTGACATTTCACATTCTTAAAATAAAGTGGTGATCCTAACCTAAATTTTTACTAGGATAAACTGAGTTTAAATGTATTTGGCTAAGGTGTATGTAAACTTCCGACTTCAACTTTGTGTCATTTTAACTGACCTGTCTGGAAGGACCCTTAGAGATCTGAACGCGACAGAGAGAGACATTTTATAATTTATGCTGCTGCGCTTGCATTTCACGAGAGTGGGGCGTGTCGTGTGTAGCTTGTTGTTGTTGGCCAATCATAAGTCATCAAAGCGGCAATAGGCTACAGCCATGTGTGGCAAAAGTTAGGAGATGTCTAATCAATGGAAGGTGGAATTAAAATGACCTAATTAAAAGTTAAATGAGAAGGATAGGCTACAACGACCAAGAGCCAACAGGTTGGTTGCGACCTAATATTATGAATGGAGTTGTTGACAGGATGAGAAAGTGCATCCACTGCCGCCTCAATTAGCTCAGCTAGCTTAATTAGCTTCTCCCGGTTTAATGCAGTCAAAACAGGTACCTCGTAATTATATTGAACAAATGACCTGGCTATGGCAGCTATTAGTCTACTATAGTGCGAGTCGGCTTGTTGGTTGTTAGCTGTTCTCTCTTCTCTCCCTCCCTCCTCCCTGTGTACGGGCCCTCCCCTGCCTGCTAGAACAGCACCTCTCCCTCCCTCCTCCCTGTGTACGGGCCCTCCCCTGCCTGCTAGAACAGCACCTCTCCCTCCCTCCTCCCTGTGTACGGGCCCTCCCCTGCCTGCTAGAACAGCACCTCTCCCTCCCTCCTCCCTGTGAACGGGCCCTCCCCTGCCTGCTAGAGCAGCACCTCTCTCTCCCTCCTCCCTGTGTACGGGCCCTCCCCTGCCTGCTAGAGCAGCACCTCTCTCTCCCTCCTCCCTGTGTACGGGCCCTCCCCTGCCTGCTAGAGCAGCACCTCTCTCTCCCTCCTCCCTGTGTGCGGGCCCTCCCCTGCCTGCTAGAACAGCACCTCTCTCTCCCTCCTCCCTGTGTACGGGCCCTCCCCTGCCTGCTAGAGCAGCACCTCTCTCTCCCTCCTCCCTGTGTGCGGGCCCTCCCCTGCCTGCTAGAGCAGCACCTCTCTCTCCCTCCTCCCTGTGTACGGGCCCTCCCCTGCCTGCTAGAGCAGCACCTCTCTCTCCCTCCTCCCTGTGTACGGGCCCTCCCCTGCCTGCTAGAGCAGCACCTCTCCCTCCCTCCTCCCTGTGTACGGGCCCTCCCCTGCCTGCTAGAGCAGCACCTCTCTCTCCCTCCTCCCTGTGTACGGGCCCTCCCTTGCCTGCTAGGGCAGCACCTCTCTCTCCCTCCTCTCGCACTTTATCAGCTCTGGTTAATAAAGTAGCTTAAAAAAAGTACTTTTCTGCTGCTTCCCTCACTCAGTTCGGATCGCACCTTGTCCGGATCCGAACGGGGCTAGTTGTCCTCGGGTCTTGTACGGAACAGGTCTCTATATATCTCTATATGCACACATGCATATCAATTTCAGAACGGATCCTTACCTGCTATGTATATTATCTTAACCTTTGTTAACCCCCAATGTAAATTCTCCTCATAATACTCCTTTGTTGTTATGGCGCAACAAGCAATCTGGTCTTAGAGAAATACGTATAATACTGTACATACTCCAAGATGTATGATAAGTTCTTCATCCAATTCGTATGCTATTGTGCGAGCGGGTAAAATGTATGATACTATAAGTCTGATAATTCGCATGATATTGTACGACCGCTATTCCATTCATAATGTAACCTAACGTAACGTAATATATCATACTAAATGGAGTGTCACAGATTTATGTACAGTGATACGAATTGCCCTGAGACCACGTTGAAACTAAAGACTTCCCACATCAATATGGGAGAACAATGAAAGGCTCAGTCTTTATGGCAAAACATACTAGTTGGGAGGGAGTGTCATTTCATGCCAGGTGCATGGATCAGCAGGCCAAAACTCAACCACTTAGAAAAACAAACTAGCTGTTGGAATGTCAGGAACATGGTAGGTTCAACATTGTTCTAACGAGTTCCTACACCTGCACACCTGAGATCAGGGTTGGGCTCTCAGGGCTGACAGGATGGATATTTGTCTCTGTTACTTAATCAATTCTTTCTCATCTTATTTCTACAGTTTAGTTGCAAACAGGTTATCTCCAAATGTACAATTCGTACAACAAATTGACATATTAATACCAGACTATTGGGTGCCTACTAAACATCATCATGGACCAGGGTTTATGGTTGAGTATAACTTTTAGACCTTTTATAGTTGAACTGTGGAGGATACTAATCCATTTGTTTCACCCATTAAGTGTTTTTTTATTTATGATTTTTTTAATTTAACTAGGCAAGTAAGTTAAGAACAAATTCTTATTTACAATGACGGCCTACACCGGCCAAACTCAGACAACGCTGGGCCAATTGTGCGCCGCCCTATGGGATTCCCAATCACGGCCGGTTGTGAACCAGGTTGTCTGTAGTGATGCCTCTAGCACTGAGATGCAGTGTCTTAGACCACTGCGCCACTTGGGAGCTAAGTGAGAAAAGGAAGATATCTGGCTTTCAGTACAGAATTTATGGAACTCCTACTTTGTGGACGTCCAGTGCTATTAGTCTATCCCCACATTTCAGTCTGCCCTTTAAAGGACTTACACTGCTTAATAGGTTACGCAATACATAAGGCTTTAAAAAAAAAAAACATCAGCAGAAGGCATTGTGGGTAACAGTTGACAGCTCCTTAGCAGGAAATCCACAGATTATGTTCAAAACCACCCTACTATGTCCCAGGTCTCTGTGTTTAAATCCATAGAGCACAAACACTTCTGTTGAATTGAGGATGATGATGTAAGCTTACACACGTTCAGGGAAGCAAATTATAACATCAGCGCTCATCAATGATTTCACAGTTCATTTCGCACTCTCTCATAACATTTTCCAGTCGGTTGCTTTAATCACACACTGGATCCCGTGATCTTTGTATTAAATTCAATTTGAATAACTTTATTTGTAACCATTATATTTATTGCGATGGACGGACTCTGCAGGGCTCTATGATGCAGGCAACACAACAACATTGGGCCACGAGCCTATTATCACTCTGTCCAGGCATGTGTGGTTTATGGATTAATGCTGAATGGCAATGGATGAATATGTGGAGACATATCTACACCTGACATTTAACAAGGGCTTGTATGAGCCTACACACCACAGCCGTGTATTTGTACATTGCATAGTCATACTAACAAACATCCACACAAACAAACGTACACACGTGCACGCACACACACACACAATTGCAAAAGCCAGACACATTGTAAGGGAGGGTGCAGTAAAGTTACATTCAGCATCACTAGGGAAATATTGCATTCTTTTCTAACAAAGATATCTACATATATTTCAGGATGTTACGTATCCCTGGAAATAATCAGAATTCATGTAAACATAACAGTTTTAAAAATATGTCCAAGTAAAAGTGGTCTCTTAGCTTGCCGCCTTTGGACTCTTGAGCAGTGGAAACGCGTTCTCTGCAGTGATGAATTACGCTTCTCCACCTGGCAGTCCGACGGACAAATTTTGGGTTTGGCGGATGCCAGGAGAAAGCTACCTGCCCCTATGCATGGTGCCAACTGTAAAGTTTGGTGGAGGAGAAATAATGGTCTGGGGCTGTTTTTCATGGTTCAGGCAAAGAACACCTTCCTTCCAGTGAAGAAAAATCTTAAAGCCCAACGTCAATAATGCTCTTGTGGCTGAATGGATCAAGTCAGCGCAGCAGCAGTGTTCCAACATCTAGTGGAAAGCCTTCCCAGAAGAGTGGAGGATGTTATAGCAACAAAGGGGGGACCAACTCAACACATATTAATGCCAATGATTTTGGAATGAGGTGTTCGACAAGCAGGTGTCCACATACTTATGGTCATGTAGTGTATATCTCTCTGTTCAATTTCTTATCCTTCCATTTCTTGACCAGTTGCCTGGGACAGGGATGTTGTTTCGATGTGTCAATTTGTAGACAAGTTCTCTGCACTTGAGGCTGCTATGTTAATGAAACTGATCTGCAAGACTATTGGTATGTTTATCAAGCTCAGGCTCCATGTCATCAGATACGACCTTGTGTGCCTCTGCTATTCTATCATAGCCTCTCTTTCTCACAGTTTTCTCACAGTGTTAGTTTTCTTATTTTGTCAATGTAGCTCTTAGGTGTCATTCAGTCGATTATTTTCATCCCCTGCTGCTCGAACTGACTTCTTCCCTTCTCTCACTTCCTTGGCTGCTCTCTCAAGAACCTGAAGGGGCTTGTTTTAAGTTTGTATACACAGGGCATAATTTGTATTTTTTCTTATTTTTTCCCTTATCTATTTTTTACTTCAGTTAATTTTAGTAAATAACTTCTTAACACTTGTTTTTCTTAAAACTGCATTGTTGGTGAAGGGCTTGTAAGTAAGCATTTCACGGTAAGGTCTACACCTGTTGTATTCGGCGCATGTGACAAATAACATTTGATGTCTGCTTTGTAACAATATAAATGCACTATCTTGAGTTCATATGCATAACATTACAAATAATATGCATAGTAGACATAAAACGGACAAAATGAAATCATCATTTGTATGGGGTATGGTGGCTTTTGGCTCAACTTACCCCATGGACATTGGCTAAACTTATTAGCCCAAAGAGCTACAAGGATTAATTTTCCTGCTAGGTTTAGGACCTCATATTTTAGGACCACAATTGATGTTTAAACAATCTTAAAACGATCTACTTTGGTTTAGGCACCACGAAAAAATAAAACACAATAAATTAATTAGACCGTTTTTGGTACCTATCTTGCTTAACCACTTTTTCCATGTGATGTCTTCCTTCACAGACTCCATGAAATGACGACCTCTTCCTAAATATTTTGCCACGTGATTAATTTTGTGTATGGTTTCCTAGAAACATGGGGTGGCTCAACTAACCCTTTGGCTCAAATAACCCTACTCTCCATTTCAGACACAGTATGTACGTTCCCAGTGCCTACTGAAATTCAAGGTTAACCTCAGGAATGAGAACAATCTCTGAATGAATCCGCTATGTTGGGGTGCGGGTAACCCAGGCATCTCCTGTGGTTGACTAAATCACATGTGGTGCTTTCCCCCTCCCATTGATTACAGCTAAGGTTACAGCGACTGGACGCTCAGGCAAAGGGTTTTCTAGCAGTACTTTCTAGTACTACTAATGGAGGAGTCTGAACTATGCTAGGGCCATTGCTAGCCCAGCGGGATAATTAGCCCTGCGCAACACTGCTTAGCATGCTTCATTGACATCATAACGCGATTCATACAAAAACTAGGAGGTGATAATCTCCACTGAGGCCTTTGTCAGCTCCAGCGTCAATTGGACCTGGTGACTCCTAAAACTCCCCCAACAGCTGGTCCCACTCCCTTCCAAAAGAGGCCAAAACACACATTGGGTTTTTACAGTTCACAATAAACACAGAGGGCGAAAAGCTCTCGAGCCTGTCCCTGTGTTTTTGTGTTGTATCCCGGGAGACAGACGTAAACCAGACTACCAGAGTAGGTGTGTCTCGTATCAGAGAAGTACTAGACTCTACATAAACCTTTTCTGGATGCTTTCGAACCCTAGGAACTGATTTAGAATCAACTTTCTCTATCCAAGAGTTGAGATTATAAAGAGGGAGAGGACTGTAAAGAAAGAGAGAGAGAGAGAGAGAGAGAGAGAGAAAGAGAGAGAGAATATAGTTTGTTCATTCCATATGTGCATTCATGTGTAAATCCAGTCGCACCAAGGTCTCAGACCACACACAACCAGTTCATTAAATATAACAACCTAATTACAGCAGTCACTTGATAAAATACATTTTGTAGCCCATGTGTTGTCTGTGTTTCGTAACACCAGAGGAGAGACTTTTATGACTCTTTTAGGAAACGTCGGTCTTCCACATTGGATATGGCATTCATCTTTATGAGAAGCATTTGGTTTTATGTTGTGTGCCTGCTTCGGGGTTAGTTACTGGCTATTAGAAGAGCATTTGGGGGTTTACAGGTAGCCAAAACATTTCCACATACTCATATCCTGTCATTCCCTTGAGAAAGATGTCTAGAAGGAGGTCCACTTTATCTGTCTACTGTCTATTTATCATGTGGAGAGTCAATGCGATTGTCAGATTAAATTATTTCAGTGTGTGTTTGTGTGTGTCTGTGTGTGCGTGTGTGTGCATTAGTGTGTGTGTTTGCATAATGTGTGGGTGTTTTGGTCTGTTTATCTCTGTCTATGTCTGTTTTTTTCTGTGAGTGTGTGTGCCACATACCATGCAACTGAATGACTTCAGTGCAAACAATACCTTCAGTTCAAACACTGCCTTCAGTGCAAACACTGTGTGTGATGGACTCCCAGTAGAGTCTGGGGGCCCCCTGACTGTCTGTGAAACACATCTCCAGCCTCCAGAAGATAATCTGGGAGCCCCCTGACTGTCTGTGAAACACATCTCCAGCCTCCAGTAGAGAGTCTGGGAGCCTCCTGACTGTCTGTGAAACACATCTCCAACCTCCAGTAGAGAGTCTGGGAGCCTCCTGACTGTCTGTGAAACACATCTCCAACCTCCAGTAGAGTGTCTGGGAGCCTCCTGACTGTCTGTGAAACACATCTCCAACCTCCAGTAGAGAGTCTGGGAGCCTCCTGACTGTCTGTGAAACACATCTCCAACCTCCAGTAGAGTGTCTGGGAGCCCCCTGACTGTTTGTGAAACACATCTCCAACCTCCAGTAGAGTGTCTGGGAGCCCCCTGACTGTCTGTGAAACACATCTCGATGGGGATCCTAGCTGCCACGACAACAGCCTTCTCATCCTGTCGGTCAGTGTGCGTCTCCATGACAACTTCCCTGTTCTGTATACAGTTCCTCCCTACTTCGTCCAAGGAATTCCCACAGGCCATCCATTAGGTGACGTTCACTGTTGTGATTGCTGACATAGTTGTTCAGACTGCAAAACAAAAAATGGAGAAGGTCAGGTATCGCTGACGTTGACTATATGCTCTGGCAATACCTCAGTTCTCCTGCAGTTGGAGAGTTTTTTTCCCTTCTCTCTTTCAGGCAGTTTTCCAGGGTTGCAATGGTGATGGATGTCTCAGGTGCAGCTATTATTATTTTTTAGGGCTCGGTTTCAATATAAATGAGTTTGGATTGGTCTGCCATATAGCACACTTCTGTCTATTTGAGCTGGTCAGTATGTCTAGGTTATCCTGTTTAAGGCGGCTTTTAAAATTTTTTTATCCTGTATTAAAATTGCATAAGTGTTGCTCTCCACTTTATGGAGGACCGAGTTTTGAAAATCTGTGGAATTCGAGTATGATAGCTAAGGAGATGGAGAAAACACCTGTCTCTGTATTACATCTTCCAACTAAGGGCAACCAGGGCATCCGACAGGAGACACGTCCATCCATGAATGATGCAACGTTATAGGGGAAAGATAGTCTAATGTAGCCAAATGCTAGCTAGCTAACATTGATCCTGGTTAGTTAGCTACCTGCAGATTCATGCAGGGTAGTAACATTATGAGATGTGATTATGGTTCATTGTTTACCTAACTAGCTAGCTAACGTTAGCTGGCTTGCTGGCTAACGTTATGTGTATGACCTTATTATGCGTATCTCAGAACCATTTGCTTAACTAGCTATAGCCTAATATTAGCTAGCTAACATTGAACTTGGTTGTTTAGCTAGCTGCAGATTCATGCATATGGCCGGTTTTAATAAACGTCAGCAAAAAAAGCGTAATTCAAATGTTGGCAGCAGCAAAGTTACAGTCACCAACGCTCTGGATAAACACCTTAACCAGCTCTGCTAGGGCGCGTAAAATGGTCAGAGTGCGGTGTTCTCCCATTATGTGTCTGGAAGTAGCTAGGAAGCTAGCCAACGTTAGCAATGTTAGCCATTTTGTAGCTGAGTCTCTGATTTTATCCAATGTAAAAAAATAATAATCTAATTTTGCTACATAAGACCGATTTGAGCCGGTCGGTCACAGATAATAAACAGTGAGTAGCAGCAGTGGGGGGGTCAATATAAATACAGGGGGGGGGGGGGGTCAATATAAATAGTCCAGGTAGACATTTGATTAATTGTTCAGTAGTCTTATAGCTTGGGGTTAGAAGCTGTTAAGGAGCCTTTTGGACCTAGACTTGGCGCTCTGGTACCGCTTGCCGTGCGGTAGCAGAGAAAACAGTCTATGACTTGGGTGACTGGAGTCTTTGACAATATTTTGGGCCTTCCTCTGGAGTGATGAGCTTAGTGATGAGCTTTAAGGGCACTATGGTTTTGAACGCTGAGCTGTAGTGAATGAACAGCATTCTCACATAGGTGTTCCTTTTGTCGAGGTGGGAAAGGGCAGTGTGGAGTGTGATTGAGATTGTGTCATCTGTGGATCTGTTGGGGCGGTATGCGAATCGAAGTGGGTCTAGGGTTTCCGGGATGATGGGGTTGATGTGAGCTATGACCAGCCTTTCAAAGCACTTCATGGCTACTGACGTGAGTGCTACTGGGCGTTGTAACTCAGTAAAATTTTTGAAATTGTTGAATGTTGTGTTTATATTTTAGTTCAGTGTATATTATCACTGTGCCAGCTCTGGCCATGCCATTATTCTTGGACTAAATTTGTTTTCACCGTAATAGACCGACCCTTACAATTTGGTCAGCTCCGGGTGCTGAGGGAACATTTGAATGAAAAGTGATGCGAAGCCTCCAAGGAGCACTCCTGTTTCAGATTAAGACTGGAGATCACTCTTGTAGGGGGGCGAGGGAGGGCTTAGAGACCTATAAGACTTTTATTGATTGAACCTGTTGCCGTAAAGCCCTCTGGTCGATGGTTAAATCTCCCTATCAGTGACTGGCTGTCAGTCTGGTTGAGAATTGAGGTAGAGAGGGCTTTGAGAGCAGGGCCAAAATAAACAGAGTTAATCTCCATGAAGCAGCAGGGCCAACCCCTGTGGTGAAGGCTCTCAACAGCAAAGTAGTCTACCTCCTATTCCCCACTACATACTGCAATGTCTAATTAAATCTCATGTTATCTTTCCCTCTTCCCCACTGACTTGATACCACATCCATTGACCTACAATATCAAGAAGACTGGATCCTTCAGCGGCAATAGCAGAGGATCAGGATCAATAGACTATTTTGGGACCACCAGAAAATAAAAACACCACTAGGAGAGTTTATCCCCATTGGTTTGTTCTCTGTGGGATTGGATATGTGTATACCGTTATTGATCTGTTTTCATATTTCCATAGCTCATTGAGCCTATAGTGTCCCACAGAATTTTTTACTACAAATATAGAATCAGTTTCTCTTTCCACAAATTCAATGCTTTGAAATACACCTGAATACATTGTAAGATCATTATAATTGTGTGTCCTAATCATATTTCACACCTAGTCTGTTGCCCTGTTCTTTCTGGCGGTGATACTGTCAGGTACACTAGAGAAATTCAACGTAAAGGAATAATCCACTCATTAGTCCACTGTTAATACAGTCCCAAAATGTTGTGAATGTCAACAATAAAGTTTTCAAGACATACGACTTTCAAAAAGCTAACTGTAACTTTCAAAAAGCTAACTGTAACTTTCAAAAAGCTAACTTTAACTTTCAAAAAGCTAACTGTAACTTTCAAAAAGCTAAATGTAACTTGACACATCATCATGACATCATCAAGCAAAATGCATCATACAGTATGATGCAAAACTCATCATCATGATAATGTGGCAAGTTACAGTTAGCTTTTTGAAAGTTACAGTTAGCTTTTTGAAAGTTACAGTTAGCTTTTTGAAAGTTACAGTTAGCTTTTTGAACATCCAAAACATTTTGGGACTGTATCAACAGTGGACTAATGAAGGAAGGTATCGTTTTTCAGTGGATTATTCCTTTAAGTAAATTAGATTTGGGCCTAGGTTTAATCAGATCAAGCTGACACCTGCATAGCTGATGTTTTGGCGGTGTTGGAGGTGGAACTGAGTTGAAGCTGTCAAATCGGTGAGCAGCTGCTCTTGTGATCATTGTCACAAAGCCACAGCCGTCGCACTGGGCACTGACGTCACAACGTTTAGTTTTGATTCACATTTGGTTGAGTTGTCAACTAACGTGAAATCAACCTAACATTTCACCATGTCGTTGGATTTAGGTAAAAATTTGGGTGAAAAAAATATTAAATGCCCTTATGTGTCATCACAAATATGATGACTTTAGACTCGACACGACAAAATAAAAAAAGACTTACAACTCGACTTTGACTTTAACACCAATGAATTGTGACTTAACTTGGACTTGAGCCTTTTGACTCGAACTGACTTGATACCCTCCTCAAGCCCAAATATTAAAAATGATGCTATTAAAAAGTGTGCAGCGTATCAACTCTTCATTGGACGGATTACAGTTTGAATCGGACAGCAGCCAATCAAATTGTGCCAGTGGAGAAAAAGTTGCGCATGGCAGTGCAGAGGAACGTCTGCGGGTGAATTCAACACTGTAGTCAATAAAAAACGGATTGCAAATTGCAAAACAATACAGAAGAAACTTACAGACGGAGGCGCAACAACTTCCAACTTTGTTCGACATTTGAAGCTGCACAAAGAACGGTAAATTGTGGCTAACATAGCCAACAGCTATATATAACTTTGCTAGTGTAGCATATAGGCTAACGTAACGTTAAATCAATGAGCCTCCACACTGTCATGTGAGGGTTTGGCTGTGGTTAGACCTTACTCCCAATAAGGGGAGTGGTAGAACCACAGTCGAGCCCTCACACCCTAACTAGGGGAGGTATGATCCTCAATCAGAGACAGCTGTACAGGGTTGTCTCTGATTGGGGATTGCATTTAGGCTCCCCACACATCCACCTGTGTGTTGGTCATTATTTCCAAAGTCACGGTCACAGTAAGTGTGTTTTCAGTTTGGTGTACATTCAGGCTTGTTATGTTACTTTTGTATATCGGGCTTTGTTGGTTGGTTTAATCAAAAATGTCAAAAATTATATGTTGGTATGAATAAAATGTCAAACTCCAATCCCTGCGCTGCGTCTTGGTCTCTCTCTACACCCACTCGTGACAAGTCAGTCCAAGGATGTGATCATTGCACCCAAGATTGAGCTAGGCACTTGGTAGCCTAAATCCTGCCTGATGTACCTGCTGTTCCGATTGCGCCCCATAGCAATCCTCAATAGTCAATGGCTGTGTGGTGCTATTGACACAACTCAATATTTTTTAACCATGTGTTATTGACAACACCATTCCATGTGTTATTGACTACACCACTCCATGTGTTATTGACTACACCACACCATGTGTTATTGACTACACCACACCACGTGTTATTGACTACACCACACCACGTGTTATTGACTACACCACACCACGTGTTATTGACTACACCACACCACGTGTTATTGACTACACCACACCACGTGTTATTGACTACACCACACCACGTGTTATTGACTACACCACACCACGTGTTATTGACTACACCACACCATGTGTTATTGACAAATTCCTATTTACAATGACAGCCTAGGAACAGTGGGTTAACTGCCTTGTTCAGGGGCAGAACAACAGATTTTTTACCTTGTCAGCTCAGGGATTCGATTCTGCAACCTTCCAGTTACGGGCCCAACACTCTAACCACTAGGCTACCTGCCGCCCAGATGTGGAAATGGTTGGGGAGGCCAGCTCTGTTCTGGACACTCTAGAGGAGGTGCGGAGAGACGGATCCTGGCCAAACTGCTGGCCATCATGGACAACGTCACTCACCCTCTGCATGCCATGGTTATGACGCAGAGGAGAACCTTCAGTCACAGACTGATCCCACCACGGTGTGCCAGAGAGCGCTACAGGAGGTCCTTCCTGCCGGTGGCTATTAGACAATTTAATGCCTCACCGGGGTGCCGTGCCGTCGGCAACACAGACTTGGAACTGTTGGGGTGTTAGGACCTAGTTTAACAATTGTGCATCCATCCGTGAGTAACTCTGGTCCGTATTCACTCAGGACTTATTTATTCATTCAGGTCTGTATATACATATTCATGTACAGTTGTTATATCATATCATGTGCAATATTGCAAATATATCTTGGACTTAACTTACGTAGTCATTCACTCAGGAATGTATATTAGTATCCTGTCAGTTGTATCTTTTTTTTCATTGCTTTTAGTATATCGAATGTGCAATACGTGCAGTTATCTGTAATTAAACCCTGAGGACTGTATTTTAAGGGAATTACTATTATTACCCCAAATAATATCATACACACGTTTAGCTATTTAAGTATCTCTTCCTGTCATTTACCTGTACAGTTAATATAACCATGCTAATATTCACTTACCTGTAAATTTAACTGTATATTTACCTGTACAGTTAATTTAACCATGCAAAATGTTCACTTACCTGTTCATTTACCCAGTCTGTCTATTAAGTAAACTATTATTACCCTCGCTCATATCATACGCATTTTTAGCTACTGAAGTATTTCTCTGCCATCGACCTGTATAGTATAGTTAACCATCCAACATCCACCAATGTATAGTGTACATATTCAGCCAACCACTCATACTATGCAATGTCTTTTTATAGCTTTTTTAGCACTCCAGACTTCTTGTATTTCTATACTTTTTCATACTGACGCTCTATGTATCATGTACCGTGTATCTGTCTTTTGTGTATTTTCGTTCTGGCATTTTGCACCTGCCCTGTGTTTTGTTGTAGCTGCTTGACAGAAAAGTCTCCAATGACACAAAATGCTTCACTTCTATGTGATTACTTTTTAATCACATAATCACATCACGTAATGAAATAAGTATTGAACACGTCACCATTTTTCTCAGTAAATACATTTCCAAAGGTGCTATTGACATGACATGTTCACCGGATGTTGGTAACAACCCAAGTAATCCATACATACAAAGAAACCAAAACAAATAAGTTCAGAAATTAAGTTATGTGTAATAATGTGAAATGACACAGGGAAAAAGTATTGAACACACTTACTGATATTTATTTAATACTTTGTACAAAAGCCTTTGTTGGTAATGACAGCGTCAAGACGCCTCCTGTATGGAGAAACTAGTCACATGCATTGCTCTGGTGTGATTTTGGCCCATTCTTCCACACAAACAGTCTTCAAATCTTGAAGGTTCCGTGGTCCTCTTCTATGAATCTTGATCTTCAGTTCTTTCCATAGATTTTCAATGGGATTTAAGTCAGGTGATTGGCTGGGCCATTCTAGCAGCTTTATTATCTTTCTTTGAAACCAATTGAGAGTTTCCTTGGCTGTGTGTTTGGGATCATTGTCTTGCTGAAATGTCCACCCTCGTTTCATCTTCATCATCCTGGTAGATGGCAGCAGATTTTTGTCAAGAATGTCTCGGTAAATTTGCCCATTCATCCTTCCTTCAATTATGTGAAGTTTGCCAGTACCATTTGCTGAAAAGCAGCCCCACACCATGATGTTCCCACCTCCAAACTTCACTGTTGGTATGGTGTTTTTAGGGTGATGTGCAGTGCCATTTCTCCTCCAAACATGGTGTGTATTATGACATCCAAACAGTTCAATTTTGCTCTCATTTGACCACACTATATTCTCCCAGTATTTCACTGGCTTTTCCAAATGTTGTGCAGCAAACTTTAAACGAGCTTCAACATGCTTTTTTTTCAGCAATGGAGTCTTGCGTGGTGAGCGTGCATACAGGCCATGGCGGTGGAATGCATTACTTACTGTTTTCTTTGAGACAACAGTACCTGCTAATTGCAGGTCTTTTTGAAGCTCTCCACAAGTGGTCCTTGGCTCTTGGACAACTCTTCTGATTATTCTTTTCACTCCTCTGTCAGAAATCTTGCGAGGAGCACCTGGTCGAGGCAAATTTATGGTGAAATGATTGTCTTTCGACTTCCATATTATGGCCCCAACAGTGCTCACAGGAACATTCAGAAGCTTAGAAATGCGCCTAGAACCAATGCCATCATTATGTTTTACAACAATTAGGTTGCGAAGGTCTTGAGACAGCTCTTTGCTTTTACCCATCATGAGATGTGTCTTGTGTGACACCTTGGCAATGAGACCTTTTTGTAGGCCATCAGTTGGGACTGAACCAGCTGATATTAATTTGCACTGACAGGGGGCTGGATTGCTTTTTAATTACTGATAGTTTTCAGCTGTTGTCTTGGCTTTCCATGCCTTTTTGCACCTCCCTTTCTTCATGTGTTCAATACTTTTTCCCTGTGTCATTTCACATTATTACACAACTTAATTTCTGAACTTATTTGTTTTGGTTTCTTTGTATGTATGGATTACTTGGGTTGTTACCAACATCTGGTGAAAAGTTCATGTCAATGTCAATAGCATCTTTGGAAATATATTTACTGAGAAAAATGGTGACGTGTTCAATACTTATTTCACCCGATGTACATGTTTTGGGTTGAAATGATGTGGAAACAACTTTGATTCAAACAGTTTTGGCCAAGTAGGGTCCTACTTGTGTTAGAAGTTCAGAAAGATCAAATGTAGGCTATATAGAAATAATGATGCTCAAATTGTAAATCATGAAACAAAATAATTTCTATCAGCCTAAATGAGGTGTAGATTCCGTTTCACATTCCAGTGTTCAAACTTGTAAACAAGGCTACATGGGATTTCTCTTAATGCGACTCCGTGCTTTAGATATAATGCTTTAGATCCACTTGTGGATGACAGCTCTAACACAGTTTCACCTCCGACACCGCCAAGACAACCACTATGCGGATGTGACTAAAGCAGATCTGATTGAACCAAGCCCTAAGTTGTCTCTCCTGACATGACAATGATATGGTAGGAAGCTTCTGCATCAATGGATTCTCTACCCGTCCGGATTTCTCTTGGGTGAATGCTGACAATGTGAGTGACAGGAAGTCTAAATGTGACAATAAACATCCTGTTTACTGCAAATATGCAGCTAGAAATGTGTCAGTCCTCTGGTTCTCTTTGAACAATGCCCCTCCTGTATCCCCAGACGTTTTATTTTTGTCATCTCAGCTACAGCAGCACTTTCCTAATATGCTGATTCTCAAACACTTTTTGTGGTGAGGCAGTCAAAACACTTCCTAAGTGTAATTACTGGCCTGAAATGACTCTGATTACAGTTCTCCTATGGCACGTCATTAACATCAAAGTGCGAGTGGAACCGATTGCGATGGTTTGATAAAGGGGTCCAGAGTGAGGCAATATGTGTGAGAGAAGAAGACAGTGAACAACACAGTATTCAGCCAATTAAGTAAACTCCGCTTGCCTAACATGTGGGACCTTTGATTCCACTCCTTGATCTAGAGTGGGAGGATTGGCTGTAAATAGACTGTAAATAGACGTCTGTGTGCTGTAGGACTCCACCTCTTTCCCAGACCCTCACCCCTCACCACCCACACAAATACCTTCAGGGCTTGGGTCAATTCGAATTGAAGCCAGTCAATTCAAGAGGTAAACTTACATAACAATAAAAAATTATAATAAACAGAGGAGTTATTCATTTCTAAAGTTTTTTAAATGTTGAATTTTTAATTAAAATCACTTTCTGAATTGACTACCTTCAATTTGAATTGAACCCAGCCCTGTTGCTAATGTTCCCCAGTCACCCAAACATGGTTGACGTTGTTCTTCTACTGTGATGTGTACCTCCCAGTGCTAATGTGCTGTTCTGGGGTCTCTCCTCAAGTTTGAGTCAGAGAACAGAACGTGGCTATGCCGAAAGAGGCACGATGTGGGATGTGTCAGGGGGGAGAGGCGTAACCCCTTACCTGCCTCTGCCACAGAAACTGAACCCCCCACATCAACGCATCGATACGTTGCTCATTTCAAGGTGGGCGATTAAGGCTTATCCACTGTACAGCTTTGATGGGCGTCACCCGCACACCCTTCCCGCATCGTGTGCCCTCACGTAGACATCACAGGTGTTATGTTTTTGTCTGGGTCTTTTCAGGGCTTTGATGGTTTCTGCCTCTCAGAACATAACCAGGTGCGGGTGGTGTGATGAAAGAGTGAGGCTACACTGTAAAAATAGAACGTCTCAAAACACCATGAGATGAGTACTCTGAAACACCCAAAGTGGTTCTTCAATCTGAATATTGGTGTTCTTAAGACACTGTAGTGAAAACACTTTTTGGGGTTTCAGTGCATGTAACAGAGAGCATTAAAACACAAAAACAGTGTTTCTCATACAATCAATGGTTTAGAAATGCAAATGGTTTATAGCCTAGATATTGATCGATGATAAGGGACTATGGAGAATATATTTTGTGCATTTCCACCTTTATTTTTTCAATGCTTTACTTTAGACAGATTGGAACCAAGAGGGGCAGTAAGATGGTATATTTTGTTGGACTTTTTTTTACCCACTTTACCACACAGCCACGCTGAGGTGCATTGAAATAAAAAAACAAAATCCAACTTAATATGTTGCTCAAATTGTAAGTGCACTATATATACAAAAGTATGTGGACACCATTTAAATGAGTGGATTCGGCTATTTCAGCCAGACCCGTTGCTGACAGGTGTATAAAATTAATGTTAATTATAGGATGCCACCTTTCCAACAAGTCAGTTCGTCTCATTTCTGCCCTGCTAGAGCTGCCCCTGTCAAATATAAGTGCTGCTATTGTGAAGTGGAAGCTGTTATAGCAGCAAAGGGGGAACCAACTCCATATTAATGCCCATGATTTTGGAATGAGGTGTCCACATACTTTTGGACATGAGGTGTTTATTTCATGAGGATAACCAAAGAAGAGAGAGAACTAACTGATTGTCTTCTTAAACATTGAGACACTTCAGAAAACATGATCTAATTCTGCGCTAAACATGACTTAAAACACCAAAATAGTGTTTTCAGTCTTTTCCGTTAGTGCTGCCAGTTCCTGGCAAGGTGTTGCACAACACTTGATTTAGTGGTGTTACAACACACCATGTAATGTTTCAAACATCGCAGGATGATTTTTTTTCAATACTCCAGCAAAGTTAAGGTTTTGTCTCCTTCAAGATGGTGGCAGCACAGTTGCCACTAGTTTTGGTGTTACAAATCACTTCATTTTAAGAGTGTTCAGTACTTGTTCATTAACAGCTCCCTCTTCTACTTCTTCTTCTTTTTTTACCCCAGTGAAAATAATACACCCATGACCCCCCCTGATGAAAGCTGATGTATAGCCAAAGCCACATTGTTCCTGTGCATTGTCTCCAAACAACCTCCTCTGCATTTCAAATACATGACAGTAACAGAACACAGGGCTTAGTTACATTGTAAATGGAGCGTATTCCTGGTTAAACTATAAGCTCTTTATAAATGTGTCTAATATCTCCACCTCCAAGCCCATTAAATGCAATGTACTAATATGCTAAGCTGGCTGAACAGTGAGCTCATAAAGAAGCATTTGATTCATTGATGCACATATAAGGCAGTGGAAACGGATCACTACTAACCAGACTCAGTCAGCACACTCTCTCTGAATAACTCACACATGGCTTCAGCATGTGTTGTGCTCCCCCACCCCCATCCTGTTATTGAAAAAATATTTGTAAAAAAAAAATAAAAAAATAGGGCAACACTTCCTATCTCTACTCCCACTGTCTCTATCCCAGATGTTCTTCTCAGAGGCTGACATGCCATTAGAGGTCAGTCCATGCCAGGGCTCCAAATAAATAAAACATGTTGGTCCTCTCAACTGGTCCTCTCAACTTCACATGTTGTACCCGAGAAACTCACATGTAACCCTGTAAAGACGTGTTTATTGTAAAAGCTAAATGTTGATGTTGATACAAATACTTTCCGTTGAAGTTACAAAGTAATTCGTGGAATATTAGGTTTCTTTCTACATTGTGTAAAAAGCACTGTTTCCTATTAAGCTGCATTACATTGGTCCCAGGTATTGGGCTTGCAACGCCAGGGTTGTAGGTTTGATTCCCAAGGGGGACCAGTACGTAACAAGTATGAAAATGTATGTACTCACTACTGTAAGTCGCTCTGGAAATTAATGTCTGCTAAATGATTAAAATATAAATACATTTTTTGAAAGTGAGGACATACAAATCTGTCTTTCATTCATTGATATGATAAGTTATCTTATGAAAAAGTTATCTCATGAAGAAGTTATCTCATGAAGAAGTTATCTCATGAAGACGTTATCTTATGAAGAAGTTATCTTATGAAGAAGTTATCCCTTTTCCATTCTTTCTTTGCCCCCAAATGTTTGGATATATTGGTAAAGTTCCCAGGTTGTTAGCTACAGTGGTTCCTCCTTTAAAAGTTGCGAGCTTTTGCCGCGGGATTTAAGAGGTACCCAGCGTCACGGTTTCATTGCTCCAGACCACCACAGGGGGGAGTTAGAGCACTCTTTATGCATTTGGGTCCCAAGGTTTTTATGTGACCAATCATATCGAGTGGTTCCAATGACGAATTTGATGCTATGGGGACACATAGCTGGTGACTTTGTAAAGCAAAGATGGCTGACAAAAACATTACGGTGGAAGCAAATCTAAGTAATTATAACGTTATAACAAGTAAAGCAAAAAATTTACAATTGAAAGGAATACGTTAGTTAATGTAGAGACAAATGATTGTGCATATTTTTTTGTCAAAGTTAATTTACAAGCTGAGCTGGAACACTATGAGTCATTTCCTGGCATCCGATTGGCTGCTGGCATTTAAAGGCCCTTTTCGGCAGCCTGATTGGTTAAAAATGCATAACGTGCCTCGCAGCACTTCTTTGTTTGAAAATATCTCCCGCGAAGAATCCACATAAAGAAAATATACCTACAGTATGTGAATGAAAATAGGCGATCTCAGTTAGCCAATGAGAGAAAAGGCAGTGTCAGTACAGTTAACTAGGAGTAAAAGGAGGAAGCCGGCAGCAGCGCAAATTAGTTGAGATTCTGTCATGATAGAATGTGAACATTATGAAGGGGTGATGGTGATGCGTTTAGGAGGAGGGTTTACACTTCCTCCAGGCTGCAGGAGAGCTCCAGGGGAGATGTGACACTTCCTCCAGGCTGCAGGAGAGCTCCAGGGGAGATGTGACACTTCCTCCAGGCTGTGGCATTTGATAAAAATGTGAGGATGGTTCTTCTAGCCCACGAACTTAGACATGGTTATGTGTAACCAGTGTGAAACGGCTAGCAAGATAGCGGTGCGTGCTAGTTGTGTTTCAGTTAGTGACATCACTCGCTCTGAGACCTTGAAGTAGTTCTTCCGTTGCTCCGCAAGGGCCGGCGCTTTTGTGGAGTGATGGGTAATGATGCTTCGAGGATTACTGTTGACGATGTGTGCAGAGGGTCCCTGTTTTTTGGGGGGAAAACATGCCGTGACCATAAGCTAAATAAGCATATACATTTTTCAAACAGTTTTAAAACATTAAGATAAATATTGTAAAAAAACAGGCAGGGAGCAGGTTTTGAACCCTCTACCATTAGAACCGAATCTCAGACTTCAGTGAGTTCAACTGGGAACTCCCAAAAAAATGTGCTCCGACTTGGAAAATATGTTTTGAACGGTCATCCTTTTTAGAGCTCCGACCTGAAGATCACTGATGTCCTGATTCAACCTTATATTTAGTTTTTTCGAGATCCCAGTTGTCTTGAAAGCACCATAAATCCAGAGAATGCCAGACTTTGATGACAAACTATCATGACAGAATTTGACCACCCCGCCACCTTCCTGTTCATGTGAGCACAGCACAACGGTCCAAAAAGTCCAAAAATGTATTGTATGCTGCTGCATAAATTATGTAATATGCCGGGGAGATATGTATACTGTAGCTAATTAAGTAATACTAAGTGTGTGTTGTGTAGTAAGCTGTTAGTATCTCACCCTGGTAATTTGGTCCCTTTCCCCCTCAACTTAGCCTAATGTTCAGACTTGGTGGTGTAAAAAGCTTTCATTGTCTCCTTATGTGAACCCTTTATTTATCCTACGGTTCTGACTTGGTGTACAGGGAGAATACTGTACGGACGGCCCATGTTCTGAATTCTGTTGCTGTACATTTCAAAAGTGCTGAACAAGTAGTTAGACAAGGCTCTGCTGATAGCCAGCTGTAGCAGTGGTAAGGATTCACTCCATGGTGTTGAAAAGAAAGCTCTGCTGTTGGGACAGCTTGTGTGCACCGTTTGTTTCCATTATAGTGCAATTAAAATGAATGTTTAGTGTTGCGTTGTGGCTTTGCTGGCATGCATCTAAAAATATTTTTGGGAGTTTACAACATTTACATGCTAAAATCGTCACTGATGCCAATTAACACCTCATTTGAAAAATACCCCCCCTTTTCTCTCTTTCCCTCCCTTTATTTCTCTCTCTCTCTCTTCTTTCTTCTCTTTCTCTCCCTCTCTCTTTTCCACTCCCTCTCTCACTTCCTCATCTGTTTACATGTTACTTTTATAAAGACACAGGACATGCCTTGGGACTGATGATATGAAACACCCACCTAGTTCACGACCGACCTCCCCATCTGTTCATACGCCAGTGAACCAATCCCCCCCCCTGTGTTCACCTCGCTGCCTTCACCCTTTGATGCCGGATCATTAGTTGCTTTACACAGACCTGAAGAATCGCATATTGGGAGAAGAAAACATCAAATGCACTCAGAATTACCCACAGCAGGGAGAGAGACACCTGATGAAAGATGAGAAAGGTGCTGGAAGAGTTTTCAAAATGATCATTCATACGTTTTATCACTCAATTGTCAAAGTCATCCGTCGTCAACACAGAGGCGACAGCAAAGTCCTTGAAAAAAAAACAACAACTTTAAATAAAACCTGTGATGAAAGAAGACGATTAGGAAAACCTTTATTATCTGAATGAATAGTCCTTAGGAGAGTGAACTGCTACTG
Source organism: Thymallus thymallus (assembly GCA_023634145.1). Taxonomy (NCBI): domain Eukaryota; kingdom Metazoa; phylum Chordata; class Actinopteri; order Salmoniformes; family Salmonidae; genus Thymallus; species Thymallus thymallus. Next base: position 3,347,676 of record CM042407.1, on the reverse strand, counting down.
CTGAGGTAGATTTTTTTTGTCACACTGTTTGTCTCTGTGGCTCTATCACTTTGTGTGCAGGGGCGTCAAAGTTCGTGAGGATGGAGGGGGCACAGATGGAGAATGTTTTAAACACCTGAAACAGCTTTCTTCTGCTATCTAGAGCCATAACCATTATGCCTAATTCTAGATAAAGAAATATGCACTTTTTTTTTTTTGCATACAGTACCTCTTTACCAGTTCAATTGTAATTTTAGTGAGGGTGTCATTCTGACTTACTGCAATATAATGCCTAGGATATTACATCCAAATTACAACACAGTACATGGGATCATAACACACAACATCAATACAGGCACATAACATGGCATCATGACATTATCACAAGATGCAAGATTACATTCAAACTAAGTTTTTTTCTGCATATCTAGGCATCCCTCTTGAGCTGTCTGTATCCTCCTGATTGGTGTCTTTTTTTTAAGGAAACTAAATATGCTTCTCTGCATCTCTGCTCAAATCTGGATAAATGATTGAAAGGAATGTCTTATTTAGTACATTTAGTAATTGCTTGCTTTTCTCTAGCAACCTTGCCAGCAGGCATGGCAGCTAAGATAGTTAGACAAGCTACTCTAACTTGATTGATAGCCTGAAATGGCTTGGTAGCTAGTTATGAGGTTGGGATAATGGAAACCTATCTGGGCTAGCTAAAGCTAGTTATGAGGTTGGGAGATTGGGAACATATCTGGGCTAGTGAAAGCTAGTTATGAGGTTGGGAGATTGGGAACATATCTGGGCTAGTGAAAGATAGTTATGAGGTTGGGAGATTGGGAACATATCTTGGCTAGATAAAGCTAGTTCTGAGGTTTGAGATTGGGAACCTATCTGGGCTAGCCCTTGTGCCCCCTATGAGCATGACGCCTCTGTGTGAGTGTGTGCTCCTCCAACAATCCTCAACACATAATTATAACGGGAAGATATGTTTTGCATCTGTTGTCACTGTAGGCTTTAGTGTAGGTGAGAAAACAAAAAAAAACATCTGAATCTTAAAAAGATTCCACATCTAAAATTATTAATTCATTCTATTACTTAGGCATTTCTACGGCCTAACTTGTTTCTTTTCTTGTTAAATTTTTTGGTTGCAGAAGATGAGCCTAAGTGAGCCAAGTGCCTCTGAAAGGCCCCACACACTGTAGGTAAAAACATCTCATCATTGCATGAGGTCCTCCTATTAAAACCGTTTGTCTTTGACCTCCCTCTGGCTGCTTTGTTTGTCCGCTGCTGTCCCTGTCACCACACACACACATTTCCAAAGGCAAGGTGAACTCAGCAGCGGGCACTGCATGTGGCTTTGACGGTGGAGACGTGAGAGGGCTGCTAAAACACAGTAGCTGTGTTTGAATACTTATACTAACTGCACTAACCATACTATTTGTGACGTGAATTGAGTATATAATATATAGTATGGATATAGTTAGCATGCCAAAACTTCACGGATGCCGTACTAAATTTGGCAAAATACTTTGTATACATGCAGAGGACAATATTTCCATATTTTTAGGGCCTATAATGCAATTCTTCAGAAAATGGGCGTGGCTTCACAACGTTTTCAGATTTGAAGAAAATTGTGGAAAATATGCAGCTGAATTCCGACAAGAGCGAATACAAATTCATTGCTCTAATTATGACAAATGTTAGGAAAATGTTAGGCAATGTAATAAAGTAATGACTTTTCAAATAAGTTAAGTTACACGTTATGTTGGCTGACAATTAGTTAGCTACGCTATCCTTACGAACTGCATAGCATTACAGCAGTATGTACCGGTATGTTAGCTAGTTACCTAACGTTAGTTGGCTACTAATTCATCGAACTTGCCAGGCAGTATATTAACGATCTGCTATCTTACTAACTAACCAATGTTTATTGACTTGATTATTCACATCATTCTTAGCTAAGTGGTTTAGTCGTTGTGCGTTTCAATGGACATTGTTAATTCTAGCGATCTACTCTACGATTTCAGAGCATTCTCGCGCAGATTAACTGATGAATTTACGAACTCTCAACACTTGTTGAATATTGCCGGTGTCAAAGTGAGAAATGCAGCATGTCCTCAATTGCGATCTGTTCTATGTACTGAGCTGTGGCACTCTCTCATATATTAGCAACAGTAGCTACACAAGTTTTAACTTGCTAGCTGACGTTATATCCAAACAACATTGACGCTCAATATATTTTTGTTCTAAGCCATATTAAAAATTGAAGCCTACATTACTGAAACTGTATCCGTTTTGCTAGTTGACGTTGTAACATTAGTTGCTAGCCAGGCTCCCGGGTTCACGTCTCGTTCAAGCAGCCAACATTGACCCTCAATGTTCAAGCAGACAACATTGACCCTCAACATACTTATTTTGTTCAATTGTCTGAGCCACATTCACAATTCAATTCATGGCAGATGAACTATCTAACATGCAGGTATGAGCTCAGATTGGCAACAAATGACTCCATGTTGCTCCTCCCTTCCTATAGGCAGAAACTCAAACAGGAAGTACCCGTGCTAAGGACTATTCAACGCTGGTCTGACCAATCGGTGTAGGTATTCAAACAGTGTAGGTATTCCATCCACAAGGCAATCAAACAGGCGCAATTCAACGGCTCAGACACAAGACAAGGCAGGGTCTACAGACAATCACAAACTACAAAAGGAAGCCATGTCACAGACACCGACGTCTAGGTAATAGGTATTTTAACATTTGATTGATTAATACAATATTTTTCAGCCGTCTTCTTCAAATTAAGGGGATAATGACACAATCTTTGCGAGAGGGAGGGTATCTGATTTCATTGGTCCTCAACTTATGGTTCAGGCACTTCATTCAGGATAAATGGAGTTAGCACTCAGTTAGCTTGCTCCGGAGTAGGTTAGTCCTGAAGGATTCGTTGCCATAGAAATGTACCTGTCTGAAAGGTGAGCCACTTTCATGGTACCGGTTATCCCAAGTTGAACTCAGAATTCATCTCAGAAACATCTCCTCTGTCCCACCGCTACAGCACTTTGCTCCCAGTTCACCACCAAGAAGCTGCTTGCTCTGTCTGTGAATGTATCCATCCACACACACAAACACACACACAGAGACACACAGAGAGACAGATGGGGAGACATAACTGTAAATCAACCATACACAATAATACTATCTACAAACGATTAACAAAGCAATTACTAATTAGGAATTGATGATTCATCATAATGAGATAGTGAGTCTTGAATGACTCCAACTACTTAGCATCATTGAGTTGTACTGTAGCATGATGTCACAAAGACAGATGGAGACATGCTCACCTCTATCCCAGATAGCAGATGAATCTGGGCCACTTGCGGCAGTTTGGCACTGCTTGCTTTACCTCTGCAGCGGCCAAATACGGCAAACGATTTTCTATTCATTATGGGAGGCCAAACTTGGGCCGAATGTGGCTTGCGATTTAATGCCAACATATATTTCATATAATTATTTTAATTAAATATGCACTGTATTTCTTTCATGATAACGAGATATTTGCCGCTTGTAAAAGGATGTATGTGTGATTTTTTTGTAACCTTTGTTCGTGTTGCCAACTTGCACCAAATTTCCAGAAGATGCTCAGGAAGACGAAGGCTGCTTCAGGTAAGTTACTCAACCTAGTGATATATATATTTTTGTATCTTCACATTCCTATAAAATGGTACTTATATGGTAAATACCGATTTAGTGTCCTGCTGTAATTTGATTTCCCAACTTGTGAATCAGATTGTTACTTGGTCCTGTCCTGACCAACCAAATGTGGCGTTGTAGCTCAAGAATAGCCACATTGTAGTTTTATGATTGTATGTATTATCTTTTGTTTGTGAATAAAATGTACAAATCACAGTCCAACCCTGTCTTAATGTTGTAGAATGTTTTCACAAGGGCATCTAGCCCAGAGAAAGTGTCTCTTGGAATTTGCGGCCTAAATGAAGCTTTTCTATGGTAATCCTTCGATTTCGTTATGGCAGTACGGTCTTGTTCCGGCTAGAATAAGGGAACCTTTGCCGAGTTGTTGGCTAAAATGCGGTTACAAGGTGGGTCAATTATGGCTGAGTTACGGCTGCCACATCTGGGCCAGTACTCTATAGTCTATTTATTGTACTACCTCCCAACCTTACTGCATTTTTGCACTACATTTTGCACTCTGTTTATAGATTTTCTATTGTGTTTTTTGACTGTTTGTTTAATGTGTAACTCTGTTGTTATTTGTCGCACTGCTTTGCTTTGTCTTGGCCAGGTCGCAGTTGCAAATGAGAACTTGTTCTCAACTGACCTACCTGGTTAAATAAAGGTGAAATAAAAAAAATAAAAATAAAGTGCAGGGCCCTAATTCCGAACCACATGTGTGCCACACAAAAGTCCGGCCCAGATACATTTTTCTAACTGGGATTGTACCTTGCTGTTGGTCTTTCACTCCTGAAAGAGAGGTTTCGTTAGACTCCATTGAACAATGAGGCAGGCTGGTCCAGTATATAACCCTCCAGCAGTCTCTAATAATGGTGACATTGTTGAACAAACTACTATCTACAAGCCATCAGACTGCTGAACACTGGATTGACCACCTGCTCTGCGCCTTAGTACACATGCACTCACTCACGCATACACCCACACAGACATGTAAGTCTCCCAGAGCGAAGAGGCTACTAGAAGGAGGAATGTAATGCTAACTAGCGAGCCTGTAGTTTGTTGTTAACCGCGTTGCGTTGCCGAAGGTCGCAAGTCTGTAACTAGCCAGGTAACATTAGCGAGATAACCTGGCTAGTTAGCTAGCTAGACAGTTAGATAATTTGCTAGCTTGTTAACAGTGTCCCCTAATATCGACAATACAATGGCACCATTTGCTAACTTAACTAACATCATCTAGCTAGCTACAACGTTAACGGAGATAAACAGGGAATCCAATGACTTTTGGTTACAATGACTGAAGGCCCTACCAAACTAGCTAGCTGTGTATCTTATGGGGGGAGTAGCTATATATCTTATGAAATAGTTAGCTAGCTATCAATGTCCAAATGTTACCTAAACTACCTAGCTAATGTAGCTAATGTTTGCTAACTAGGTGGCTGGCTAGCTAGTACCTATGATCACATCTAACATTGTTAGCTAGACACAAACAGAAGTTTGCATAGAATGATCTGCAGAAAAAGGCAACCAAGGTCTATTAGCTAGCTAACCATCTTTGGTCTGTTTTAACTAATGTTAGCTAGCAAGCTAATGTTAGCTAGCTTGCTAGCAACCATCACTGACACTGCCCAGGGAAAGTTTCAACAAACAAAGCCACTGTAGATAATTCTTACCTTAACATAATAGTTAGTTAGCTATTTCACTTTGAACATTCAACACTGGTACGATAATCCAATCTCTTACAACGATATCCTAAAGTTACACTCATCTATGCAAAAAACGCGCCCGGTCTTCTTCTTCTATGATATTATGGAAGTTCTCAAACAAACATTAGAGGTGTATGCCACCACCTACTGTACTGTGTAGTCAATCACAGTGTGCTTAGGGTTGTTGTCCAGTTGGAAGGTGAACCTTCGCCACAGTCCGAGGTCCTGAGCGCTCTGGAACAGGTTTTCATCAAGGATCTCTCTGTACTTTGCTCCGTTCATCTTTCCCTCGATCCTGTCAGGTCTCCCAGGCCCTGCCTCTGAAAAACATCACTACAGCATGATGCTGCCACCATCATGCTTCACCTTAGGGATGGTGCCAGATTTCTTCCACATGTGATGCTTGGCATTCAGGCCAAAGAGTTCAATCTTGGTTTCATCAGACCAGAGAATCTTGTTTCTCATGGTCTGACAGTCTTTTAGGTGCCTTTTGGCAAACTCCAAGTGGGCTGTCATGTGCCTTTTACTGAGGAGTGGCTTCTGTCTGGCCACTCTATCATAAAGGCCTGATTGGTGGAGTTTCTCACATCTTTGGTGGAGTTTTCTTACATTGGTGAAGGTTCTCCCATCTCCACAGAGGAACTCTGGAGCTCTGTCAGAGTGACCAACTGGTTCTTGGTCACCTCTCATGTGGACCCCAGGGGATTCCTGGGGATTCTAATAAATAACAAATACCTTGGCCAATCAGAACCATATTCTACAGGTGTTCTTTAGTACCCTTTCTTTTACCACTGACCAACTTTCTTAACCCCGAGTGAAACCAGTCAAGAGACAGTCATATGCTAATAACAACACGATCTCTTTCTTAACCCAGAGTGAAACCGGTCAAGTGATAGACCAAGTTTTGTAAAGAATGGTCCTGTGGTTCTGGAGAAACAGAAGTTTAACTGCTTTTCCAAAAAAAGAGAACGTCAGAAAATCCATCATTGGGAGGTACTGTGGTAAATGTATTACTTATTCAATATATAGTACATAAACTGTAATTTTAAGACCTTTTTACAGTTGATCTAGTCTCTGTAGCTTAAACTGTTAAACTATTTTGGCTGCCACCGACAGCCTTGTTGTTTTATGCCATTTCAAATAGTGATAATGCACAGTAACAATATTTGGTGGCAGGACTTGAGCTATTATCTGGCCTTCTGGGAAAAAATGTTTTACTTTTGTCTGAATACGAAAAAGACAGGAAAGTCAAAAGCTAATATGCACTAACAAGGCTTTTTAGCATAAACAGCTTGACTACTTATAGATTAGTGAATCTCTATTGATTTACTGTACTTCAACAACAGATGTACTCACACTGGATGGGTTGATTTAATGAAGAATTCAAACCTTCTGTCAAATTAATGGGTTTGCCCCATTAATGTACTTGGTAATGTAAACATGTTTTTTCTGTAAGACACACATGCTATCTGGGAACCTGTTTAATGTTCCTAATCTTGATATATACCCATTGGTTCTAAAAGAGGAAATCTGTTGTTCAAACAACAACAAAGCTGCCGTCTTGGTAAAAAGCTGACGAATTGGGGGTGTAGAAATTTAACCGCTCTGAAATTCATCGATAGAGCTACGGATACAAAATTCAGTGTTTGTTTAAAAATACACTGTTGAAGTTGAAGAAGCACATATTTTGCGTTTTGATGAGGTATGACAACTGGACCTAGCACATGAGGCATTTATTATGTATGTTATATTATTCAAAAGTCAAAAGATTATGAAGCAATCACAGATTTATCATTTAAATACTATAACTTATAAATGTCTCAACAGCATAGCGTAACTGTGTGACCCTATCATAACCCAAAATATATAATTGCATTATACCATTATTTATAACGGGAACATAAACCATGTATAGCTTTAAAATACGTTCAAAAGCTGTCGACTACCTTGTCCATTTCCCATCTGAGTAGGCCTATCTTTTAGGCTAGGTCTCATGTAGCGTTAAGGAGAAGTTTTGCAGACACAGATTACACCTAGTCCTGGACTAGATTTCTTATTGATCTTGCTTTTTAGACCAGGACTATGTTTAATCCGTGTTCACTCATTTAAACAATAATGTTTAACGTTGGTTTGGTTGTTGCCTATACTTTGCGCATTCATGTGGTTATCCTTGTATTTTTTATGTAATTGGCAGGATTACAACACATTTTAATAAATTATGCAATGATGTTACGTTAAACAGTCTACCATGGAAGCGTGTCAATGAGTTGGCTTGCATGCCATCATAGTATGGAAACATTGGATTGTAATTTGTAACTGGGAATGGGACCAGCATTGTGCTAGCATGAGTTGGGCTAGCACAATGCTGCTTAGGGATACACATGCTAATTGAGTTCTCTATGGGTTATACTGCAGGTTACTGCTAACACTGGACTTTTGGCTGGGTCAGATAGATCCATGTCCCGTCCACTTCTGGCCAAGAGGGGGGTTCACCACCTCGAAGATGCCATTTTACAGAGGAGAAGCGAGAAACACACCCAGAGACACCAACGCAAAGCTGATCATGCCATCCGACTCCCAACATACGTGCCCTATATGTAGCGGAGTGTGTGGCTCCTACATCGGCCTCCACAGCCAGGCACCATGGCCAGAAGCGCTAACCCACCACGGCCAGAAGCGCTAACCCATCATCGTCTTTGATAGACAGCTAAGGTGGTGTGTGTGCGTGTGTGCAGACAGAAAGACAGACATACAGACAGAGTGCTCCGACAAACCGGCAGACAGACAGACAGACACATAAAGGCGCTCTTGTTTATGAGCTCTTGGCAGTGATGTAGCTGCTTACTGGCAAAGGGCCTCTATCTGATATTAAAGGCCTGCTCAGGGTCTTGTTTTAGGTGGTGGTTGTCATGGCGACTCCCTGGTTTACCACGGCAGGGAAGTTACTACATCTGTCAAACAGTGGAGACTCACAGGATGCAGTCCTCAATATAAATATCATTAAAGATGGTTTGTTTCTGTAAATAATTTGTAAGATACAGTCATACTATTTACCCAACCAACAGAGACAATGGTCACTGTAACTCCTGGTAGTGTATGTTATGGCCTGAGCTTGTCCTGGATGTCAACATCATGGGGTTAGTCATCCTTGTTCACTGCAAAAAAATAATAGAACTTAGCATATTCACTTTAACGTGTTATAGATGGCCCCTAATACAGCTTTGTGCATGGCATGTTAAGACTCATCACTAACAGCGTCTCTGGAGGGGGACAGACAGCCTTTTTCCCTTTACTTGGGGCCTCTTACTCTTAGCCTATTGTCCATCCCCTCATACCGCTTGACCTCCCTCTCCCTCTGTTTATCTGCTATTCGATACGCTTCCCAATCATTTCCATGAGGATTTCATTTCACTGGTCCACGCTCTAGTGAGAGAATCATATTGGATTACAATCTGTGCTCCTTCCCTGTCTGCATCAGCCTGTGGGGAAATTATTATGGAATATCCCTCATGCTGGTGTTTTGGTTGAGTAACTGTCCAATGAAGTTATATCGAACTCATGCATGATGTCACTCAGCCTTCTATTTTTATTTTTTCCTCCTCATCATTCCAGTCCCTTGATATCATGATGTGTTTTTTCCATTTGTCGTTTTACAGGTTGGACTAGGCGGAGTTCACTGAACGGTGTGGAAACTTGCAGGGCCTGTGATATGACTGGACACGACTGGATCATCTCCTGATCTGCCTATGAGGTCCCAGAGGTCCTTGGTGAGTCACTCTGACACAGGGACATAAAGCTAAGCCCTCAGTGATTGGTCCACAACAGTTTGAGCTCAAAGTCACCTTTGTGTGCAAGGATACACGAAGGAATGAGTTGGAGGAAACACGACAGCAGTAATCCCATGGCAGTGGTCCTAAGTGGGCTCCAACAATAAATTAATCAAATGGTTTTCATAGCATCCTCCTCTGGCTATACCAGGTAGAAGCTTTGGTGTACATATTCTATATAAGAAGCAATGACACTCTGCACCATGGAGACACAAACACAGGTGTACGAAAGCAGCGATGCATTATCCTCCCTGCCCTGTCCATCAGAGCAGTGACCTGAACCATCAACTCTCCCTTCCTGCCCGTACTGCCCTACAAATAGCACAGAATACATACACAGTACACTGAACCGCTAATTGTACTTCCGACGCATGCGTTCCCAGAGCGAATTATATTTGTATCAACTGAAAAAGACAGATAATTGTGTCGCCTGCGTTCAGTGTAGGTATTCATAGAATGATGGCCTGTCAGGCTATTTTCCCAAGGCTGCATTATGAGCCAATATGAAAAGTCATCAGTGAAAAGTAATCAAACTGAAGTTGTGTGTCAGGTCCTGACCGTAGGGAGGCCTCTGGGCCTGACAGTAGAGTTCTAGTGAACTCTATGGTTTTGTGTTTGGTCCCCAATTAGAGGCAGCTGCTACGTGTTGTCTCTAACTGGGATCCTATTTAAGTTCTGTTTGTGGGATATTGTTTGTGTTTCCGTGCCTGCGTGACACACACACACACACACACACACACACACACACACACACACACACACACACACACACACACACACACACACACACACACACACACACGTTGTTTGTGCCGTTTCTTGTTTTCCGTAGTTAATAAAGTATGGCTAACTACTACAGCGCTGCGCCCTGGTCCATTCCAACACACCATCGTGACATTGTAGCTGTACAGTGGGAAAGAGTACTGGAGTGCACTGGCATGGCATGTCTTTCTCAACGTGTGGGTGGAGCAAAGACATTGGAAAAAGATCTCAGGCACTGTCCTCGAATAGTAAGTCTCTGAAAGGATCACTAATCTAATAGAGCTGCATGGGTGTAAGCAAGGTTCCCATTATATGACTTACGTATATACTATTATAGTTTAAATGTATCCAATTATTTATCCAATCAGTGGTCTAATGAAGAAGGACGGAAGGATGCATCTCTCATTTGGCAGTAGTTTAGCTTTTGAAAATCTCAAGTGTCTTGATACTGCTTTGAATAGACTCTACGTTTCAGATGTCCTCACAAACCCGCCTGTAATGCTACAGTGGTATGAGGGGACATCAGATCTATTAAATTAATATCAGTACCAGGGAATGTCCTTGTAGAGAATTCAATTTTGTGAATGCATAGTCATGATCATTCAATGAATAAAACCGTGTTTATGAGTGAAAGATAAAAGCATTCAAATACGTAAAGAACATATCTTTGCCTCAAGAAACTCAAAGTTACTCATTTTGATTGAGCAGGGCCCTATCACATCCCACTGTAGCCAAGTAGCAAGAGTGAAATCTTGAGAGAGTCTTGAGAGAAAAGTAACCCATTCTCTTTTGAGGACAAACCAGATCGGAAGTTAACATGCACCTTAGTCAAATACATTTAAACTCAGTTTTGCACAATTCCTAACATTTTAATCCTAATAAAAATTCCCTGTCATAGGTCAGTTAGGATCACCACTTTATTTTGAGAATGTGAAATGTCTGTCACGCAGAAGGTCGACGTCACCCGAGTTCTAGCCACCACCGATCCACGACACAGTTTAGTCTGTCCCGTTCCATTCACACCTGGTTCCCATTTCACTAATTGTATGTTCGTCTTATTCCCTCTGCTCCCCCCTGGTTTTTGTCGGTGATTGTTTCGTGTAGGAAGTACTCTGTGTGTGACGTGTTTTCCTTGTTTTGTCTCGTATGGAAAGTATTTTCTATACGAAAACGTATCCAGCCTCCCTGCGCCTGCTTCCACCACTCGCTACACTCATTCCCTCACAATATCAGAATAATAGTAGAGAGAATGATTTATTTCAGCTTTTATTTCTTTCGTCACATTCCCAGGGGGTCAGAAGTTTACATACACTCAATTAGTATTTGGTAGCATTGCCTTTAAATTGTTTAACTTTGGTCAAACGTTTCGGGTAGCCTTCCACAAGCTTCCCACAATAAGTTGTGTGAATTTTGGCCCATTCCTCCTGACAGAACTGGTGTAACTGATTCAGGTTTGTAGGCCTCCTTGCTCGCACACGCTTTTTCAGTTCTGTCCACAAAATTTCTATGGGATTGAGGTCAGTGCTTTGTGATGGCTACTCCAATACCTTGACCTTGTTGTCCTTAAGCCATTTTGACACAACTTTGGAAGTGTGATTGTGGTCATTGTCCATTTTGGAAGACCCATTTGCGACCAAGCTATAACTTCCTGACTGATGTCTTGAGATGTTGCTTCAATATATCCACATAATTTTCCTTCCTCATGATGTCATCTATTTTGTGAAGTGCACCAGTCCCTCCTGCAGCAAAGCACCCCCACAACATGATGCTGCCACCCCCATGCTTCACGGTTGGGATGTTGTTCTTCGGTTTGCAAGCCTTCCCCTTTTTCCTCCATACATAACGATGGTCATTATGGCCAAACAGTTCTATTTTTTTTTCATCAGACCAGAGGACATTTCTCCAAAAAGTACGATCTATGTCCCCATGTGCAGTTTTGGAGCAGTGGCTTCTTCCTTGCTGAGCGGCCTTTCAGGTTATGTCGATATAGGACTCGTTTTACTGTGGATATAGATACTTTTGTACCCGTTTCCTCCAGCATCCTTTGCTATTGTTCTGGGATTGATTTGCACTTTTTGCACTAGAGTACGCTCATCTCTAGGAGACAGAACGCGTCTCCTTCCTGAGCGGTATGATGGCTGTGTGGTCCCATAGTGTTTATACTTGCGTACTATTGTTTGTATAAATGAATGTATTACCTTCAGGTTATATTGCTCTCAAGGATGAACCAGACTTGTGGAGGTCTACAACAATTGTTTTTCTGAGGTCTTGCCTGATTAATTTAGATTTTCCCATGATGTCAAGCAAAGAGGCACTAAGTTCAAGGTAGGCCTTGAAATACATCCACAGGTACACCTCCAATTGACTCAAATGATGTCAATTAGCCTATCAGAAGATTCTAAAGTCATCATTTTCTGGAATTTTCCAAGTTGTTAAAAGGCACAGTCAACTTAGTGTATGTAAACTTCTGACCCACTGGAATTGTGATTATAGTGTATTATTAGTGAAATAATCTGTAAACAATAGTTGGAAGAATTACTTGTGTCATGCACAAAGTAGATATCCTAAACGACTTGCCAAAACTAGTTTGTTAACATGAAATCTGTGGAGTGGTTGAAAATTAGTTTTAATGACGTCAACCTAAGTGTATGTAAACTTCCGACTTCAACTGTAGCTACCGGTACTCGACTGTCACTGTACCCTGCCTCAACTGTCTTACCAGATCCACCCCAACATACATAGCTACCGGTACTCGACTGTCACTGTTTCCTGCCTCAACTGTCTTACCAGATCCACCCCAACATACATAGCTACCGGTACTTGACTGTCACTGTACCCTGCCTCAACTGTCTTACCAGATCCACCCCAACATACATAGCTACCGGTACTCGACTGTCACTGTACCCTGCCTCAAATGTGTTACCAGATCCACCCCAACATACATAGCTACTGGTGCTAGACTGTCACTGTACCCTGCCTCAACTGTCTTACCAGATCCACCCCAACATACATAGCTACCGGTGCTAGACTGTCACTGTACCCTGCCTCAACTGTCTTACCAGATCCACCCCAACATACATAGCTACTGGTGCTAGACTGTCACTGTACCCTGCCTCAAATGTGTTACCAGATCCACCCCAACATACATAGCTACTGGTGCTAGACTGTCACTGTACCCTGCCTCAACTGTCTTACCAGATCCACCCCAACATACATAGCTACCGGTGCTAGACTGTCACTGTACCCTGCCTCAACTGTCTACCAGATCCACCCCAACATACATAGCTACCGGTACTCGACTGTCACTGTACCCTGCCTCAACTGTCTTACCAGATCCACCCCAACATACATAGCTACCGGTACTCGACTGTCACTGTACCCTGCCTCAACTGTCTACCAGATCCACCCCAACGTACATAGCTACCGGTACTCGACTGTCACTGTACCCTGCCTCAACTGTCTTACCAGATCCACCATCACAACAGAGCAATGCTCCGGGACTCCTGTCATAATCCTGACTGGAACGTTGCAGGACGGTTTGGGGTGGCGGGGAAGGAGTGGGACGCTCTTGGTGAAAGGGTGGAGGATGAGGAGAAGGGTTGTGTGTCACCTCTGTGCTCATCAATAGGTCATTGGAGATTTGTTTTGCCTTGTCTCTCTCTCCCTCTCATTGGACATCTCTGAACTGACTGTGACATGACTGGCAGTCTATAGACAGGCCTCTGTGTTATTTCAGCAGGGGATCCATGTGAAACAGGAAGCAAGCCAGCCGTGTAGAAATGACATCAATATGGAGGAAGTTATTCCCTGACAATGGGGTGATCATTACAAGTGAACCGGTCAATAGGAGCAAAGGTCAGTCGATGCGGTCACTCATGCGATCTTCACCACTAGTGTACCGTCATCATGACAATCGGATTGAAGACAACAACAAACCCTACCCAACCCCCGGCCAGCAACCACACATCACATTTCTCAATTAATATTCACGCTTGCGGTCTTTTCAGTCATTGAGAATTCATGATGTTTGTAACTAATGGAGCGTGATGCACTAAGCAACATATCTCAGGTGAGAAGCCGGTGACTAAATGAAAGTGGCTATTGGCAGGGTTAGCCAAGTGTTCCTGTATTGTTTGTAAACACAGAACTCCCCTGTGTTTTCCATACAGGAAGCAGGTTTTGAAAGGGGAGGGGGAGGGATTCTCCTCAGTATCGTGTCTCCCTACACACGCATGGACATACATGAATGCACGCACACGCATATTCACATGCCCCTCCTGCTCCAAATGAACTACAGCGTCTCATTAATAGTAGCAGCTGAACTGTGTAAATCGGCATGTCAGTGCACCTTGGCCTCGTTTGTATAATTCACCATTTTGCACCTTAAATTGCCTCCCAGCGCGGCCTCTTGGGAAAGGAACTGTTGGGGTGTGGAAGGGCTTCTTATCACAGTGGAGGCCTCAAGACAGCGACAGCTTTGAGCTGGTTGACCCCTATAAGATCAAGGTGACCTCTCATCAAAAACGTCCGGTTTAGTCCAGTTCTTGTGCATGTTCTCAATAGGGTGGGGTTTTTTTTTGGGGGGGGGGGTCACATACACCGGATAGGTGCAGTGAAATGTGTTGTTTTACAGGGTCAGACATAGTAGTATGGCACCCCTGGACCAAATTAGGGTTAAGTGCCTTGCTCAAGGGCACATTAACAGATTTCTTCACCTTGCCGGCTCGTGTATTCGAACCAGCAACCTTTCGGTTACTGGCCCAAAGCTCTAACCGCTGATGATGATGATTGGGGTAAAATTCAGTTTGATCTTATTTAAAATCTGCTCCTGTTTGTATTGTATTCACCAAAGATCTAGAATAGAGAGTCCTGAGCTTATCAACATAATATTTTGTTCTTTACATGATACAATGCTATTGTTCATTATCCAGATGAGATGAAACACGGGTAGGACAACGATAATGTCATAGAAGATACTTACAGTGATACTGATGGCAACCAAAAACTAATTGGAGCCTAAGGATCCATTTTGCTCGTTTTAAACACCATTCACCTTGGCTCCCATTGCATGCGAACGTTCTGGACATCCCTGCTGCCCTTTTTAAAGTAATACCATGGTATGTTACTATGTCAACTTGACAGCCAAAGTGGTTTTAATAGAATAAGCACCAGCAGCATTTTGGCAAATTTCGATTAATACAAGAAACCACATTGGGATCGACAGGATCTTCAACCAAAACTCCTAAACATCTGGTTGGTTGTCAGCCAGAGCAGCCAGATCTGGATTGATGGATTAGCCATGCAGGCTGAGCCAGTTGAAAGTTAATGACTGGCCCAGGCTTTCTGCACATCTTAACGGTTCTAATGAGCCTGTAAATGCGATGGGCGCCTGTGTTCCAAAGCCAAGAACTTGGGTGCCATGGTGCATTTGTGGTGTGTTGTCTTCTAGCACTTAACGGAAAGTCTCCCTGCCTCCTTCCATCACGTCTTGTGGGATGCCATCTTGTCCCGCTGGGCACCTCAACTGTGGAGGATGGAGATAGAGTAGCTGAGTAAGACAAAGGGACTGTTTGACCTTGAAACAGGAAGATCGTGTGACGCCAGAACACGGTGCTCTGAGTCACAGTCCATAACAGAGAGCTGTGAGGGGGCTTAACAGCACCATGCCTCGAGTCCCTTCTTCCTGTGACATCATCAGGAGCTGTCAGTCACAAAGAGAGAGAGGGAGAGATACAGATACAGAGAGAGTGAAAGAGAGCCAGAGGGAAAGAGAGAGAAAAAGAGAGAGAGTGAAAGGTACTCTTTGGGTCAACCATAAACTACCACTACCACCTGCAAAGTCCTTCCAGCATAGTCACAAAGCAAAACCCTTTTGGAAAGGGAGATGCTTTATATTATTTTACAGGAGTGAATCAATTCAGATAGCTGTTATATAAAACACTGTTTCTCATCTTTCTCTTCAGGCTCTTGAAATCTTTCCTGTCTCTCTAACACACTCCAAACCATCACCACAGGTGATGTTTTCATCAGATGTTATCTGAAGGTGACTGCTTAAAAGTGGTGGTCTGTACACATGACACAAGGACTGAGGAGAGAAACATCTTAAGCTGGTCTTATTACCTATAACTCCGGGAGGTGTGTGACTGAGAGTTGGAGCGATAGGTAAGATTTTACAATAAGGTTACATGAATTGGCACGCAGTACTTAGTTAACAAATTAGTCACACACATACAGTGCATTCAGAAAGTATTCAGACTCTTTGACTTTTTCCACATTTTGTTACATTACAGCCTTATTCTAAAATTGATTAAATAAAGAATAAATCCTCATCAATCTACACACAGTACCCCATAATGACAAAGCGAAAACAGTTTTTTTGATATTTTAGCAAATTTATAAATAATAAAAACAGAAATACCTTATTTACATAAGTATTCAGACCCTTTTCTATGAGACTCAATATTGACCTCAAATGCATCCTGTTTCCATTGATCATCCTTGAGATGTTTCTACAACTTGATTGGAGTCCACCTGTGGTAAATTCAATTGATTTGACATGATTTGGAAAGGCACACACTTGTCTATATAATATCCCACAGTTGACAGTGCATGTCAGAGCAAAAACCAGGCCATGAGGTCGAAGGAATTGTCCGTAGAGCTCAGAGACAGGATTGTGTCAAGGCACAGATCTGGGGAAGGGTACCAAAACATTTCTGCAGCGTTGAAGGTCCCCAAGAACACAGTGGTCTCCATCATTCTTAAATGGAAGAAGTTTGGAACCACAAAGGCTCTTCCTAGAGCTGGCTTCCCGGCCAAACTGAGTAATCGGGGGAGAAGGGCCTTGGTCAGGGTGTTGACCAAGAACCTGATGGTCACTCTGACAGAACTCTAGAGTTCCTCTGTAGAGATGTGGGAACCTTCCAGAAGGACAACCATCTCTGCAGCACTCCACCAATCAGGCCTTTATGATAGAGTGGCCAGATGGAAGACACTCCTCAGTAAAAGCCACATGACAGCCCGCTTGGAGTTTTCCAAAAGGCACCTAAAGACTCTCAGACCATCAGAAACAAGATTATCTGGTCTGACGAAAGCAAGATTGAACTCTTTGGCCTGAATGCCAAGCGTCACATCTGGAGGAAACCTGGCACCATCCCTACTGGGAAGCATTGTGGTGTCAGCATCATGCTGTGGGGATGTTTTTCAGCGTCAGGGACTGGGAGACTATTCAGAATTGAGGGAAAGACGAACGGAGCAATGTACAGAGAGATCCTTGATGAAAACCTGCTCCAGAGCGCTCAGAACCTCAGACTGGGGCGAAGCTTCACTTTCCAACAGACAACAACCCTAAGCACACAACCAAGACAATGCAGGAGTGGCTTCTGGACAACCAAAGCCCAGACTTGAACCTGATCGAACATCTCTGGAGAGACCTGAAAATAGCTGTGCAGCGAAGCTCCCCATCCAACCTGACAGAGCTTGAGAGGATCTGTAGAGAAGAATGAGAGAAACTCCCCAAATACAGGTGTACCAGGCTTGTAGTCATTCCCAAAAAGACTTGAGGCTGTAATCGCTGCCAAAGGTTCTTCAACAAAGTACTGAGTAAAGGGTCTGAATAGTTATGTAAATGTGATATTTCAATTTTCAATTTTTAAAGCATTTGTAAAAATGTCTAAAAACCTGTTTTTGCTTTGTCATTATGGGGTATTTTGTGTAGATTGATGAGGGAAAAAAACAACATTTAATCAATTTTAGAATAAGGCTGTAACGTAACAACATTTTAAAAAGTCAAGGGGTCTGAATACTTTACAAATGCACTGTACACACATCAATACATACTTAAGTATCAACTCAAGGACAGAACTTCCTACATTTAAGATAAGAATACATACTTTTATACACTTAAGCTTAACATTCCATTCATCAATAATTCTTTGTTCTACTGAGGCAGGCCCTGATATCATAATGTCACTGCACCAATGTTCTTTAAACAACCTGAGAGATTCTCACAGCATCAGTTAGTCAGTGAGCTGAGCAGAGTATCATATCAATGGAAACACGGCCGAAGTCCTTGCTCTTCTGAAGCTTTGCTTACTATTGCTGAATAAATTATAAATTAATTAAACAAACAAATATACAGTATAATACATTGACAAAGCATTACAGTAGTATGTGATAGTGAACTATCCTTTTGAACTTGTCATTCTATTCACTTTCAAGTTTTTTTTTTTTTTTACAGTATACCATTTGATTGAATAGTGCTCTCACAGTTTACATCACGTAATGCTGACATAGTTTGTTGATTTTATGAAAGGAAAATTCAACGTGGTGTTCTAATACAATGCATGGTAATCCAACATAGCATACAAATGACCATATTTGTTTTTATTTACACAGTAGAATATATCTGCTTTTATAACCAACTTGATTTCGGGCCATTCTTCAATGGCTTCCTAATTCATCCTTGTTTTCAGATCGAATAAGCCTAATTCAAAAATCATGATAATAAGCATAAATCCTAATACTTATTCCTGGGCATTTTTCCCACAGTTAATCTAAAAAGGCAATTTGGTGTTTTTCTCAAGCATATCGCTGTGTTATGGGATTATTCAGCCTGAGGTCAGCACTTTGTCAATTATCTACATGAAAAATATCATAATATCATAAATATGTAAACTTTATTTAGCCAGTTTTACTTCATAATGGGAAAACCTCATCTGATGTTTTGCTCCCTGAATGCGAAGAAGCAGTGAAATCCCTGTCGCGGCTAAGCCGGGCGGGAAAAGGCGGGACAGATATGGTTGTGTCCGTCAGGATCCACAATTACTCCTGCTCAGGAGAGTGCGGGAGGAGGATGGGCTGGATTCGATCTGCCTGTTTAATTCCCAGGGGGCTTGGAGATGGAAGGGGGGTGAGGCAGAGGAAGAAGGCTAGTGATATCTCTGTGGAGGACAGAAGTCTTTTGTCTTGAAAAACACCAGTTTTGTGGGTTTGGGTCATAGTTGGCCACAGAAGGAGAGGAGGAGTGAAAAACAGGGTTGTGTTGGGGTCTTCATCTTCAAGTCATTTTTCAACACGTGGCAGCAAATAAAGAGATATAGAGAGGAAAGTAGTGGGAGAGGGAGGGATGTCAGGGCTGTTATCATGATGAATGATCTGTGTGTGACTGAGATAAATGTTTATTCTGCTAGTATACACAATGTTCCATTCCATTCATCTAGTTAAGTGTTTTACAGCTCCTTTGCACCTGCTAATTTCATTGCGAAAGTAATAAAAATAAGGAAAAAATCTACTCCCTCAGACTTTGGATCAGAGCTCTATTCAGGTGCAGTAGATAATGCAGTACATAATGTACTCATAACCAATGTCTCATTGGTTACAGACCCCCAAAAATATGGCCGCAGCACCTTGACTGTGTTTTGCTCTCTTTACTCTCAGAGGACAGCATACCTTTCTCCCTGGAAACAACTACGAGTAGATGTGTTTTCTCAAGACCTATCCATATTCTCATCTTTCCTGTTGCAGTAAAAATTGTATTCCAGCAACATATTTTCCCTTTGAACTCAGTGCTCCCTCTACCCTCAACCTTTTCATCTCTCCCAGTCCTCAGTTCTCTGATAACCATGTATTTATCTCTCCCAGTCCTCGGTTCTCTGATAACCATGTATTTATCTCTCCCAGTCCTCGGTTCTCTGATAACCATGTATTTATCTCTCCCAGTCCTCGGTTCTCTGATAACCATGTATTTATCTCTCCCAGTCCTCGGTTCTCTGATAACCATGTATTTATCTCTCCCAGTCCTCGGTTCTCTGATAACCGTGTATTTATCTCTCCCAGTCCTCGGTTCTCTGATAACCATGTATTTTTCACCCCCTGTGCAAGTCCCTGCCATGAGTGTTATTGAGTCTTCACAGTCATGATTGCCTACCCTGGAAGTTTATGGCTGAAAATGTTTTACATCAGCTTATGTAATACTGTTTCCGGGTAGCCGGAGAGTCCAGCATTGCATAAGTCTAATTTTGAAGTGACAAAAGCAAGGATTAGATTTGCTGCATAATTTTTTGAAGAAATGTTTCAGAATTGAGACATTTTACAAAGATTTTTGATATGTGCTAAATACAGCTGGGGGAATCTTGACTAGAACCCCAAAATATATAATTTTGATCATATTACTCCAGTGCTAGCCTCTCTACAATGGCTTCCTGTTAAGGCTAGAGCTGATTTTTTAAATGAAATTTCCCCCCCCGGGGGATAAATAAAGTATCTATCTATCTATCTATCTATCTATCTATCTATCTATCTATCTATCTATCTATCTATCTATCTATCTATCTATCTATCTATCTATCTATCTATCTATCTATCTATCTATCTATCTATCTATCTATCTATCTATCTATCTATCTATCTATCTATCTATCTATCTATCTATCTATCTATCTATTTCAAGGTTTTACTGCTAACCTACAAAACTTTCTCCTATAGAGCTACAGTTTTTGTGAATGGTCTGCCAATCCATGTGAGAGACGCAGACTCTGTCTCAACCTTTATTTCTTTGCTGAAGACTCTCTTCAGTAGGTCCTATGATTGAGTGTAGTCTGGCCCATGGGTGCGAAGGTGAATGGCAAGGCACTGGAGTTACGAACCACCCTTGCTGTCTCTGCCTGGTCCTCACTCTTCTCTCCACTGGGATTCTCTGCTTCTGAACCTATTACGGGGGCTGAGTCACTGGCTTGCTAGTGCTCTCCCATGCCGTCCCTAGGAGGGGTGCATCACATCTTGCCAGGCTTTTTTAGCTATTCTCGACTTCAGTGGGTTGAGTCACTGACGTGACCTCCCTGACCGGTTTTGCAACCCCTCGGGCTCGTGCGGTCTGGGAGTTCATTGTGTGCTATACTCCGCCTTGTATACCTTGGGTTATCGTCAGACGGGGCCACATGAAAAGCCAACTGACATTTACTCCTGAGGTGCTGACCTGTTGCACCCTCTATAACCACAGATTTATTATTTGACCCTCTATTAACGTTTGAATATCTTGAAGAACAATCTGACCTTAATGGTCATGAACTCTTATAATCGCCACCCGGCACAGCCAGAAGAGGCCTGGCCACCCCTCAGAGCCTGGTTCCTCTCTAGGTTTCTTTCTAGGTTCCTGCCTTTCTAGGGAGTTTTTCCTAGCCAGCGTGCTTCTACATCTGCATTGCTTGCTCTTTGTGGTTTTAGGCTGGATTTCTGTATAAGCAATTTGTGACATCTGCTGATGTAAAAAAGGGTGTTTATACATAAATACATTTGATTGATTGATGATAACCCTACTCTAGTGATGAGGATGTAATGAACATGCTTCCCTCTTTGTCAGTGGTCCATTAGAAGCATGTACTTTTTGGATCAAAGCCAGGAATATTCTATCTGTGATTGTCCTAAAAACGAATCAATGCCACAAATGCATCTGCTGGCTGGATGTTAATTAAAATAATACAAAAAAGAACATCCTATCATCTGCAAATAATACACATTTTGGTATTTGGTATTTTGTTGTCCTTTCCCTGTCCTAAGTTTGACCTCCAAACATGAAACACCAGCTGCACTCCTGATAATCATTAGCCCCATAGCCAATTTATTGTTAGCATTGAAGCTAACTAGCTAATTGTGGTATTTACGAGCTAGCATATATTCTGTTCTGTAATTAGCCTTCACAGGGAGGCTCTCTTTGTATAGACCTCAGTGTGTGACATCAAAGAACTGTGCACACACCCCATGCCAATCGTCCAGGTATGGTTCACTCACAGAGTTTTCTCACAAGCTTTGTAGTGCATGGCTAATGGCTAATCCCATTGAAGCATGCCGTTGTAAGGATGTTCTCATTGACCTTTTCATGAAATATTCTTTGATAATGAGGTAATTTAGGTCTCTTAACCTTTACAGGATAATTGGACAGGAAAGTGGATTGGGGCTCAAACGCTTTGTAGAAAACATTCTCTGGCTTTAAGTAATAAGCAGTGGTAGAGGAAGTTTACAATGACAGCCTGGCAGGAGGTAAAACAAGGCCTTCTGTAGGGAAAGGGTGTAGGGATTAAATCAAAAGGCCTCCTGTAGGGAAAGGGTGTAGGGATTAAATCAAAAGGCCTCCTGTAGGGAAAGGTTGTAGGGATTAAATCAAAAGGCCTCCTGTAGGGAAAGCGTGTAGGGATTAAATCAAAAGGCCTCCTGTAGAGAAAAGGTGTAGGGATTAAATCAAAAGGCCTCCTGTAGGGAAAGGGTGTAGGGATTAAATCAAAAGGCCTCCTGTAGGGAAAGGTTGTAGGGATTAAATCAAAAGGCCTCCTGTAGAGAAAGGGTGTAGGGATTAAATCAAAAGGCCTCCTGTAGGGAAAGGGTGTAGGGATTAAATCAAAAGGCCTCCTGTAGGGAAAGGTTGTAGGGATTAAATCAAAAGGCCTCCTGTAGGGAAAGGTTGTAGGGATTAAATCAAAAGGCCTTCTGTAGGGAAAGCGTGTAGGGATTAAATCAAAAGGCCTCCTGTAGAGAAAGGGTGTAGGGATTAAATCAAAAGGCCTCCTGTAGGGAAAGGGTGTAGGGATTAAATCAAAAGGCCTCCTGTAGGGAAAGGGTGTAGGGATTAAATCAAAAGGCCTCCTGTAGAGAAAGGGTGTAGGGATTAAATCAAAAGTCCTCCTGTAGATAGTACAATGAATCGTCATCACAGGAAGCACTTACAGGTTTCAGTAAATGTGTTGGAAATGTTGTTTTTGAATGTGGCAATGGTGACAAAAGTTGATAGTTGTTTTTTTGTTGTTTCCAATCAGTAGGTGCTGCAAACTGAAAGGAGGACCGACCCAAGGATGCTGGTTTTTGGGATTTTTAACAGGATATGTTTAGCAGAACGGGTGCTGTATGTAGAGGTGATAGGGGGGAGAGAGGCCTGAGAGGATTTTGGAAATAAAAGTAAGCGAATGGACATTGCGTCGGGTATGTAATGATGGCCAGTTTATGGTGCTATACAGAGTGCAGTGATGTGTCTGGTAAGGGGCATTGGTGGCAAATCTGATGGCTGAATGGTAGAGAACATCAAGCCGCTCAAGAGCTCCCTTACCCGCGGACCTGTAAACTACATCTCCAAAATCTAGGATGGGTAGGACTGTCATCTGAACCAGGTTGAGTTTAGCTGATTGGGTGAAAGATGAACGATTACAGTAGAGAAAGCTAAGTCTACCCTTAACCTTGGCCTGTAGCATAGTGATGTGATTAGAGAAAGAGAGTGTGCTGTCGAGCCAAACTCCCAAATACTTGTATTTCGTGACTTGCTCAAGCTCCTTACCCTCAACTGTGGTAATCACGCCAGGGGAAAATGGGCTGTTCTTCCTACCAAACCACATGGCTTTTGTTTTGGATGTATTTAATACAAGGTTAAGGGCAGAAAAGGCTTGTTGAATCTGAATAAAATGTAGATGTAGAACAACTAGCACTGATTCTGGGGAGGGACCAACTGAGTATAACACTGTATCATCTGCATAGAAGTGAATATGAGAGCTTCCTACTGCCTGTGCTATATTATTTATATATTGGAAAAAGTGTGGGGCCTAAAATCGAGCCTTGTGGCACTCCTTTGGTGACGAGTAGTGGTTGAGACAGCTGATGTTCTGACTTGAATTCTTTGAGATAGGTAGTTTGAAAACCAGGCCAAGGACAGCTCAGAAACACCAACACTCCTTAGATGAGCAACAAGAATGGAATGGTCTACCGTATCAAAGGGCAATGGTGACATAATTTAAAACCTTTACAATTGCAGTGACACAACCAAAACCAGAACGGAGACCGGATTGCATACCTGACGGAATATTGTGATGATCAAGAAAACCAGTCAGTTGCTCCAGTAATTTAGAAATACATGGCAATATTGAAATTGGCCTGTAACAGTCAGGATCAGCTGGATCTCCCCCTTTAAATAAAGAATGAACTGTAGCAGCCTTCCAAGCTTTTAGTATTAAAAAATTAATAAAAAGGTAAGAGAGAGGCTCTGAACCAGAGGTTTTTTTGGGGTCTAGTGTAAGAAGTTCATGAAGTACCACTAACTCATTGACAGGCAGCAAAGAGAAACTATTTAATGGGTCTTGATGAAAAGAGGGAGGGGTTTTGGGACTTGCTAAATTTGAGCAGCTGGGAGAAGTTGACATGTTGGATGGACTAGGTGTTACTGAGTGAAATAGTGAAATTAATGAAATGGTGATTGAAGAGCTCTGCCATACGGTCCTTGTCTGTAACCACCACTTCATGAATTTTTTAAGGAACGTTGGCAGCTGTGAGGAGGTTTTATTTTCCATGCCTTTCACAATTTTTCCAAAACCTACTGGGGTTAGACCCACAAATAGAAAACTGTTCCTTAAAGTAATTTAATTTAGCCTGACGGACAACTTAAGTGCATTTATTTCTTATCTGCCAGAATGATAACCAATCAGCCTGATTATTGGTGTGCCAAGCTTTACACCAAATGGTGTTCTTAAGGGGGTGCAACTCTGCCATATCACGATCAAACCACAGGCTAAATCTGTTTTTAATTCTAATGTTCTTAATGGGGGCGTGCTTAATGACGATACTACTGAAAAGGTCATACAAGAAGAGCCAGGCATCTTCAACAGAGGGGATCAAGCTGATTCTGACCCAGTTTACAGAGGCCAGGACATTAAGGAAGGCTTGTTCCCTGACGTTTTTCATCAAGCGTCTATAGCAGATCAGGACAGGTCGTTTGACTGAACAGCCATTACCCACACAAGAAATGTCACATTTAAGATGTAAATGGTCATGGGACTTTCTGTACAGTATTGTTAATCCAGAGTAGTACCTATCGTCATAGAGAAAATGACAGACTATGTTTATATATATATACAGTGGGGAGAACAAGTGTTTGATACACTGCCGATTTTGCAGGTTTTCCTACTTACAAAGCATGTAGAGGTCTGTAATTTTTATCATAGGTACACTTCAACTGTGAGAGATTGAATCAAAAATCCTGAAAATCACATTGTATGATTTTTAAATAATTAATTTGCAGAGAGAGAGAGAGAGAGAGAGAGAGAGAGAGAGAGAGAGAGAGAGAGAGAGAGAGAGAGAGAGAGAGAGAGAGAGAGAGAGAGAGAGAGAGATGCTTCACCTACTGCAGTAGCAGTGTGTTCCTTAGACCAAGGGCACTATCATAATCAACTCCATAAATCAAAGTGACCTGGATTATGATACACGCGCGCATGCATAACAATTAAGAGACCGGAGCCTGGTTTGGGAAAGAAGAGAGGGAAAATAAAGTCATGAACAGAAAGAATATGGTGAGGGAGAGGGAGGTATGGTTTCATATTGAATTCCATTTATCGGAAAACCCATTCTATTTCACTTGGTTTCCTTTTCGGAGAACTTCCATCTGGTCTGAATCTTCTTTTTTTTCCTGAGAACAATTAACCCGCACTGCCCAATCTACAATACAGAGATGTTGCGAAGCGATCAGGTCAAATCTGTTACAGCACATCAATTGGACCACAACCTAACTCATTCCTCTTCAACATCCGAAACTTAGAGATGGAATCCGCAATAGGTGAAACAGCGCCACAGGCCGCCCCACCGCCGCTGTTATGGTAAAACAAATTGCGCACATGCAATGATGTCCTAGGGGAAGAAAAAGTGTTTGTTGTTTGCAATAACCTATTTGTTGTTGTATCACAAATGGCTGTTTCACCATTAAGGATTCCAGCTTTAACCTCAACCGCTCCACTTCATCTTACAGACTTCAACTTAACCTCCACTCCATCACTTCCTCTTCAGTGACCCTAACTTGACCTCAGTCCCAACCACTTCTCCGGATTGGCTCTGTTCCTTGGCGTGGCATGCAAAGGTTTCCAGTAGCCAATAAACAAAAGCCAATGGCCAGGCCTTACTCATTCCACCCATGGCATCTGCTCTGACCTCTTCCACAGCATGCAGCATGCAAGGTGACAGATGGCATGGTCAGCTGGTCTTAGATAAAGTCCTGGTACCTCTGCCAACCTACACCCCAATTCTTCCATTCCTTGCCCTTGCAGAGTGGCACTAGCATTGTTTTAGAGAAATAATTATCCTGGTACATATTGGAACACCCAAACAATGTTTGTGTTAGTATGTGATGATGTTTCAACCATAGAAAGATAAATTGGCGTGCTCAGCTCAAATGTTTGTATTTACAAAAGGACTTTGTGTCCCGGGTTCAAAAGGCACGTACAGTACCTTCAGAAAGTGTTCAACCCCTTGACTTTTTCCACATTTTGATGTGTTACAACCTGAATTTAAAATGGATGACGTGTCGCTTATCGACACACAATACCCCATAATGCGAAAATGGAATTGTGTTTTTTTTTTATTTAATTAATAAAAAATGAAACGCTGAAATCTCTTGGGTCAATAAGTATTCAACCCTATTGTTATGGCAAGCCTAAATAAGTTCAGGAGTAAAAATGTGCTTAACAAGCCACATAATAAGTTGTGTAAAATGATCGTGTTGAAAATTATTTTTTAATGACTACCTCATCTCTGTACCCCACACATACAATAATCTGTTAGGTCCCTCAGTCGAGCAGGGAATTTCAAGCACAGATTCAACCACAAAAACCAGGGAGGTTTTCCAATGGTACGCAAAGAAGGGCACATATTGGTAGGGTAAAAAACTAAAGCAGACATTGAATATCCCTTTGAACATGGTGAAGTTATTAATTACACTTTAGATGGTGTATCAATACACCCAGTCACTACAAAGATACAGGCGTCCATCCTAACTCAGTTACTGGAGAGGAAGGAAACTGCTCAGGGATTTCACCATGAGGCCCATGGTGATTTAAAAACAGTTACATAGTTTAATGGCTGTGATAGGAGAAAACTGAAGATGGATCAACAACATTGTAGTTACTCTACAATACTAACATAAATGACAGAGTGAAACGAAGGAATATAAAAATATTCCAAAACATGCTTCCTGTTTTCAATAAGGCACTGAAGTATTACAGCAAAAAATGTGGCAATTTGTCTTGAATACAAAGCGTTATATTTAGGCAGTACCACTCTCCATATTTTCAAGCATGGTGGTGGCTGCATCATGTTATGGGTATGCTTGTCATCGGCAAATAAAACATTTACGTAATAGAGCTAAGCACTGGCAAAATCCTAGAGAAAAACCTGGTTCAGTCATCTTTTCAACGGACACTGGGAGACAAATTCACCTTTCAGCAGGACAATTACCTAAAACACAAGGCCAAATATACTGTACACTGGAGTTGCTTACCAAGACAACATAAAATGTTCCTGAGTGGCCTAGTTACAGTTTTGACTTAAATTGGCTTGTTTTATTGGTCACATACGTGTTTTGCAGATGTTATTGCGAGTGTAGCGAAATGCTTGTGCTTCTAGCTCTGACAGTGCAGTAATACAGCGGGTGAAATAAGTATTGAACACGTCACCATTTTTCTCAGTAAATATATTTCCAAAGGTGCTATTGACATGAAAGTTTCACCAGATGTTGGTAACAACCCAAGTAATCCATACATACAAAGAAACCAAAACAAATAAGTTCAGAAATTAAGTTATGTGTAATAATGTGAAATGACACAGGGAAAAAGTATTGAACACATGAAGAAAGGGAGGTGCAAAAAGGCATGGAAAGCCAAGACAACAGCTGAAAACTATCAGTAATTAAAAAGTAATCCAGCCCCCTGTCAGTGCAAATTATTATCAGCTGGTTCAGTCCCAACTGGTGGCCTACAAAAAGGTCTCATTGCCAAGGTGTCACACAAGACACATCTCATGGTGGGTAAAAGCAAAGAGCTGTCTCAAGACATTCGCAACCTAATTGTTGCAAAACATAATGATGGCATTGGTTATAGGCGCATTTCTAAGCTTCTGAATGTTCCAGTGAGCACTGTTGGGGCTATAATACAGAAGTGGAAAGACAATCATTTCACCATAACTTTGCCTCGACCAGGTGCTCCTCGCAAGATTTCTGACAGAGGAGTGAAAAGAATAATCAGAAGAGTTGTCCAAGAGCCAAGGACCACTTGTGGAGAGCATCAAAAAGACCTGCAAATAGCAGGTACTGTTGTCTCAAAGAAAACATTAAGTAATGCACTCCACTGCCATGTCCTGTATGCACGCTCACCACGCAAGACTCCATTGCTGAAAAAAAAGCATGTTGAAGCTCGTTTAAAGTTTGCTGCACAACATTTGGAAAAGCCAGTGAAATACTGGGAAAATATTGTGTGGTCAGATGAGAGCAAAATTGAACTGTTTGGATGTCATAATACACACCATGTTTGGAGGAGAAACGGCACTGCGCATCACCCTAAAAACACCATACCAACAGTGAAGTTTGGAGGTGGGAACATCATGGTGTGGGGCTGCTTTTCAGCAAATAGTACTGGCAAACTTCACATAATTGAAGGAAGGATGAATGGGCAAATTTACGAGGAGCACCTGGTCGAGGCAAATTTATGGTGAAATGATTGTCTTTCCACTTCCGTATTATGGCCCCAACAGTGCTCACTGGAACATTCAGAAGTTTAGAAATGCGCCTATATCCAATGCCATCATTATGTTTTGCAGCAATTAGTTTGCGAATGTCTTGAGACAGCTCTTTGCTTTTACCCATCATGAGATGTGTCTTGTGTGACACCTTGGAAATGAGACCTTTTGTAGGCCATCAGTTGGGACTGAACCAGCTGATATTAATTTGCACTGACAGGGGGCTGGATTGCTTTTTAATTACTGATAGTTTTAAGCTGTTGTCTTGGCTTTCCATGCCTTTTTGAACCTCCCTTTCTTCATGTGTTCAATACTTTTTCCCTGTGTCATTTCACATTATTACACATAACTTAATTTCTGAACTTATTTGTTTTGGTTTCTTTGTATGTATGGATTACTTGGGTTGTTACCAACATCTGGTAAAACGTTCATGTCAATAGCACCTTTGGAAATATATTTACTGAGAAAAATGGTGACGTGTTCAATACTTATTTCACCCGCTGTATCTAACAAGTAATATCTAACAATTACACAACATATACCCAATACACACAAATCTAAGTAATGAATGAATGAAGACTATATACATATATAGACGAGTGACGTCAGAGTGGCATGGACTAAGATGCAGTAGAATTACCACGTTCGAAGGTAAGACCCAGGTGCAGACAACCTCCAAATAACAAATGCTTATTATCACAACAGGGGTAGGCAAAAGACAGGTCAGGGGCAAGCAGAGTTCGGTATTCCAGAGGAGTAGGGCAAAGGTACAAGGCGGCAGGCAGGCTCGGGGTCAGGGCAGGCAGGAGGGGTCAAAACCGGGAAAATCTAGGAGATAGTAACAATAGCAAGGCAGGAGCAAAGGAGGAAAACGCTGGTAGGCTTCAACAAGCAAAACGAACTGGCAAAAGCCAAACATAGAACACAGGTTAAAGTACCCAGAGGATAATGTGGAAGATGGGCGACACCTGGAAGGGGGTGGAGACAAGCACAAAGACAGGTGAAACAGATCAGGGTGTGACAAGAATTGTATAGAATACAGTCTATACATACTATGAGATGAGTAATGCAAGATATGTAAACATTGCTGGCGGTGCAGTTGCCATACCAGGCGGTGATACAGCCCGGCAGGATGCTCTCAATTGTGAGGGTTTTAGGTGCCAAGACAAATTTCTTTAGGCTCCTGAGGTTGAAGAGGATCTGTTTGTGCCTTCTTCACCACACTGTCTGTGTGGGTGGTCCATTTCAGTTTGTCAGTGATGTGTACGCCAAGGAACTTGAAACTTTCCACCTTCTCCACTGCTGTCTCGTCGATGTGGATAGGAGGGTGCACCCTCTGCTGTTTCCTGAAGTCCACGATCATCTCTTTGTTTTTTGTTGACGTTGAGTAAGAGGTTATTTTCCTGGCACCACACTCCCAGGGCCCTCACCTCCTCCCTGTAGGCTGTCTCGTCATTGTTGGTAATCAAGCCTACTACTGTGTCGTCTGCAAACTTGATGATTGAGTTGCAGGCCTGCTTGGCCATGCAGTCATGGGTGAACAGGGAGTACAGGAGGGGGCTGAGCACTCACCCTTGTGGGGCCCCCAGTGTTAAGGATCAGCTAAGTGGAGGTATTGTTTCCTACTTCACCCCCTGGGGGCGGCCCGTCAGGAAGTCCGCACAGACCCATGCCTCGAGCTTAATGATGAGCTTGGAGGGTACTATGGTGTTGAATGCTGAGCTATAGTCAATGAACAGCATTCTTACATAGGTATTCCTCTTGTCCAGATGCGATAGGGCAGTGTGCAGAGTGATGGCTATTGCATCATCTGTGAATCTATTGGGGCTGTAAGAAAATTGAACTGGGTCTAGGGTGGCAGGTATGGTAGAGGTGATATGATAGTTGACTAGTCTCTCAAAGCACTTCATGATGACAGAGGTGAGTGCTACCTTTGCTTTCTTGGGTACAGGAACAATAGTGGCCACCTTGAAGTATGTTGGGACGGCAGGCTGGGATAGGGAGAGATTGAATATGCCTGTAAACACACCAGCTGTGCATGCTCTGAGGATGTGGCTAGGGATGCCGCCTGGGCCGGCAGCCTTGCGAGGGTTAACACATTTAAATGTTTTACTCACGTCGGCCACGGAGAAGGAGAGCCCACAGTCCTTGGTAGCAGGCCGCATCGGTGGCACTGTGTTATCCTCAAAGTGGGCGAAGAAGGTGTTTAGCTTGTCCGGAAGCAAGACTTCCTTTTGTAGTTTGTGATTGTCTGTAGACCCTGCCACATACGTCTCGTGTTTGAGCCGTTGAATAGCGACTCCACTTTGTCTCTATACTAACGTTTTTCTTGTTTGATTGCCTTTCAGAGTGAATAACTACACAGTTTTTATTCCCAGTCACCTTGCCATGTTTAAATGCGGTGTTTTGAGCTTTTCAGTTTCGCGCGAATGCTGCCATCTATCCACGGTTTCTGGTTAGGGTAGGTTTTAATAGTCACAGTGGGTACGACATCTCCTATATACTTCTTTATAAACTCATTCACCGTATCAGTGTATACGTCTAGATTATTTTCGCAAGCTACCCGGAACATATCCGAGTGATCAATACAATCCTGAAGCGTTTATTCCATTTTGGTCAGACCAGCGTTGGATAGTCCTTAGAGTACTTCCTGTTTGAGTTTCTGCCTATAGGAAGGGAGGAAGGGAGGAGTAGGAAGGGAACAATAGGAAGGGAGGAGCAAGGAGGGGAGGGCCTTAGGATACTTCTGGAAGTTTGAATAGCAATGGTTGAGTGTTTTAGCAGCGCAGGTACTACAGTCGATATGTGATTTCCAGTTTGCATAAAGTCCAGTGAAGTTATTTGAGGGCCGTTGTGGTGTCGGCTTGAGGAGGGATATAAACGGCCGTGGCAATGACGGAGGAGATAATACGGTCGGCACTTGATTGTGAGTTATTCTAGGTCGGGTGAACAAAAGGACTTCAGTTCTTGTATGTTACTAGATAGATAGATAGATAGATAGATAGATAGATAGATAGATAGATAGATAGATAGATAGATAGATAGATAGATAGATAGATAGATAGATAGATAGATAGATAGATAGATAGATAGATAGATAGATTGTTAAGCTAGGTCCTAACACCCCAACAGTTCCAGTTCTGTGTTGCTAACGGCACGGCACCCCGGTGAGGCATTAAATAGTCTAATAGCCGCTGGCAGGAAGGACCTCCTGTAGCACTCTTTGGCACACCATGGTGGGATCAGTCTGTGACTGAAGGTGCTCCTCTGCGTCATAACCATGGCATGCAGAGGGTTGTCCATGATGGCCAGCAGTTTGGCCAGGATCCGTCTCTCCGCCACTTCCTCTAGAGTGTCAAGGCTCATCCCCAGGACAGAGCTAGCCTTCCTGATCAGCTTATTTACCCCGAGAAGCATCACCGGCTTTTATGTTGGCACCCCAGCACACCACTGCAAAAAAGATGGCGAGTGACGTCATCTTTACACCACAGATTGGTAGAAGGTATGCAGTAGTTTACTGCACACGTTGAAGGACCTGAGCCTCCTCAGAAAGTAGAGTCGGCTCTGGCCCTTTTTGTACAGGGCCCCGGTGTTACCAGCCCATTCCAGCCTATTGTCCATATGGACTCCCAGGAACTTGTATGACCCAACCATTTCCACATCCATCCCCTGTATAGGGACTGCAGTCAGTTGTGCCTTGGTTCTCCTGAAGTCCACCACCATCTCCTTTGTTTTGCTGATGTTTAACTGAAGGTGGTTCTGCTCACACCACAACACAAAGTCACTGATTGTGCCCCTGTACTCCTCCTCCTGCCCACCCCTGATGCACCCTACAATTGCAGAGTCATCCGAGAACTTCTGTAGGTGGCATGTTTCAGAGTTATATCTGAAGTCCGAGGTGTAGAGGGTGAACAGGAAGGGGGACAGGAACGTTCCCTGGGGGGCCCCTGTGTTGCTCACTGCCCGTTCTGACACACAGCTCTGTAGTCACACAAATTGTGGCCTACCAGTCAGGTAGTCCGTGACCCAGGAGACTAAGGGTTCTTCCACTTTCATCCTCTTCATCTTCTCACCCAGTAGCAGGGGCTGGAGAAGTAAAACATAACCCTCACAGTGCAACCTGCGTTGCCCAGGTGAGAATAGGTCCTCTGCAGAAGGTAGATGATAGCATCATCCACCCCGATGTTGTGCTGGTATGCGAACTGCAGGGGGTCCAGTGATGTACACACCAGGGGTCTGAGGTGAGCGAGGACTAACCTTTCCAGGGTCTTCATGATGTGGGATGTTAGCGCTACAGGTCTGAAGTCATTCAGGACAGTGGGCTGAGCCTTCTTGGGCACTGGGACGAGGCAGGATGTTTTCCACAGCACAGGGACCCTTTCTAGGTTCAGGCTAAGGTTGAAGCGACGCTGGAGTATTCCACACAGTTGGTCAGCACAGACCCTAAGCACCCTTGGGCTGATGCCATCAGGGCCTGCCGCTTTCCACTGATGTAGTCTCTCCAGCTCTCTCTTCACTTGGTTGGTGGTGAAAGCCAGCCCAGGTGGGGAGGTGGGGGGAAGGGGGGTGTTGAGGATCAGTCCAGAGGGCGCGCCTCCTCGAGTGCCTCTCCTCCAACGGCGATGTTTTGGGTCGGCCTCTGGAATAAGTTAAATTGCTCTGAGGAGAGCGAACAAAGGATCTGCTCCAGGGAAGTCTTATTCCTAGTCGTAATGTAGTTCTGGTGAGTTACCGCTGATATCCAATATTTCTTCCCGGCTGTATGTAATGACACAAAATATTTCCTGAGCTAATAATATACAAAATAATACATTTAAACAAAAAAGTTTAATAGGAGCTAGTTGCAAATTTGTTTTTTACAATTAAATCCATTTTAATACCAATTTGTAACACAACACAATTTGAAAAAGGTCAAGGGAAAAAATGTAGACTGGAACCAGGTTAATAGGGAACCAACTAACACGTCATTGAAAAGCAAATATCCCATATATACAGAAAGCTACTGCTTGACACATCAGATAACACGCTACATATCAAAGGACAGTGGGAACTCGAGTTGAATACAAATATAGATGACGATGCTTGGGAAGACGTTTGCTCTGGTTGTCACAAGGGTGTGGGGAGCCAGCTATGGAAAGAGTTTGATTGGAAGATGAAAATTAGGTTTTTTAGGACCCCGCTGAGAGCCTGTGCCTTTAAAAAAAATTATACCAACAAATGCTGGAGAAACTGTGAATGGTACTGGCAAACTTCACATAATTGAAGGAAGGATGAATGGGCAAATTTACCGAGACATTCTTGACAAACATCTGCTGCCATCTACCAGGATGATGAAGATGAAACGAGGGTGGACATTTCAGCAAGACAATGATCCCAAACACACAGCCAAGGAAACTCTCAATTGGTTTCAAAGAAAGAAAATAAAGCTGCTAGAATGGCCCAGCCAATCACCTGACTTAAATCCCATTGAAAATCTATGGAAAGAACTGAAGATCAAGATTCATAGAACCTTCAAGATTTGAAGACTGTTTGTGTGGGCCAAAATCACACCAGAGCAATGCATGCAACTAGTTTCTCCATACAGGAGGCGTCTTGAAACTGTCATTACCAACAAAGGCTTTTGTACAAAGTATTAAATAAATATCAGTAAGTGTGTTCAATACTTTTTCCCTGTGTCATTTCACATTATTACACATAACTTAATTTCTGAACTTATTTGTTTTGGTTTCTTTGTATGTATGGATTACTTGGGTTGTTACCAACATCTGGTGAAACTTTCATGTCAATAGCACCTTTGGAAATATATTTACTGAGAAAAATGGTGACGTGTTCAATAATTATTTCACCCGCTGTATATGTAGGTGCATATGTCAATAGGTGGATGCCTGTATATTCTGTTCTTGTGCAGTTTTATTTTATTACGAAGTGAAATGAAGCCCAATCTCAAGATGACTTTGTATTGTGTTTTTGCTAATTGCCTGTTATGGTATGTTAATGGCAATAAAGTTATTAAAAAATGTCAAGGGGTGTGAATACTTTCTTAAAGCACTGTACTTGAATAAATTAAAAACCTGCACTCACTGAAATATTCTTTCAGTTCTAATGTATTTTTTAGCAGCAGAGGTCAGAACAAATGGACATATTCCAGAGGCAGCCTTTGGAGGACACTAGACATTCACACATATATATATTTTTTTATTTATTTATTGAACCTTTATTTAACTAGGCAAGAACAACTTCTTATTTACGATGACAGTCTACCCCGGCCAAACCCAGACAACGCTGGGTCGATTGTGTGCCGCCCTATGGGACTCCCAATCACAGCCAGATGTGATACAGCCTGGATTCGAGCCAGGGACTTTAGTGACACCTCTTGGACTGAGATGCACTGCCGTAGACCACTGCGCCACTTGGGAGCCCATGACATCACATTGCAATACTGCTTCTTTCTTTTTTCACAATAATTATTTACATACATTATTTACAGAAATGTTCTACTATTTTCCACAACAGCTTCAAAATAAAAAGCATAATAAACCCACTGGGGTCTTACACATCTTATCCTCTTTGCGTCTCCCAAAGTTTTGAGCAAGGAGAAATGGTGTGGAAAAGAATGACTCAGTTTCCATGGGGATGGAAATGGTGTGGAAAAGAATGACTCAGTTTCCATGGGGATGGAAATGGTGTGGAATAGAATGACTCAGTTTCCATGGGGATGGAAATGGTGTGGAAAAGAATGACTCAGTTTCCATGGGGATGGAAATGGTGTGGAAAAGAATGACTCAGTTTCCATGGGAATGGAAATGTTGTGGAAAAGAATGACTCAGTTTCCATGGGAATGGAAATGGTGTGGAAAAGAATGACTCAGGAGCTTCACTCCTTTTCCGTGAAATGTCTCTTTGCTCTGCACTAAGTGAAAGTGTTTGTCTTATTCCACTGTTGCCAAACTCCTCTAGACCCCAGGATACTAATCACTTCTAAGGCAAGGCTAAGAACTTGACATGTCTTGCGCAGATATGACAATGGCAGGGAAAATGGGCCATCCTCAATATGAAGATGTCTACCGTACTCTCTCAGACAAATCCTCATAAAGCCAACAATATATTCCCTTATTAGCCAAGTAAATCCCTCTGACATTACAGCTTACCCCTCTTCTAAATGAAGTTCCATCTTGAAACATGTGGCACAGTAGACATATGAACTGCAATTGAACCTTTTATCATTGCATTGTGAAAGGATTAAATCAGTAGACATATAGTGGGGAGAACAAGTATTTGATACACTGCCGATTTTGCAGGTTTTCCTACTTACAAAGCATGTAGAGGTCTGTAATTTTTATCATAGGTACTCTTCGACTGTGAGAGATGGAATCTAAAACAAAAATCCATAAAATCACATTGTATGATTTTTAAATAATTAATTTGCATTTTATTGCATGACATAAGTATTTGATCACCTACCAACCAGTAAGAATTCTGGCTCTCACAGACCTGTTAGTTTTTCTTTAAGAAGCCCTCCTGTACTCCACTCATTACCTGTATTAACTGCACCTGTTTGAACTCGTTACCTGTATTAAAGACACCTGTCCACACACTCAATCAAACAGACTCCACCGCTCCACAATGGCCAAGACCAGAGAGCTGTGTAAGGACATCAGGGATAAAATTGTAGACCTGCACAAGGCTGGGATGGGCTACAGTACAATAGGCAAGCAGCTTGGTGAGAAGGCAACAACTGTTGGCGCAATTATTAGAAAATGGAAGAAGTTCAAGATGACGGTCAATCTCCCTCGGTCTGGGGCACCATGCAAGATCTCACCTCGTGGGGCATCAATGATCATGAGGAAGGTGAGGGATCAGCCCAGAACTACACAGCAGGACCTGGTCAATGACCTGAAGAGAGCTGGGACCACAGTCTCAAAGAAAACCATTAGTAACACACTACGCCGTCATGGATTAAAATCCTGCAGCGCACGCAAGGTCCCCCTGCTCAAGCCAGCGCATGTCCAGGCCCGTCTGAAGTTTGCCAATGACCATCTGGATGATCCAGAGGAGGAATGGGAGAAGGTCATGTGGTCTGATGAGACAAAAATAGAGCTTTTTGGTCTAAACTCCACTCGCCGTGTTTGGAGGAAGAAGAAGGATGAGTACAACCCCAAGAACACCATCCCAAACGTGAAGCATGGAGGTGGAAACATCATTCTTTGGGGATGCTTTTCTGCAAAGGGGACAGGACGACTGCACCGTATTGAGGGGAGGATGGATGGGGCCATGTATCGCGAGATCTTGGCCAACAACCTCCTTCCCTCAGTAAGAGCATTGAAGATGGGTTGTGGCTGGGTCTTCCAGCATGACAACGACCCGAAACACACAGCCAGGGCAACTAAGGAGTGGCTCCGTAAGAAGCATCTCAAGGTCCTGGAGTGGCCTAGCCAGTCTCCAGACCTGAACCCAGTAGAAAATCTTTGGAGGGAGCTGAAAGTCCGTATTGCCCAGCGACAGCCCCGAAACCTGAAGGATCTGGAGAAGGTCTGTATGGAGGAGTGGGCCAAAATCCCTGCTGCAGTGTGTGCAAACCTGGTCAAGAACTACAGGAAACATATGATCTCTGTAATTGCAAACAAAGGTTTCTGTACCAAATATTAAGTTCTGCTTTTCTGATGTATCAAATACTTATGTCATGCAATAAAATGCAAATTAATTACTTGTGATTTTCTGGATTTTTTTGATAAACATTACAGACTTCTACATGCTTTGTAAGTGGGAAAACCTGCAAAATCGGCAGTGTATCAAATACTTGTTCTCCCCACTGTACATTAAGTGCAAGGTTTGATATCATAATACAATATGTCAAGCATGAAATCCTGATGACTGTGTCACACAAGCTGCATGTACGCTTGCTGTCGATTAAGAGTTACCATGGCTATCAATGAGGGGCTGCTGCGAAACGTTGGTTTTGTGGGAAACTGCCCAGCCAGAGGAAGGTCACTGGATTGGCTGTTAATTATCGCTGTGACCTCACTGGAGACCTTGTGGGCCCCGAGGTGGGCGCCAAACAACCACAATTCATCATTCTGTGTTGAAGGTGGCAGCAATTGGCGAGTGAGACGAGCAGCTTTCTCACTTCCATGGGTAGTAGCCCTCGGAAAGCTGTAGGAGTACTGTGTGGGCATAGCCTAGCTATTTTTCTCCAACTTCATAAGCCTAAATACGTTCAGGAGTAAAAATGTGCTTAACAAGTCACATTATAAGTTGCATGGACTCACTCTGTGTGCAATAATACCAGGACGGTTGCTGCTCAATATGCGATATGTGACTAGAATGACGTTGTAATCAACAGCCAACTTTCCGGAACATAGACATGTCTTATATGGACAGGAAGATTCCATTCTTTTTAATCTAACTGCAGTGTCCAATTTACAGTAGCTATTACAGCTAAAATATACCATGCTATTGTTTGAGGATGGTGCACAACAACAAAACACTTTTATCACAGCAACTGGTTTGGTACGTTCACCTCTGAAGGTAAATAATGTACTTACATTCAGTAATCTTGCTCTGATTTGTCATCCTGAGGGTCCCAGAGATAAAATATAGTGTAGTTTTGTTTGAAAAAATATATTTTTAGGAACTGGGTTCTACAGTTTGACCCCACTGCTGTCTCTGGCTCCACACCAGATGATGAAAAAACGACTAAAAATAGAAAACCTGTGTTTTTTTTGTTTGTATTATCTTTGAAATGCAAGAGAAAGGCCAGTTTGAATGAGTACCTCATCTCTGTACCCCACACATACAATTATCTGTAAGGTCCCTCAGTCGAGCAGTGAATTTCAAGCACAGATTCAACCACAAAAACCAGGGAAGTTTTCCAATGCCTCTCAAAGAAGGTCACCTATTGGTAGATGAGTAAAAAAAAAAATAAAGCCGACATTGAATATCCCTTTGAACATGGTGAAGTTATTAATTACACTTTGGATGGTGTCTCAATACACCCAGTCACTACAAATATACAGGAATCCTTCCTAACTCAGTTGCCGGAGAGGAAAGAAACCGCTCAGGGATTTTCACCATGAGGCCAATGGTGACTTTAAAACAGTTAAAGGAGAAAACTGAGGATGGATCAACATTGTAGTTACTCCGCAATAATAACCTAATTGACAGAGTGAAAAGAAGGAAGCCTGTACAGAATAAACATATTCCAAAACATGCATCCTGTTTGGAACAAGGCACTAAAGTAATACCGCAAAACACATTTCTGTCCTGAATACAAAGTGTTATGTTTGGGGCAAATCCAATACAGCACATTATTGAGTACCAATCTCCATATTTTCAAGCATAGTGGTGGCTGCATCATGTTATGGGCATGCTTGTAATTGTGAAGGATTTGTATTTGTTAAATTTTTCAGGATTATAGATCATTGGAATAGAGCTAAGCACAGTCAAAATCCTAGAGGAAAGTCTGCTTCAGTCTGCTTTACAACAGACACTGGGAGATTAAGTCTCTTTTCAGCAGGACAATAACCTAAAACACAAGACCAAATCTGCACTTGAGTTGCTAACCAAGGAGACAGTGAATGTTCCTGAGTGGCCGAGTTACAGTATTGACTTAAAATGGTTGTTTAGCAATGATCAACAACCAATTTGACAGAGCTTAAAGAATTTTGGAAATAATAATTGGAAAATATTGCACAATCCAGGTGTGGAAATCTCTTAGAGATTTACCAAGAAATACACAAAGCTGTAATCGCTAGCAAAGGTGATTCTACAAAGTATTGACTCAGGGGTGTAAATGACATATTTCTGTATTTCATTTTCAATACATTTGCAAACATTAAAAAAAATTGTTTTCACTTCGCCCTGAGTGGCGCAGTGGCACTGCATCTCAGTGCTAGCGGTGTTACTACAGACACCCTGGTTCAAATCCAGGCTGTATCACAACTGGCTGTGATTGGGAGTCCCATAGGGGGGGTGCAAATTGGCCCAGGTTTGGCCAGTGTAGGCCGTCATTGTAAATAAGAATTTGTTCTTAACTGACTTGCCTAGTTAAATAAAGGTTAAACAATAAAAATAAATAGATTTTATGCTGTAACACAACAAAATGTGGAATAAGTCAAGGTGTGTGAATACTTTCTGAAGGCATTGTACCGCAGTGAGTATGAGAAGGTAACTGGGTATTTGGAATGTTTATTGTTTATTGTTAATGTGCACTTGTGACCGACCAGGATTCAAACCCTAATGTCCTTGCATCACAAGACTGTGTTACCCAGCTGAGCTTAAGCCTAAGCACTAGCTCAGGGACCAATCATGTTTTCCCGAACCACCTGAGTAATCTCTTGTACAAGCACAGCGTTTTTAGTCCAGTCCTTAGATATGCTGAGACTGGAGACATATTGAGTGAGCACAATTTGACATTTTAAACCACCATCTCAGCAGGGTATACTCATTTGCTACCTACATGGTGGCTTCCCTCCAGTTCTGCCACTTCATTTAGATATAGAATGGAAAATAACCGTACCATATGATATATATTTGATACCAGAAGCAGTGCAAAAACGGGCCATTTTCCTTTCAATATTACCCAGCTAAGTGTAGCAGCTCTGTACCTAGCTGTAACAGTTTACTCCTGTTTAGGGCACCAATCAGGAGTTTCTGATTCTTACATACCCTTGTGGCTTGGACTTGTAATCCAAGCAGGGACTAAGCAGCGGGAGACCGATTTTGGTTGATATTTAATAATGCTCTTGGAGGTTGAAAACCATTGGGTATTTCCGCTAAACATTCCCAATAGTCCAAAGCAGAATACATCTATTGACTTGCTCTAACAGGTATTGGTCTAAGAGCTAAAACGTTATCTTCCCTCACTCTCTGTGGGTTATAAGCAGGATGCTGACATAACTAGTAATTACAATAAACTAGAACCTTGATTTCCCTCCATCTCAATTATAGGGTATTTCTTCTAATACTGCAAAGCCTTGTGGGTATATTCTGGTGTATCTATTTCATGTTGTGGCAGCTTTGACAATACTATCTATAAGAGATGCAGAGCATGTCTTGTTATCTTAGTTCTGATTCTATGGGTCACCGGTGGTGGTGGTATGCGATAGAGTCATCAGAACAGCCTTGAGATGGATGTTTCGTTCCGTCTCACTTCTCAAGCCACAAATTGTTTGTCTCTACCCTGTGAAAGCGTTGAGTAATTGCTTCATTCTCAAACATCCAGGCGAGTGGAAATTCCCCTGTTCGGTTCCCAAGGGGCTGTTGATTTCAAATGGAATTTTGTCTCCGGGTTAAATCTTCACTGTGAATTCAGACATCATTCTGCCTCCTCAAATGAGCTTGGAGGGTTTAAAAAACTCTCATGCATTTGATCTTTTTTTTTCTCTTGAGATGGAGAGGAGTCGCTGATACTGCAGTAGACAAAAATCACATATGAGACAATTTCAGGTGGAGATCCGTTGCCATCCATACACTGTATTATATGAGAAATCTAAATTAACCCGTTTTTGGGTCTGTTATCACTAAATATAAGGTGTATTTTGTTAGATGAGATAAGAGGCCAGTCTAGGTCATATAGAATTGGATTGGTAAAAGCTTATCAAAAGCTACATTTGGCACATGGTTGTAAACTGGCTTTCCGCTTTAGAAGATGTCATACTGGTTGTAACCAATCGGCCTCTGTTACAACCAGGTGAAGACATATTCATCAAACCATCATGGGAAAGACATCACATCTTGGTTGATTTACTGGTTGGTAAAAATACATTAACAAACATCCTTATACAACCAGTATACAACCAGACCATGATGTCATATAAGAGGCCATTGCAGCCAGTTTTGCCCGCTGAGTATAGACCGCTCACATCAGGGCTCTAAGTGGAAGCCACCTCCTCCCCGTTTCCTTGGTGACAAATTACACTCAGGCTTGATTTGTCGTGCCTTGTTGCTGGTGGTGGTGGCTCCAGTCAGGTGGAGTCCTCCCAGGACGTGTCACCAATTAGTTTCTGGCTTTATCACTCAGTCAGACCAGCGAGAAAGCATAACTAATTCGTAGCAACTTCCTTCTCTGCGGGACGCTAAAACAAAGATTGGATTCTGCTGAGAGGATGGGAAGGTAATCCTCTTACATTAGAGTCAGCATTACAGAGGAAACGGCGTTGGCAGGGGGTCTCAGTAGACAGTACACACCAGTGAACTGTATACAATGCCTTGCTAAATTTGGCTAGTGTGGCGGGACAGAGCCAACACGCTGAAGAACATAATAGGAGATTCACTAAACAATGTGACACAGTCGTTTGTGTCATGTTACATACGCATAGTAAGTGTAGCATAATGCGATATGGTGAGTCTCGCAGACCGCCACGGCCTGTCGGTCATACATCACCTGAGGTAAAACAGCAAGCCACATGGTAAACAAGCCCCAGCTGAACCTTGGGCTGTTGTGACACAGGAGCACTGGAGCTGAAAATGTGAAGGCCGGTTCTTGACGACGCACATTGTATTGAAGACCATCAACCATGAACTGCCAGATCCCTACATTTTTTTGGGTTGTTTTCAAAGCAGTTTTGAGATTCTTGTTTGCAATGAAAAGCTCTATATAAAATAAATAAATATATGATTATTATTATTATTATTATTATTATTATTATCTTGTCCAATCACTCCTCGGGTGGAATTCCGCTCAGCACATCCCCTGGAAATGAAATGGAGGAGAGAGAACCTCTTATATAACTTCCTGTACCCTGGGTCTCTCTCTCTCTCTCTCTCTCTCTCTCTCTCTCTCTCTCTCTCAGTGGTTCTCTTTCAGTGGTCTTTTTCTGTCTCTCTCTCACTCTCTGTCTTTCTCTCTCTGTCTCTCTGTCTCTCTGTCTCTCTCTCTCTTTCTCTCTCTCTCTCTCTCTCTCTCTCGCTCAGTGGTTCTCTTTCAGTGGTCTTTTTCTCTCTCACTCTCTGTCTTTCTCTCTCTGTCTCTCTCTTCATCTCTCCCTCTTCTTCTGTTTTGCTCTATTTCTCTAAGCCTCCTTGGGACACTGAAATGCTCAGTCTGACTGTGTAGGCATTGGGATACACATTTCAATATATATGGATGATAGAATTGTCTAGAGCCCACCCCCTCACCCCTTCAAAAAACAACAATATGGTATTCAACCTGTCAGTTGGATGTGGAGTTGGACCATTCAAGCGATGAACTTCCACAGGTGTGTAGGCTACTTTGTTTTGTCATCAACACAAAAGTCATACATAATGCAACTTAATTTCCTATGTCATTTTGTACTGTTTTCAATGGGTCAGATGCAGAAGATGCAGGACCAGAACAGCCCGTTTTCATGGTGGACCATCCAGAATGCCATGATTATCTATTATGGTATAATCTTCAGTATCATCACAAAGTCTATTTAATCATTTTATGAAATAGACTTAGATGATATTGGCGGTTATAACTTATGAAAACATTTCTAATTGGCTAAACCATGACAGACTTATTAGGAATGATCAATAGACAGGTGGTGGTTACTCGTCTATCTGTGATTGTCTGTATGATCAATAGAAAACATTGGTAATCCTTACACGTATCTGGCCTACAGTTTGAAAGTTGAGAGTTTTCGCTGCGGGATTTTAGAGGTACCCAGCGTCACGGCTTCATTGCTCCAGACCACCACAGGGGGGAGTTAGAGCACTCTTTATGCATTTGGGTCCCAAGGTTTTTATGTGACCAATCATATCGAGTGGTTTCAATGACGAATTTAACGCTATGGGGACACATAGCTGGTGACTTTGTAAAGCTAAGATGGCTGACAAAAACATTACGGTGGAAGCAAATGTAAGTAATTATAACGTCATAACGAGTAAAGCAAAACATTTACAATTGTACAAAAAATTGAGAGTTATGTTAGTTAACGATTGTGCATATTTTTTTGTCATAAAGTTTTATTTATGAAAATCGCTATTTAGCAAGTTAGCTGAGCTGGAACACTATGAGTAACTTCCTGGCATCAGATTGGCTGCTGGCATTTAAAGGCCCTTTCCGGCAACCTGATTGCAGCGAGCAACCAGACAGCAGCCAGCCAGGCAACAGTGGAGTTTATTCCACGTCACAAATAAACCAACTTGTACACTGGACTGAAAATCACCATAGACCCCACCAACCAGGGATTGTGAGATTCTGTCATGATAGAATGTGAACACTGTGAAGGGGTGATGGTGATGCGTTTAGGAGGAGTGTTTACACTTCCTCCATCCTGCAGGAGAGCTCCAGGGGAGATGTGACACTTCCTCCAGGCTGAAGGAGAGCTCCAGGGGAGATGTGACACTTCCTCCAGGCTGCAGGAGAGCTCCAGGGAGATGTGACACTTCCTCCAGGCTGAAGTAGAGCTCCAGGGGAGATGTGACACTTCCTCCAGGCTGAAGGAGAGCTCCAGGGGAGATGTGACACTTCCTCCAGGCTGAAGGAGAGCTCCAGGGGAGATGTGACACTTCCTCCAGGCTGAAGGAGAGCTCCAGGGGAGATGTGACACTTCCTCCAGGTAGTTATTCCGTTGCTCCGCAAGGGCCGCCGCTTTTGTGGAGCGATGGGTAATGATGCTTCGAGGGTGGCTGTTGACGACGTGTGCAGAGGATGCCTGGTTCGAGCCCAGGTAGGGGCGAGGAGAAGGACGGAATCAAAGCTGCAGCTTTAGTCCCCCTCTAGGACAATTTTCTTTCAAAATAATAATGTATTTCTCTGTGCTGTAGTAGTTGAACGGCATTAATGAAGCCTATGGATTGAGTAGCAGGTCCTATATACATGTAGTTATTAACACTCATGAGATCCCCATGTCCTTGAGTGGCCCAGCCAGAGCCCAGAATTGATCTCGATTAAAAGTCTGTACATTGAATATGTAATTTTCCTTGGCAAATAAAAGGTGCGGTTCAGGCATGAATCTCTGTGAGACATTCTTTTTCAGTCATATCCAATACCAGGTGTATCAAACTCCATTCTTTGAATGATGCTGTGTCTGCATGTATGAATTACAAGTATACACTTCAACAGTGTTTACCACTCCTGGGACATCAATGATTAGGTTATCTTAAGAGTGGGTGAGGTGGCGAATTCTAGCCCGGCTAATGTAGGTGTGAAAAAACAATCCCCCCCAACCAACTGTCGGGCCCGAAGCCAGCGCTCTATCAACTAGTGTGCATCTCAGCTACTGTACATAGTAAATTA
Source organism: Thymallus thymallus (assembly GCA_023634145.1). Lineage (NCBI taxonomy): Eukaryota > Metazoa > Chordata > Actinopteri > Salmoniformes > Salmonidae > Thymallus > Thymallus thymallus. The sequence goes on along the minus strand of CM042407.1, from coordinate 3,302,999 downwards.
CTACAATGTCAATCCAAGGTTTACATTACATTTATAACTCAATATCACAGACCAGATTTTCCCTAATGTAAAATGCATGTGGACTGAAGGTTTTGTTTCTCTCCGTCGCCCACACACACTTTAAACATTTGGATCATAAAGCATTTAAAGGCTGACAATGTTTTGACCAAGTTAATCTGCTCATGTTGTGTGTTTTCTATTATTTGTGACATTGTGGTTACAATGAACAACATTTATAATTAAATATCACAGACCAGATTTGCCCTAACGAAAAATGCATAAAGCATTATGTTATTTTTTTTATCGAATTAAATGATATAATTGTACCACTGTTTTTATTTACAGTAGTGATGCATTTTGAAAACATGCCGTGACCATAAGCTTAATAAAAATATACATTTTCAAACAGTTTTAAAACATTAACATAAATATTGTAAAGAAGCAGGTTTTGAACCCTCAACCATCAGACCTGTGCCATGAAGGTCCAATGTACTGTATGCATATTATCAGTAAAATATCCGGGACTCAACTAGTAGCCTACCAATAGCCGCCAGTATAATAAATAAATTTAATACACACAATCACAAAGACATACATAAATATTTTGTTTAGGAGGGTCATAAAAAAACAAGACAATTTTCTTTCAAAATAACAGAAAAGCATGTTTTAAGATATATTTCTCTGTGCTCTAGTAGCTGAGGCTATGGTTTTATTTAACAAAATGCATTAACTTGTTATGCTTTTTCAGATAGTGTATAGCAATCAAAACGTCTGGCCTGCATGGACATCTGTACTGTAGGATTATTTGGGACAGAAAGCAAGCTCCAACAAGCTTCATAAAGACTCCCTCAAAGATGCCCTCTGGTGGTTTCAACGAGCATTAACAGCATTAACGGCAAAAATGGCCGACAGTAAAATACTATGCTGTTCCGTACCGCAGCATCTTCCATCCATGCTGCAGTATGCTGCAACTTTTAAACGAGCAACCACTGTATAGGAGCTTTGTCAGTTGGTGCTGGGGCTTTCTGGGCCCATAACCATAGCCTACAGACAAATTTAAGATAGATAGATGATAGCTAGATGATAGATAGATAGATAGATAGAAATTTTTACTATTATTAAATGTCAAGTAATTTTCCGTAGAGCTCCGAGACAGGATTGTGTTGAGGTACAGATCTGGGGAAGGGTACCATAACATTTCTGCAGCATTGATCGTCCTAAAGAACACAGTGGCCTCCATCATTCTTAAATGTAAGAAGTTTGGAACCACCAGGACTTTTCCTAGAGCTGTCCACCCGGCCAAACTGAGCAATCGGGGGAGAAGGGCCTTCGTCAGGGAGGTGACAAAGAACCTGATGGTCACTCTGACAGAGCTCCAGAATTCCTCTGTGGAGATGGGAGAACCTTCAGAAATGACAACCATCTCTGCAGCACTCCACCAATCAGGCTTGTATGGTAGAGTGGCCAGACGGAAGCAACTCCTCAGTAAAAGGCCATGACAGCCCGCTTGGAGTTTACCATAAGGCACCTAAAGGACTCTCAGACCAGGAGAAACAAGATTCTCTGGTCTGATGAAACCAAGACTGAACTCTTCGGCCTGATTTCCAAGTGACACGTCTGGAGGAAACCTGGCACCATCTCTACGGTGAAGCATGGTGGTGGCAGAATCATGCTGTGGGGATGTTTTTCAGTGGCAGGGACTGGGAGATTAGTCAGGATCAAGGGAAAGATGAATCGAGCAAAGTACAGAGAGATCCTTGATGAAATCCTGCTCTAGAGCGCTCAGGACCTCAGACTGGGGTGAAGGTTTACCTTCCAACAGGACAACAACCCTCAGCACACAGCCAAGACATCCCAGGAGTGGTTTCGGGACAAGTTTCTTAATGTCCTTGAGTGGCCCAGCCAGAGCCCAGACTTGATCTCGATTAAAAATCTCTGGAGAAACCTGAAAATAGCTGTGCAGCGATTCTCCCCATCTAACCTGACAGAGCTTAAGAGAATCTGCAGAGAATAATGGGAGAAACTCTCCAAATACAGGTGTGCCAAGCTTGTAGCTTCATACCCAAGAAGAATCAAGGCTGTAATCGCTGCCAAAGGTGCTTCAACAAAGTACTGCGTAAAGGGTCTGAATACTTATGTAAATGTCATTTCTTTTTTTCTACATTTTCAAAAAAAAATCTAAACACCTGTTTTTTATTTGTCATTATGGGGTATTGTGTGTATATTGATGAGGGAAATGTTTTTAAAAATGTATTTTTGAATAAGGCTGTAATGTAATTTTTTTTGGAAAAGTTCAAGGGGTCTGAATACTTTACAAATATACTGTACGGGTCACGAAGGAGCCCGACTTTGTCTCCTATATCCAACCCAGCTCCTATATCACAGATGGAGGGAGAGAGAGAAAGACTGTCACCATACAGTCATGGAAGCCAACAGTAAATACACTGTTGAACATCTGATATGGTAGGGGGGTTCCCACGATGTTAATGAACAACAAAATTAGGAAATAAAATAAAATATCATCACTTAATTAACATATGGAATGAAAAGGTTTGGAAGTAATTTATATGCTAATAGATGGACTGTAACTACTTGTTAGATTCAGGCCGGTGACGCTGTAGCCGTTACTCTGACGCTGATGCCCACGAATGCTAGCTAGATAGCTACCTAACTTCCAGATCCGGGTTATTTATCATACATAGTTACTGTAGTAGGTCAAATCTGTGTGCTGAAAACCCTTGGCGGAGCATGGATAGAATAGGCAATGTGATGCTTGTGAATTTCCCATATTTTTCGGGTTCAGACCAATGCCTATTCTCACTTAAAACATCGTTTTTTGTTTTTTATTTCAAAGGTTTTACGCTGGAAGGTGATTATGCAACATTATAATACAGCATAACACAGAAATAAAAGTTAAGTAATTTTCCAGAGGGAAGCGAAAAACCAGAATCTTGAAAAATGTTATCTGATCTCTCTTAAGTCAATCGAGCAAACTCCTGGAAAATATGTCTTACATGAAAATGTACCTTAAAGTTGACCGAAGAAAGACCTTGTACTACATTACCTGTAAACAAAAGTGAGTTATCACTAATATGAAATGTACAACCAAATGTACATTCATCAGATATAGTCAACTTTGTAAATACAATTCAGGGATGGCCACAATTGCTCTTGATAAGCTACAGGTTGATGCAGGCTTTTTTGTTCAAGCCTAGTTCTTCCACTCCTGATTTTACTATTCATGGTCTCGAACAGCTGAGTAGTAGAATCAGGTGAGGTGTGGATCGTCTAGAGAAATGTTGGTAACTGTTGATCCAAACACCGCTGAGAAAAAAATTAATTAGTCATTAGACAAAACCCATCCTTTAGCTACAAATCTTAGTAATTCTGTACACAGCTGTCCAACTCCACTAAAAGAGCATACATTCCCACATTTATAAATGGCAGTATAAACTGTATTGTTTGTCCTGCCTGAAATCTTGCTACCTTGTCTTATCACAGCTTGGTCTATAGAGTAGCCTACCTAGCTAGTTTTGCAATGCCCATTGCATGTATTGAAAGGTAGCTAGCTAGCAGTGTGACAGTTTCCCAAAGTTGGGCTTGGCTTTGATCCTGCTTTGAACCTATTTAGCTAGCTATGCGTGCTATTTCATTGTTTTTGATGTCTTCACTATTATTCTACAATGTAGAAAATAGTAAAAATGAAGAAAAAGCCTTGAATGAGTAGGTGTTCTAAAACTTGAGTAGTAGTTTAGCTATGATATATTGGTGTTACATTGGCTACCTAACTAGCTAGTTCGGTGAGCAATTTATTTCATTGACTGTAGCTAGCAATGCAAACTAACATGAGCAGCTTGATAATTTCCCCAAAGTTTGGTGGTTTCAAACGTAACTAACGTTAGCTAGGTATGTTTTGTGTAAGAAAGTATGATATATTGTGGTGCATGAACTGGTCACACGCGTTAGCTAACATCACAGTCTTACATTGGCTAACATTACCTAGCTAACGTTAACTGGCTATCATAGCAACCAAGGATGTTCACTAGCTTATTTGTGTTAGGGGTGCTGGGATAAAAAGGGATCCAAGAGCAGATTAGCAGATAACTCAATTTATTGTCCAAAAAGCAAAGAAAAGAAACAAAACACAAATATAAATTGCAGCCGAGCCACCAAGCGAAGGGCAGGACAGAGACGAAATCCAAGGGGCAGGCAGGGGTCAAAACCAGAGGCAGATCCACAGCCCCGGGGGTAGAGCCAAGTCAATAGTCCAAAACAAGAGCAGAAGATCAAAACCTGGTGAGCTAGCCAAAACAGGCTTGAGTACAGGGACTGGGCAAATCAGAGGGAAAAAAACAAGATTAAATAAACAGACAAGGAATGTAAGCTAGGCAGAGACTGATTTTAGGACAGTAGTGAAACGGACGGAAACCAAGACACACTGACAGAGAAGCAAAGAAAGAGAGAAGCATAAGTAGGGGAGAAAATCAATGCAAAATGGGAGACAGGTGTGTGTAAGGAGAGCACGAGCACTGATTAGAATGAGGCGCAGCTGTGATGGCAGAGTGAGAGAAACTGACAATTAAGACACAAAACAAACACAACAGAAAGGCTGATGATCAAACCAGAGTCCTGACAATTTGTGCATATTTGTTTGTGCTCTGATTACACTCAAGTTTCTAGGTCAGCACATTGCACATGATGACATCAGCCTTATATGAAAAACCTCAGTTAGCAAAATATAGCTAGCATTCCTTGCTTGTTGGTTAGCTACCTAGCCAACGTTAGTGCTAATCTGACTGGTATAACATTACGTTTGCTAACTAGCTACCTAGCTAACCAAAACAAATCCACATTGGCTAGCTACCTTTCTTTGCCAGTTTGTTAGCTTGCTAGCTTTCAGCTGACTGTTAGCTAGCTACAGAGGCTAGCTGCTGGATTTTGGACAAGCAACCTAACTTTAGCTAGCTACCTAGCTAATCAAACTATCTGTTTGGATTGATTGATTAACAGCTTGAATAACAACATATAGCTAGCCTAGGTTTCTTTGCATAAACCTCTTATGACTGGCAGCCTGGTACAAGCAGCCGACATGGTTTTAGAACTGTTTCACCTAAAGAATATATTAGCATTGTCAGAAATGCTACAAAAAGGTACCACATCGTTGGTTCGTAATGGAGAGAAATTAGCATGTGAGAGCATTCAATGATACATTTAAACAAAACTGTTGCCCCTACAAACTTATTCAGCCCGCAAGATGGCATGTCTAATGGTTACTTTATGGACACTGTAGACTTCTTCTTCTTAGATATTTAGCTAGTTCTGGGCAAAAACTTGTCTGACGCCCTAATGCTAAGACCCTGTTAAAAGTCCGGTGTTTGGTTCTCGGTAATGGACGGATAGCTCATGACGAGATTGGTGTCATGTTGGCTTACATATAATGAAAGGTAGATTTGAATTTAACATAGACCTTCAATCAATCCCTATTGTGGGGGCAAATACAGACAATCTCAAATTTTCACAGTAATATTTCCCATAAAAACTAGAAGAGAAGCAGATACTCTTGTTTACCCTTAACCAGGTAAGACTGGCATGCATGTTGTTGATGTTAGTTAACCTTTTACTGCAGTTGGCTAAATCAGGGTCACACAGAGGGTTTCTTGGTAGTCTTAAACAAATCTACTTTGAAACAAAAGTATACATCTCACTTACATGGGTGTGGGTTAAAAAAAGAAGACACCTGTACCATGTCAAATATACTGTAGAGTTGAAATGTATTCAATTTTAAGTTTGCATCCCAATATTACACGTTATATACATCACAGAAGACTGAAATATAACAAAACTCTTTGACCTAGAAAAAACAGCATTTAAATATATATATATTTATTAATATATTTATTAATTATGAAAAATATTAATAACATTCCACCAATGAGGCCACTAGGTAATTTAACTGCAGGAAAAGGCTATGGGCAAGGTGTGTAGCTCTGTTTTGAACCAGCTACAACTTTCAAAGGTCTTTCTTTGCTGCACTTGACCATAATACCTGACAGCAGTGGCAACCCATCATTTTGAGCCCCGCATTTTTTTTTTGGGGGGGGGGGGGTTGCCTGTTTTTAATGTTATTTTGGCAAATACGTGTCACATATCAGTTTGCAAACAATGTTTTAAAAATTATATACGTATACACTGTATATAATTGAGTTAATAAAATCGCATACAAACAGGCACCTCCAAAATGCAGGTGTTTCAGCCTAGCTAAGGGCTTTCTGTAGTGGCGGGGCGGGCCAGCAGAAAATAGAAGACTACACCGTGATTGGCTCAGTGTTCTGTCTCTCAGGGGGACACTACGTCACCCGTGGACATAACAAATGTGAGCCCTTTGGGTCCTTTCATAGACTTAGATTAGAAGTGCCCTTCCAAGAAGGCTCAAGGTCATTGGCCACAGATATAATGACGTCAAATCACGTTATATCTACAGTAGCTTGGATTGGACTGATCCTGTCAACATTTTACTTTCAAAATAGCTAGGAGTCATCATCATAAATCAAGTAGACAATCAACAAATCCTTTTTAATCCTTGTCATATGAAGAGAAATAATGAAGAGAAGTTATAGTCTGAGCTTTACTTAGTGGTTGAATGCATGGTATTCCCTGCGTTCAAAATTTCAGGCTGCTTCACTCCTTGTCCATTTGACCCCAGTATACAAGAGGGAAACAAATGAATGCGGAGGAGGGGTGGCACATTTAACAAATATCTTGTTTTTAATCTTTACATCAGTGCAGGGAAATGAGCCTCTCATACCGAGGCTATCAATCAAAGTAACGGATCTGAGGAAATCCGCCCTGAGAAACTCAGCAATACAACCCCACACCTTTCATTCCCTCAGACAAAGACAGCTGCTAGGGGAGGCCTGGGTCGAGTTCAGTAGGGCACACCATATACATAGTTTTTTTAAACAGAAAAGGAAAATGCACTTATTGGACAATTCTTGGTAGAACCACCCTGTTTCACTCTGTTTCAAAGTCTTTCCTAATGTTTCGAGATTATTGAACACACGCCAGGTGAAACAGGGACCCTTGACGCCACACCGTCAAGGACTCACGCATCGCTAATTACAAAAGCAATACCATCTGTGTTCCAGAAATAGACAGCCGGAGCCCTGACACTTCATTTTCCGAAAGTCACAGAGATGCTGGGTTATCGATCCAAAGCCGTCTTCCCATCCCACCTCCCTTCAAGCACCAACGGAGAGAGTAATCCAAAGGATCTGCCTCCTCAACAGTCTACAACAGAACTCTTATAAATTATCCAAACCTCTGCCATTTGCTCATAATGTTTCTCTGTTTAGAAATATAGATGGATATAGACATTTAGCAGATGCTTTTATTCAGGGCGACATCCAGAACTGTTGACATTGACAGTGACGCATGTAGTCCAACCCAACTATGGTGTTGCCAGCATCAAGCTTTCACTGAGCCACTGGAACCACAAAAAATACTTCTGATTCATTTCAGAAGGTGTCTTATTCAAAATAGCTAAATATGGTCATTATGTTCTCATGCTGTATACTCACTCCACTTCCAGATTAGCCGCCAATGAGTGTGTTATGTTATCCCAGCCTAGTTTTCCCAGATAACAACAAACGTTCCCACAACTTTAGAGAACGTTCCCTTAAGAGTCTCATTAGGTAATTAACTAACATGTTCATAGGAATGCTCCTGTGATGTGCAAGGAATGTTTCCAAGAGATCATTCCCTTAATGTCAACTAGAACTTACTCAGAATTTAAGATATGAACCCTTTGACACGTATGAGCACACTGGTGTGATCATCCTATAGTGGTCCCAGGCAGCGTACGCTCAAATGTTATTAGAACATATTGTTACGATTAACGCAACAGTCAGCGTTTGAGCTGGTCAAACTGTTTTTTCAGAGAAACATTTTGCACAAACACACCTCAATGTGAGCAGTATATTATTAGATGCAGATGTTCAGACAATCATAGAAGTAGCAACAGCATAACACATTTCTCATCCAAATTGGGAAAAATGTAGGCTACATTAGACCTAGCGCTAACTGAGGAACGAGTCAGCTAACACAAGCAGTCATATTTAGCTTACTCTCAGCTGACACCACTTTCTAAAAGTCTCAAGTAATCCTATGGTGGGTAGAGTTTGTGCGCACAGCTATTTGTTTTTCTACATCAACCAAAGATAAGGTGAGTTGAGTCTGTTTGCAGAATGCATGTTGAAGGCAAAGTGGGTGTGTTGTCTATCATCATTCACTTCCGGAAGTTTACTCAAAAGACAAGTGAGCCATGCCTTCCCTTCATTTTGCTATAACATCTTTGGTAAGACAGATGTTTACGTGACAACCAGAATGCATTACATTTTGTCAACAAACATGGCTCCACAATAGCCAGCAAATAGCTTAGCATTAGCTTAATCAGTACAATCTTCAAAAAAGTATTTTACACACATCATATGTGTCCATTAGAATCTATGCAAGAATCGTAATGCCAGATTTTTGCCACCAGTACTAAAATCTGAATAAACCTGTAAATAAATAAGACGTGATGTGTAATGAATTTTTCTTTGGACACCTGAATGGTGTGGGATGTTATTTTCCTAACCCACAGAGAACTGTAGACATGAATGTTCTCATGACACATGTCTAGAACATTAAAAAGTTCTGTGAACATGATAACCACTTTATGGGTAATTTCTATTTGACATTAGGGGAATGGTCTCTTGGAAAGAATCTCAACAGCTGACTCTTGCATCAATCGTAACAATACGTTCTAATAAAGTGTTCTAATCACACCGGTTTGAGCGTAGCCTTCAGGGACCACTGTAGAATGATCACACCAGTGTGTTCGTACGTGCCAAAGGGTTAATATCTTAAATTCTGAGAACACGGTAACCATGTTCTGGGTAAGTTCTATTTGACATTAAGGGAATGGTCTCTTGGAAACATTCCTTGCACATCACGGGAACATTCATATGAAAACGTTAGTTAATGACTTAATGAGACTTAATGAGGGAAAGTCTTCTAAGGTTGTGGGAACGTTTGTTGTTAGCTGGCTTGTGGGCTAAGCTGTAGCTTTAGCAATGTCTTTAGAAAGTAGACGGCTCCCAAATGACACCCAACTTTGTGACTACTGACAAAGTCCCAGGTCCCTCTGAAGATACTGGTGGTGATGGAGGCAGACCAACAGTAGGTGAAGTTAAGGAGATCTGAGGTAACTGGAAGGCTGGCAGCCATTTCACCTCTCCTGGCCCTGCTGTTGGCTTTGAGTCCCAGTCTGGAGTGCAAACCCCTTGCCATCTCTCTCTGAGGCAGAGTGCTTCAAGCTGTTTCTGACAGAGGAGGTGGTGGGAGACGGGAGAGAGAAAGATCAAACCAGACTGTGTACATGACTATAACCTCAAAATGGGGGGCAGTGGATAAGGCGGACATGATAAACAGCTTTGTGGCATGCACTCTGTGAAACCACCAAGTGTCCTCAATGCCAGCTAACATGAGATGATTACTAAACAAGTTGTTTTGTAATTGGACATACAGTTCACGTACAAATCAAATACAGTTCAATGATGCAATTATATTGACAATATCTTACACACCTCCACACTCCCTCATCATCTTCTCCACTCCCTCATCCTCCCCACGCGCTCTCCAAACAGAATTTTTTGCTAGCGTGCAAAAGCTGGCCTCAATCTTCGGCACGAAAGTCCAGTTCCAGTTATGATGTTGGCAAATTATGTTCAATACTGTTTGTGTGTGTGTGTGTTCTGAAAATACAGAATACAGAGGAATTATTAGTCATCAGAATACAATATCAGGAATAAAACAATATTACAAAACACCGATATAAAAATAAGAAGTTGCATTGACAACAAGACACCTATGAGTGATAAGAAACAAGGTGGGGGCAGGGCAGGGCAGAGCTATTCTAAACTGGCCAAATGAATACACAGGCCAATGCAATGAGGTCATAAGGATACAACACAAGCTAATACTTCTCTGATGCCATTAACATTGTTTGCAGAAATAAACTACAGGACTGTTTTGCTAGCACCAGAGTATGTGAGCAGAGCTTTAGCGGAGCGTGCCCAATTTGACTGGAGCGTGGAGCGATATTCCCAAAGGCTGGAGCGTTTGCCTTCTCGCCCGCTCCAATTTCGCTCCAGTAGGGCTCACTTCATGAGCTCAGGGCATGCCCGCCCCGGCATGGATTTGTAGTCTACTTGTGTGCAGCTAATAACCCTTTGCTTTAGCTACTGTCATGGAGTTCGCTAAATATTTTCATAAAGAAACTGATAAAACACACAGGTGCTAAATCAAGGTGATGCGGTGATGTAAGGTCCACAACTAAAGAATCATTGTGGAATCTGAAAACATACGTACCCCAAAAGCATGCTACGTGCACCTGGTAAAAGAAAGGAATGAGGTGTGTCATTGTAGCAAAGTATTTATAAAAAAAGAAAAAATCAGATCTCTTAAACGTTTCATAAATGTTCGGTCTATTATCTATACAATAGGCCATAATTTATTGTGGCCCAATAGGCCTGGCATATTCTGACGTTCAAGGAGCTTTCCGTTTTGATTGGGTTAAACCTTTAGGGTTACCTATATACACTGGGGGCCAAAAGTTTGGATTATTACTCAATCAAGGGTTTTCTTTCTTTCTTTCTTTCTTTCTTTCTTTCTTTCTTTCTTTCTTTCTTTCTTTCTTTCTTTCTTTCTTTCTTATTTTAGTCTTCGAATAGCCACCTTTGCCTTGATGACAGCTTTGCACACTCTTGGCATTCTCTCAACCAGCTTCACCTGGAATGCTTTTCCATCAATCTGAGCACTTGTTGGCTGCATTTCCTTCACTGCGGTCCGACTCATCCCAAACCATCTTAATTTGGTTGAGGTTGGAACCAAATATCTCAAATTTGGACTCCAGACCAAAGGACAAATTTCCACCGTTCTAATGTCCATTGCTCGTGTTTCTTCAAGCAAGTCTCTTCTTCTTATTGGTGTCCTTTAGTAGTGGTTTCTTTGCAGCAATTCGACCATGAAGGCCTGATTCACAAAGTCTCCTCTGAACAGTTGATGTTAAAATGTGTCTGTTACTTGAACTCTGTGAAGCATTTATTTGGGCTGCAATCTGAGGTTGGTAACTCTAATAAACTTATCCTCTGCAGCAGAGGTATTTCTGGGTCTTCCATTCCTGTGGCGGTCCCCATGAAGCTGGTTGAGAGAATGCTATGAGTGTACAAAGCTGTCATCAAGGCAAAGGGTGGCTACTTTGAAGAATCTCAAATATAAAATATATTTTGATTTGTTTAACACTTATTTGGTTACTACATGATTCCATATGTGTTATGTCATAGTTTTGATGTCTTCACTTTTATTCTACAATGTAAAAAATAGTACAAATAAAAAAGAATTTGTAATATTCAAAATGTTTGGCCCCCAGTGTATATATATATATATATATAAAAAACTCTGCATCTCTGCCCAGTCTGACAAGAGGCTGTTTAGCATCCCCAGTGGCTCTGCAAGTGTGGAGAGGATATTCTCCGCTGCTGGCTGGCTCTCTAGGCACCATCGCAAGAGCCTGAAGCCACAGACTGGCCAAATTCATGTTTCTAAAAATGAATTCTAAAAATGCATTCAAAGGCACTAATAAGTACAAGTCACGGCCTAATTGTGCAATTTATAGACTAGAATGATTTAATACAATGACATTTTGTTTAAATGCTGAGTGCTTTATGTCCCTACCAGCCTATTGTGTCACACTCGCAAATGCTTCACAATGTATTTGTTTGTAGGCTATAGCCTTGAATTCATTTAAATAATATAGCCTAAATAATTCCTTTTCGTTCCATGTTGGACTCCCTGTCTGGCTCCTGATCTATTTAGAGTGTTCATATGCTGTTTAATATGACATGTAGCAAATATGAAATGATGTGCACTTCTTACATTCACCTTTTCATGTTTATTCAAATACTTTTCATTCAAATCCATATGGTTTGGTTTCGATACTTAAAAAACAATGGGTAGGTTCAGGTTGTCATTTGGAGCTGAGGTTATACATCCGATGGCATTGAGGAGTTTACCACATCAGTCACCGGCTTCGTTAATAAGTGCATCGATGACATCATCCCCAGAGTGACCGTACGTACATATCCCAACCAGAAGCCATGGATAACAGGCAACATCCGCACTGAGCTAAAGGCTAGAGCTGCCGCTTTCAAGGAGCAGCACACTGACACGGACGCTTATAAGAAATCCCGCTACACCCTCCGATGAACCATCAAACAGGCAAAGCGTCAATACACGACTAAGATCAAATCCTACAACACCGGCTTTGATAATCGTTGGATGTGGCAGGGCGTGCAAACTATCACGGATTACAAAGGAAAAATCATCTGCGAGCTGCCCAGTGACGCGAGCCTACCAGACATACTAAGTGCCTTCTTTGCTCGCTTTATTCCTAGTGATATGTACATACAGTATCTACCTCAATTACCTCGTACCTCTGCACATCGACTCTGTACTGGTACCCCTTTCACATATAGCCAAGTTATTGTTATTCATTGTGCATTTATTAGTACGTCCTTCTATTTTTTCTCTATTTTCTTTCTCTCTGCATTGTTGGGAAGGGCCTGTAAGCATTTCACTGTTATTTACGAAGCATTTAACAAATACAATGTTATTTGATTTGAATGTAGCTATATAAACACAATTGAGTATAACAATATAAAGGTTCTGAAATACCTTGCGTGTCTGCGCTTATTAAGAAATACACACAGATTTCACTATGCTCCATACATACATACGGTGTGCTACAGTAGAAATTACATAACACGATATACAGAAACTGTATGATAAGGTAATAAGGCACTTACTTTGGTAGGAAGGCACACATATACAAAGTCATTATTAGTAAGAAAAACAACAACGAAGGCAATGCCAGCTGGAAAATATGCCAGGGGAAAAAGTTTGGTTAGGTTCTGTTCTGACTGGAGATGTCTGCATGCTCGACTGGGGGAGTGCTTGGAATCTCATCAAAGAGAGAAGATTGTCTGGCTCATGTAGATAATCCTCGCCTTACATTAGCATAGCATGCCTCAAACGTAAATTGTCCGCCACAGTGAAATTGGCTACTTCTATGTGAATTAATGAGAAGGTGGAACACACCTCATTTCAAACTGTTTGGAAATAGAACTGAAAATCATTTGAAATTGACAAGTTGAAACATAGCCTATCGATAATTAGCAGGCAGCATGCCTTGGTTTAAGGGTAGCGCGGATTAACATTTGGAACATTGACCGCATTCTGACAACACGTGCATAAAAAATATAACGATGGGGAGGGAGGTGGCGGGGGTCTGGTTAGAGATATTAAAAAGTTAATGCTCTAGACCCGTTTCATGGGAACATTGCAAGAACATTTACGTGTCCAGTTTTCTGAGGGTTAGGAGAATAGTCAATCAACTTCCCACCAAACGTACACAGAACACTCAGAACCTAAGATATGAATCTTCTAGCTTCATGGGAAACGTTGCAGTAACATTTCTGTGAATTAGTTGTCAGGATGTCGACTTGTCCGAGAGAGATTTACACGTTTATCAAAATGTTACGCCAGGACAGGCCTACACTAAACCAGTCCCGTGTAGCTCAGATGGTAGAGCATGGCGCTTGCAACACTAGGGTTGTGGGTTTGATTCCCATAGGGGACCAGTATGAACACGTATGCACTAAGTCGCTCTGGATAAGAGCGTCTGCTAAATGACTGTAAAGGAAAAATACTTTAAAGTACTACTTAAGTACTTTTTTAGGGTATCTGTACTTTACTTTACTATTTATAATTTTGACTACGTTTCCTTTTACTTCACTACATTCCTAAAGAAAAGAATGTACTTTTTACTCCATACATTTTCCCTGACAACCAAAAGTACTTGTTACATTTTAAAAGCTTAGCAGGACAGTATTTACAATTTACACACTTATCAAGAGAACATCCCTGGTGATCCCTACTGCCTCTGATCTGGAGGAATCACTAAACACACATACTTTGTTTGTAAATGATGTCTGAGTGTTGGAGTGTGCCCCTGGCTATCCGTTAATAAAAAATACAAAAAATGAAATCATGCCATCTGGTTTGCTTAATATTAAGAATGTGAAATTATTTATACTTTCACTTTTGGTACTTAAGTATATTTTAACAATTACACTTACGTTTAATACTTAAGTATATTTAAAAGTAGTGGATCAGTGGCCTTGATTGGCTCGGCAACAGTAACAAGGTGTGATGTGTAAGAAAATCTATTCTTTGGGACCATCAGGCGACGTCCTGACTATTGATACACGTAAATGTTCTCTCAACATTCCCATGAAATGTGTATAGAACATTCATGTTTTATGTTTTGAGAACATGGCAACAATGTTCTGTGTATGTTTGGTTTGACGTTGATTGGAATATTATCATAAGCCACAAAAAACTGGACACAAATGTTCTTGCAACGTTCTCATGAAACAACTCTAGAACATTATGATCTTATATTCTGAGAACCTGGCAACCATGTTCTGTGTATGTTTGGTTTGACGTTGATTGGAATATTCTCCTGACCGTCAGAAAACTGGAAACATTAATGTTCTTGTAACATCCCATGAAACGTGTCTAGGACATGTATATTCTGAGAACATGGTAATTGCATTCTGGGTATGTTCTGTTAGAAATTAAGGGAACATTCTCCCAACTCTAATGCCAAAACATGCCAAAAAAAGTTTTCATAGAGGTTTCTGCTAACATAGAATGTTCCTCTAACTAATAGAACCCTAATAGGTAGGGGAACATTATGGTTAACATTACAAAAACGTTCTCTCTCCCTAGAATTGTTAGCTGGGCTGTTGGCTATGACAAACTAGGGAGATTGATGGCAATTCCACACTTTCATTTTTCAGGCGTTCTGTTTTGTGTAACAATTCCAATCCTCAGTACTCTGTTATACATACATGAATTTGAAGCTTAACTTTGAGAATGTGAACTACTCTCGCACATCAAAACTAAAGCTGATATGTATTACAAGTCATTCCAAAGAGATTAAGTTCCAAGAGTGGACTTTAAACAGAACACCAACGTCTATAAATCTAAGCGCTACCCTACCTCATGAATAGATATATGAAGAAAAACAGAGGCTTCGCCAGCACATGTATAGACCAGGCTGCATGGATGTACAGGGTCTCAAGACACCATATGGTATATCCAGTCACCTTGAAGCGGATGAGTTTTCCTACACATCCCACTGGGCACATACTGGTTGAATCAACATTGTTTCCACGTCATTTTAAGGAAATTATGTTGACCCAACGTGGAATAGACGTTGAAATGACGTCTGTGGGATGACTGTCCACACTGTATGAGGCATAGGCAAAAACCACAAACATCCTCTCCCTTTCCTCCTCAGATCAAAATCGAACAAGGTCGGTCACATATAGAATACATATTGTAGAGAAACACTTTTACCGATACAATTTTTGTCAGATTTGTCCATCAATAAGCTCAGAGAACAAGTGTACATTTCCATTATGGACATGAATGGGTTAAATACAAAGGAAAGATTTCCCTTACATCTTTGTCTCCTCAAGTTGCAGGAAGATGAGACTATGATGACCACTGTCCAGGATCTAAGACAGAAAACAGGGCAGAAATGGAAACTCACTGAAACTGATTTAGGCAGATAGGCAGGCAGGCAGACAAATACATCCAGCATTTCACACCATGGGGTGTTATAGCTCCGGCTCTGACACTGGCTCTGACAGATATGCATTCCCTTCCCTCTAATTATCACACGGGCGATGACCCAAACTCATTAAACGCCCACGGATAATAAAACCTTGATTGGTGGAGGTCGTCTCCTCCTCCAGACGCCGGGAACACTGTCGCTCCCTCCGATGAGCTGAAAACCCTGGTTAATCAACGAGAAGCCAGCTGCCTCACACATGGAGGAATTTTGATCTCAGATGATCAGGGAACCTGTGAGCGGAAATGTTAACTTTAGATGGAAAGAGTCTAGAGGGTATATACACTATATATACAAAAGTATGTGGACACCCCTTCAAATTAGTGAATTCGGCTATTTCAGCCACACCCGTTGCTGACAGGTATATAGATAGATAGATAGATAGATAGATAGATAGATAGATAGATAGATAGATAGATAGATAGATAGATAGATAGATAGATAGATAGATAGATAGATAGATAGATAGATAGATAGATAGATAGATAGATAGATAGATAGATAGATAGATAGATAGATAGATAGATAGATTGGCAGTATAATGGCCTTACTGAAGAGCTCAGTGACTTTCAATGCGGCACCATCAACTGTAAGTGCTGTTATTGTGATGTGGAATCGTCTAGGAGCAACAACGGCTCAGCTGTGAAGTGGTAGGCCACACAAGCTCACAGAACTGGACCGCCGAGACCTGAAGCGCGTAGCATGTAAAAATCGTCTGTCCTCGGTTGCAATACTCACTTCCAAGTTCCTATTTTTCTCTGGAAGCAACGTCAGGACAAGAACTGTTCGTCGGGAGCTTCATAAAATAGGTTTCCATGCCTGAGCAGCCGTACGCAAGCAGTGGAAACGGGAAATGGTTTGTCGAGATCGGTGTGGAAGAACTTGACTGGCCTTCACAGAGCCCTGACATAAACGCCATCAAACACTTTTGGGGATGAATTGGAACGCCGATGTCACGTTCGGGTGTGTAGAGAGACCAAGGCGCAGCGTAGCGATAGTTCGACATGTTTATTGAACTGAATAAACTGGATAACGAACTATCGCTACGCTGCGCCTTGGTCTCTCTACACACCCGAACGTGACAGAATGAACCACCACCCGACCAAGCAGCGTAATACGGGAGCAAAGGAGAAGAAGAGAGGACAGCGGCGTAATCGAGGAAATGGAGGTAATGGAGCCCGTAGTCAATTCCAAGAAAATTTCGGGGGGGGGGGGGGGGGGGGGCTATGGGGATGGTCTGGCTACGAAGAGGACGCGCCAGTACCACTCTCCATGTGGAATACGGTGGAGAAGGAGGAAGAGGAATACCTGAAGGGGGTATATAGTAGAATTATGGAACTGTGTAGGTGAAATTGGGAGGAGTGTGAGAACGAGCGGAAGGAGCTGGAGCTAAAGGTGCCCACGGTGTGCATTCCCAGTCCGGGTCGTTCGATGCCCACATCCCACGCCGAGTCTCCAGTGCGCCTCCCCACTCCGGTATGTTCCATGCCGGCTTCCGGTATGTGCTCTGAAGTGCGCGTCACCAGTCCGGTGCAACCTACGCCGGTTTCACGTGTCAGAACTCCAGTGCCAGAGCAGTCCGTTCCATCGGTGCCCAGTCCGGGTCCGGCCGTCTGCTACACTCCAGTGACAGAGCAGTCCGTTCCACCGGTGCCCAGTCTGGGTCCGGCCGTCTGCTACACTCCAGTGTCAGAGCAGTCCGCTCCACCGGTGCCCAGTCTGGGTCAGGCCGTCTGCTACACTACAGTGCCAGAGCAGTCCGCTCCACCGGTGCCCAGTCCGGGTCCGGCTGTCTGCTACACTCCAGTGCGCCTCTCCAGTCCGGTAAGCTCAGTACCGGCTCCCCGCACTCGCCCTGAGGTGCGTGTTATTAGTCCGGTGCCACCAGTGCCGACTCCACGCACTAGGCTTCAAGTGCGCGTCTCCAGTCCGGTACGTCCTGTGCCTGCTCCCCGCACTAGCCCTGAGGTGCGTGTTATTAGTCCGGTGCCACCAGTGCCGACTCCACGCACCAGGCTTCAAGTGCGCGTCTCCAGTCCGGTACGTCCTGTGCCTGCTCCCCTCACTCGCCCTGAGGTGCGTGTTATTAGTCCGGTGCCACCAGTGCCGACTCCACGCACTAGGCTTCAAGTGCGCGTCTCCAGTCCGGTACGTCCTGTGCCTGCTCCCCGCACTAGCCCTGAGGTGCGTGTTATTAGTCCGGTGCCACCAGTGCCGACTCCACGCACCAGGCTTCAAGTGCGCGTCTCCAGTCCGGTACGTCCTGTGCCTGCTCCCCTCACTCGCCCTGAGGTGCGTGTCATTAGTCCGGTGCCACCTGTGCCGACTCCACGCACCAGGCTTCAAGTGCGCGTCTCCAGTCCGGTACGTCCCGTGCCGACTCCCCGCACCCGACCTCCAGTTCGTGTGCCCAGCCAGGTGCCTCCAGTGCCGGCTCCACGCACCAGGCCTCCAGTGCGCCTCTCCAGTCCGGTACGTCCCGTGCCGGCTCCCCGCACCCGACCTCAAGTGCGTGCGCCCAGCCAGGTACCTCCAGTGCCGGCTCCACGCACCAGACCGCCGGTGCGCCTCCCCAGCCCGGAGCCTCCCGTGATGGTCGACAGCCCGGAGCCTCCTGTGATGGTCGACAGCCCGGAGCCTCCCGTGATGGTCGACAGCCCGGAGCCTCCCGTGATGGTCGACAGCCCGGAGCCTCCCGTGATGGTCGACAGCCCGGAGCCTCCCGTGATGGTCGACAGCCCGGAGCCTCCCGTGATGGCCGACAGCCCGGAGCCTCCCGTGGTGGTCCACAGGCCGGAGTCGCCTGCCACACCGGTGCCCAGTCCTGGCCCGGTTATTTGCCCCGCTCCATGACCTGAGCCTTTTGCCCCACCATGGTCATTTCCAGGACCGGTGGGTTACCCCTTTAAATGGCCTGAGTTGCCTGCCACACCGGTGCCCAGTCCGGGCCCAGTAGAAATGAGGAGGAAGATATCCACTTCGCCGGGGCCGGAACCGCCACCGGCGATGGTTATTGTTGGATGTTTTTTCCTCCCTGACCCTTCCCTCATGTTTTTGTTTGTTTTTCTTGTGGCCGGGAGTCCGCGCCTTTGAGGGGGGGTACTATCAGGCTCTCTATATTTCTATGGTCAGAGTCTGGCAGATCTAGTATTTCTACGTCTGTGTGGTGTTGTGTGTGGGATCCCTAATTAGAGGCAGCTGCAGTGCATTACCTCTAATTAGGGATCCTACTTATATGTCTGTGTTCCACTCCCTTGGCGTGGTTCATTGTTGTATGTTGTCCCGTGTCGTGAGTACGTGTGTTTCTGTTATTATATTGCATATTTGTTATTTTGTATAGTTCGTTATTCCAGTTTATTCCTTTTAATAAACGATGTCGAACTATCGCTACGCTGCGCCTTGGTCTCTCTACACACCCGAACGTGACAGCCGACTACATGCCAGGCATAATCGGCCAACATCCGTGCCTGACCTCACTAATGCTTGTGGCTGAATGGAAGCAAGTCCCCGCAACAATGTTCCAACATCTAGCTGAAAGCCTTCCCAGAAGAGTGGAGGCTGTTATAGCAGCAAAGGGGGGACCAACTCCATATTAATGCCCATGATTTTTGAATGAGATGTTTGACAAACAGGTGTCCACATACTTTTGGTTATGTAGTCTATATTGTACATTGTTTACTGTCTAATGGTGGTACACTCACCATTGAGAGAAGATTGGAAACCCAAAGTTACCAACACAATGGTGCAGCACTCTGCAATATATACTGTATCTTACACTTTCCCTTGTAAAATACCAGGTATCACCTCCCATCTCTGATTCTGCCTGCCTTCGGCACCCGCATCTATCTGCTATGTTTGCCAGTGCTTTCCCCAGTGATTGTTTCAACAGTGTGGCCTGTAAGAGTACATGAATACATGTTTTGACATAAAGTAAGTCTGATTTGGTGTTCATTTTAGTGTGGCATCATGCTGGCTATAGTGATCTGTTCAACGCTAAAGCTAGGAGGTTGTTTTATACAGCTTAAGGATTAGGTTTAGGGTTTTGAGGTTAAGGTTAGGGTTAGGGTTAAGGTTAGATTAAGGGCTAGGGGTATGGTTTAGAATTAGGGGTTAGGGAAATTCTGATTTTTAATGGTCAAACATTTTTACTCCCTAAAAGGTCAAGAGAAAGTTCATGAAAATAAAGCTGTGTGTATGTCTGTGTGTCTGTGTGTGTGCTGTGTGTATGTCTGTGTGTCTGCGTGTGTGCTGTGTGTATGTCTGTGTGTCTGCGTGTGTGCTGTGTGTATGTCTGTGTGTCTGTGTGTGTGGTGTGTGTATGTCTGTGTGTATGTGTGTGTGTCTGTGTGTCTGTGTGTGTGGTGTGTGTATGTCTGTGTGTCTGTGTGTGTGGTGTATGTATGTCTGTGTGTCTTTGTGTGTGCTGTGTGTATGTCTGTGTGTCTGTGTGTGTGGTGTGTGTATGTCTGTGTGTGTGTGCTGTGTGTATGTCTGTGTGTGTGTGCTGTGTGTATGTCTGTGTGTGTGTGCTGTGTGTATGTCTGTGTGTCTGTGTGTTTGTCTCTGTCTGTGTGTGTGTGTGTTTGTCTCTGTCTGTGTGTGTGTGTGTTTGTCTGTGTGTGTGTGTTTGTCTGTGTGTGTGTGTGTGTGTGTGTGTGTGTGTGTGTGTGTGTGTGCGCATGTGCGTTTCCTTCGAGTGCTCTCTTTTTACAGGACCCTCTGAGACCTGTATCTAGATGGAGGCAGGAGTGAGAGATGAGACAAACATAGGGAGAGAGGAAGGGGAGGGGGAAGGAGCGAGTGAGGGAGGAAAAGCTAAGTGAAGCTCCCTCTCCTCCGTCTCCCCCCTCTCCTCCGTCTCCCCCTTCTCCTCCGTCTCTCCCCTCTCCTCCTTCTCTCCCCTCTCCTCTGTCTCTCCCCTCTCCTCCGTCTCCCCCCTCTCCTCTGTCTCTCCCCTCTCCTCCGTCTCCCCCCTCTCCTCCGTCTCTCCCCTCTCCTCCTTCTCTCCCCTCTCCTCCGTCTTTCCCCTGTCTCCCCCCTCTCCTCCGTCTCTCCTCCTTCTCTCCCCTCTCCTCCGTCTTTCCCCTGTCTCCCCTCTCTCCCCTCTCCTCCGTCTCCCCCTCTCCTCCGTCTCTCCCCTCTCCTCCGTCTCTCCCCCCTCCTCCCCTTTTCATCCCATCTCACACACCTCTCCGAGCACATGATCTGGACAGCAAATCGACCACACAGCAAGGTCGATGGATGGTACATCACATTGATGGTACAGCACACTCGTTTTTACAAGCAGCCAAACGGTGTAGCTCAGACACAAGGAGGCTGGGACTGAAGTGATAAGCACCCTGACAGTGCAGATAACGAGAGTATGAAAATGTAGAGAGAAAGAGAGAGAGAGAGAGAGAGAGAGAGAGAGAGAGAGAGAGAGAGAGAGAGAGAGAGAGAGAGAGAGAGAGAGATGAAAAAGAGAGAACATAAAATCCACAGCCAATGAACCTCTCCACTTAGCATGACATGTACTACACACACACATACGGACTTTCAGCTCCCTCCAAAGATTTTCTATTGGGTTCAGGTCTGGAGACTGGCTAGGCCACTCCAGGACCTTGAGATGCTTCTTACGGAGCCACTCCTTAGTTGCCCTGGCTGTGTGTTTCGGGTCATTGTCATGCTGGAAGACCCAGCCACGACCCATCTTCAATGCTTTTGAAGTGAAATTATCTGTCTGTAAACAATTGTTGGAAAAGTTACTTGTGTCATGCACAAAGTAGATGTCCTAACCGACTTGCCAAAACTATAGTTTGTTAACATGAAATCTGTGGAGTGGTTGAAAAATGAGTTTTAATGACTTCAACCTAAGTGTATGTAAACTTCCGACTTCAACTGTGTTATCAGTTAATTAATCTACTTAATTGTAAAGCCTAACAAGGCTTTAAGAAATGAAGACAATATAAATATAAAGGCCTATCATAGGCTACCCTTTCTAGGAACAATATGCTATTGTTAATGAAGGGCAATCATTCAAATTAGGTCAAATGAATGTAACACTGGATAATCATTAGAATTAAGTCAAATGAATGTAACACTGGAAATGTGCAATCCAATCTCGTAATGTAATGTGATGTAATAGACTAGACTATTTAAAACATCTAATTCAAGAATGATTGACAATAAGTAATTGTAATCTAATTAAAATGTTGATTTATAATAATTAGTTCATTACCTTAATGCATCTCTACAGCCTATAGGCATTAACAAAATATTCATAAAAATATGATTAGGCCTCTCATAGACTAGGCCTTGTAGAAAGAGGGTCAGTCAAGTTAGGTCTGTGAAATTAATGTATTATTGGAAAAAATACATAAATCCAGCCATAGAGTATAACCTATCATCATAAACATTAAAAATGTAGTTTATTACAGGCACAATTAGAAGCATCAATCTATATAGAGCAAGCGTGACTAAATTGGAGGCCAGTAACTTTGCTCACCGCATCCTCCTTCCATTGTCTGGTCTGGCTGCCACGAAAAGCCCCAACCTTAGAGACAGTCAATCACATCATTGTGGAGCTGCTGATCTGCATGATGTGTGTGTGCCACTGGTGATGTACTGTGCTGGACCTGCTAGCTGTTCTCGGCTGGATATCATCACTTCAAACGCATTCCGTCGTGGTGGCCTACTACTACTGGTAGTACCGGTAAAATGTAAGTTATAAATCGCAAATCACCATATACAGTGGGGAGAACAAGTATTTGATACACTGCCGATTTTGCAGGTTTTCCCACTTACAAAGCATGTAGAAGTCTGTAATTTTTATCATATGTACCCTTCAATTGTGAGTGACGGAATCTAAAACAAAAATCCAGAAAATCACATTGTATGATTTTTAAGTAATTAATTTGCATTTTACTGCATGACATAAGTATTTGATACATCAGAAAAGCAGAACTTAATATTTGGTACAGAAACCTTTGTTTGCAATTACAGAGATCATACGTTTCCTGTAGTTCTTGACCAGGTTTGCACACACTGCAGCAGGGATTTTGGCCCACTCCTCCATACAGACCTTCTCCAGATCCTTCAGGTTTCGGGGCTGTCGCTGGGCAATACAGACTTTCAGCTCCCTCCAAAGATTTTCTATTGGGTTCAGGTCTGGAGACTGGCTAGGCCACTCCAGGACCTTGAGATGCTTCTTACGGAGCCACTCCTTAGTTGCCCTGGCTGTGTGTTTCGGGTCGTTGTCATGCTGGAAGACCCAGCCACGACCCATCTTCAATGCTCTTACTGAGGGAAGGAGGTTGTTGGCCAAGATCTCGCGATACATGGCCCCATCCATCCTCCCCTCAATACGGTGCAGTCGTCCTGTCCCCTTTGCAGAAAAGCATCCCCAAAGAATTATGTTTCCACCTCCATGCTTCACGGTTGGGATGGTGTTCTTGGGGTTGTACTCATCCTTCTTCTTCCTCCAAACACAGCGAGTGGAGTTTAGACCAAAAAGCTCTATTTTTGTCTCATCAGACCACATGACCTTCTCCCATTCCTCCTCTGGATCATCCAGATGGTCATTGGCAAACTTCAGACGGGCCTGGACATGCGCTGGCTGGAGCAGGGGGACCTTGCGTGCGCTGCAGGATTTTTATCCATGACGGCGTAGTGTGTTACTAATGGTTTTCTTTGCGACTGTGGTCCCAGCTCTCTTCAGGTTATTGACCAGGTCCTGCCGTGTAGTTCTGGGCTGATCCCTCACCTTCCTCATGATCATTGATGCCCCACGAGGTGAGATCTTGCATGGTGCCTCAGACCGAGGGAGATTGACCGTCATCTTGAACTTCTTCCATTTTCTAATAATTGCGGCAACAATTTTTGCCTTCTCACCAAGCTGCTTGCCTATTGTCCTGTAGCCCATCCCAGCCTTGTGCAGGTCTACAATTTTATCCCTGATGTCCTTACACAGCTCTCTGGTCTTGGCCATTGAGGAGAGGTTGGAGTCTGTTTGATTGAGTGTGTGGACAGGTGTCTTTAATACAGGTAACGAGTTCAAAGAGGTGCAGTTAATACAGGTAATGAGTGGAGAACAGGAGGGCTTCTTAAAGAAAAACTAACAGGTCTGTGAGAGCCGGAATTCTTACTGGTTGGTAGGTGATCAAATACTTATGTCATGCAATAAAATGCAAATTAATTACTTAAAAATCATACAATGTGATTTTCTGGATTTTTGTTTTAGATTCAGTCTCTCACAGTTGAAGTGTACCTATGATAAAAATTACAGATCTCTACATGCTTTGTAAGTAGGGAAACCTGCAAAATAGGCAGTGTATCAAATACTTGTTCTTCCCACTGTAGCTGACACACTTCAATTTCATCAATCATTTTGACTTTAATTTGGTTGTCCAAAATACTATCAGCTTGCACTGCATCTTAGCTGATGAATGCCTTGATCTCTGGTTCAATTACATTGTCTATTAATTGCTTGTAATAGATCTGAAAATGATGCAATAACCATCAGCCATGACGGCATGAGAGAGAGATTAAACATCTACACGTCGCCTGCAGGTGCGAGCACGTGTGTTTCACTGTCCAATCCGAGGCTGGAACATGATCTGAGCGCGTGATCTGAGGCTGTTTGGTCTCCTGCGCATCACCTTGGGAAAGCCTCAAGGGAGAGCGGACAGTGCATTATATACGAAAAATAGAAACATTCATCATCAAAAGTGTAAAACTGATTCTTTGCTAAAGGAGGGAAATGTTCATTTTCCAGCATCATATGGATCATTGGAAAAAGTGTTCCCTCTTCGACGATTAGCGTCCGTAGTACATTTGTTTTGGATGAAGCGTTGCAAAGTTGTTACTCGCAGACAAACAGGTATTGGCAGTCAACACAAATCTACAGGTTTTACTTGTATTGCAGCGGGTTGAAATTCTGTGACAAATGCTGTTGCGGACATGAACTGCTTCAGTGATGTGTCATGTTGTCCCTGTTGAGTAGCCTTGGAGGGTTGGAGTGAGGGAAACTATAATTTTGTCAATCTGATCCAGAGGAATTGTGTTGTAGGCCTATTGTATGTGATTGCTTTTGGGGAAGTGGACTCTCTTGGTACTATCAGTCTGAAATACTGTGGGGAAACAAACAGTCATGCCTCTGCAAATCGACATTGGAATTTTTCTAGGTCCAAGTTCAATTTATCTCTGTGCAAGTGAACATGACCTATCTTCCACAGTATAAAAATCACCTCATGAGGATTGAAAGGTGTGCTGCATGAAGAATATGTCTTAAATCGAGAACAACTGATGACATTTTGCGTATGTATTACTTTGACCGTAAGTTGCATCTTGTAAAACAATTCTCTTCTTTCTCACAAATTCTCTACACTTTCAAGCTGTGTTAAATTCCAGTAAATTAAGATATTGGATTTTAAATGATCCACTACTGTTATGAGAAGATTTCAGTTTGTCTGGCCCTAACCACCACCGTCATTCAGATGCCTCTCAGTTTGTCTGACCCCTAACCACCACCGTCATTCAGACGCCTCTGGCCATGTTATAAATATTCTCTTTCTTCTTTTCAGGGAAAAACATGTGATTGTGACAAACAGTTGTCATAACTAGCAATGCTCTGAAGAAGCACATCATGTTACTCTGATATACTTGTTCTGATCTTGTTTAGCTAAACTCATCTGATTGATTACTCAGTGGTATCTGCCAGTTTTACCAGCTGTGTCTGGCTATGCTAGCTATGCTTTTCAGTGCACAGAAGTCTTGATAGCTTAGCCACAATATAATCGTTATTGCATATAGACAGTGGCTTTATAAGGCAATGGGAGAAATATATTTAAGATGAAGTACTGTTTCATTTTGAGGACTTCATCTGAACAGTGTTAAGCGTTAATGTACTCTGCATACAAAGTGGAGACACAATACACTCAGCAGCATTTCATTACCGGGACCAAGCGCAATCTCAATCCTGGGCTATGGACTTGGACGTTGGCCCAGAGAAGTAACTGTGATCAATGACCCTATGTTCGCCACTGCACATTAACATTTCATCTTTGGTGTGAGAGGCCTGGACTCCTTGGAGAGAAGAGACACATAATGGAAGTGTTGTTCTGGAATATGAATGCTGCAGAGACTGTGTGCAAAGCACTCCTGGATTTTTCTAACACTGATTCAGTGTCAGTTTTCTGGGTGAGAAATTCCCTCCAAAAATCGCTAGGGCGACCAATCTTCACCTCTACCTCATCTTCACCTCACCTTCCTGCCAACACGGGGGGCCCATGCCATAGATAAGGCACATCTTTGCCACTTATTAAGACAGCAGTGGGGCTCCGGAAACGCATTTTCATTTCCAAAAGAAATTAAGATGAACACCTTGCTTCGCCTGGGCATTTCTCAAGGTTCGATAAGCTTCCCCAGAAACAGATAATGGGATATTAACTCTGCGCGGGGCTAGCCCTGGCTGCCATCTTTCTCTCATGAAACATTCAGAAAATGAGGCATCTGGCTAGGCGCCTCAGCAACTGAACACCACGGATGACCAGCATCTGATTGTAATGCGTTGGGATTAGCACCACATGTTCCTTCGCTAGCACCCTTGTAGGACATTAAATTTCAATTTTGACCCTGCTTATTTATTTGGTTCCCCTGCTGCCCACCCACTGGCAATCTTAACAAAGGGAATACAGTCCTGCTTTTATTTCTAAAAGCCTGTTGTAGTTTAGACTGACTATATAAAGAAGATATGCGTGGAGTCCATTTTGACAGGATGTTCTATGTGGAGATGTTTTAAACCGCTCTTAAACAGTTGGAACCAACCTCCCTTTTTTCTGTCCTCTCTAACCTTGAGACCGTACCCAGTCGTAAACATTGTTGTCCTTCCCTTCCCCCCCCTCACACAGCAATAACTGAGGGGAGATGTAATCGCTTGATTTGGTCTCTTTCTGCTTTTCTGTCATATGCATCTGCTACACCAGTCTGGCTTGTCTCTTTTTCAGCAGTCTGGGCATGCATGGTTACCCACATTAAGTCATCTGTTCCTGCTGACACTTATCCATGCTCTCTGCCCACTCATTGTTTGTTCTCATGCTGGCTCATTGTTTATTTACTAGTCGTCCTTTATAACTTGGGTCTTATTGATACAAAAGTGAAATATTAGCTTTTGTCTGAAGGAAATTCCAAAGCTAATTTGACCTATGCGCTAACAAGGCTTTTCAGCACAAACAGCTTGACTACTGCTACATTACTGTAGCTTTATTGATCTGCTGTACTTCAACAACAGATACAGTACTCACACTGAATGGGTCGATTAGGATTCAAACCTTCTCTCAAACAGATTAATTCATACTCTTAGAGTAGGTTTAACCCATTAATGTACCTGATCATGCAAACATGTTTTTTCATGTAATACATCATCCCATTCCACTCGCTACCGTAATAACAGTCATTATCTACATCCGCTTCCCACCAGGGTTGCGTTTAGCTGTCGTGACTGGGCTCCCCATACATTAAAAGCAGTGTGGTCTTTCATCAGGTGCATAAGTGGCTCCCCAGGGGCCGTTGGAGGGCTTTTTGAACCACATTAGCCTCTCATGACAACGCTAGAAAAGTGGTATCATAGCCTGGACGATTCGCCGTTGAAGTGCACGTAGCGTAGTGTAAAACCACTTGTGTTAACTGATATCCACTGTGGAGTTTGTCTCTTAAATAGGAGCCATCCCTCAACAATATGGATTGAAGTGGAGAGGAGAGAGGATGACTCAAAGGGAGAATAGACAGGCAGTTGTTGACAAGTGCAAAAATAACAAAATACATAGGGGAGCGAGAAATATGAGCACACTGTTGTATGCAGATAGAGGATGGAAATGCAGGGGTTTTGATGTGCATAGAAAGTGCATGTTGGTTCCAAAATGTCATGTTTAAAAATCGAATCGACAAAACAGAAAAATACAGAGCACCCAAAAAGCCATGATGACAAGTTAATCCTTGCAGCTTTTTGGTTTGGAAAGGGATTTGCTTGCGATATGTGCCGTGGGAAGGGATATGTTAGGATGAAGACCATAGTCTCAAAAGGGGTTTTGTCTCACATCTTGGTCTAAATGAGTGATAAATTATCTTGGTCTAAATCTTGGCATGATACTGTTCTCTTTAAGGAGTTGCCAACGCTCATTAATAAGGTTAATTGGCACAGAACTCGTGCTTTATCTGCCTTGTTGTGTTGTGGTCGATGCTGATGCTAAGTCTGCGTTCATTGGGGTGGCAGGTAGCCGAGTGGTTAGAGTGTTGGGCCTGTAACCGAAAGGTTGCTTGATCGAATCCCCGAGCTGACAAGGTAAAAATCTGTAGTTCCACCCCTGAACAAGGCAGAACCCACTGTTCCTAGGCTGTCATTGTAAAAAATAATTTGTTCTTAACTGACTTGTCTGGTTAAATGAAAAAGGTTCTAAATGGCATCCTATATACTGTAGTTCACTACTTTTGAATGGACCCAAGTCAAAAGTAGGGAAAGGGAAAAGAGCATGATTTGGGACGCATCATAGGAGTGGTTGAGGCTCATAGGGTCTGTGATTATTATAACACTTCACTTATCATTAGCCCTAAATGGCCAGATGAGTTGACATTGTAGACATTTAGCAGACGCTCTTATCCAGAACAACTTACTGTAGTGAGAGGATACGTTTTATTTTTCTAGGGATGTGCATCGTTCCCTTTCAAGGCGGTTTGATACACTTCTAGATTCTGGGCTCCGATACGATACAGGAACGATGTGTTTTAGTTTGTAACAATTCGGTGCGATTCGGTTTGATTAGAGAACGAATCGATGCGGTTTGGTTCGACGCGATACGATTTCATTCACTCACATTTGTTGCATAAACACATTCATTTCTCTAAATTAAAATCTGCTGCTGATGGAGCTCATGAGCTGAGCTTGATCTGTCTGAGCTGACTGTGTGTGTGTGTGTGTGTGTGTGTGTGTGTGTGTGTGTGTGTGTGTGTGTGTGTGTGTGTGTGTGTGTGTGTGTGTGTGTGTGTGTGTGTGTGAGTAAGTAAGTAAATGATGTATGACTATGGGGTATACTATGTACTGTAGGCACCTGATCTGAGCCACAAGGAAGACTTAGGCATCTACCACCCCACTACCACTATCAGCTTAGGGGGGACGCAATGTAGCCTGTTTGGTCCCCCACTTTGGTTCTGAAATCATCATCACCCACTAATTAACTTGTCATTTTTGCAGATGAAGTGTTTGAGCTAGTAATGTATCAATATTTATTGTTTACAAATTAGCTATGACAGCCAATGAATATGTAGCACAACTTTGGATTTACCCCCCCCATCTCAAAAATTAAATGGTTTTGACCATTTGGACGTTTTTAGTGATCTTCTTTTTCCTGCTTTTTCCCGCCTCGCAAAAGTGATTCCTCGTTATGAAATGATCATTTTTGCCCTGTATATCTAAAAGGCACCATATACAACCAAAACTATTGTTGATGGTGAAGCTGAACAATCTAAATAAAAGTCCTGTTCAGAAGGTTACATGCTTAATTTGACACTGAAGGAGAGGACGAATCAGCTGTCACAAAAGGGAACTTAGGAAGAAAGTAATACGAGCCACAACAAAAAACGGTGAATCGTTACATCCCTATACATTTCCTATACAGCTGAGTCGCTTTTCTTTCACACAGGTATCATTGATTTGTTAAATGTGTATACACGTGCCAGAAGAATGTTGTTGTCAGGCTCTGGCCATAGGGAAGCCTTTGGCTCATCTATTTAGCCATGGTCAGAGCCTGACAGATGTGGTTCATTGACTCAAATGCCACAGATGTAGAAGGAGTGTTTGTGCCTACACTAGGCACACTGTAAGTACTTGGTCTTGTTTTGTGAGTTCTGCATTTAGTATTTTTATTAAAACTAATATGTCAAACTACAACTACGCTGTGCCTTGGTCTGCCTTCACACCACATCGTGACAGTTGTTTTGGACCTTAAGGTTACTGGGCTTAATTGAATGGAGCTCTGAATGTCTTAGATTTTCATAATGTTGGTCATAATGGGAATGTTTCCTTGGTCACTGTTTCTCAAATCAGAGTAAAGGTAACCCCAGAGTTACGCAATCTAGCTCATAGGTTACTTGGGGAAATGAACTGTAATGGCAAATTATGTGTTTAGCTGCATTCTTTGTAACTTGTACAGTATATTAAGCCATGTTTACTCTATGTAGCTGATCTGTATATGCATATTATTACTAAAAGGAAATGTTAATTTACTGACTGACTTCAATTTGAATTGACCCCAACCCTGCTGTATGGCTAGCATTCAATCAATGCACTATATATACAATGTTTACTTAAAAACACAGAGGTCATATGCAATTAACAATGTGCTTAAACATACATGCAATGTGACTCGACTCTAATAGAAACCGTATTGATGGCCTCTTTAATTGTTACTGTCTGCAGAGGCAGTGACACAGGGATTGGGACTGTCATTAGCCTATGACGTTCGACGGGCACAGAGGTCATTTGGATCGATACAACTGTCCATCACTGAGATAACGAGGGAGGGAGAGAGAAAGCTGGAGAGAGAGATGGAGAGAATAGAGAGAAATGAGAGAAGGTTCCATGAGATAGAGAGATAGAACTCTTAGGAGCCAGAGAGAGAAATGAGAGAGAGAGAGACAGAAAGGAGGAAGAGAGAGAGAGAAGTGACTCAGTATACCTCACCACCTTCACTAATATAGCCTGCTATTTTACTGAAGCTGCACTGAACCAAACCATAAACTCAACATGCAACAATTTCAAAGCTTTTACTGAGTTACAGTTAATTTAAGGAGATCAGTCAATTGAAATAAATAAATTAGGCCCTAATCTATGGATTTCAAATGACTGGGAATACAGATATGTATTGGTCACAGATACCTTAAAGGTATGGGCGTGGATCAGAAAACCAGTCAGTATCTGGTGTGACCTAAGGCTGTGGCGGACATTACATTATTGGGTTATTGTCATGCAACAGCCTGCCGGTCTCATGGTAACTGACCATTAATTAACATAAACACACTTAACATCGCAGAGCCGCATAAACTCTGCTGATGTGCACTTTTGGAACATCTAATATTAATTTAATATACACCATCACAATAAATCCATGATTTTATTTTAGGCCGGTCTAAAGAAACATGATATGTGAAATGTATTTCAGAAGAACAGAATTAGTTGGCCTACTGTATGTTATCTGGCTATGCTCCATGCCATGGGCTGTACTGTAGGCTTATTAATTTAGCTGACTGATATGCTTATAAGTCCCATATCATTATTTTATATTACGATTTCATAGTAAGAAGAATATAATTAAACTCAGCAGAATATAAAATATTTTTTTCACTCAGGATCAAGAGTGTACATATGAAGTGGCTAGGATGAGTGTAAAAGTTTCAAACAGGTCCTATACACTATAACTAGAGTTATTTGGCAACTTTAATTGTGAAAGATACAAACCATAGAATGCCTTAGCAATCAAAATAGTTATGGGCTCTGTTCCTTGCCTCAGGCTGCATATGCTGTTCTCTCAGTGATCATATTTTCACCCACCAGGCTATTCTCAATTTAACCTTGTGTTTTCTAAGAGAATGAAGGCCACTTTCCTGATGGTTCATTTCACTCATGTAGGGTAGGCTACTCGGGTTATTTTGCTGCATGACAGGTGATATCCACCCAAACTCTGTATGCATGGGCTCTCCAACACTGTTCCTGCAGCTACCCAGTGCTTCATTTGGGAAACCAAGTGAAATCTGTTCGGGAACATCGATAGTAGATAGTAACATGTTTTCACTGCGCACTGTGTTGAGATATTCTGTAGCTAAAGGTAATGTCAGCCTATTATGAAAATATAAAAAATGCCCTATTACTAGGCTAGACCAATTATGTTTTTCAGTCTTGTTTAATATGCGGTAGGCTATGTCTTGTACAGTATAATGGCACAATCATTATTTACGTTTTTCAGACTTGGGCTCTCATATACTGTAGGCCTATGCATATGTATAAGCTCTAATATACATATGTTTTTTTTTTAATCATCACCTTAGAAAAGCCCTGCCCATTTCATTGTGTTAGGCTTTGAAACAACATCCACAAAGACCATGATTTCCACTCAGATTCAACCTGTTGTTGAACTTTAGTGACTCATGATGCCGGTGTGACGGTAATATAGTCACCGCAACCGCCCTGGTGTGACCCCCATTTGCCTCATGCAGTGCAACACATCTCCTTCGCATAGAGTTCATCAGGCTGTTGATTGTGGCCTGTGAAATGTTGTCCCACTCCTCTTCAATGGATATTGGCGGCTACTGGAACACGATGTAATACACGTCGATCCAGAGCATCCCAAACATGCTCAATGGGTGACATGTCTGGTGAGTATGCAGGCCATGGAAGAACTGGGACATTTTCAGCTTCAAGGAATTGTGTACAGATCCTTGCAACATGGGGCCGTGCATTATCATGCTGAAACACGAGGTGATGGCGGCGGATGAATGGCACGACAATGGGTCTCAGGATCTCATCGCGGTATCTCTGTGCATTCAAATTTCCATCGATAAAATGCAATTGTGTTCGTTATCCATAGCTTATGTTTGCCCATACCATAACCCCACCGCCACCATGGGGCACACTGTTCACAACGATGACATCAGAAAACTGCTCGCCCACACAACGGAACAGTTGAAACCGGGATTCATCCGTGAAGAGCACACTTCTCTAGCGTGACATTGGCCATTGAAGGTGAGCATTTGCCCTGCACGCAGATGAGCTTCCCTGAGAGGGTTTCTGACAGTTTGTGCATGAATTCGTCGGTTGTGCAAACCCACAGTTTCAACAGCTGTCTGGGTAGCAAGTCTCAGACAATCCCACAGGTGAAGAAGCCGGATGTGGAGGTACTGGGCTGGCATGGTTACATGTGGTCTGCGGTTGTGAGGCCGGTTGGAAATACTGCCAAATTCTCTAAAACAATGCTGGAGGCGGCTTATGGTAGAGGAATTAACATTAAATTCTCTGGCAACAGCTCTGGTGGACATTCCTGCAGTCAGCATGCCAATTGCACGCTCCCTCAAAACTGTAGACATCTGTGGCATTGTGTTGCCTTTTATTGTCCCCAGCAAAAGCTGCACCTGTGTAATGATCATAAAATGGCTGCTGTGGCATCAGCTGGGTGCTACAATGTGGGGAATCTCACCTCATTCACCACCAATGAGATGAGATTCTCCCCACTTTGGACACCTGGAAAAGCACTATATATCCAAGGAATTACTCTAGTTATTATGTATTATACATGAATTAGCCATTTCATACCATTAGGCTAGGAAAGGTCTTCCTTATCACTGAGGGAGGGAGTGGACATTGCATGCACTTTCCTCAAACAAAGTCGTGGTGGGTTTTTTTCAGCAACAGCTTTGCGTTCTCATCAGCATTGAAAAAGCAGCAGTGCCGCGAGGCCTTTTGAGGAGAAGTTCTGGTGCATCAGCTTTATAAAGAGATTAGAGGAATTACAGCCCCAAGGACACAGCAAATGACTTGCTCTAATGACTACAGGGGGTAAGGGAGAGGTAAGCTTATCACAAACCAGGAACTATTGTTTTGTAGGTATTGGATTTTTTTTACACACCAAAAATACAGCTATCAAAAACAGAAAAACAATCTCAACCTTTCTCTGGTCATCAAATTTCATCAGTATTCTAGTCCACAGTCTGCCATTTTATTGCAGTAGATATCGCTGGGGTTTCGCTGATGGGTGAAACTGAAATCTTTGTCATGACAACCACTTATTGCTCCTCAGAGGGAAAAAGACGCGGGTAAGCACTGAGATTGCGTGGAAGTGACAAATTTCAATGAAGTAAAACCGGAATCCCTCGCGGAGGTCTTTCAAATTAATAGTCCAGGCAAGAAGTCAAAGCAATCATTCTTGTAGGGCTGTCGACAAAGGGGGGGCTGTAGCTGTATAATGAATGTCCCCAGAGGGGATGCTACCTGGGCTGCAGATCGATTGAGTGGCCAACAGAAAATAACCCAGTGAACTCTCAACGCCTTGCTCCCCTGTGACCTTCTTCTAGGAAGTCAAACATGATCAGGATTGTTTATTATACGGCGCTAAGAAATGTGATGCGTTTATACTTTATTCAAGCTCTTTTTCTTTGTTCTGTCCTCAAGGATTCCCTTTTGAAAAAGAGGTGAAAATGTTGCAACTGGTGCAAATGCTTAGTCAATCTGGCCCTTTGAGTCCCACCACATTAGGTTACAGTGGCTGCTCCACTTTGAAAATGCCTTGGACTGTGGATGGATTCTCTCCTTTTCTTTGGCAAAAGTCAAACCTGACATGATCTTCCTCAGTGAGACAGTGTTACAGTAACAAGTGCTAAGTGAGCACTGAGTGAGCATCTAATAGGCGTAAGACCAAATAAGTTCCGAGAGACTTTAGTGAGAGACTTGCATGAGGCCTCACTGAGCAACGACGGCTTTTCCCAACACAGCTCGAGAACTTTCGAAGGGTCAGAGAATAGTGTTGTCAGGCTAATTAGGTCGATCTCCAAGGCATTCGTATTCGATCACCAAACATTTCCGTAAAAACAACGATAAAGCCTTGTTCCTAATTTTTTTTTCTCTTTCTTTACTGCTGTTAGCGGTGGGTGCAGGTAGCCTATTGGTTAAGCGTGATGGGCCAGTAACCGAAAGGTTGCTGGTTCGAATCCCTGACTAGGTGAAAATTCTGTTGATGTGCCCTTGCGCAATGCACTTAACCACAATTGCTCTGGATAAGAGCGTCTGCCAAATGACTAAAATGTAATGCACTTGATTCAGCAAGCCTAGCACCATTTCATGTGTCTGAAGGTAGAAGAGAGCAAATCAAGTGCACCTACAGACCTACCATTGGCCAACCAGATAGCTCAGATCTGCACAGTCTACACAGTTTCCTCAAGCCATAGGCTGGAAAAAGAAGCGTTGAGCACACAGCAAAGTTGCTACTGTGAGATTTCAAAACTTTTAAAACTATGACTAGAGAGAGCTGCTGTTTTTAAGTTCATTTGTAAGTTGTTATTCGGCACTGTCAACACTTTGTTTAAACACTTTTATAAGCCATAAAATGTGTGTTCTCCCAGCTTCCACACACACTACAACCACTACTGCAGCTGCAATGAATGTGTATAGCAAAGTGTTCCGATAAGCTTGCGTTGTTATTATTAGAGGCCAGTTGTGGAGAAAGTACACAAATGTCATACTTGATTAAAAGTATAGATACCTTAATAGAAACGTACTCAAGTAAAAGTATAAATCAGCCAGTAAAGTACTACTTAAGAAGTTTTTAAACAACTAATTGGTGCAGAAATAATGCAGTGCCACTTGAGTTTTGCCATCAGCTGGACGACTGTGTGTAGCGCGTAGCGTGTAAAAATCGTCAGCCCTCTGTTGCAACACATGAACTGTTCGCCGGGACCTTCATGAAATGGTTTTCCATGGCCAAGCAGTCGAACATAAGCCTTAGATCACCATGCGCAATGGCAAGCGTCGGCTGGAGTGGTGTAAAGCTCGCCGCTGTTGGACTCTGGAGCAGTGGAAACGCGTTCTCTGGAGTGATGAATCACGCTTCGCCATCTGGCAGTCCAACGGACAAATCTGGCCCAATGCATAGTGCCAACTGTAAAGTTTGTTGAAGGAGGAATAATGGTCTGGGGCTGTTTTTCATGGTTCGGGTTAGGCCCCTTAGTTCCAATGACATTCTATACCAGGCCTAGGCCAAGGCCGGCCCGGGGGCCGTATGCGGTCCGCGACCTGATTCAATACGACCCGCGGAATCATGCTCAGATCAAATAAAGAATTTGCGATAGTAAAGTTTTGAAAAACGTATTTCTTATTCAGCTTAAAAGCCCAATGAAAACTCACCTTTGTATTATGATTTAACTCCCACCGCTTGTGGGACATTTATTTTGAAGGCACGTATAAGTAACAACTGCACAGGACAGACAGTGACTGACAGGCTGACACACGTCACAGTAACAAAATGCAGCTAGCCAGAAAGTGCACAAAAATTAGTTGCAACTCCCATACGGACTCGGGAGAGGCGAAGGTCGAGAGCCGTGCATCCTCCGAAACACAACCCCGCCAAGGGGTCTCCCAGCCGCACTGCTTCTTTGACACAATGCACGCTTAACCCGGAAGCCAGCCGCACCAATGTGTCGGAGGAAACACCGTACACCTGGCGACTGTGACAGCATGCATGTGCCCGGCACGCCACAGGAGTCGCTACACTGTGATGGGACAAGACTGTAACTACCATTGGGGAGAAAAAGGGAAAAAAATATAAAAATAATAGAAACAAGCTGGCAGCAGAGTGAACATATGTGTATGTTTTTTCTCAGATGCTGCAAACCGATCACAATGGACATGTGTATTTTCTCTGACCAGTGTTTGCGTAACGGTCGGACACAGTTATGAAGGCATTTGTAGAGTCATGAGCTTTTTTGGAGGGTTGAGCTCTGTGAGCTCCAAGTGAGCTTCAAGTGACCCTTGAGTAAAGCCCTTAATGAAGACTGAGCTCTTGTTGAAGACGGAGCTGTGGTTGAGTTCCACCTCAGCCTTCAGTGAGCCCTCTTTGGTGAGCTCTGAGCAACAGACCAGTCTCTCTCCCCCTCTTCCCCCCTCTCCCTCCCTAGCAGACTGACTATTGGAATGTGTGATAGAATAATATTAATGCATTTAAGTATCTATTCGAAACTTCTTCCCTGAAGAAAACTCTGATGCCATCTATACGGATGTACTGTATGATCTCTGTTTTAACTTGTAGCTGTACAGTGTGACCTCTAAACTACTAGAATGCAAAGGGGTTTTATTGTCTTGCTTTATATGCGTTGGTCTCATTCCCCGCACAAGCCTTTAGATGCTATGACATCCTGTGGAGATTGGGCCTGGGTGATCAGGTTACTATAACTTGGTTTAGTTTGATTGGTCAATAGTTGGTTTTGGTTTGATAGAGTCACACCTTCAAATGCTATAAATGTATCCTGCCCATAGAATAAGGTTGTAGGATGAAATCTAAATTCCTGTTTTGTTCATGCTTTATTTTGTAACGCCAATATCTTTATGCCTAGAATAAAAAGAATAATGCCTTGTAATGCGTGTTAATGCTTGGTAACTTAAGCTTTCTGCCTTGTATGTGTTTTCATTCATTTTACAAAGTTATAAAATAATACATTTTGCATTCCCATTCCTTGATCTTAGTCACCTAAACTCATAATACTTGCACACTGCTACTTGTCTTTATTGAGTTAGATAAACATTTGAATAGGCTAATTGCATAGTCTTATAACGGGTCACATGTGATGTATACATAATATAGCTTATATGATAAATATTGCTTTACTACAAGCTCCTTGTCAGCCGCTGGTGTTACAGGAAACAACACACCCTCTATGTCCTGCTGCAGCCTAGGAGAACAGATAGGCAGTTGCAGTACCTTGACCTCCGGCGGTGGCCCAGCCAAAAACACGATCGGCTGGCAATTTGCCCTCAGGACCCCCTGGAGTGCTGAGGGCGAAGCTGATAACCCCCTCTCCGATCAGTCTGGTAGTCCTGGCCTCTCATCTAGTTCAGCTCTTTCCACTTCTCTTCAACGCCCATGTGGGCAAGTGGCTGAGATTATGATGATCTTCAGGTTAAACGGAGGATTGACTGGGGGGGACAAGGGAACATAGCTGATGCATAGCTGATAGGGCAGTTCGTGGTGTGGATCTTCTGGCATGCTGAACCCTTGCAAATAGATGCAGAAACGTCTTTGGGTGCTCTAGCCCAAGAGTAGTAAGACTTGAATGAAAGAGACAGTGGTTATGCAATAGCTATGGATGTGTTAATTATGTGGAGCCTTACAGTCAACATAATTTGGAAATAATAATTCAAGCTTGTTGTGTTCCTTTTATCTGTTTAGGAAATGCTCATTTTTTACAAGTGATGATGTGAAACAGACCGGAGAGAAACCGGGTTGACGTTGATGTTGGAAACGTAATGAGAGAAACAGACCCTCCTTTTCACCCACGAAAATGTAATCTGTCACAAAGCATTAGCCCGCCTGCCAACAGGACCATCCTTGTGTAACCCTCCAAACACAGACGCTCAAATGAGAAATAACGGCGATTATTTAGCATTTACGATTCACCGTGCTCGTCCGATGACTCAGAAGCTACCATCAACGGCAGAAGAAGACACACATGATGTTATCTTCAAACCCCCCACACACACCCCTCACAGTCAAACCTCAGATAATATTCCGCCCGGAGCTGCCGAGTCATCATAGCATAGGTGTTTGATGCAGCTCTCACACACACGCACACGCTCACAGATTTGATTCTCTTCCAGACTACGCCATTCAGGGAGAAACCATCTTATAATATTTACTCTCCTGCTCATTTGGGAAGGATTGTAACAGCTTTGCCGGGTGCTGGGCAGCAAGTATATCCCTTCCTTATCCTTGTCGTTTAAGGAGCTTGCCCAAAAACATAGAACTACCCCTCTTCCTGACTCTGGCTTTTGGAGAAGTAGTCAACTATTGCAACAACACTTATGGGTCTGCTTACATGGTAGGAGTTGCTATAACCAATGGCAATGAGCTGTGTGGTTTTCCCGGGCTTAGGAACTTGGTCAGAGGAATTTGTTTTGCAAATACAAATCTCCAGCTCTGGTGCTTTCTGGTGCTCTATGGGAAAGCCCTGGCATGACCTTAAAGCAGTAATGCTATGAATTGCCCGTGCTTCAGTATAATTAGAATACGCATGAATCAAAGCAAAAGCTGGCGTGACTAATGAGAGAGAGAGAGAGAGAGAGAGAGAGAGAGAGAGAGAGAGAGAGAGAGAGAGAGAATGAGAGGATTACACACACACTTCAACTGCCAATCAGTGGCTGACCACAGGAATCCTTGGAGGACAGGAGAAGGGTTGACGGGTTGAGGTTTGGCTTAGATGGGTTCAAGAAGAACACCATGGAATGTGCACAGGAACAAACTTTCCACCAGGAATCCATGCTCACCACTTCTTAATGGTGTATCATCCATTCACAAGTCACCAGTATGATCAGTGATGGCTGGAATGGACTGAATGCAACATGGTTTCCATGTTTGATGTGTTTGATACCGTTCCATTGATTGAGCCAGTCCTCCTATAGCTCCTCCCACCAGCCTCCACTGCTGCCAATGTACAGCTTATTGTTCGATTTGGAGTCTTGCATGGCAGGGAACACAATATGCCGGCAGAAATAATGTCATGGAAAAAGTTCTGAAGATACATCACTATTAAGGCCTTGGTGTGTCAGAAAAAGAAAAACACTTAATTTCTCTAGGAGGTGAAAAGTTAAAACTCACTTGGGCACCCGTCCATACATGTGCCAAATAACCAGACGGCACCCGGCGTAGTAGGACTGTAATTAAATTGATCCAATTAAAATCCCTCTGATAGGAGTTTATGTCCTCAGCTGGCTGTAACAAGCACCCTGGGGACCTTCAACTAGAGACAAGGGGACGAGAGTGAATGAAGCAGTTCTCTCTTTTGTTTAGTCTTTCCCAGGCACCTGATGTTTATGACAACGGCACTGAGCGGCACGCTCCACAGACTATCAAATCAAAGGGTCGCAGGTTCACATCCTGAGCGGGCGGCAGCTGACAGACGCATTCGCTGGTGCAGCAACTGGACAAAAGCTCCTGGGGATGAGGCCAATGGCGACTTTAAAACAGTTACAGAGTTTAATGTCTGTGATAGGAGAAAACTCAGGACGGATCAACAACATTGTAGTTACTCCACAATACTAACCTAAATGACAGAGTGAAAAGGAGGAAGCCTGTACAGAATAAAAAATATGTCTGCAACAAGGCACTAAAGTAATACTGCAAAAAAATGTGGCAAAGAAATTAACTTTATGTCCTGAATACAAAGCGTTACGTTTGGGATAAAAAGAGACGAGTGAACTAGTAAAGGTTGGACTTAAATCGGCTTGAAAATCTATGGCAAGACTTGGAAATTAATGATCAACAACCAACTTAACAGAAGTTGAAGAATTCTTTAAAGAATAATGTGCAAATATCGTGTAAGACTTGCCCAGAAACACCCAGAACTGTAATCGCTGCCAGACGTGATTTTAACATTGACACAGGGGAATAAATTAGACATTTCTGTATTTTACTTTCAATAAATGTGTAAAAAATTCTAAAAACATGTTTTCACATTGTCATTATGTGGTATTGTGTGTAAGGGTGTGAAAAAAAAATATTTAATCAATTTTGAATTCAGGCTTCAACACAACAACATGTGGAATAAGTCAAGGGGTGTGAATACTTTCTGAAGGCACTGTATTTATTTTCAGAGAACACACACAACACAAACACACACAGGCAGACGCATAGGCAGACGCGTACACTCCAAGAGAATCAATTTGAAAACTTTTCTGCAAGTCTGACCTAGTTTAGCATGGCTCTCTCATATCCAGGTGAGCTTGGCTGACCAGATCCAAGATCCAGCCAGGCTTGTTTGATGCAACCTGAACCTGCCTCTCTCTCCCTGCTGGGAGCCGATGAGGGCAGAGATAGAGTAGTTGAGAGTAGCTGTCAGAACAATCCCTCGCTGGTGTCCAATCATCACCTCACAGCCTGTCTCCATTCCCTATCACACACCTCAGACACCCACACACACCATCCTCTGCTCTGATACAATCCCTACCCCTCCACTCCACTTAGATGTAAGTGACTATTATTCAAATTAGGTGTTACCAAACAACGAAAATGGGCCTTCACATGTATATATAAATATATTCCGTACTGCTGCTAGCACACCCACCCACATGCTGTGGCTTAATACCTTCATGCATATTCTCAGCTCTGTTTGCATACACCACTTTACATAGACAGCCTGGTAAATCCAGGTGAACACTAAGATCCCTTATTGATGTCACTTGTTACATCCACTTCAATCAGTGTAGATGAATCAGTGTAGATGTGTAGATGAAGAGGAGACAGGTTAAAGAAGGATTTTTAATCCTTGGGAGAATTGAGACATGGATTGTGCATGTGTGCCATTCAGTGGGTGAATGGGCAAGACAAAAGATTGAAGTGCCTTTTTGAACGGGGTATGGTAGTAGGTGTCAGGCGCACTGGTTTGAGTGTGTCAAGAACTGTAACGCTGCTGGGTTTGTCACGCTAAACAGTTTCCCATGTGTATCAAGAACGTACAAATACGCGGTCTAAGGCACTGCATAGAGGCGTCACCACAGACCCGGATTTGATCCCAGGCTGTGTCGCAGGCAGCTGCGACCTGGAGACCAATGAGGCGGCGCACAATTGGGCCACCGTCGTCCGGGTTAGGGGAGGGTTTGTTATTTACGATCTAAAGCCTAAGTGTGTGTGTGTGTGTGTGTGTGTAGTGTGTGTGTGTGTGTGTGTGTGTGTAGTGTGTGTGTAGTGTGTAGTGTGTAGTGTGTGTAGTGTGTAGTGTGTGTAGTGTGTAGTGTGTAGTGTGTAGTGTGTGTGTGTGTCACGGTGCGTATTATATACGGGACGATAGACAGAGCGCTGGTGAAGTGTCATCCTTTTTATTTGAAATGAGGTGTTCTCCCGAAGCATTAACAAATAAAAAGGAGAGTGAAAAAATATAACTATTACAAACAAAAAACACGACTATAAACAAAAACACAGTGACTTACTTTGAGAGCTGCTGGCAGTGCAGACAAACAAAAGAACAATGATCCACACACAGGTGGCTGTGTGTGGTGACTAAATACTATCCCCAATCAGAGACAACGCTATACAGCTGTCTCTGATTGGGGATGATAATCTCCCTAATAGGAGTGTGAGGACTTGGTTGTGTGCCTCTCAACCTCCCCTAGGTGGGGGTAAGAGGCCTTATCACAACCAAGCCCTCACAGTACCCCCCCCCCCCTAAGGTGCGGACTCCCGATCGCACACATACAATCCCCCCTCTCCTGAAAGAAAAAATGTCCAAAACTAGGGGGGACATGGCGGGGTACTGAGGTGGTTGCTGGTGGGGGCTCCGGTTCCGGTTCCGGGCGTGGCACAGGCTGTGAGAGTAGCTTTCCTCCTACCTCTCCGTTGCACGCCCGGTCCGGTCCGGACCCCGGGGCGGTGGTTCCCCCCTCAGTACTCCCGCCATTCACCAAGTCCTGTCTGGACCCTGGTGCGGGAGCCCTCGACCCTAGAGAGGGGCTGACAACCGGCCCCGGACTGGGCACCGGTGGAGCGGACTGCTCCGGCACTGGAGCGACGCAGATGACCGGCCCCGGACTGGGCACCGGTGGAGCGGACTGCTCCGTCAATGGAGCGACGTAGACGACCGGCCCCGGACTGGGCACCGGTGGAGCGGACTGCTCCGGCACTGGAGCGGCGCAGACGACCGGCCCCGGACTGGGCACCGGTGGAGCGGACTGCTCCGGCACTGGAGCGACGTAGACGACCGGCCCCGGACTGGGCACCGGTGGAGCGGACTGCTCCGGCACTGGAGCGACGCAGACGACCGGCACCGGACTGGGCACCGGTGGAGCGGACTGCTCCGGCACTGGAGCGAAGCAGACGACCGGCCCTGGACTGGGC
Source organism: Thymallus thymallus (assembly GCA_023634145.1). Classification (NCBI taxonomy): domain Eukaryota; kingdom Metazoa; phylum Chordata; class Actinopteri; order Salmoniformes; family Salmonidae; genus Thymallus; species Thymallus thymallus. The sequence goes on along the minus strand of CM042407.1, from coordinate 3,260,588 downwards.
ACCGGTGGAGGAGGCTCCAGGCCTTGAGCTGTGGCTGGAGGCTCCGGGCTGCTGACCTTCGCTGGAGGTGGCGGAACGCTGACCTTCGCTGGAGGTGGCGGGGCGCTGACCTTCGCTGGAGGTGGCGGGGCGCTGACCTTCGCTGGAGGTGGCGGGGCGCTGACCTTCGCTGGAGGTGGCGGGGCGCTGACCTTCGCTGGAGGTCTCGGGCTGCTGACCTTCGCTGGAGGCCTCGGGCTGCTGACCTTCGCTGGAGGCCTCGGGCTGCTGACCTTCGCTGGAGGCCTCGGGCTGCTGACCTTCGCTGGAGGCCTCGGGCTGCTGACCTTCTCTGGAGGCCTCGGGCTGCTGACCTTCACTGGAGGCCTCGGGCTGCTGACCTTCACTGGAGGCCTCGGGCTGCTGACCTTCACTGGAGGCCTCGGGCTGCTGACCTTCTCTGGAGGCCTCGGGCTGTTGACCTTCTCTGGGGGTCTCGGGCTGCTGACCTTCTCCGGGGGTCTCGGGCTGCTGACCTTAGCCGGAGGTTTCGGGCAGCTGACCTTCACCGGAGACCTCGGGCAGTTGACTCTCACCGGAGGTCTCGGGTTGGACGCCGTGCCCACCCTGGGCACCGACGCAGAGGTGGTCTTCAGCCCTGCAGCTGGTCTGGCTGTCGGCCCCAGACTGGGCACCGACACGCTATGGAGCTCCTGCTCCACAGCGGGACTGAACGTCGTGCCCACCCTGGGCACCGACGCAGAGATGGTTTCCAGCCCTCTGGTGGGGCTGGCTGTCGGCCCCAGACTGGGCACCGACACGCTATGGAGCTCCTGCTCCACAGCGGGGCTGAACGTCGTGCCCACCCTGGGCACCGACGCAGAGAGGGTTTCCAGCCCTGTGGTTGGGCTGGCTGTCGGCCCCAGACTGGGCACCGACACGCTATGGAGCTCCTGCTCCACAGCGGGGCTGAAAGTCGTGCCCACCCTGGGCACCGACGCAGAGATGGTCTCCAACCACAGAGCTGTGCTGGCGACCGTCGTTGTAGCCTCCGTGCGAGGAGTAGGCACGGGGCGTACAGGACTGGGGAAACGCACCAGTGGTCTGATGCGAGGCGCTGGCACGGGTCGCGCCGGGCTGGGGAAACGCACCGTTTGGCTGGTGCGTGGAGCAGGCGCGGGCCGTACCGGGCTGGGGAAACGCACCATAGGGCTGGTGCGTGGAGCTGGCACGGGTCGCGCCGGGCTGGGGAAACGCACCGTTTGGCTGGTGCGTGGAGCAGGCGCGGGCCGTACCGGGCTAGTGTTGCGCACCAATGGTGTGGTGCGCTGAGTCGGTCTCCTCTTCCTCCGACTCTGGACCGGCGCTGGAGGCACCGGACTGGGAACTGGCGCTGGAGCACGACTGTCCCTGTCGTCCCTACTCCACCGCCAATCCCCATCCTGTGAGGGTCCCTCCGGGAACCCCCACGAGTGAGGGAACAGAAGCACATCGTCGTCGTCGTCGTCTTCCTCCGACTCCTCTCTGTACTCCTGCTCCCACGGCTGTAGGGGCTCCTCCTGGAACCCCCACGAGTGCAGTGGTCGGGGCTCTTCTTCCTCGATCCCCGACCACCCCCATAGCCCCCCCCAAAATCAGTTTGAGGGGTTTTCTGGGCTCCAGGCTGGTCCTCAGTTCTAGCCCGGTGACGTGTCCTCCGTCGTCGGCGCCACGACTGCTCCGGACCCCAGCCTTCCTCCACCGAACGATAATAGGAGTGTTTCTCCTCGGTAATTTTTCCCATACGAGGAGGATATCTCCTAAAGTCAAGCTCCTTTGCGTCCCAGGGTGGTGGATCATTCTGTCACGGTGCGTATTATATACGGGACGATAGACAGAGCGCTGGTGAAGTGTCATCCTTTTTATTTAAAATGAGGTGTTCTCCCGAAGCATTAACAAATAAAAAGGAGAGTGAAAAAATATAACTATTACAAACAAAAAACACGACTATAAACAAAAACACAGTGACTTACTTTGAGAGCTGCTGGCAGTGCATACAAACAAAATAACAATGATCCACACACAGGTGGCTGTGTGTGGTGACTAAATACTATCCCCAATCAGAGACAACGCTATACAGCTGTCTCTGATTGGGGATGATAATCTCCCTAATAGGAGTGTGAGGACTTGGTTGTGTGCCTCTCAACCTCCCCTAGGTGGGGGTAAGAGGCCTTATCACAACCAAGCCCTCACAGTGTGTGTAGTGTGTGTAGTGTGTAGTGTGTGTAGTGTGTGTAGTGTGTAGTGTGTAGTGTGTAGTGCATGTGTATCCTCCTAGGGATAGCAGAAGTAAGGATTAAACCTGTCTTGAACAACTGGAACAACTGTTGAGTAAGCAGAGAGAGCGTGAGGCAGCCCTGGCCATTGGGATTTATGGACGGCATACGGTCTATTGATCAGCAACCAGGCGAATGCACTGTATGTGCTGACTTTGATGGGCTTGGCTGGTCTCAAAAATAAATGATGGGTCCTCATTGTCCAAGACCGAGTAAAAATGTATCTGACACCGAGACAAGACCGTGACTCAATATGTGGTACTACAACACTGGTTGCTATGTTCCTATAGATTCCATTCTAGGACCACTATTGTGTTGTTATGAGTAAGAACATGTAAATAAGCATTAAGTTTAAAGTTACAGAAGATAAACATGCTTTTCATTTAGTCAGCATTACAGTATTCTAATGTGTTCCAGGAATATGCATTTCCTAATGTGTTTCTATTTAGGTCATGTTCTCTTTAAGATCGCATGGTTCTAAATGTCCTGTCGCATGACCCATAGTTTGAAAGTAAACACTCACGTCGAACGTGTTTCAACGGTTTGTTAAAGGCTGTTTATTCCATTGCATTTCAACCGTATCTGACGATCTCTTGTGTCTGGCTTAGCATCGTCGTTTCACTGTGCCGTCCTCGATGTCGGCTAGCTTCCAACTTGCTCTGATTTATCTTGCTTGCTTGATAGACGTCGTTTCACTGTGCCGTCCTCGATATGTCTACTTAATATCCTGACGGCCAGCTAAACTTTTCTCTAACTCCAATAAACCTGTGGAACTAAGAATTAATCTTCAGAGTCTTGGTGTGGGGAAAAAGTTCAGCTGGCCGTCAGGATATTAAGTAGACATATCGAGGACGGCACAGTGAAACGACGTCTATCAAGCAAGCAAGATAAATCAGAGCAAGTTGGAAGCTAGCCGACATGTCGTCACACGCATCCAGTGGACGACCAACGGACCATACTCTACAGTCAAGTGCTACTGGAGCAGCGAGCTCCACCAAGCTACAGGCTACAGAGGAGAGTTCACATGGAAGTACAGCAGCACAGGATAACCCACACAGTGCATCGTTAAGGACACGCTCGCAAGTATGTTGTTCAGTGAGATCCAGTTCATCGTCAGCGGGATCTGCAGCAGTCAGAGGAAGAGCGAGAGCCGAAGCAGCAAAGGCACGCTTATGCTATGCTGAAGAGGAAACTAATCTGAGGCTACAACAAGCTAAGTTGGAAGTGTCTATAGAAATGCTAAAACATAAAAAAGAGGCTGCAGCAGCCATTGCCGAAGCAGAGGCACTTGAAGCTGCTGCTGATGTAAGTGAGAAACATAGTTGTGACCTGAACATAGACTCTGTTCCTTTAGAAGCCTCACAACGCACAAAGGAGCATGTGCTTGTTCAAATAAAGAAAGGGATTCAGAACTTAAGTCATGTGAAAACGGTGACACACAAGCAAGGACAGCGCCGGTCCCTAACCACAACGTGTCACCTCCACCACTAAAGCCTAAAGCCAGTCCCTTCTATCCGCATCAGAACAATACTGCTCCACATCGTCTCATCTCACAGCAGCCTTACATCAGCACATACGAGGACAGCCACGAGACATTCAACAGGATGCCTGGAGACGTTCGTCTACCTCACATCAAGTGTTCATCAAGTGTTCAAAACGCATTGACAGCTTTCCGAAAATAGTAAACTGAGATGGACCTAAGCTGACAAAGCTGGGTGATCTACTAATGGAACTGCAGTCCGCTAAGGCTGAAGGAGACTTACCAGGCCTGGCTTTTCTGGACACGTCGAGAGGCGTCAACCTAATTGTACAGAAACCCCTGTCTCGTCTCCAGGACAAGTGGGTGATAACTGGTGCAGCTTACAAGCGTGAAAACCAGGTGAGCTATCCTCCCTTTGGCTTCTTTGTCGATTTCGTCAGCCAGCAGGCTCTCATTGCTAATGACCCAAGCTTCAGTTTCATCGGCAACTCAGACATGGCCCCCAGGACAGAGAAGACAGCGTGGAAGCCCAACAGACAGTGGGAAGTCAACGTCCACAAGACAGAGGTGTCACCCAGAGCCACATCTGACAGGGGTAAGCCTCCAACAAAATCCGACGACGGCAACAAACTGTGTCTGTTGCATAAAAAGCCGCACCCTCTCCGTAAGTGCCGGGCATTCAGAGAGAAGCACATTGACGAGCGCAAAACACTCCTCAAAGAAAACAATGTGTGCTTTAAATGTCTTTCTTCCTCGTCTCACATAGCAAAGAACTGCAAACTCAATGTCCAGTGTTTTGAATGTAAGAGCGACAGGCACAACACTTCACAGTGCTTCACCCTGGACCCGCACCTTGGCAGCAGGAAGCTGGCCCTGCTTCTGAGCACGGCGGGGAGGAGGATGAAGCTTCACCGCAGTCTCAGGTCACCAACGAATGCACAATAGTCTGCGGAGGGGAACTCACAGACCGCTCCTGCTCGAAAATATGCCTCGTCAAAGTGTTCCCAGCCGGCCACAGAGGAAAAGCCGTGAAACTGTATACGATCATGGACGAGCAGAGCAACAGGTCACTGGTTCGCTCACAGTTCTTCGACATGAACACTGAGAACATGTGCTGGAGTGAAACCATCAGCAGGCAGAAGGGCCAGTGGCTATGAAGTGGGGCCAGGGATGACAACCAAGTGGCTCCCTCCATTCAAGATATAACGTTCATGGAGATAATGGATGAAGGACTACAAAAAGACTCAAACAACAGTTGGGTGGCGCCATTACCCTTCAAGAGCCCACGCCCACGGCTCCCAGACAACAGGCCACAGGCGCTGAGGTGTCTCATGTCTCTCAAGCGTAACGTTGAGAAAAAGCCTGAGATGAGAGACCACTTTCTTTCCTTCATGGGCAACATGTTTCGGAACGGTCATGCAGAGTTAGCCCCCCCTCTCAGCCCGCATGAAGAAAGGTGGTACTTACCAACGTTCGGAGTGTATCATCCGAAGAAACCTAAGAAAATCCGATTCGATTCCAGTGCCCAATACGACGGCGTGTCACTCAACAACATGCTGTTAACAGGTCCTGACCTGAATGACACACTACTGGGAGTGCTGATTCGGTTCAGAAGAGAGGCCATCGCCGTCACAACCGACATAGAACAGATGTTCTATTGCTTTCTGGTAAGAGAGTTCCAAGACAATGACCTCTCCAAAGCCATTGTGGATTACCGGATGAACGTCCACGTCTTCGGAAACAGCCCTTCACCTGCAGTGGCTATTCACGGTGTACACAAGTCTGTTCAAGGCAACGATTTTCATGTCGACCAAGATGTGCAGCACTTCGTGTTGCATGACTTCTATGTCGATGATGGGCTGAAGTCCCTGCCCACAGTTCAAGCTGCAATCAGCCTGTTAAAAAGGACACAGGATGTGCTCTCCAAGTCGAATCTGAGACTTCACAAGATTGCAGCGAACAACAAAGAGGTCATGGACGCCTTTCCATCCAGTGACCATGGAAGATGCCTGGACGTCATGGAGAGCCTCTCTGTCCGAGCTCGCTGAGCTTTCCATCCCAAGGCGCTACACAGAAGCCTCACCGTCAGCAGCGGTAAGAAGAGAACTATGTGTGTTCTGTGATGCGTCAGTCAAAGCTATTGGTGCTGTGTGCTACCTGAAAGTGACAGACAGTAATGGCAACAACCAGATTGGATTTGTAATGGGCAAAGCCAAGCTGGCCCCCCGCCCTGAACACACAGTGCCAAGACTTGAGCTCTGCGCAGCAGTGCTTGCTGTTGAGTTAGCAGACCTGGTCTCAGCAGAACTAGACCTACAGCTTGATGCTGTAACCTACTACTATTTAGTCAGCATTACAGTATTCTAATGTGTTCCAAGAATATGCATTTCCTAATGTGTTTCTATTTAGGTCATGTTCTGTTTAAGATCGCGTGGTTCTAAATGTCCTGTCGCGCGACCCGTAGTTTGAAAGTAAACACTCACGTCGAACGCGTTTCAGCGGTTTGTTAAAGGCTGTTTATTCCATTGCATTTCAACCTGACGATCTCTTGTGTCTGGCGTAGCATCGTCGGTATGTATACCTTGTTTTGTGAGATTGTCTGGAGGTATTCATCATTATTTTTGACAATAATTTAAGTTTGTAGAGTGTAATCTAGGGATGGTCTGAATGTACTTTGTCGTTTGTTAACGAGCTGCACGGTAAAGGTGCTATAATGACCAGAATGTTGTTCACATGTATTTCTTCTCATATATTAATGTTAAAATGAGTACAAACGAAAATGCAACAGTAATCGTGCAAATTAGCCTTAAATGTGTAATTTGTCCTTGCTCTTTTGTGTTGCAGTTTGACCTTTTCTCTGTAACTCCAATAAACCTGTGGAACTAAGTATTACTCTTCAGAGTTTAGCTGGCTGTCAGGATATTAAGTAGACATGTTTTCACCATGTATGCTACCTCTTGGAACACAATGTCAACTTTCTCTGCTATGCAGACGACACACAGCTGTACATTTCAATGAAAAATGGTGAAGACCCAAAAGTAGATGGCAGCAAATGTTTTACATTTAAACTCTGACAAAATAGAGATGCTACTGCAGCTTTTTTCCATCTTTGTAGCATTGCAAAAATCTTAAACTTTATCAAAAAAGTATGCAGAAAAGCTAATCCATGCTTTTGTCACTTCAAGATTTTGCAATGTTCTACTCTCAAGCTACCCTGATAAGGCACTAAATAAACTTCAGCTAGTGCAAAATATGGCTGCTAGAATCTTGACTACAATCTCCAGTGATAGCCTCTCTAAACTGGTTTCCTGTTAAGGCTAGGGCTGATTTCAAGATTTTACTGGTAACCTACAAAGCATTACATGGATTTGATCCTACATATATCTCTGATTTGGTCCTGCCATACGTACAGTGCCTTCAGAAAGTGTTCAACCCCTTGACTTTTTTCACATTTTGTTGTGTTACAGCCTGAATTTAAAATGGATGACATTTTGTTTAAAATGGATGACACCTATTTACAAGGTCCGTCAGTCGAGCAGTGAACTTCAAGAACAGATTCAATCACATTTGCAAAGAAGGGCACCTATTGGTAAAAAAAAAAAAAAGGAGCAGACATTGAGTATCCCTTTGAGTATGGTGCAGTTATTAATTACATGTATTTAATTACGTGTAATTGAGTATGGTGCCGTTATTAATTCCATGTATTTAATTACATGTAATTGAGTGTGGTGCAGTTATTGGACACACATATTTCTAAAAAACAGTTTTTTTTTAAAATCATTATGGGGTATTGTGTGTAGATTGATGAGGGGGAAAAAAACAATTTAATCCATTTCAGAATAAGGCTGTAACATAACAAAATGTGAAAAACGTCAAGGGGTCTGAATACTTTCCAAATGCAATGTACGATGGAGTTGCTTACCAAGATGACATTGAATGTTCCTGAGTGGCCTGGTTACAGTTTTTACTTAAATAGGCTTGTAAATGTATGGCACGACTTGAAAATGGCTGTCTAGCAATGATCAACAACACATTTCAGAAAGATTGAATACTTTTTTAAAGAATAATAGGCAAATATAGTAAAGTCCAGGTGTGCAGAGTTCTTAGAGACTTACCCAGAAAGACTCACAGCTGTAATCGCTGTGAACAGGTGATTCTAACTGTATTGACTCAGGGGGTTGAATACTTATCTAATCAAGATACAGTATATTAGCCTAGCGATTATAGAGCGTTTGGACATTAACATAGTAAATGGAAATCTGGGACATTCAAATTTGTAATTCTTAAGGCTTAAACAAAAGTAGGGTAGATGGGGTGGCTCGGTGGGCGTATAACTCAAATGTCTACTGGAGGCGTCACCGGCTGGAGTGCCCTTTATGTATGTATTTTTAATAAATTCAATCAATCAGGAAGGCTATAGTTAACATCATATGCTCTAATTTACAAAACAGTACTTCAAGAAGATCTAAATGCCTATTCCCATGAAACTGATTGAGTTCAAATGATTGGCATGCAGATGCAGTTTGGACTTCTTTAAAGCATGAAGAATCATTCACAATTAGTTTTATTCATATAGGCTACACTGTCCTGCGAATGTCCCGGAAAATCATTCTGTTGTCCCGCATTTGGGTATTTTAAACGTGGTCACCCCTCGGAGCCTGGTTGATCTCTAGCTGTCCTCCTAGGTTCCTGTTTTTTTTTTTGACCCGCGAACCCATTTTAATATTTAAAAAAAAACGTGTGGCCCCACTATGTAAAATAAATGATGTAATCAAACGCCAATGTTAACTTTTTTAAATTGGGGCTTTTACAGTCTATTACAAATCAGTCTGACAGTACTTTTGACAGTATTTCATGCTGAAGGAAAGAAATATGGTTTGAAGTGACTGTAATGCATCAGAAAGGTATTGGGAAGTGCAAAAGATCATCAGGCGAGAATGCTGTATGATCTGTGTAGAAACAAACAATTGATGGTGTTCTCTTTCCCCCAGTCTGATTTAGTGCCTGGTCTTCTCTACTTTGTTCTAATGAGGCTTGTAGAGGAAGAAACAGAAGACACATACAGTAGTTGTTCATGAGAGTCTTATCTTTCAGTGATAATATTTTGTAGCTTAAACCGTTCAGAGTAGGATGAAAAACAGAAACCGTTCTGTTTATTACAACCGCATCTAGCAGCTACCAGTTCTATGAATCAAGCTAAATCTTTTTTATTATATTTCAGAGTTTCTCTCCCAACCCCATTTTCAAGGGGCAATGAAGATGATTGTCTCAGTTACAGGAAGACCTTTACAGCAGGGGTCACGACCCCTAGTTAGATTATTTTTTCCTAGCCACAGTGCTTCTACATCTGCATTGCTTACTCTTTGGGTGTTTAGGCTGAGTATCTGAATAAGCACTTTGTGACAACTGCTGATGATCATTTGATTGATTGATTGATTGATTAGATACGATTGGATAGCAATATGGCAGTAGCTCCATCTTCTACTCTGATAGGATAGATGGAGGAAGCTGGAGGTTATATGGACCTACGTATAAACATCTCTAGAGGGGGGCTTAGAATCAGGACCGCAGAGTGCTGAAGCACGAATGCATAGTGCCAACTGTAATGTTTGGTGGACGAGGAATAATGGTCTGAGGCTGTTTTTCATGGTTCGGGCTAGGCCCCTTAGTTCCAGTGAAGGAACATCTTAACTTAACAGCATACAATGACATTCTAGACGATTCTGTGCTTCCAACTGAATGGCAACAGTTTAGGGAAGGCATTTCCTCTTTCAGCATGACAATGCCCCCGCGCACAAAGCAAGGTCCATACAGAAATGGTTTGTCGAGATCAGGTTTGTCGAGATCAGCGTGGAAGAACTTGACTGGCCTGCACAGAGCCCTGACATTTGGGATGAATTGGAACACTGACTCCAAGCCAGGGCTAACCGCACAACGTCAGAGCCTGACCTCATTAATGCTCTTGTGGCTGAATGGAAGCAAGTCCCCGCAGCAATGTTCCAACATCTAGTGTAAAGCCTTCCCAGAAGAGTGGAGGCTATTATAGCAGCAAAGGGGGACCAACTCCATACTAATGCCCATGATTTTGGAATGAGATGTTCGATGAGCAGGTGTCCATATAGTTCTGGTCATGTAGTGTAGCTGAGAGACTATGACATTTCAACATCTCCCATCTGAGCACCTGGAGCTTGTTGGTAAAGTGTTTTACGGCTTTCCTGAGGAGCACACTGTGAATGAAGGCTTGAATGTTCATAACTCATCAACCAGTTACTGGCAAAGGCCTTGCCGCTAATAAAAGGCGTGATTTAAGGAGTCAGGCGAACATGCTGGCCTGCCTTAACCTGAATGGAAATTTTCCCTGATACTGCCATGGGGCAACTGCTGTAAAGGCCTTCCTGTCATTGAGACAATCATCTTCATTGCCGTTGTCATGATCACTCTTTCGAGTAAAGCTGACGGCATACTTTTATGTTCAAGCAAGTGACAATGTGCACTACCGTTCAAAAGTTTGGGGTAGAAATGTCCTTGTTTTTGAAAGAAAAGCAATTTTTTTGTCCATTAAAATAACATCAAATTGATGAGAAATACAGTGTAGACATTGTTAATGTTGTAAATGACTATTGTAGCTGGAAACGGCTGATTTTTTTATGGAATATCTACATAGCTGTACAGAGTCCCATTATCACCATCACTTCTGTGTTCCAATGGCATGTTGTGTTAGCTAATCCAAGTTTATCATTTTAAAAGGCTAATTGATCATTTGAAACCCCTTTTACAATTAACAAATAACTTTCTTCTGAAACTCATCAGTCTATTCTTGTTCTGAGAAATTAAGGCTATTCCATGCGAGAAATTGCAAAGAAACTGAAGATCTCGTACAGCGCTGTGTACTACTCCCTTCAGAGAACAGCGCAAACTGTCTCTAACCAGAATAAAAAGAGGAGTGGGAGGCCCCACTCCACAACTGAGCAAGAGGACAAGTACATTAGTGTCTAGTTTGAGAAACAGATGCCTCACAAGTCCTCAACTGGCAGCTTCATTAAATAGTACCTGCAAAACACCAGTCTCAACGTCAACAGTGAAGTTGACATTTCTTCCTCTGTCCAGTGGCTGTGTTCTTTTGCCCATCTTAATCTTTTCTTTTTATTGACCAGTCTGAGATATGGCTTTTTCTTTGCAACTCTGCCTAGAAGGCCAGCATCTCGGAGTCGCCTCTTCACTGTTGACGTTGAGACATAATTGCAAAAGGGGTTTCTAATGATCAATTCACCTTTTAAAATGAAACTTGGATTAGCTAACACAACGTGTCACTGGAACACAGGAGTGATGGTTGCTGATAATGGGCCTCTGTACGCCTATGTAGATATTCCATAACAAATCAGCCGTTTCCAGCTACAATAGTCATTTACTACACGAACAATGTCTACACTGTATTTCTGATCAAGTTGATGTTATTTTAATGGACAAAAAAATTGCTTTTCTTTAAAAAACAAAGACATTTCTAAGTGACCCCAAACTTTTGAACGGTAGTGTAAGTAATGTTGAACTTTGGTTTTCGGACAAACGTTGTAAACACAACGAGTTCTCACACTCAAAACAGGACAATATAAAAACATGTATTGAAAACATTCTTGAATTCATAAAACTGCAGGTTCAAATGCAAAGTGCTCATATAGTGCAGAACTTTTTTGGACTCTGGATGTAGCACTTTGAGTATTTAACATATTTGCACACACCTTTCTAAGTATGAATTGAGTGCAAGTGTAGCTTCATCAAATTGTCACTTGGTTCAGGTGGTTCAATATCTTGGGCTACTTCCTAATCTAACGACCAGAGCACTGTCCCCTACTCCACCAGTTCTCAAACTGTGAGGGGTCGACAGGGGGTCCTTTTTATTTTTTTTAAGGAATTCAGTCCGGCATTAAACTTACTCTTGAAAGTTGTAATAGCAGAATGCACAAGGTGCAATTTCGAAATTGGGTATCATCAGTTCCTCTTGTCATGTTAGTCATTGCATACCTTAGAGAGCTATTTATAACTTGTCAGAAATGTCCAGATCAACTAGCTCATGTCAGCTAATGGTTTTTTTATTTCGTTTTTTTTGGCCATATACTGTATATTGTTGTAATTTTTTGCTTACTCAAATATCACATGAATACACATTAGACTTGGCAAAATGTAAAGAATTGCAAGAAAAGTAGCTTTAAAAATGCAAAATGTTCTTTGCACCTCATGACAAGACATGTAGAATTGCAGGAAATAATCTTTAAATCTGCAAAATTCTCTCCACAACAAGAGGGGAGTGTTTGTGCCATGAACAGTGCTTGTGCCCATAGAAATAGACGTGGCACTGGACGTGCTGGAAGGGGGCCCAGAGTGAAAAAGTTTGGGAACCCCTGCCCTACTCAATCAGCCCTGACATATTGACGGCTTGATCGATCCAAAGTCATTATTGATGTGCTCATAAAGAGACCCAATCAATGAATGTTATCTATTTTCCTAACAATGAAAACTACAGTACGGTTTCTACTGTTTGTCCATTTGAGAGATGTCTACGATACCAAAAATAACTGATTCTCTCCTCGTCTTTGTTCTCAGTCATCTGGTTTGGACGGTGCGTTTGCTGAAGCGAACAGCAATATTGACAGATAAAATAAACAGCCAATTCGGGCGATGACTCAGACAATAGCCCCAGCAATATGCTGAGACATTGGAGCACAAAGCCAATTTTCACCATGGCAACAGAACACTGTCGTCAAAAATGGGGGAAAAGTGTGAGAATGATTGGCACGGTCTCTAAGTGAAATTAACTCCCCAGATGAAATTAACTCCTGTTCAGGGCTTTTATACTATATGACCAAAAGTATGTGGACACCTGCTCATCGAACATCTCATCACAAAATCATGGGCATTAATATGGAGTTGGTCTCCCCTTTGTTGCTATAACAGCCTCCACTCTTCTGGGAAGGCTTTCCACTAGATGTTGGAACATTGCTGTGGGACTTGCTTCCATTCAGCCACAAGAGCATTAGTGAGGTCGGCCACTCATGTTGGGCGATTAGGCCTAGCTCGCAGTCAGCGTTCCAATTCATCCCAAAGGTGTTCAATGGGGTTGAGGTCAGGCCAGTCAAGTTCTTCCACATCGATCTCAACAAACCATTTCTGTATGGACCTCGCTTTGTGCACGGGGGCATTGTCATGCTGAAACAGGAAATGACCTTCCCCAAACTGTTGCCACAAAGTTGGAAACACAGAATCGTCTGGAATGTCATTGAATACTTTTTTTATTTTTCACCTTGTCGGCTCATATTCGAACCAGCGACCTTTCGGTTACTGGCCCAACACTCTAACCGCTAGGCTACCTGCCGCCCTACATACTGTAGCATTAAGATTTCCCTTCACTGGAACCAAGGGGCCTACCCCGAACCATAAAAAAACAGCCCCAGACCATTATTCCTCCTCCACCAAACTTTACAGTTGGCACTATGCATTCGGGCTTCAGCACTCGACGGTCCCGTTATGTGAGCTTGTGTGATCTACCACTTTGCTGCTGAGCTGCTGTTGCTCCTAGACGTTTCCACTTCACAATAACAGCACTTACAGTTGATCAGGGCAGCTCTAGCAGGGCAGAAAATTGACAAATTTACTTGTTGGAAAGGTGGCATCTTATGACGGTGCCACGTTGAAAGTCACTTAGCTCTTAGCATTTGGGCTGGTAACATTCTCCTGGCATCCGCCAAACCCAGATTCGTCCGTCGGACTGCCAGATGGTGAAGCGTGATTCAGAGTACAGTGGCAGCGAGTTTTACACAACTCCAACCGATGCTTGGCATTGTGCATGGTGATCTTAGGCTTGTGTGCGGCTGCTCAGCCATGGAAACCCATTTCATGAAGCTCCCGACGAACAGTTATTGTGCTGAAGTTGCTTCAAGAGGCTGTTTGGAACTCGGTGGTGAGTGTTGCAACCGAGGACAGATGACATGTACGCAGCAGTCCCGTTCTGTGACCTTGGGTGTCCTACCACTTCGTGGCTGAGACATTGTTGCACCTAGATGTTTCCACTTCACAATAACAGCACTTACATTCTGACCATCCCGCACAAGTTGATTTTGTTCAGGACACGCAGGTTGAAATATCAAAACAAAGTCTGAACCAATTATATTAATTTGGGGACAGGTCAAAAAGCATTAAATATTTATGGCAATTTAGCTACCTTGCTGTTGCTAGGTAATCTGTCCTGGGATATAAACATTAGGTTGTTATTTAGCCTGAAATCCACAAGGTCCTCTACTCCCACAATTAATTCACAGGTTCAGCCGAATTTGTTTTTAGTCATCTCTCCTCCATCCTTCAGGCTTCTTCTTCTTTCCTCAGTTCATATTTCAATCATATGCTCCTAAAAACCAATGAGGAGATGGGAGAGGCAGGAAGTGCAGCGCGTTGAGCGCCACAAATAGAACCAAGTTATATTTTAGCACCTGGCAACGCAGACGGTTCGTTGACGTGCACAGTGTGGTGAGCATGTTACAGTTGACCGGGGCAGCTCTAGCAGGGTAGAAATTTGATGAACTGACTTGTTGGAAAGGTGGCATCCTATGACGGTGCCACGTTGAAAGTCACTGAGATCTTCAGTAAGGCCATTCTTCTGCCAATGTTTTATACACCTGTCAGCAATGGGTGTGGCTGAAATAGCTGACTCAATTAATTTGAAGGGATGTCCACACACTTTTGTATATATATATATATCAATGGAGGCTGTAATAATGGATGGAACGGAGCGAATGGAATCAAACACATGAAAACCACTTATTCCACTCAAGCCATTACTACAAGCTCCTCCTCATATATATATGTATGAGTGAGTGAGTGAGTGAGTGAGTGAGTGAGTGAGTGAGTGAGTGAGTGAGTGAGTGAGTGAGTGAGTGAGTGAGTGAGTGAGTGAGTGAGTGAGTGAGTGAGTGAGTGAGTGAGTGAGTGAGTGAGTGAGTGAGTGAGTGAGTGAGTGAGAGAATTCCCCCTATCCATAGAGCTTGACCAAAATACAGCCAACAAACAGAATTATTCTCCTTCTTTTTCATTCTCCATCACTACTATCAGACACCAACAAATACTGTACCCTCTGACTACTCTGAACCGTCCTCACTGTCATCAAATCCCACTCTTTCCATCCACTGCCTTTGATCCCTATAGCTTCAAACACTGGCTATTTAAATCCCTCCGCTACTATAAATAGCTCCAGCACCCCCCCTGGTGCATGGCAGACACCCTGCATCTTCTCTGCAGTACAGAACTGCAGTGTGCTGTGCTGGCAGCACACTTACGCCACGGCAGAAACAGGATGAATGGCGATGCAGTGTGTGTGTGCTCAAAGCACGCCGTCGCAGTGCCTCTAACTGGAGCAGAGAGAGAGAGAGAGAGAGAGAGAGAGAGAGAGAGGGAGGTGGGAGCAGTGCTGCTGTATTACACCAAACACCAGGATAGAGAATGAAAAGGGAGCGCAGAGATTTAGAAAACAGAAAATAAAAATAGCTTCCTGATAGTCTTTGTAGGGACTTGGTTGTCACCATTACTGCCTTTTATAGTTAGTGACCATCTAACCCGAACATTGGGATGATCAAAACACACAGTGTCCGCACTCCACCTCTACCCCAAGACACACAGACACGAAGAATTAACCCACAACTTATCTTCAACAAACCAAGTTGACAGTTCCTTCGACTCTATTCCCATTCCTTTTTTCTCTCTTTCTCTGGACAGAGACAGAGATGAAAACCAATGCCTTGTGGGTAGGTCCACTGGGGAGCAGTTCATAAGCTTGATCTTCCCTTTCCTCCACCAGCCCTCAGCTTGGTTACTTATAGATCAGTATGTGTGTCTGTGTGCGTGTGTCCCTCACATAGAGCCAATGAGCTTTCCTTACCTCAGGTTTTTCATTCTCTCTGGTCTTTTGTGGATTGTTCTAGTAGAACTTGAACCCAAAGTAAACACAGTAAATGTATAAGTGACCAGACACATTGGACTGTAACTCGGTCCACAGAAGAGATGGATGAAGGAAGATGGTTTCCTTAAATTTCACCACGTGGAAATTCTACAACTACAGCAGACATATTTTTACCAACGGAATGAACACAAATCCATATGTTGGTATTATTTTACTCTGTGCAGGGTTTTTGTAGCTGCTACCACAAACTTATTTATTTGCTAGTTCTTCCACCTAGTGGTGCTAGAAGGACATCCATACCACAAAAAAATATGGCTACAGATAGATAGATAGATAGATAGATAGATAGATAGATAGATAGATAGATAGATAGATAGATAGATAGATAGATAGATAGATAGATAGATAGATAGATAGATAGATAGATAGATAGATAGATAGATAGATAGATAGATAGATAGATAGATAGATAGATAGATAGATAGATAGATAGATAGATAGATAGATAGATAGATAGATAGATAGATAGATAGATACACAGGGCAGGTGCAAAATGCCACAACGAAAGTACAGAAAAGACAGATACACGGTACATGATACATAGAGCGGCAGTATAGAAATACAAGATATCTGGAGTGCAAAAAAGCTATAAAAATGCATTGCATAGGTGGTTGGCTGAATATGTACACTATACATTGGTGGATGTTGGATGTTTAACTATACTATACAGGTCGATGGCAGAGAAATACTTCAGTAATTCAGTCAATTGTGTAATGGTTGGTGTAATGATAGAAGAGGGGAAATATTCTGCCCTAGTCTGGTCCCAGATCTGTTTGTGCCATCATGTCAACTCCTTGTCACTCCCTAAACAGGATATTCCGTTTCAATTCAGTAATTGCTGACAGACCATTTGTTAGTTCGACATGGTGGGAACTTTTTGTGTCGGTCAAATTAATTATGCAAGAAACTTGCAGTCACGCAATGATATGATACATTGTACTCCGTGGTGTAAAGTACTTAAGTAAAAAAAATGTTAAAGTACTACTTAAGTCGTTTTTTGGGGTATCTGTACTTTACTTTACTTCACTACATTCCTTAAGATAATAATGTTCTTTTTACTCCATACATTTTCCCTGACACCCAAAAGTACTCGTTACATTTTGAATGCTTAGCAGGACAGGAAAACTGTCCAATTCACGTACCTCATCAAGAGAACATCCCTGGAAAATCCCTACTGCCTCTGAAATGCTTCATTTGTAAATGATGTCTGCATGTTGTAATGTGCCCCTGGCTATCCGTAAAAAAAAAGTAAAAAAATAATTTGTGCCGTCTGATTTGCTTAATAAAAATTTATCAAAATACTTTTGATACTTAAGATATATTTACAACCAAATATTTTTTGTATTTTACTGGTTGACCTTCACATTGGGTACTTTTTCCACCACTAGTTATACTACCACAGCAATGTGAGAAAGCATCAAGAGTTCATAGGCAGATTAAATAAGTTATGATGAACTTCATGGTGGTTAAGCTTGATTCAAATTTACAATAAATATTGAAGGTATTATTTGATGATCGATGCTTGGCTGCTAATTGTATTATCCATATCTCATCATATAAGCTACCAGAGGGGTTCCTAAACATTTTGTGATAGCAAATTCATAAGGGACCCCCTCATAATCAAAACATCTCGAGTGCGATAGAAATAGCAGCCAATGAGTTTTACTATGACGTCTGCAGTGCTGATCGTTGCTGGTGGTGTGAATACCTAAGAAAGTTCTGTGTGGACTTCGATTGATAACGATATAGGGATTCTGTGTGATGTGTGAATGAAATATGGGAAAATAGTGAGGTGGTGTGTGAAGATATGAAAGGAGAGATGACTATTATCGAATATGTTGTATGAATAGAACACTAGTGTGAAGGAGGAATTTGTGAAGAATGAATATCTAAATACCTGTATTACAAAATAAATAATGTAATTACAAAGACACCAAATACAACATTGATATGGACCAATAATGCAGATATCTTTGGGGGAGATCCAACTACAGCATTGCCGATTCTACTTCCTGTTTCAAGACTGGGTCCCGAATTTGAATGAAGCATTCCCTTTAGATGGGACACTCCGTACAGAAAGACTTGTAGAAGCCAGAGAGAAACTGGACTAGGCAGAGAAGGGACACAAGAAAATAATTGTGAGAATGATTTCCGCAAGTGAGAAAGAGAAGAACAGAACAGTGAAAGGTTTAATGGTGAAGCAAGTAGACAAAGCAAAGATAACCGAAGAAAGGGAAAGAGCGAACAGCCTGTGTCCAGCATTTCCAACAGCCCCACCCACAGGAGGCGCAGCCCTTTACTGCCGCTGATGTACTACAGCGGGGGAGGGAGAGAAGGGAGAGGTGGGGGATGAGGTGGGAACTCTGGACAACCTGGAAAAAAAACAGTCGGAGGTGTTTTTATACTGTCATGGTTCCACCTGTCACCAGAGGGCGGCAGAGACCGTCCTAGAGACATTAACGACACTCAGGTGTGTCCGTTTGACTCATTATGATTTCCCTGTTAAAAGAGGTGTGTTTTGCTGTTGTCCTTTGCAGAAGCTTGAATTGTTTGCCGTGTGCGTTTTGTCTCCTGAGTAAGTTTTCAATACTTAGTGGTGGTTGTTTTCCCCGTGCTACTGTCATCCTTCAGTTATCGTTTCTCAGTAAAGTATTATGTTGATCCTGAACCACTGATTCCTGGTCTGGTCTCTTCTCCTGGTCCAACCTCACCACGGCACAATAACATTTTGCCAGAGACTGACAAGAAAATGAAGGCAGGGAGGAGTGGAATGGGAGGAGTTAATTACCCTTTCGGAGACCAACAATTTCTGAACCAAGTTCCTGCTCCCAAGCCCTTTTAATAGTGTCTGTGGATACCTCTATGTGGGTCTGTAGCACATCATATAGTCTGGAGACCGACCCTTTTGAATGGGCTTTGACAAGGATGAGGCTATCTAATGGAGGATTCTTTGGCTTAATGCCATACTGTGGGATTAGGTATCTGAAAACATGTGTTGCTGGCATGTTAGTGATAGAATAATTTGTATGTTAAAGTAATAACTCAAGTACTTCACCCTGAAACTGTGAGAAATATGTGAAATGCATTAGAATCATGAGAGGTGGGGGAGGGGCTTAAACAAGACTGCAGTTAGTGTAGCGACTAGGAGATGTCTGTTTCCTGTGTAGGAGATGTCTGTTTCCTGTGTAGGAGATGTCTGTTTCCTGTGTAGGAGATGTCTGTTTCCTGTGTAGGAATGAACGTAGTCAGTGGAAAAGTACTGGAATGTCTTGAAGGGAGTGAACTGAGATAACAGAAACTTGTGTGGGTATAAATAAGGGGCTCCTCATGACAGGGGCAGATCTCTCTGAATAAACATCTGATCTGTTGCAGACTGAGACTTTGCTTAATTCTTTATTAACCAGAATCTTACAACCTCTGGGAATTAATCAAAGCTAGAGTGATAGTTCATTTAGAACATTGAGATAGAAATTCTCGTGACAGTTAGACTTACCCTGTAATTGTTGAAATGAAGCTAACTGACCATCAATGTATAAGTTACCAAGTGTTATGAGTCCCTTCTCCCTCCACTGTGAAAACACCATATCATCCAATGCAGGGTGGAAAGCATGATTCAGGCAAATTGGGCTGTCAATGATTACAGTGGGTATGTTAAGAAAATACCTCATCTGTTTCCAGATCCTAAGAGTGTGACAAATGACTGGGTTAAAGTCATAAGGGGCTTTTTTCACATATGCTGGACTATTAACAAGTGCAGGGAGTGAGGAACGTTGACAGGAGGCCTGCTCAATCAAAAGCCATGAAGGCATACCATTCTGTCGGATCCCAGGTAAACTTTCCCTCCAGAAAGATGTTCAGGTTGTTCAGGTTTGCTGCCCAATAATACAGTTTAGAGTGAGGAAGGCCAAACCCCCCCCTCTATGTTGTACTTGCATGAATGCTTCTTGGAAATTCTGGCTGCCTTGTTATCCCATAAGAATGGAATTACTATTGAAATCAAGTGTCTTTAAATAGCTTTGTGGTATGAAATTGGGTAGACGTTGGAAGAGGTAATGAAACCTGGGTAGAACAACCATTTGAATAGTATTGATACGACCAACCAAGGAGATCTATATTTTGTTTTAAGCTGATACATTTTCATGTCCCAATTTGTTTTCAATAGCTGATCAATTGTTCTTGTCACTACAATGCCAAGGCTTGTGGACTTGTCCATCACTGTTCTAAATGGGGTAGATTGCAGAAAGTGCATATCCACAAGACCCGATATCGGCATCAATTGGCTCTTTTGCCAGTTTTTATATTTTAGCCAGAGAAGGAGCCAAATTTATTTATCAAGTTAAGTAAGGGGGGAATAGAAGTTTTAGTCTTGGATAAAAACAAAAGAACATCGTCTGCATAGAGGGACATTTTGTGCTGCGTGTCTTTTATCTTAACAGGAGCTATATCGGCACGTGCACGAAATGAGAGTAGCAAGGGGTTCCATGGCTATAGCGAAGAGAGCAGGTGAAATAGGGCACCCCTGTCGGCAGCCTTTGAACAGGCGGAATGACTGCGACATCTCCTGATTGGTTACCACGGACGCCATTGGGTGTGCATAAATAATTCTTATCCAATTAATAAATTCCTTTACAAACCCGAAATGCTCCAGAACCTGACATCATATACTTCCGCTCAATCTGATGAAACGCCTTCTCTGCGTCGAGCAATTACCACTGCCTCAACTTTATGATCATGACACATTACGGCGTCTCAAATTGTAGTATATATGTCGGGTGCCATATCTTTGTCAACACCTTATTTTCTATGGGGAGCAACGACACAGGGCGATGAGACGACATCTCCATGGAATCTCTATCTTTTTTTCACGATCAGTACTATTGTAGCATCATACAGTGTTTGCGGGAGTTTGGCATTTTCTTTGGAATGTTTAAACATTCATAACATAAGTGGAGCTAGACTGACGCAGTACTTATAGAATTATATTAGATATCCATTGGGCCAAGGGGCCTTGCTGTTTGGTAATCGTGCTATCGCTGTGTTAATCTCTTAAATTTTCCCCGCATCGAATGCGCCAGCTGCCCCCCTGTCTAGTCTAGGAAGTTCACATTCAGTGAGAAACCGTTCCATAGTTTGTGGATCAGTAGCATCGCATTTAGATTGATATAGCTCGGAGTAAAACTGCGCAAAGCATTTATTAATATCCTGCGAATCTGTTACTATTTTACCATTCTTGTCTTTTATTTTATGAATCGCTCTAGATGCCTGTACATGCCTTAGCTGTCTTGCTAATAATTTATGTGGTTTGTCACCAAGTTCAAAATAACTTTGTTGCATTCTAGCAAGTAAAGAGCCCACCCGTTTCGAAAGGATGGTATTGCATTCATATTTCAACTTTGTGATCTTCTCAAGGACTGCATTCGAGGAATTCGTTCTAAAAACGTTCTCCTGTTCCCCTAACTCTCTTTCAATTTCTTCCGGCCCAGTATTGGCGCATTTCTTCCTCTCCGATGTATAACAAATAATGTCACCTCTAATCACAGCCTTGAGGGTGGAATTGTCAACATCCCCCGTGTCGTTAGATCCGAGGAAAAAAGCAATCTGCTCCTTCAAATACTGACAAGAAGTCTCATCTTTCAAAAAGTATACGTCTAAGCGCCACAGTCGCCGACCTGTAGACATATTGTCGAGATTCAGCACCGTGGACAGCGGAGAGTAGGCTGTAATTAGAATAGGGTGATAGGTTAGTTTGGAGCCCCCCAAAAAATAGTATATTCTGGAATATGACTTATGAACTGACGAAAAGAAAGGATAATCCCTATCTGTTGGGTGCGTCAGTCTCCAAATGTCGACAATGTTAAGGTTTGTCATCAATGTATTTAGACAGACTCTGGCATTTGATTGTTGAAGTGAACTTGATAGCTGTTTATCTAAAAGAGGATCTAACCTACAGTTAAAGTCACCTCCAACAATAACACTTGTATCCGAGATATTTGCTATGGCCTTAAATACCCTTTGAAAAAATAATGGATCATCGGAGTTGGGTCCATATAAATTGACCAAGGTTATTGGTATCGAATTCAGTGTACCAGCCACAATAATATACCAACCATTAGGATCTGAGATCGAGGATGAGTAAACAAAAGGAATGTTTTTCCTTATCAGGATTGCTACCTCTCTCGCTTTTGCATCAAAATTAGACTGGTATATATGACCGATCCAGCCGACTCGTAGTTTGGCCTGAGCCGAGTTTCTTGAAGAAGCACTTTGTCAGCGCCCAGTGATTTAAGATAAGAAAAAACCTTGGCTGACCCAAGCCATTGCAGTCCAACTGACTATCTTTAATCCACCAGGTCTACTCTGTGCCCGGTCACTATGTGGCATTTCTTATTTTAGAGCAAATTGTTGCTGTCATACATAACCCAAAAGAAAAACGTCCCGTCGTGCTGGAACTTGTCATGCCACCTGTACTAAAAGTGAACTTAAAACACAAACCCCATCCCGTCCCATTACTGAGTGACTCCTAGTCTGAACAAACTTGTCACCGCAAATCAAATTAAATCACATTTTATTGGTCACATACACGTTGTTAGCAGATGTTATTGCGGGTGTAGCGAAATGCTTGACCATATAAACAAATATTAAATAACACTTAACTCTCACTTTAGGGGGTGAGTGCCGCTAAAACATTATAGGCTAAACAATGCTATATAAGCCATAACATCTCACCCATCATTACAGTCCCAATTTCTGATCTTCTGATCGAAAAGACATAGGCAGGAAATTCAAACACATTTCTGGCCTGTATTTGGCTACTTAGCTGGTTGACACAGCAGTTCTGTATTCCCAGCCAGGGAGCTTTCTTGACAAGAACAGGTTGGCCTCTTTTGGGTTGTCAAACATACTTGTTGATCCCTCGACTGTCACCTTAAACCGGGCTGGGAAGAAGAATCCATATCGGATGTTTGTGCGCCCTGCATTTCCCATACTCTTTCCGTGGGTTCCTCACCTCCAAAGTAAGATCTGGGTAGAAAGACACCCTGGCTCCGTTGTAGTTAAGAGGGTACTTTTGACTAGCCAGCTTGAGAATGAGATCCCTGGTCTGGGGATGCGATGAATGGCCTTGGTGGCGCCCCCTTGGCTGGCTTCGTTGCCAGTGATCTGTGTGCGCGGTCGATCAGGATGGGCGTTTTGAAGTGTTCACTCCCTAGCAATGCCGGTATCAGGTCCGAAACAAATTCAGTGGGTTTCCCTTTCTCAGTGTCCTCCTGGATCCCAAATATTCGGATGTTCTGGCGTCTTGAATGCGACTCGAGCATTTCCAGTCTGACTTTCAGGGTTTTGTTGTCACTTTTTAACGTTGAGCACTGTTTCTCTATGTCCTGTAGCCTGGCCTCGTGATCGACTGTGGTCTGCTCGACCTCATGCACCCTGCCCTTAGTTGCCTTCACAGTTTCCGTCAAAGTACCCAATACTCTTTGAGATATCGGCCAACCTTGTGTTCATCTTCTTGCTTAGTGAGTTTATAGCAGCCAGTAGGTCACTTGAAGTACGTTCTGTGGGGAGCTCATGGGAGCTAGCATCTTCAGCTAACTCCTCGTGAGTCGGCGATGTTGACATCGATTTGTTGTCTCTCTCATCCAGATTATCTTGTTTAGCGTCCCCTTTTCGGTGCTTTTTCCTTTGTCATATTGCCAGACAGTGTTTGCAGTTATGGGTGGTGAGAGATTAAGATAAATATGAATTTGTTTAAAAATTGAGGAAGCTCTAACAAAACACGTCTACACCATAGCACGCTCTCTAGCGCCCCCCCTATTGTGTATCTCTTAACGGTGTACTTACGACTCTCTTCCCACGGGTGAAGGCTTCTCTGCCAAACCTTGCAGGTTTTGCTCACCACAACCTGAAACCTGGTGGAAGGGACCATACCAGATTCTCCTGACCACATCCTCTGCTGTTAAGGTAGCAGAACGAGATATGTGGATACACACTTCCCACTGCAAGGTGGTGCCAGAAACAGGAAATCAGAATGGATCGGTGAATGCGAAAGGTCCTGCTTCTGGATTGGTCTCATTGCGAAAGTCGTGACCGTTGTCTGACTCCTGCTGGCTAGTAATGACCTAGAAGGATCCAGGGACTGTCCCCTGCCAACAAGACCACCGCAGGCCCGGAGTAGAGGTGCAGAAGAAGCTGGTAAGGTTGCGAGAGGAAAACAAGACTTCAAAGACTCATTCCTTTCCACAGCACAGATGACGGCGAATGGCATCTCCCCGAACACTTCCTGCTAGGCCCACAGGTGGGTAGTTAAAGGGATCCCTTTATTGGGTGTCCCAGCCAATGAGAAAGCTCATTGATTGAAGACTGGTGCATACGGAGTAATGGGTCTGCCTACCTAGGTGAAAATGTGTGCAATTGTACAATGGACTCTGATGGAGAATCAAATTGCTCTCTGACAGTTCATGATTCGCAGACGGGCAGACCCTCAAATGTAAGTGTGGTCCTCTCAGTGCATAATGTAACCTCGGAAACAAGGAAATCAGCCCCTAATGGGACCTATCGTTTATGTGGGAATTATGTACTAGCAGATAATTTGGCGGTAGAGTGTACTATTGTGTCCGTTGTTCCTGCTATGAGAGCAGTGACAGATGACGATAAGAATCTGACAATTATTTTCCAGGGATATCGTCCCCGTCACAATTAACTGGTGTAATGCTCCCTATTTATGGAGTAGCGTGCCCTTGATCAAATTCGAAGACGTATCTAAGAAATTGGCTAATGCTACGTCTAAAGTCCTTAAAGGCCCTCAGTACTGAAATAGTAGCTCTTCAAGAATGAGTGTGTGCAGTAATTGGAGATGCGTGTTGTATCTTTGTTCCTGACTCGTCTATGAATGTCACCCTATTTTAGTAGATTACATCTGGCAATTAAGATAACAAAAGGGAGGTGACACCTTGGCTGTCAACTATGTTTGGATCATAGTCTGAACCTTGCAAAATGGGCTATGTTGTGAGTATTTGTCCTTATGTGTGTGATAACATTGATGGAGAACTTACATAAATTACATTGTGTAACGAAGCATGTGTGTAACTGTATGAAGCGAAGGTCTTAAGTTAAACCATTGTACTGCAAGTGTAAGGATCAGTTACTAGTTGGATCGTTCAACCCAGAATGAAGGGTTTGTGTTATGATATAGGACCAGGGACTAAGACCTGGAATGTGTTTTTAGCAGGATTAGAACCCCGGTCTCCTAGACACAGAGCTGGTGTTCCTCCAGAGTGAGCTAACTCACGGTTGAGGATGTTGAGACCCAAGTGCAGAGGAGTAGCATAAACTTCAACTAACTTTTACTTTCAGAATGATCAAAAAAAACAAAGTACAAACAAATACACTAGAACAAAGCTTCCAATGGTCACAAAAAGGAAAACAAAACGAGCACAATGGCTCACAACAAACTCACGGGATACACGGGTACAGGTAGGCTCAAGACTGAACAAAAAACAATGAGAAATGGCAAACTTAAATAGGGCCTTACACAGGTGAGTATCATCAACAATGATTGCTAACTACAACTGAGAGTTCTTGCCAATGGTTTCCCCCTGGCAACTGGGAGGAGGATTGCAGGCAAAATACCTCCTGCGCCTCCTAGTGACTGGGGGCCATACCGCTGGTCCTGGCAGGAGTGTGACCCCTAGTGGTTGGAGGACATATTGCCTGATAAAGTCTTACAATTTGAAAGTATAAAGTGTCTGGTTTTATGTGTTGATTTCACTTACTTTTAATAGACGTATTTTGATAGAACCTCCTTTGATAGTTTAAACCATAATCTATTGCATACCTTAAAATGTAACAATAGTTATCATAGAGTGATAAAAGGAGGGAGTGTGATGGAAAATTATTATTATTATTATTTCCTTGTGTATATAATCGTAATACACAAAGCTGCTTTTATTATTACCTGGGTTCATAGTAAACCATACTATCATTCATAAGAAATTTGGTAGTACGCCCAGAACATTCCTCTGGGAACTAGAAGGAGTGATACAATATGTCAGTTGCAAGGTAAGTATAACGACACAAGGCGAGACCCAGATTCAGACACAGGAAGCAGATGGTTAGAGTCTCTGATATTTATTAAACAACAAGAGGCAGGTCGAGGACAGGCAAAAGTTCATAAATCAGTGGTATTAGATTATGATATCTAAAGAGATGGATTACATCCATACTGTGTAGTTGAATTGTAAATAATTTACAATGTCAGAATTTACATATGACTTTTAGGCAATGCAGTGGAGGGAGGAATGGCCTTCTCTGCCTCCTGAAGAGTATATGGAGTGAACAGACACAAGACCAAGGAAACACCAGGAACACCTACCACAAGCTGGTCTTATTACTGAGAGCTCAGATGACAACTGCTCTGCTTTCTGAAATCATTCACCACCCCTGCCTCTTTCTCTCGGTCTCCCTCTGTCCCGCAGGAGAGGGAGAAGGCCGCCACCACCTCCCTCGGGAGCAGCCTGGTCTCCTGACGTTGACCTCTGACCCCTCCCCTTCTGAACCCATGCAGGGAAATATAATTTGCCTGATTACGCGCTAGTGGAGAAGCAGTCTCATTTCCGACTGTTGATGTCAATTCATGGTATATAAAATATAGAATTTGACAATATACAGTTCACAAACTATAGCCTACTAAGATTGACACCTGGCACAATGCTGATCGATGTATGTTATAAGCAGTGGATTGGTCTGAACAACTTCAGTAGGCCTAGTGATTTTCTTGTGACTAATGAGAAAACAATAATTAAAAGTGATGGGAATATTGCATTTTGAAAATAAAATACTGAATATATATATATATATATATATATATATATAGGCAAATTCCGACATCGGTGGACCTTCGTTAGGGGTGTCATGAAGAAATAGGGCGTTTTGAAGGGGCTGATACAGTGTTGCACTATTTATGCCGCACAGGGCTCCTGTTTCCATTTGTAACAGGGGACAACTTATTAGGCTATGGCTTATTATATTGTCAACTGACCTTCAAATAGGCTACGCAATATAGGGTTACATGCACATCTTCATAGAGGAGTTTATCATAGGCCTAAAATAGGCTAGGTGTAGCAATTGATTAAAATACATACAGGCCTACGTGTATATCATCATAGCTTATATACTGTATATATAGCCTACCATGCTATTATGTGTATTACCTTGCATGCATTCTTTCTGTAGGCTACCACTGCATCAGATTGACATGCAGCATTTTCTGCGACAGGTGCGTTGATCTGCTTGGTTTCTAGCGGTGGACCCCCTGCAGCACTTTGGGAACCCCTACACCTACCCTGTCCATTCTATCAGCGAACTGCTAGTGAGCATATGCCAAAACCTTATTGAGCAGGTTTGTAATTTATCGCAAGCGTTTATGTGACGACAACCATCCATATAGTTGAAAATTAGACTGAACTTTTATTTTTTTATTGTGTACACGGGAAGTTAACCACAAAAGTGTGTTTCATGTGCATTACGTCATCGCACACAGGGAAACATACTTTTTGTGGGTAAATGCGCATGTTGTTTTTTGCAGATTTTAGAATATTCGCATGAAAATATGTTGCCAATTGGATGGAAACCTAGTGATTGTCATGCAAAACAAGGAGTTAACATTATAAGACAAATAGATATTGGACCAGGGTGAAATATCTTCGACCAGAGTTTGGGGTTAAATCAATGGTGGATGATAATATTACTGTTTTCTGTTCTCATCTTTACTTTGCTCCTCATACTTAATATGTACATAAACTTTTCAATGTGACATACTTACTCTGCAGCTTCAACTTGACTAGTCAGTAAGCTTGCAAACTATTTATAAATGTGAGCAATTTTTCCTCTAAAACATATTAGCTA
The DNA here is from genome assembly GCA_023634145.1 of Thymallus thymallus. Taxonomy (NCBI): domain Eukaryota; kingdom Metazoa; phylum Chordata; class Actinopteri; order Salmoniformes; family Salmonidae; genus Thymallus; species Thymallus thymallus. Next base: position 3,232,912 of record CM042407.1, on the reverse strand, counting down.
CACTCTTGAATAATGCAAATAATGCAGATTCAGGTGAAAACTCAATTAAATAAGTCCAAAATATTATGAAAATGTCTATACATTTCAGCTGTTTCAAAAACATTAGTCTGCCATTAGTATTTTTGCTCTATGAATGTTGGGCCCAACGAGACAATTGTGTTTACACTGCCCTGCTTAGAGGGGGGAAGCTGACCCCGAGTGTCGTGTGCTACCTCCAGAGGTAGCGTTCAAAACGTGAGAAATACGTCAAATTTACATCACAGTAACATCTCTTATCACGTTCGAAGGTAACGTCGAAATAACAAATGTATATCATCACAACAGGGGTAGGCAAAAGACAGGTCAGGGGCAAGCAGAGTTCGGTAATCCAGAGTAGTGGGGCAACGGTACAAGACGGCAGGCAGGCTCGGGGTCAGGGTCAGGGCAGGGTCTAGTAGATAGTAACAATAGCAAGGCAGGAGCAAAGGTGGAAAACGCTGGTAGGCTTCAACAAGCAAAACGAACTGGCAACAGCTAAACATAGAACACAGGTTAAAGTACCCAGGGGATAATGAGGAAGATGGGCGACACCAGGAGGAGGGTGGCGAAGCACACAGACAGGTGAAACAGATCAGGGTGTGACAAGAATTGTATAGAATACAGTCTATACATACTATGAGTTGAGTAATGATCAAGGTCAAGGTGTGACATCTCTCGAGAATCAATACCTCTCGAGTATCTCTCAAAATGCTCCTTGATTCTCATCAATCAGAATAGACCCATAGTCTCACAAAATAACATCAAGATAGCCTTGTTCCCTCTTCAAACTTCCTCTTTCAGAATCACTTAGAATTTCAGCTTCAAATCTTGCAATATTGGCAACACTTTATATTAATGTTCAGTAAAAAAAAATATTTAATTGTATTAGTTATTCAAACATTTATATAAAGTGTTCGATATGTTTCCTTAAACATCCTATGTTTGTGCTTATTCTTTTACCATTGTTGTAGGTCATTTTGAGGTCATGATCTACTTACCCAGTCATATGAACTCATGAATAAAATGTTTATGTCTCTGCGTCCAGAATAAAGGAAGTTAAGGGTAGTTTCGCAAGCCAATGCGAAGGTACTGTCAAGTTTTGTCTATCAATGGCAGGCATGCCCATCTTTTTGTGAGAAATTACACATTTACAAAGTATTTATAAAGTATAAAAACACAATGATTAGTTGAACACACTATTTGCAAATACCTTATAAATGGTGTATTACTAAACTTTCTGATGAAAGTCGACTGACCAAAAGCTCAGCTACTACTACATTTTTTTTTTGCATCTGACTGGAAGTGTGCTGAGGCTTTTTCCAGATTAGCATTTTGCTCCAGCTCCTTTGACTAATCAGTTTTAAGTCTATGGCTTATTATTTATTACTGACGGTTAACATAACGTGTTACAGTAACATTTGAACAGTACATTGAATGTGTCATGTTCAGCTTCTCGTGAACTTTTAGTCTAAAGTTTGAGGCAAGAGTTTGTGTTGATCTATTGTGATAAGTGTTTTGTGTTCATTTCCTTTTTAACACAGGTGTCAGGCTCTGGCCATAGAGACGCCTATTTGCTTCTCTATGTAGCTATGGTCAGAGTCTGACAGTGTCTTTCTTTTCTGTTTCTGTGTGGGTTTTGGGTTGGATCCCTAATTAGAGGCAGCTGCACCGCATTGTCTCTAATTAGGGATCCTATATATCTTTGTCTGTCCTTCACTCTGGTGTGGGTCGTTATTTATCTCCAGTCACGGTGAAAGTAAGTGTGTTTCAGTTTGTGTCATTTGCCTCGTTGGTTTGGCTTGTTTAGTTCGTACAGTTGAGGTTTTAGTTAATAAAACTATGTCGAACTATTACTGCGCTGCGCCTTGGTCTCTCACCATACCGACTCGTGACAGAACGACCCACCAACTTGAGACCATCGGTGCGCAGCCAGAGCCCGGAGAGGCTGAAGAAGGGGAATCGCACACCACTTCGTCTGCCCACAGTTCAGGATCGGGAGAAGCCCGAGGGGTTTCATAAATACCCGGAAGAGGAGCAGACGAGGTGGTGGAGAGCCTGGGTTGCGCTTCTGCTGGAGGCGCAGGAGGACCCATCCCTACGGGAGATAGAGGAGGAGAAGGACTTTGAGCGCCGACGGGTACTAGTGCTGAGGCTATGGGACAGACGGGCACCTCCAGCGAAGGTCAACATAACGACTCGTGACAACAGGAAATCAGTGTTGAGCCTTCTCTGCGCAAAGTGTGATAAAGTATGACATAAACTCAGGTGAAAATGCAAAGTGCATGGGTGTGTGCAAAGTGCATCACAACCAGACTTGCACCCAGTTGGTGCAATCAATGCCATTGACAAAATACTGAACAAATATATAAAAACTGAATGAAATCATTTCAATACAGCAAGGTACGCTACACTTTAGGGAACAATACTGTACTTGATACAACAGTATGTTACCAAGTGATTGCATTGTATTGCATCGTCTCTCTATGTGTGATGGCTTGGTTGTGGTAAGGCCTCTTACTCCCACCTAGGGGAGGAGAGAGGCACACAACCAAGTCATCACACCCTAACTAGGGAGATTATCATCCCCAATCAGAGACAGCTGTCTAGCGTTGTCTCTGATTGGGGATAGTATATAGGCTCCACACATTTCCACCTGTGTGTGGATCATTGTTCGTTTGTCTGTCTGCACTGCCTGCAACATACAAAAGTAAGTCACCGTGTTTTTTTTTGTAGATTGTTTTTTTGTTTTCACTCTCTTTTATTTGTAAATGCTTCGTGAGTCCATCTCATTTCCAAATAAAAGGATGACACTTCACCAGCGCTCCGTCTATCGTCCCATATATCCGACGCACCGTGACAGAATGATCCACCACCCTGGGACGCAACGGGGGATAACTTTGGGAGACATCCTCCTCGGTATGGGGAAAATTACCGAGGAGGAACACTCCCATTATCGTGCGGTGGAGGAGGGCTGGTGTCCGGAGCAGAGGCGCCGAAGACGGGGGAAACGTTACCGGGCTAAAGCGAAGGACCAGCTTGGAGCCCAGAAAACCCCCCAAACTGATTTTGGGGGGGGCTATGGGGGTGGTCGGGGATCGAGGGAGAAGAGCCCCGACCACTGCACTCGTGGGGGTTCCAGGAGGAGCCCCTACAGCCGTGGGAGCAGGAGTACAGAGAGGAGTCGGAGGAAGACGACGACGATGTGCTTCTGTTCCCTCACTCGTGGGGGTTCCCGGAGGAGCCCTCACAGGATGGGGATTGGCGTTGGAGTAGGGACGACAGGCACAGTCGTGCTCCAGCGTCAGTTCCCAGTCCGGTGCCTCCAGCGCCGGTCCAGAGTCGGAGGAGGAGGAGACCGACTCAGCGCACCAAACCATCGGTGCGCAACAATAGCCCGGTACGGCCCGCGCCTGCTCCGCGCACCAGCTCTATGGTGCGTTTGCCCAGCCCGGCGCGACCCGTGCCAGCTCAACGCACCGACCCAACGGTGCGTTTCCCCAGCCAGGTACAGCCCGTTCCAGCTACTCGCACCAGACCAGTGGTGCATTCCCCCAGCCCGGCACGGTCTGTGCCTGCTCCTCGCACCCAACCTATGGTGCGTTTCCCCAGCCCGGCGCGACCCGAGCCAGCTCAACGCACCGACCCAACGGTGCGTTTCCCCAGCCAGGTACAGCCCGTTCCAGCTACTCGCACCAGACCAGTGGTGCGTTCCCCCAGCCCGGTACGGTCTGTGCCTACTCCTCGCACCCAACCTATGGTGCGTATCTCCAGCCCGGTGCGACCCGTGCCAGCTCCTCGCACCAGACCTATGGTGCGTGTCCCCAGTCCAGTACGCCCCGTGCCTACCCCTCGCACGGAGGCTACCGCGACGGTCGCCACCACAGGGCTGGAAACCCTCTCTGCGTCGGTGCCCAGGGTGGGCACGACGTTCAGCCCCGCTGTGGAGCAGGAGCTCCATAGCGTGTCGGTGCCCAGTCTGGGGCCGACAGCCAGCCCAACCACAGGGCTGGAAACCATCTCCGCGTCGGTGCCCAGGGTGGGCACGACGTTCAGTCCCGCTGTGGAGCAGGAGCTCCATAGCGTGTCGGTGCCCAGTCTGGGGCCGACAGCCAGCCCAACCACAGGGCTGGAAACCATCTCTGCGTCGGTGTCCAGGGTGGGCACGACGTTCAGCCCCGCTGTGGAGCAGGAGGTCCTTAGCTCGTTGGTTCCCAGTCTGGGGCCGACAGCCAGCCCAACCACAGGGCTGGAAACCATCTCTGCGTCGGTACCCAGGGTTTTTGTTTTCACTCTCTTTTATTTGTAAATGCTTCGTGAGTCCATCTCATTTCCAAATAAAAGGATGACACTTCACCAGCGCTCCGTCTATCGTCCCATATATCCGACGCACCGTGACACTATGCAAACAAACATAGCTTTTCTCTAAACCTATGACCTTGAGTCAGAGGACGACTGACTCAAGGTCATAATCAAAAAATGGTTTAGTCCCGCCCCCTCCGTCCCTATTACACACAGGAAGTAAAATGATCTCACGAAAGGTTGTTATTTTCTGTATTATGCTGTTAAACAATGGGCCTTGCTCTCGTTTCTGTTTATGGCATGAATAGATGCATGCTTCAAAATATGTACAAACGGAGTACAAATCCGAGAAGTGACCTCCGTGCTCCGTTTCGCATACTTTGATTTGGACTCATACTATGACCCTTCTGCGCTCTGAGCAAGGTAGTGTGCATTTTGAGAAACACCCTAGGAGCTACTGCTGCTTTTAATCACGTAATCCCTCATGAGCTTTGACCAGGTGTGGCACTTAATCACGTAATCCTACATGAGCTTTGACCAGCGAGGGATCTGGGGGTCCTCCCCTATAATTATTTGGGGCATCTAAAGCTTATTTCCTGCATTTTTACCCAATCCAATATGCCATCTCTATTTAGAACAAAAAGTAAGCAAAAATGCCCCCAGTCATCAAGCTAGGTAAGAGATCATTATTAGATATGTTTTTGTGATTAATAAGACAACTAGATCAAAGGTAATTCAATAATCAATATTCTGTTGCACCTTTAACCAATCGCCTAACGAATTAACAGCTCTTGAAAAAATACAAAGACTTTAGATTGTCTTTGTTAAGACATCCTCGATATTACATTTTAGCCACCAGTTTAGTCAATAACTAAACTCTCTCCCAACACAATTTCCTTCCCAGTTCCCACCTTTAGTTTTTTTAATTCCCAAGGGAAAGGTTTGGAAACAAAAAAATAATAATACACATACATCTCAAATGTACAATAACACACAGAAACAGCAAATCCTCCATATAATTAATCTTATATGCCTAATAGTACTGTAGAGCTCTTTGTACTTGCACACAATATAGCTGGGTCGCCCCGTCCTGCCCCTAAGGGTCCAACCCAACACACACCACTCTACTTTAGGATCTTAGTGAAATATTAATTTATTGGTTTCAGGTGTGTTAAGCCAAGGCCAGAGGGACAACCCTCAGGACGGCAGACACGCAGGGCCAGGACTGAGCAGCCCAGCAGCTAGGGATTGACGAATTAGGAATCTCCCCTGACATGGGCATGTTTTCAAAACAGACTCCTTTTGTCATACTGTCTTCCATAGGCATCCAGACTTTAATCTGGTAATTAATCAAATCTATTAATACATAACTTGACATTGTCGGAGGATAACCAACCTTCCAATTAATGGCAATGCATTTCTTAGCCGCTATAAATGCTAGGTTACAGTTTCTTCATATAATAAATGCTTGGTTACAGTTTCTTCAGATAAAAAATGCTTGGTTACAGTTTCTTCTGATAACAGTCTCCAGTATCAACATTTCAAAGCAAATAAAAACAGGTGGGCTAATCTGTAGACATGCTGATATAAGATACTCTTCGCCAGAATTCAGCCAGCCTTCACAAGACCATAACATATGCAAATACTGTATGTCCCCTTTTGTGTTTTACAGAGGATATAGTGGCATATAGTATGTTCTATGTGTAAGGGGCTTAATACAGTTCTATTGCAGCCAATAGGGGGTACTCAGGTGAAGTCTTTGGGAAATGAAAAAATGTAGCTGAAGTGGACCAAATCCAAAAAAAACATAGAGAATTCTAGAGAGGTCTCTGGACACTAAAACGGAAACCCATAAAGGTTTCCAGAGACCTCTCTGAACATAAACCCTCAGGGAGGGGAACAGACGTTGGTGGGGGATCTGGACCCGGTGTCGGGCGTGCCACCAGGTCAGGCGGGGGCTCCGGCTCAGGAGCGGGGTGCTCCGGCACAAGCACTACCACGGCACTAGCGCTACCTCGGCACTTGCGCTACCTCGGCACTAGCGCTACCGCGCTTTATGGGTTCCACTGTCTCTCCTTTGTTTGGTTTTGGGACACTGAAGCCACCGGGCTAGGACCTGGCACTAGCGCTACTGCGCTGGGGACACTCACTGAAGCCAACAGGCTAGGTACCGCCACTGGAGCCACCGGGCTAGGAACCATTACTGGCACTACCGAGCTGGGAAGACACACCGGAGGTCTGGTGCGTGGGGCCAGCACTGGAGGCACCGGGCTGGGCGCACGCACTGGAGGTCGGGTGTGGGGAGCCGGCACAGGGCTTACCGGGCTGGGGAGGCACACCGGAGGTCTGGTGCGTGGGGCCGGCACTGGAGGAACCGGGCTGGGTGCACGCACTGGAGGTCGGGTGTGGGGAGCCAGCACAGGGCTTACCAGGCTGGGGAGGCACACCGGAGGTCTGGTGTGTGAGGCCGGCACTGGAGGCACCGGGCTGGGCGCACGCACTGAAGGTTGGGTGTGGGGAGCCGGCACAGGGCTTACCGGGCTGGGGAGGCACACCGGAGGTCTGGTGTGTGGGGCCGGCACTAGAGGCACTGGACTGGGTGCACGCACTGGAGGTCGGGTGTGGGGAGCCAGCACAAGGCTTACCGGGCTGGGGAGGCACACCGGAGGTCTGGTGCATGGGGCCGGCACTGTAGGTCGGGTGTGGGGAGCCAGCACAGGGCTTACCGGGAGGCACACTTGAGGTTGGGAGCCGGAACAGGGCTTACCGGGCTGAGAACCGGCGCTGGAGGTACCGGGCTGAGAACCGTCACTGAAGGCCACAGCCCCCACGAGTTGGGAGACAGAAGAAATCCTCCTCTTACGACTCACCGTCCTCCCGCTCCCAAGTGTTGTGGCAGGGGTTCCTCGTAGCCCCCCCCAAAAAAATAAAACTGCATGGGGGTTCCTCTGGGCTGAACGCTGGGCCTGCCCCCTGGAACACCGACGTGGCGCCCGCCGGTGTCGCCGCTGCCCTGGATTCTGTGGTCGTCCCAGGACTGAACAATGGAGGTTCTCCTCTTCGGAGACAAGCTCCTTACCCCTCATGAGCTCCTCCATTGTCCAGCTCTGTGCGGTCCTGGTGTGGTGGGTTTTTCTGTCACGATCGCTATGAGACAGGACCCGAGGCGCAGAGCTGTGGTGCAAAAACATTCCTTTATTCCGATAAGAGTAGTCCGAAAACCAAACAAAGGAGAGACAGCGACCATGAACCGACGTGAAACAAAAAGGAACACACACAAAAACCCACAAACACAGGTGGAACTACTGAACATAAATTGGCTCCCCAAAAGGAACATAGAGAATTCTAGAGAGGTCTCTGGACACTAAAACTGAAACCCATAAAGGTTTCCAAAGACCTCTCTGAACATAAACCCTTACATGTACGGAATGATCAGTAAAGCTGGGGGTTTTGAAGAAGGTTGCGACCGTTCAGATTATGAGACTGATATGAGATAATGATTAATAAGTAACTGTTATCGATATATAACTTATATATCTTCTAGAGTTTAATTCGGGAGATGGCATCTTGTTAAACAACTTCTTCCGTGGTGCCCCAAATTCCTAATGCGTTAATTTAATTTGTATTTTTAATCTGGAAAGAATAAAACATAGTTTTAAGGGCGGCAGGTAGGCTAGAGATTAGAGTGCTCTGCCAGTAACTGAAAGGTTGCTGGTTCGAATACCCGAGCCGACAAGGTGAAAAAAAAACGTTTGACCCTGTAGGTAGGCCGTCATTGTAAATAAGAATGTGTTCTTAACTGACTTACCTAGTTAAATAAATGTTAAATAAAATAAAAATAGTTAGTTGATTCGATAAATAACAGTCATAACGACAATAGGCTATTGAGAATGGAAAGAAGTGGAGGGCGCTCAACCAATGTGAGTCGAAGTGCAATCAAAATGTTTTATCACTATTGAAAAGGAAAAAGCACAATGCGCACATAGGTTAGGCTACTATGGTGACCATAGGTTAGGCTACTATGGTCACCATAGGTTAGGCTACTATGGTCACCATAGGTTAGGCTACTATGGTCACCATAGGTTAGGCTACTATGGTGACCATAGGTTAGGCTACTATGGTGACCATAGGTTAGGCTACTATGGTCACCATAGGTTAGGCTACTATGGTCACCATAGGTTAGGCTACTAGGTTAGGAACCTCCAGTGAACGTCCGCAGCCCAGAACCTCCAGCGAAGGCCCGGAGCCCCCAGCGAAGGTCTGCAGCCCGGAGCCCCCAGCGAAGGTCCGCAGCCCGGAACCTCCAGCGAAGGCCCGGAGCCCCCAGCGAAGGTCTGCAGCCCGGAGCCCCCAGCGAAGGTCCGCAGCCCGGAACCTCCAGCGAAGGTCCGCAGCCTGGAGCCTCCGACGACGTATAGCCCCGCTTTGGAGGAGCAGGAGCTCCTTAGCGTGCCGGTGCCCAGTCTGGGGCCGGCAACCAGCCCTGCCCAGAGGAGGGGTTGGCACACGGGACCGGTCATCTGCTCCGCTCCAGTGCCGGAGCAGTCCGCTCCACCGGAGCCTAATCTGGTTCCGGTCGTCTGCTCCACTCCTGTGCCAGAGCAGTCCGCTCCACCGGTGCCCAGTCCGGGTCCGATCATCTGCTCCACTCCAGTGCCAGAGCAGTCCGCTCCACCGGCGCCTGGTCCGGGTACGGTCATCGGCTCCGCTCCAGTGCCGGAGCAGTCCGCTCCGCCGGTACCCAGTCCGGGTCCGGCCGTCTGCTCCACTCCAGTGCCAGAGCAGTCCACTCCACCGGTGCCCAGTCTGGGTCCGGTCGTCTGCTCCACTCCAGTGCCAGAGCAGTCCGCTCCGCCGGTGCCCAGTCCAGGTCCGGTTATCTGCTCCGCTCCAGTGCCGGAGCAGTCCGCTCCACCGGACGACAGCCCCTCTCCAGGGGGGGGTGCTCCCACACCAGGGTCCAGACAGGACTTGGTGCATCGCGGAAGTACGGAGGGGGTGTCCATCACGCCGGGGTCCGGACAGGATCGAGCGTGCAATGGGGAGGCAAGGAGGAGGCTGCCTTCAATGACTACGTCAAGCCCGAGACCGGAGCCGGAACCTCCATCAACAACAACCTCCCCAGTACTCCGCAAGTTCCCCCTGCTATATATTTTGTATTTTGGACTTTGTATTTTTTGATTGGGGGGAGGTGTCGCGGTCGGAAGCCTGCGTCTTAGAGGGGGGGTACTGTCAGGCTCTGGCCATAGGGAGGCCATTGACTCCTCTAGATAGCCAGGGTCAGAGCCTGACAGATCTACACCTCTAGATCTATGCAAGGTGTAGAGTTGAATCCCCAATTAGAGACAGCTGCATGGCATTGTCTCTGATTGGGGATTCCATTTAAGTAGCTATGTCCCACACCTGGGTGTGGGTCATTATATCGCTATGTCACAGTACAAGTAAGTGTGTTTAAGTTTTTGAGATTGCACCGTTGGTTTTGTTTATGTAGTTTGTACATTTGAGTTTTGAAGTAAATAAAACTATGTCGAACTATCGCTGCGCTGCTCCTTGGTCTCTCTCTACACCCACTCGTGACAGGTATTGTCACAGCACTGACTGTTTCCTTCCTTAGACTTCCTGTCAAGCAGTCAGTACATTCCCCACATAGCGAACACACCCATGACAGTGTGTTGAGGGTTACATAAGAGCTGCAGCACATTGACCCTTGTGAGTAGCTGTATTTCTAGTGTATATTTGTTGATACAAATTTTACTAGTTAAAAAATAACTGTTTTATTACTAAATGTGACAATTTTTTTATGTGTAAAACTAGACTAATAATAATGCATTATTGTGGCAGAGGAGATTTAGTCTCCATTACACTTGAGGCATAATAGTAATACTGTATGATTTGTCCATATACTACTAGTAGGCCTAGAATGTGAAGATAGCACCAATGTGTAACTGTACCCTGAGATAATTTGGTTGATTTATCAATACATTTAAAAAGAAAAAAATGAAGAGGCACTAACATCGTAACTCTAATGCCTGTGTCTGTTTGAAGGAACAGTGGAGCATTTAATGTTTTGAATGTTGACTCATTTAGTTCACTCATATTTGTGGCAAAATTGCTCATCATTTCCTAATTATTATTTATTTTCTTTATTTAAATGCATTGTTGATTAAGGGCTTGTAAGTAAGAATTTCACTGTAAGGTCTACACTTGTTGTAATCGGCACATGTGACAAATTAAGTTGGGTTTGATTTGATTCTCCAAAATGTAATTATTCCAGTCAAACTTTATCAAAAAACTGGGTTTTTTTTGTGAGAAGACTGATTTTCGTGGTGTCTCATGGCCTGACAAACACCCCTGTAGCTCGGTCACCAAATTATATGTTGGGACCGCAGTTGAACCACATCAAGGCAAATTGGTGCTGGTCAGCGCGGCAACGGCGAAACATTATCTAGTGACTTCTAGCAACAAATTAAGGAGTCAATAGCGATTCTCACTGAAAAAGTGTTGGCAACAATGATCCCATCTAGACAAAAGAGCCTAAGCACCTAACTCAAACCCTTACCCTACCCCTTACCCTAAACCAGGTTTATATCCTAATCCCTACCCTACCCATACACTGATACATCACACTCTTTCCCTTGTTTTTGTTTAGTCTGATGGTTTGTTTTGGCTCCTGTTTTTATTTGTATTTATTTTTTCTACAATTTGTAAAGCGACTTTGGTCCTTGAAAAGCTCCATTAGTCCCAAGTATTAGTATTATGATTAAAATCACTGGGGCAAGTGTCCATCAAAATTCTAAATGTATGTTTATGTGACAAAACAAGCAATGTGTGAAGAGAATCATTGTACCGTCTAAATCACTGTGAAATATATTTTCAGTAATTAAAGATATGATATCTTCAGCTGTGTGACGCTGGTGGACAAAACTGAAAGTAAAAGACTCAATAGCAATTATCCACTGTGGTTACGGGGGAGGGAAAACAGTATGGCAGATTATTGTGATAAAAATAGACACAAATTGCTTATTGAACATTTGTGACAGGCACACTAAAAGTGTATTATTCCTTAACCCCTAACACTAACCTTAACCCCTAGCCTAGCAATCGTGTAATACACAAGAAATGCGTTGTGATGAAAATCTTATAAATGTGAGCTTTTTCATGTGCCTGTCACGAATTTCGAATAAGTAATTTGTGTTTATTTCACAATAAGCTGTGATAGTGTGTTGGATGCGGGGGAGGGAGAGGGGTTGTTTTTAAAGCAGCCTACGCTTGAATCTCTTCTTTTTAAAGTAGTATTTCTCTTACTTTTTAACTCTGCATTGTTGGGAAAGGGCTCGTAAGTAAGCATTTCACGATAAAGTCTACACCTGTTGTATTCGGCTCATGTGACAAATAAAATATGATTTTATTTATTTTAGTGTTGTTGCAATTTACCTAGTTTCCGCAAGTGGTATCCATTCTACATATATATCCTTTAAATTGAGAAGGTTGATCATAGCCACCAAATATTGACCCTCAGAGACAGTAGTTGATATTGTTCAGAATATTGGATAGTGGCCATATGTACATCAGATTCTAATAGTATCATATGTACATCAGATTCTAATAGTATCATATGTACATCAGATTCTAATAGTATCATATGTACATCAGATTCTAATAGTATCATATGTACATCAGATTCTAATAGTATCATATGTACATCAGATTCTAATAGTATCATATGTACATCAGATTCTAATAGTATCATATGTACATCAGATTCTAATAGTATCATATGTACATCAGATTCTAATAGATTCTACTACAGCCATCTATCTTACAGTGTATGTCTATCTACAGTGCACTTTTACTGATGCTTGAATGGTAAAGATAGATGGATGTAATAGTCTTTGACATATGGTCATGATTGATGGAGTGACAAATGGCTGTTCCCTCTTTCTGTCACCAGGAAATGTATCCGTGTGTTTCTCTCCTGCTCCTGCTGATGGGCAAACATGGTATGTTTTTTAAAAAGGACAACAAAATCACCTCTTGATATTTAAGTCTCACAATTATAATATGAGTCATCCTGTGTGTGTGTGTATGTCCTAGTGCTCTCCCAGGGAGTGGAAGTATGTTCCAAAACAGTGGTCAACTCCTGCAGTGACTGCATCAGTTCAGGAGCGCACTGCGTGTGGTGCAAACAACTGGTGAGGAGAGCCATGTATATATATGTGTGATTGTTGTTGCCTACTCTTACCACCTGGGGTCAGCTAGTCAGGAAGTCCAGGATCCAGCTGCAGAGGGAGGTGTTCAGTCGCAGGATCCCGACACAATTAGATTGTCCAATTCTCTCTTTCTCTATCCATCTATCAATTCTCTCTCTCTCTCTCTCTCTCTCTCTCTCCATCACTATAATTTTCCTTTTCTATCCCTTCCCTCTAACAGTCTCTTTCTCCATCTCTATCTATCCCTTCTGTCTCCCTACATATATTTTACTCACTCTCTGTCTCTCTCCTATCTATCTCTGTCTCTCTTCCACCTATCTCTGACTCTCTGCTACCTATCTCTGTCTCTCTCCTACCTATCTCTGTCTCTCTCCCACCTATCTCTGTCTCTCTGCTACCTATCTCTGTCTCTCTCCTACCTATCTCTGTCTCTCTGCTACATATCTCTGTCTCTCTGCTACCTATCTCTGTCTCTCTCCTACCTATCTCTGCCTCTCTCCTACCTATCTCTGTCTCTCTCCTACCTATCAATTCAATTCAATTCAATTCACTTTATTGGCATGACGCAACAATGTACATATTGCCAAAGTATCATACATCAATATATTTTTTTTTTCTATATATTTCTATATTTTTTTTTTCTATTTTATATATATATATACATACATATACACACGCACATACATATATATACACATATATACATACATACACACATATATATATATATTTTTTAATATAATTACATCAAAGAACAAAGAACAACAGGAAAAAATAAAATAAATGCATTAAATATGTCAGGCACTGTCCCTCAACTTGTGGCAGGCAGCAACATAGCATGCTGCCAGCGCACAGCTGGTATATATGTCTTCCCCCAAAAGGATCGGCAGCCTTTCTATGTCAGAGAGGTCCTCAAAGCCCCGGACTACTTGTTCAAATTTGGGGAAGTGACTCTCTCTGATAGTTTTATATTTTTGACATTTGGTCAGGAAATGCAGCTCTGTCTCTGTCTCTCTCCTAACTATCTCTGTCTCTCTGCTACCTATCTCTGTCTCTCTCCTACCTATCTCTGCCTCTCTCCTACCTATCTCTGTCTCTCGGCTACCTATCTATGTCTCTCCTACCTATCTCTGTCTCTCCTACCTATCTCTGTCTCTCTCATACCTATCTCTCTCTCTCCTACCTATCTCTCTCTCTCCTACCTATCTCTGTCTCTCTCCTACCTATCTCTGTCTCTCTGCTACCTATCTCTGTCTCTCTCCCACCTATCTCTGTCTCTCTGCTAGCTATCTCTGTCTCTCTCCCACCTATCTCTGTCTCTTTCCTACCTATCTCTATCTCTCTGCTACCTATCTCTGTCACTCTGCTACCTATCTCTGTCACTCTGCTACCTATCTCTGTCTCTCTCCCATCTATCTCTGTCTCTCTCCTACCTATCTCTGTCTCTCTCCTATCTATCTCTGTCTCTCTAATACCTATCTCTGTCTAATACCTATCTCTGCCTCTCTCCTAACTATCTCTGTCTCTCTGCTACCTATCTCTGTCTAATACCTATCTCTGCCCCTCTCCTAACTATCTCTTTCTCTCTGCTACCTATCTCTGTCTCTCCTACCTATCTCTGTCTCTCTCCTACCTATCTCTGTCTCTCTCCTACCTATCTCTGTCTCTCTCCTATCTATCTCTGTCTCTCTGCTACCTATCTCTGTCTCTCTGCTACCTGTCTCTGTCTCTCTGCTACCTATCTCTGTCTCTCTGCTACCTATCTCTGTCTCTCTGCTATCTGTCTCTGTCTCTCTGCTACCTATCTCTGTCTCTCTGCTACCTATCTCTGTCTCTCTCCTACCTATCTCAAGGTCTCACTTTCTCTCTCTCCTTCTTCATTTACATTCTTAGAAAAAAAATTGCTATCTAGAACCTAAAAGGGTTATTCGGCTTTCCCCATAGGAGAACCCTTTGAAGAACCCTTTTTTGGTTCCTGGCAGAACCCTTTTGGTTCCTGGCAGAACCCTTTTGGTTCCAGGTAGAACCCTTTTGAGTTCCATGTAGAATCCTTTGCACAGAGCTCTACCTGGAAACAAAAAGGGTTCTACCTGGAACCAAAAGGGACAGCTGAAGAACCCTTTTGGAACCCTTTTTCTTAGAGTGTATCCCCCCAACTGTACAATAACCCCCTCTTGTTTACTCCTGCTTTGTCAGGCCAAATATCTAAACTCCTTTCATGACACATTAATATCTTATTGCCTATTGAAACCTGGGGTTCCTACTCCACTTGTAATATTAGTGTTGTTTACTTATGTTGAAAATCATCCTCAAACGTTTTGCTCTCGCCAGATTCGCTGGAATGGAAGAATAAGGGAAATTGTTTGAAAGTTGCACGCTCACTATTATTAGGGGAGGCCGTGGGGCGTGTATTTAGTGTTTTTATCTAGTATAGATCTGTTTGGGTTAGTGAACATCTGTAGAGTGGCTCTCTATTTGTCCTCAGCATGCATCTACAGCAGGGATGGGCAGCAGGTTGGGGTTAGTCGGGGTCTCAACTTTAGATTACCCAAGGTGCAATTTTTTTAGTCAGTCACTGACAGTCACTCAATTAGTCATTTTCAGCTAATAAATTGTTGATTGGTAAGTTAGTCTAGCCAACCAAACTTGTAGTAATCATGGTCCAATTACCGACCGAGGGGGCCTATTGATTTTGTTAGACACTTTCACTCAGATATCATATTCAAAACGGCAAACATTTCTCTCCACCCTATGGCAAAATGAGTAGGATCCTGCAGTGACTGCATCAGATCAAGAGTGGACTGTGTGTGGTGCAAACAATTGGTGAGGAGAGCCATATACAGTGGGGAGAACAAGTATTTGATACACTGCCAATTTTGCAGATTTTCCTACTTACAAAGCATGTAGAGGTCTGTAATTTTTATCATAGGTACACTTCAACTGTGAGAGACGGAATCTAAAACAAAAATCCAGAAAATCACATTGTATGATTTTTTCATAATTAATTTGCATTTTCTTGCATGACATAAGTATTTGATCACCTACCAATCAGTAAGAATTCCAGCTCTCACAGACCTGTTAGTTTTTTTTTAAGAAGCCCTCCTGTTTTCCACTCATTACCTGTATTAACTGCACCTGTTACAACTCGTTACCTGTATAAAAGACACCTGTCTGCACACTCAATCAAACAGACTCCAACCTCTCCACAATGGACAAGGCCAGAGAGCTGTGTAAGGACATCAGGGATAAAATTGTAGACCTGCACAAGGCTGGGATGGGCTACAGGACAATAGGCAAGCAGCTTGGTGAGAAGGCAACAATTGTTGGCGCAATTATTAGAAAATGGAAGAAGTTCAAGATGACGGTCAACCTCCCTCGGTCTGGTGCACCATGCAAGATCTCACCTCGTGGGGCATCAATGATCATGAGGAAGGTGAGGGATCAGCCCAGAACTACACGGCAGGACCTGGTCAATGACCTGAAGAGAGCTGGGACCACAGTCTCAAAGAAAACCATTAGTAACACACTACGCCGTCATGGATTAAAATCCTGCAGCGCACACAAGGTCCCCCTGCTCAAGCCAGTGCATGTCCAGGCCCGTCTGAAGTTTGCCAATGACCATCTGGATGATCCAGAGGAGGAATGGGAGAAGGTCATGTGGTCTGATGAGACAAAAATAGTGCTTTTTGGTCTAAACTCCACTCGCCGTGTTTGGAGGAAGAAGAAGGATGAGTACAACCCCAAGAACACCATCCCAACCGTGAAGCATGGAGGTGGAAACATCATTCTTTGGGGATGCTTTTCTGCAAAGGGGACAGGACGACTGCACCGTATTGAGGGGAGGATGGATGGGGCCATGTATCGCGAGATCTTGGCCAACAACCTCCTTCCCTCAGTAAGAGCATTGAAGATGGGTCGTGGCTGGGTCTTCCAGCATGACAATGACCCGAAACACACAGCCAGGGCAACTAAGTAGTGGCTCCGTAAGAAGCATCTCAAGGTCCTGGAGTGGCCTAGCCAGTCTCCAGACCTGAACCCAATAGAAAATCTTTGGAGGGAGCTGAAAGTCTGTATTGCCCAGCGACAGCCCCGAAACCTGAAGGAACTGTATGGAGGAGTGGGACAAAATCCCTGCTGCAGTGTGTGCAAACCTGGTCAAGAACTACAGGAAACGTATGATCTCTGTAATTGCAAACAAAGGTTTCTGTAACAAATATTAAGTTCTGCTTCTCTGATGTATCAAATACTTATGTCATGCAATAAAATGCAAATTAATTACTTAAAAATCATACAATGTGATTTTCTGGATATTTGTTTTAGATTCCGTCACTCACAGTTGAAGAGTACCTATGATAAAAATTACAGACCTCTACATGCTTTGTAAGTGGGAAAACCTGCAAAATTGGCAGTGTATCAAATACTTGTTCTCCCCACTGTATATATGAAATAAGTATTGAACACGTCACCATTTTTCTCAGTAAATATATTGCCTTTTTTGCCTTTTTGAACCTCCCTTTCTTCATGTGTTCAATACTTTTTCCCTGTGTCATTTCACATTATTACACACAACTTAATTTCTGAACTTATTTGTTTTGGTTTCTTTGTATGTATGGATTACTTGGGTTGTTACCAACATCTGGTGAAAATGTCATGTCAATAGCACCTTTGGAAATATATTTACTGAGAAAAATGGTGACGTGTTCAATACTTATTTCACCCGCTGTATATGTGTGATAGCCAGTCTATGTGTGATACTTGAGTAAAAGTAAAGATACCTTCATAGAAAATGACTCAAGTAAAAGTAAAAGTCACCCAGTAAAATACTACTTGAGTAAAAGTCTAAAAGTATTTGGTTTTAAATATACTTACGTACAGTAGCGTATTAAGGTACGGGCAACATGGGCAGCCAGGGCGGCATCTTGCAGGGGGTGGCACGGGGCGGGCACTGAAAGGGTGGGGCTAGAACCGCTACTACCAGGGATGTTCTCTTGATAAGTGTGTGAATTGGACCATTTACTGTCCTGCTAAGCTTTTAAAATGTAATGCGTACTTTAGGGTGTCAGGGAAAATATATGGAGTAAAAAGTACATTATTTTCTTTAGGAATGTGGTGAAGTAAAAGTAAAAGTTGTCCAAAATATGAATAGTAAAGTAAAGTACAGATTCCCCAAAAAACTACTTAAGTATTACTTTAAAGTTATGTTTACTTAAGTACTTTACACCACTGGTGATAGCAGTGCTAAAACTACAGATATAAACAAGGTGTAGGCCTTTGACTGCTAACACCTCTTTGAGTCCCCATGTGTGGAGGTTATTTAGGTGCTAACATGCATTTGGCTGTCTGCAGTATGTAAAGCGGTGTATGCAAACAGAGCATGAAGGCGTTGAGCCACAGCATGTGGGTGGGTGCGTGTGCTAGCAGCAGTACCGAAATATACATGTGAAGGCCCAATTCTATTTCCATTCTTTGGTAACACTTAATTTTAATAAAAGTCCCTTAGCTCTAAATGTTCAACTAAACACACACTGTCAATTTTAATTGTCAACTGCAACATTGTTTGTAAACAACTTCTGCGACAAAAAAAACACTACAATTTTGAGTTGCTGGATATAGTTTTAATAGTCAGGACATCTGTAGAGGACTATCCACAGACAGTGAGACCTCTCGAAACCAACCTAGAGAAATTATCTTAACTAGGGTTCCTACTACTTTACAATTCAATCCAACCCACTTACTACAAATTCAGAGTGGATTACAGAGCAACTCCATCACCAGCTGCAGATTTTTAACGGGCTAATGTGATTCTCCATTAGCCATTACAGGATTGCTTCTGTTTGGCGTAGACAGAGAATGTTCGACCAGCCTTAACTTGGCGATACCATCTTTGTTCTCAAATTGCCTAAACTGTGTGCCGTTATTAAAATATATTTTTTGATCCATGAAGTAATACAACAATGTGTATGCCGCCATGTTGTTTATTTCAAATCTTCTCTCATTGATCAAGACAGTTGAGTGTCATCATGACATGCGGCACTTCGGGGTGGACCCACCTGTTTCAATCAATAAGAGAAGATTTGAAATAGACAAGATGAGGCCATGCACATTGTTGGATTACTTCATGAAGCAAAACATTTTCTCTTTTAATAACGAAGAATTTTCTAAATTCAGATGAACCACCAACATTTTAGAAGATACATTTTTGGCCGAATCGAGAGCGATGACAGTATCGCCTCTCCTGTAGGGTGAAACACGTTTTAAAATGGCTGTAGCAAATTGAGAGACAAAACCATGATACGTCTGCAGAAATCAACTATCATTCTGAGGACAAAGATGTCTAGTTTTTGGGAAAGTGTCTTATTGTTGTACATTTTCACCTCATATTCTCATTACCGAAATGCATCTGGATTAAATTCTTGGACCATTTTATATTTTGAAAAGCTTTATTTGAATAAAACACATATGTTGCTGTAGTTTGTCCATAAATCATAAAAAAGATTTAAATACTTCCAAAAGTTTACATTAAAATATAATATTTATTACGTACAAACACAGTGTCTGTGGACGTGTCTCGTTACGGTAACACTTTTTCAAGTTCCTGTAAATGTTCAGTTAATTTATTTGCTTTCAGTGCATTCGGAAAGTATTCAGACACCTTGACTTTTTGCACAATTTGTTGCGTTACAGTCTTATTCTAAAATGGATTAAATTGTTTTTTTCCCTCATCAATCTACACACAATACCCCATAATGACAAACCAAAAACTGAAATATTACCTTTACATAAGTGTTCAGATCTTTTACTCAGTACTTTGTTGAAGCACCTTTGGCAGCGATTACAGCCTCAAGTCTTCTTGGGTATGACGCTACAAGCTTGGCACATCTGTATTCGAGGAGTTTCTCCCATTCTTCTCTGCAGATCCTCTCAAGCTCTGTCAGGTTTGATGGGGAGCATCGCTGCACAGCTATTTTCAGGTCTCTTTGTCATTATGGGGTATTGTACTGATGAGGATTTTTTTTTTAAAAGTCAAGGGGTCTGAATAGTTTTTTAATGCACTGTATATGCCTTCAGAATTATGTTATTCTCAAACACCCCGTTTACCCCATGTGGCCTTCTCATTACCAAAATGGCTAAATAGCTCAAATTGGGAAAATGTCTGATCGAATTTTTCAATAATTGTATAATTTCATTTGAAATATTTTTATTTTCAGTGTTATGTTTATATCAGGCCTTTTCATTAGGGGAGCATTGTTAAAAACATTTTTAATATGGATTTGTTTATTACTTTTTAGGACATCAAAAACCGCTACTGTAATGAGAATATTGTAAAAATGATGGTAAAATGCATAATATCTGATAAAAAAAACATAATAATAATTATGAAATAGATATAAATAAGATGCTAATCTCAGTGATAAAATTATTGAAAAATTACACTTGAGAAATGTTTGTTTTTTTGGACAGTTTCGAGAATTATCTTATAGCGGCTAATGGAGAATCACATTATCCTGTTACAAATCTGTAGCTACTCCATCACAGTAGTTCATTAAGAATCCCCCTCCATTCCCAGAACTTCATCAAACCAGGGGAGCAGGATGCAGCTCGCTGTGACACCCGGGCTCAGCTACTAGAGAGGGGCTGCAACGAAGGAGATATCACATCTCCCAAGATTAGCTTGTCTTTTTCTAAGAACAGTACCCTGTCCAACAGTGCATTTGACAAGGAGGAACCCATCCAGCTCTATCCTCAGGAGGTCAATCTGAAGCTCAGACCAGGTGGGTGTTCTCAAAATGGCCAAACTGGGTTGTAAAATGGCCACCATGTAGTGATGTTACATTTGATACCGGCGCTCAGAGGCATGCGTCGAAATCGATAAGCAGCTAACTTCGAAGCAGTGTGCAGATGCGTGTATCACTTTCACAGAAGTAAGTCACCAATGACATCCAAAGATATGCTTTTTCAAATCGCGTGTTGCAAAATGTGAGCTCCCACTGATTTTGTCATGGTTACGGTTTCTTGGAAAGAACCGGAAGCCATACTTACAAATATAGTTAGGGTTTTGTACTAAAAGTTAGCAGATACGTTAGGGAACTATGTAACATTCAGGGAAGTGAGAATATGAGGTCAAATCCAAATGAAGACACTTTCTGTTCAAATAATTTATTTTATTTATTATAGTATAAGCTTTTGTCTTAAGCATCCTAAATAATGCCATATATTCAGTTTTTGTAAAATAGTTAACTTGAAGGCAAAAAAGGATACTAGTCAGTTGTACAACTGAATGCATTTAACTGAAATGTGTCTTCTTCTTTTAACCCAACCCCATTTTGAACAGATAAGCTCTGAGTAATTAACCATTTTTCGGCACAATTTGGTGAAAGTGCCGAAGCCTTCAGAAAGGTTGGGTTTCCCATCACTACCGAAATGGCAAAAAAAAAACAGTGTTGGATAGAGGCACTTGATTTCGCATGGGCAGAGCATTTTTTCACCAATTAGTCAACTGGGTTGGACTTTTTATGGGTTAAATGAGGATAACAGAATTCCATCCAGGTTAGCACCAGGGATCAGCCAATGAATTAAACTCCTCAGCAAAAATTCCATAACTACAGGTGGCAGTAAATCGCCAACCTTGGCTTTAAAGCCCTCTATCCAGCTCTATGGCTGGAACAGATTAGAACTAGTCGAAAGCAATCACAATAAAAGGATCTTAAAATGGCAAATAAACATCTTAAATTTCATCATTACTGTTATCCTTGCAGCCTATGTTTGTTTTTATGACAGTAATACGTCTTTTCATAAACTTTTTACTTTGATTTTACCCTTCAGTTTTCACCTTGATTTTGCTTTTTTTCAGGACTGCCTCAGACGTTCAAGCTGGACTTTCGGAGAGTGGAGGGTTATCCTGTTGATCTCTATTACCTGATGGATCTCTCCTACTCCATGGAGGACGATCTGAGGAGCATCAAGACTCTGGGAAATGAACTGTTTAATGCCCTGCAAGGCATCACAAAACAAGGACGAATAGGTGACATCATCTCAGATCAGATCAAATTGTTAAAATAGTATTTGATTATTTGATTTGCATTAACCTGCCTTGGGTTCCACGTGGGCAGGGTTTGCACTTTTTGCGACTTTTCTATTAGTTTCATTCCAACAGCACAGCTAAAGTATTTCTAATTATTTTAAATAGTATTTGATTCCAGGTCTATCTCAGCTCCAATTCCTACTCAAAATCGCTGTATGTCAATGGGTGTCCATGAATCTCATTTTTATAACCATATCTTTTGCTCTAGGTTTCGGCTCTTTTGTAGACAAGACTGTCCTGCCGTTCACTAACACCAACCCAGAGAAGCTGAATAAGCCATGCGCCGAAACTGAGAAGCACTGCCAACCTGCTTTTGGCTACAGACATGTTCTTAACATGACGGGGAACAAAGCTGAGTTTGAGAGCGAGGTCAACAAGCAGCGCATCTCTGGGAACTTAGACTCCCCCGAAGGGTCGCTGGACGCCATCATGCAGGCTGCAGTGTGTGGGGTAAGAGTAGTCAAAAAATATGTTGAATCAACGTTCTGACGTTGAAATCAGTGACATTTTTGGTTAACCTGTTGTCCAAGAAGCATTGTTTATCATAGATACGTAGATAAGTTGCCAAGTACCTCAACTCCTCCAATGAGTTGAGTGCAGACTATAGTTTTTTTAATTGAACCTGCGATTCGCTATTCTTCTTCTTCTTTTGATTAATGGCGGATGGTAACCAAATGAAAGGTGCATACACCGCCACCTACTGTATCGGAGTGTGAGGCCGGTCACGGCCTCTTACCCCTAAATTCTAGCACCCACACCCGTATCCTTGATAAATTGCAACAGCTCCCTCGACACTATCCCGTCACCATTCCCTCCAGGAGTCCATATTCCTCCACCTTCTTCTCTATCACCCACCCAAACGCTCTCATCTTTCCCCCTTCTCTCTCCCAGCACCTTCCCACCACCTCAACTGCAGGATGCCTCACCGAGCTCCCCTTCAGCCTCACCCAATACGCTAAAGCCAACTTATCTCACCTCAATGCCAATGGCATCTCACCCGTCTCCACCTGCATCGCTGCCGTTGACGTCGACCTACAGGCGCCTAAGTACAACCTCAACCTCAGCGCACGCGCCTGAATCCTATCCAACGCCTCTAACACAGTCCTGGCTGCTGACCCATAGACAAAGCACCCATAATCCAGCACCGACATGATCAGCACCTGATACAAACTCATCAATGTCTGCCTGTCAGCCCCCCAATTAACTCCAACCACTGCTCTCATAAGGTTCAACACCCTTCTGCACTTCACCTCCACAGCCGCCACATGCTTCCTCCACGTCAACCTCTCGTCAAACCACAGACCCAAGTACTTAACGGCCGTCACCCTGCCTATATCTTGTCCATATATCTGCAATCTCACATCCTTAACTTTTCTATTCGAACATACCATGAAGCACAATTTAGCAACCGACATCCGAAAGCCCCATTTCATTGACCATTCTTCCACAGCCGTCACCGCACACTGCATTTTCTTCATCACATACTTCACATTCCTTCCTCTTTTCCATATAGCCCCATCATCTGCATACAATGCTACCCCTATTCCCTGCCCCACCTCTCTAAAGACATCATCTATCATCATGGTAAACAAAACCGGGCTTACCACACTGCCCTGAGGCATCCCATTTTCCACCTCAAACTCCCTCGACAAGTCTGCCCCAACCTTCACCCGAAACACTCTCCCAAATAGAAAATCCACACTCCAATTATACATCCTACCACCAATACCTATCGCACCTAACTTAATCAACAAGCCCTCCCTCCACATTGTATCATAAGCTTTCTCCACATCAAAATAAGTCACACACATAACTTCCTTCCTTGCCAACCCACTGGCTATCTCCGTGCTAACCTTAATCAGGGAATCCGTAGTTGACCGGCCTCTCCTGAACCCACTCTGATCTTCACTCACCAAACCCCTACTGTCCAAATAATACTTCAACCTATTCACAATCATCTTCTCCATTAACTTACACAAATTCGACGTGAGTGCTATGGGTCTATAACTAGCGGCTTTTGTAGGATCTTTCCCCGGTTTCACAAACGGCAGCACCACTGCCCTCTTCCACCCTCCTGGCAGGACCCCACTCCTCCACACCATATTAAACAGTTCCAGTACCGCCTTCTTCACACTTTCAGAGGCATTCCTCACCATGACATAACACACCCTATCTTCACCTGGGGCCGTCCTTCCACACCCCTCTAGAGCTTTAGCCATTTCGTATATAGAAAACTCTGCATCCATGGTATCACCTCCCTCCTGTCTCCTGCTCAGTACATCCCTTTGCTCCTCTAACATTATCCCTTTTCTCCTCTGCGCCTCCTCACACAAATGATTGCAACTGTGAACAGTGGCAAATGCCCTTCCTATGACTTCAGCTTTATCTTTGTCACTTACTGCACGTACATCCCCTTCCACCATCACAGGAACTCACACCTTCCTGCAAGCGAGGCAGATACCAGCGTCAAGTCCAAACACGATTCACTCCCCGTAACCACGTTAATTTGGGTCCCACTCCCATCATTCACACACACTAATCCATTATTCTCCATAAGCTCTTCTACAGTTTTTCCATTACCGTTCGTCCACACACTTCCCCACAACTCATTATGAGCGTTAAAATCACCACACCACATGACCTTTCCACCCTCACACCTTCTCTCTATACCTTCCAGCTTTTCTAACACCAGCGGTTTACAGGGATTATAATAATTAATCACACACACGTTACCCCCTCTTATATGTACATCTACACCCACACATTACGATTCTTGGACACTAACTTGCCGATACGACACCCCTTTCTTAACAAACGTAACACCCCCCCCCTCCCACTCCTCCTACTCCTCCGACTCCTCCCCCTCCGACTCCTCCTACTCTATCACACCTCACCGCTACGAAACCATGTACCACGAAATCCAACTCAGGTTTAAGCCATGTTTCCTGAACACACACTACATCAGGCACCACATCCATTTAATATATAAACTTTTTAAACTCTTGCCCATTTGCCACCAGACTCCTGGCAATCCATTGAAGGACCACCAACACCATCCTAAACACGATGTCTCTCCACCCCATCATTGCTTGACATAATTTCATGCACCATTACCCCTGTGACATCAGAGATGCCTAAATAATCTCTGGCGGCTCGCACCACCACGTCTATGCGAGACGACTTCCCACTAATCTGCGCACCTACATTTATTATACTGCAAATACAGCGGGTGAAATAAGTATTGAACACGTCACCATTTTTCTCAGTAAATATATTTCCAAAGGTGCTATTGACATGAAATGTTCACCAGATGTTGGTAACAAACCAAGTAATCCATACAAGTAACCAAAACAAATAAGTTCAGAAATTAAGTTGTGTGTAATAATGTGAATGGTAATGACAGCTTCAAGACGCCTCCTGTATGGAGAAACTAGTCGCATGCATTGCTCTGGTGTGATTTTGGCCCATTCTTCCACACAAACAGTCTTCAAATCTTGAAGGTTCCGTGGGCCTCTTCTATGAATCTTGAACTTCAGTTCTTTCCATAGATTTTCAATGGGATTTAAGTCAGGTGATTGTCTGGGCCATTCTAGCAGCTTTATTTTCTTTCTTTGAAACCAATTGAGAGTTTCCTTGGCTGTGTGTTTGGGATCATTGTCTTGCTGAAATGTCCACCCTCGTTTCATCTTCATCATCCTGGTAGATGGCAGCAGATTTTTGTCAAGAATGTCTCTGTAAATTTGCCCATTCATCCTTCCTTCAATTATGTGAAATTTGTCAGTACCATTTGCTGAAAAGCAGCCCCACACCATGATGTTCCCACCTCCAAACTTCACTGTTGGTATGGTGTTTTTAGAGTGATGTGCAGTGCCATTTCTCCTCCAAACATGGTGTGTATTATGACATCCAAACAGTTAAATTTTGCTCTCATCTGAGCACACTATATTCTCCTAGTATTTCACTGGCTTTTCCAAATGTTGTGCAGCAAACTTTAAACGAGCTTCAACATGCTTTTTTTTGCGTGGTGAGCGTGCATACAGGCCATGGCGGTGGAGTGCATTACTTACTGTTTTCTTTGAGACAACAGTACCTGCTAATTGCAGGTCTTTTTGAAGCTCTCCACAAGTGGTCCTCTTCGCCCTACCTTCCTCCGCGTCCCCCCACTAGTGAGCCTGCTCCTTGCCCCTGTCTACTCTTTGCTCTCCTACTCTTCTCGTCGCTTCAGCATAGCTAACTCTATTCTGAACCTTCTGTGCGTCTGCCGCCTGTTTTTGTACTCAACAACCCCCATAAACTGCACTGTGATCACCACCGCAATTACAGCATTTTACACTGTCCATTTCACCACACTTTCCATACTCATGTGGACCCCTGCATCTAGCACACCGCATTTTCGCCCTACAAATGCTTGCTACATGCCCTATACGCTGACAGTTGTAACATCTCAACAGAGGCGGTACAAATTCCCGCACATAAAAGCTAATATATCCCAGGTACACTCTCTCCGGCAAAGCCTGCTCAAACTCCAATAACACTGTACTGCTTTCCTCTCCCTCTTTCCTATCTTTCCTATTCATTCTTCTGGCACTCACCACCTTCCCTCCTGACACCTCCATCTGAAATTCGTCCATGGTGACCTCCACCGGCACATCGGTAATCACACCCTACCATTTTGCATTGCTTCCTGGCACAAAACACTTCACTCTTCCCCCTCATAAAGCCTGCATCTACCATAACTTTATTCTCCCGCTCTTGCCCTGCTGTCCACTTCCTCTGACCTCCCCACTTATCCCTACTTCATTCATCGTTTCCCCGTCCATCTCTTCTGCCACCATCCTTCCTCTTTTTCTATTCTTCTTCCCTACCACCGTCTTAAACGTCCCTTGCTTCCTTACCTCCGCTCCCTTGTCCATCTCCCTCTCCCTTCCATCCGAACTTCCCGCCATGCCAGCCCCAGTCTCAATACAGTCGTCTCTAGAAAAGCCATTACATCTACAGACGGAAGTGACGCATCAATTTCAGACGATGTCTGCGATTCGCCATGCTTCGATACTTCAAAAATGTTAATTCTTAAACAATTACTGTGTACCTATGTTTGTCCTCTGTTGTTGATGTTGTTGTACGTCTTTCTTTGTTTGCTGAAATCGATACTTTTTATTCTGCAGGACAAGATAATAAAAACATGTATCAAATACAATCACCGACTGTTTCCTGATTGAGATTCAAACATACAGTAGGTCGACGCATATAGAGGAGTCGGAGGTTCATTTCAATATAACAATAATATATGCCATTTAGCAGACGCTTTTATCCAAAGTGACTTACAGTCATGCATTCATATATTTGATGTATGGGGGGGTCCTGTGAATCCAGCCTACAATCCTGGCATTTCATGCTCTACCAATTGAGCTACAGAGGACCACAAAAACTGTAATCTGCGCTCAGATCCGTGGCAAGTAGATACTATATACAAACAGGGAAATAGTTCACTTCTGTAACAAACATTTCACACAAAGAGATGTGGTCGGACTATTGTTATTTCAACAATTTTCATAATTCAATGAAATGTGCATATATTTTTATCATTCTGCTCCGTTGTGAAACTAAAATGTATTTTCTGTATTTTTTACACTACACGACAGGCTGAAGTGATAAAGGGTGCTGCCAGTGTAGCACTCGAAAGAGAAACTCAGGGCCCTACCAATGTGATTAATACTTTTTCACCTCTTTGACATTAATTTGACATATTTCTTTCTGCAGGACAAGATTGGCTGGAGGAATAGCAGCACTCGGCTTATCGTCCTGACCACCGACGATGGTTTCCACATGGCAGGGGACGGCAAGCTGGCTGGCATACTGGAGCCCAATGACGAGAGATGTTACATGGCCAAAGAGCTGTACACCAGGAGCAATGACATGGTATGTGATGACACGCGGATCAGTATGATTGGTCCTCAATAAACTACATGAAAAATACCATAAGAGATTATGAGAAATATGTAGTGAATGTAACAGCGTGACTTAGAAGCCTGCATTCCAGCTCATTTGTCAAATTTGTTTGTTGTTTGTTTGTTTCATTTGTTGTTACATTGTTGACGTTGTACAAATTGTGTCTCTGTATGTAGGACTACCCATCTGTTGGTCAAGTGGCTAATCAGTTAGAGAAGAACAACATCCAGCCAATCTTTGCTGTGACGAAGAACATGGAGAAGGTATACAGGGTAAGTGGACTCTTTCATTGCTTTCTTTTCCCTCTGTCTTTCTGTTGTTGTTCCTTTTAATGTTATCTAAAGGTTCCTGGTTTTGGCACCAATATTTTGACTTCAACATATCTAATGCAGGCACTTATTAATCCTGCCACATAATCAACACCTTTATTCCAGGAACTCAGTAGAATGATCCCCAAGTCTGAGGTGGGAGTGTTGTCAACTGACTCCAATAATGTCGTTGAATTGATCAAAAATGCCTACAATGTAAGACATTTACAATCTTTTGTCATTAATTGAGCAAATCACTTAAAAAAAAAAAAAAAAAAAAAACGATACTCCAAGAAATAATATTGTAATTAATGTGTTTTATGTGTGGAACCTTATTTGAGTTCAGTGATGGAAAAAGTACTAGATTGCTTGAAAGCAAATGCTACACAAATCCCTTATATTAAGCAAACCAGACTGAACAATTGTAGTGTATTTTTATTTACGGACAGACATAATTGACAAACTCTCAGTATTTGTGTTTAGTGAGTCCGCCAGCTCAGAGACAGTAGGGATGACACTGTGTTATATTTATAGGTGTGTGAATTGGACCATAATTCTGTCCTGCCTGAGCATTCAAAATGTAACCAGTACTTTTAGGTGCCAGGGAAAATTTACAGAAGTAAATTGTGCATATTTTCATTAGGAATGTAGTGGAGTAAAACATGTTATAAGTAGTTAAGTACAGAAACACCCATAAATTACTTAAGTAGTACTTTTAAAGTATTTTTATTGAAGTACTTTACCCCATTTTAACTTAAGTACTTTACAACACTGCTTGAGTTCATCATAAACTTAAAACTCTAGTATCTCTAGGAATAAAGTTTCAGTTTGGATTTGCTTGGGTTGTTTTTTGTCCTGGTGATGTAGTGTTCGCATCAGCTCTGAGACTCTTTTCTTTTTTGCGTGTCTCTGACACAGAGGCTCTCCTCCAAAGTGACGGTGACTCATGAGGCTCTCCCTGACAACGTGAGAGTCACTTATACACCGCTCTGTCCTGAAGGAGGACCCACAGGGGGCAAAGGAGTATGTGACAATGTGGGCGTGGGACAGATGGTAAGAGTGCAGCAGCAACAGGTCAAAAATAGTATGGTAACACTTAACTTTCATAAATAAGCATTAATAAACTGTTAACAAAACATTCAATAAATATGTATTTCATTACTTGTAAACATTTATATATACTACTGTTCAAAAGTTTGGGGTCACTTAGAAATGTCCTTGTTTTTGAAAGAAAAGCACATTTTTTGTCCATTAAAATAACATCAAATTGATCAGAAATACAGTGTAGACTTTGTTAATGTTGTAAGTGACTATTGTAGCTGGAAACGGCTGATTTTCTTATGGACTATATACATAGGCGTACAGAGGCCCATTATCAGCAACCATCACTGCTGTGTTCCAATGGTACGTTGTGTTAGCTAATCCAAGTTTATCATCTTAAAAGGCTAATTGATCATAGAAAACCCTTTTGCAATTATGTTAGCACAGCTGAAAACTGTTGTGCTGATTAAAGAAGCAATAAAACTGGCCTTCTTTAGACTAGTTGAGTATCTGAATCATCAAAATGGCCAGAAAAAGAGAACTTTCATCTGAAACTCGTCAGTCTATTCTTGTTCTGAGAAATTAAGGCTATTCCATGTGAGAAATTGCCAAGAAACTGAAGATCTCGTACAACGCTGTGTACTTCTCCCTTCACAGAACAGCGCAAACTGGCTCTGAACGCCTATGTAGATATTCCTTTCAAAATCAGCCGTTTCCAGCTACAATAGTAATTTACAACATTACAACATTGCTGTTACACTGTACTTCTGAACAATTTGATGTTATTTTAATGGACAAAAAATGTGCTTTTCTTTCAAAAACAAGGACATTTCTAAGTGACCCCAAACTTTAGAACGGTTGTGTACATCTAAAAGGATTATAACATTAGAATTCTTAACAATGGCTAAGTAATGAAATGAATTATAAGGTGTTATACTTTAGGATTAAATGTAGTTACATGATACATAGCAACAAACATTATCCAAACAGATACCCTAGATTGCCTCTCCTGAATTTCTCTCAGGTGTCTTTCAATGTAACAGTGACAGCGGATGAATGTATGGACAGAGAAATGTCTTTCCTGATTGGCCCGTTGGGTATGAAAGACAAGCTGAAGGTGATATTGTCAACTCTCTGCAAGTGTGAGTGTGGTGACCCTGTGAAGGTCAATAACAAGTACTGCAATGAGAAGGGCCAGATCAACTGTGGCATGTGCAGGTAAGGAATTCACTGGCCGGGATATAAAAAAAATAGCATGCACAATATCTTCATACTCATGTTGATTTAGTCAATATCTTCACCTGAAAACAAATGGCCTTCTGAGAAACATGAATTGATATGATTCGTCTATTTTCTATACTGTATTTATATTCAGGGGGACACAGGCACAGTGGTGGGAGGGGGGGACATGTAAAGTCTTCACAAGCAATCTGTACATTTGGCTATTTTCTCCCAATTCTGTGTAGTTGCAATGCCGGCTTCATAGGCCAGAAGTGTGAGTGCTCCATCGGGAAGAAGGACGAGAGCTCTCTGAGAGAGGCGTGCCGGAAGGACAACGGCACGGAGTGCGAAGGACGAGGGGACTGTGTGTGTGGCATTTGCCAATGCCACACCTTACAAGGCGGTAGCACCTACTACGGCACGCATTGCGAGTGTGAAAACGAGAGCTGCGAGAAGTTCCAGAACAAACTGTGTGGAGGTGGAGTCTGATATATAAAATATATGAACATACTGTATCAATTGGAGGGGAAAGATAGATAATAGATAGCATAGGATATATAGATGAAAACTTATACATGTATAAAAATAGAAAGAACTGTTCTGTTAATGACAGTTCCAATATGATTTAAGCTACATTCAAAATTCTGACATAAGAGCACTTCTCTGTGTTGAAGGGAACGGGAAATGCCGTTGCAAAAATTGTGAATGCAACCCCGGGTACGAGGGCACCGCCTGCCAATGCAAGAAGTCGGACGAGCAGTGTCGCACACCAAGCGGGAGTGTGTGCAGCAACAGGGGCACATGCAAGTGTAACCAGTGCAAGTGTATCGATGGCTACCAGCGGCCCTACTGTCTGACCTGCCCTGCCTGCCAAACCCCCTGTTTAACCAAGGGGTAAGAGGGCCTGGGCCCTCCTTTTCCACTCACATAACCACCTTTTTTACTGGCCCCTTGGGGTAATGTTGTTGGAGCTATTTTGTACACGTTAAAAGCCATAGGACAAAGATGGTTACCATTAAAGGAGTAACTAGGAGAAAATAATGTAGAACTACAAAATACCATGTTTGGGTGTTTTGGAACCAAAGCATGTGTTTAAGTGTTAAAGAGAAGAGACAAAACGTTGAACAATGACGTTTCTCAATATTTACCTCTTGTTCTTCTGTTTTCAGGAAATGTATTGAGTGTCTGGGCTTTCAGACAGGCCCATTCAGTAAGAACTGCTCCCAGGCCTGTAAGAGTATCAATGAATTCAAGATGGTGGAGACGTTGCAACCTGGTAAGCCTTGTGATGTGAGGGATGCGGAGAACTGCCGGGTGTTCTTCACCATTAAACAGTTGGACGGAGAGGACAACTACAGCGCCCAAATACTAAAGACCAGAGGTAAGAGACTTCTGTCTTGTGCAACTAAAAAGTATGCACATTTTACCTTCATTGCCCACAGAGAACAGAAATACGTGCTGGGGATTGACTGCCCAGCCCATATTGTTTGACGGGCTTTTTCGACAGCTTAATCTGGGTCAGTTACATTTCTTTCCAGGTAAGTGGCAACTGCAACGTTGATGATGTGGTAAAGCTAGATTTAACACAATTAGATCAGTCTTAATTGCATGTTACCTGCTAGATCAGGACTGGGCAAAGGCCTGGTTCAATACGGCCCGCGGAATCATGCTAAAATCACAAAGAATTTACAACAGTAAAGTTTTGAAAAACGTATTTGTTATTCAAATTAAAAGCCCAATGAAAACTCACCTTTGTGTAATGATTTAACTCCCACCGCTTGTGGGACATTTATTCTGAAGGCTCGTATAAGTAACAACGGCACAAGGACAGACAGTGACTGACAGGCTGAAACACACGTCACAGTTACAAATAGCAGCTAGCCAGAAATTGTGCAAAAATGAGTTTTTCAAAGTAGACAATGAATGTAGCTTGTTCCAGAAAGAGTGGACATCTAAATATTTATTTATTGAGTTATCAGGGAAATCTGTGTGCTTAGTGTGGAAAGAGAGCATCGCTGTCTTGAAAGACTACAACTTGTCCCGACACTTCCAGACAAAGCATGCAGAGAAATATAGGAATATGTCTTCTGAGCAGAGGGCAAGTGCATCAAAAGAGTTGCTTTCTCAGTTGCAAAAGCAGCAAGGACTTTTTACAAAACTGTATTCAGCAAACAACGGAATTTCGAGAGCTAGCTATGTACTGTCCCACAACATTGCTAAACATAGCAAGCCATTCGCTGAGGGCGAATTCATTAAAGAATGCTTAATTGACTCTGCAGCAATACTTTGCCCCGACATAACCCCAGACTCTTACGAGGCATAACACCAGACTTTGAAATTACAGAGGAGCTTGCTTCAGTGCAGTCAATGAAGAGCACAACCACAGGCAAATATTTATTGGACGAGGTTAATAAGTGTGTGGCAAAGCTGGGACTAAGTTTTGAAAAGTTATCCAGTGTGACCACTGATGGCCCAAACTTTGGCCTTTTGAAAAGGATACACGATCAAATAGCTGAGCTGAAACCAGATCAGAAAATAATTTTCCTGCATTGCATTATTCATCAGGAGGTGCTCTGTAAATGTGTTCTGAAAATGAGCCATGTTGTGGATACAGTCACTAAAGTGGTAAACTTCATAAGAGTAACATCTTTAAACCACAGGCAGTTTGTCTCACTGTTGGAAGAGACATGCAGATCTCCCCTACCACACAAACGTGAGATGGCTGAGTTTGGGGAAGCTGCTTAAAAGGGTGTGGGACCTGAAGTCAGAGATTGCTGAGTTTTTGCAGTTAAAGGAAAATATGTGGATATCCTTCAACTGCAAGATAAAGAATGGTTGGCTGATTTTTGCCTTCATCGTGGACATCATGGCCCTCGTGAATGAACTGAATTCCAAACTACTAGGGAAGGGCCTTTTTGCACATCAGTACAGCCTTGTCAAGGGAAAATTACTCCTCCTGACCCGCCAAGTAGAAGCCAACAATCTCACCCACCTTCCGACGCTACTAGTCTGTTCCCTATCAGATGACCAGCGGGAGAAGTATACATCATCTCGCCGTTTTGAGGATTTGTTGTTGGAAGTGTTGGA
This sequence comes from Thymallus thymallus, assembly GCA_023634145.1. NCBI lineage: Eukaryota > Metazoa > Chordata > Actinopteri > Salmoniformes > Salmonidae > Thymallus > Thymallus thymallus. The sequence goes on along the minus strand of CM042407.1, from coordinate 3,199,697 downwards.
GAATGGCATGCTGTTGGTTTCCTCTCCTTTCACCTTCAATGTGGATAACGCTCCCACTGACCTGCAACTTGAGCTTATCGATCTTCAGTCTGATGCATCGATTTGAGAGCTATTCAAAACAATGTCACTGACGAGGTTCTATGCATCTCTCGATGAACAAAACTTTCCAAAGATTAGGAGTCATGCTTAGAAGGTGTTTGTACTGTTTGGGTCAACCTATGTATGTGAACATGCATTTTCAGTGACGAAATATAACAAGTCAAGGAGGCACAGATCATCTTTTACTGACTCTCACCTCTCAGCAATAATGCGCATAGCGACGTCAGAAACTCTACCTGACTTCACTCCTCTAGTCTATGCCCATTAGAGACTTCACTCCTCACACTGACTGAGTAGTTAAATGTAATGTTGAGCTCTCTCTCTTTCTTGTGTTTTGTGCGTCACCCGTTAACAAGAGTTCTGTCAGTGGTGCTGAATGCACAGTGTACTTTCCCTCCATGTAGTTCATTGCATGTTTAATAATGAAAATACCTACCAAAAGGAGAACATGGATGTGGTTTATTTCTGTGCATGTTAAAAAAGTAAAATAAGTATCATATCTGGACGTGATTTACAGTAAATATATCTGTAGCTGTCAACACAGTCATACACATGATGTCTGTTGTCATGGTGCGAAGGCAGAACACGTTGCGCTGAGCAGTAATGTGTAGAGAGTGTCAAAACAACAAACATGGAGAGAACGCAACCAGGAACTGGTATGCAGAATGCCCAAACAAAGATCCACACGCAGGTGGGAAAACTACTGATAGGATCCCCAATTAGAGACAACGCAGGGCAGCTGCCTCTAATTGGAGACCAACAAGACCCAAACATACAGCTGCAAACATGAATCTTAAGGTACCTATGTCAAAACAAAGTGTAACCAAATGTTTTTTACAGCAGAAGCGAAACCCTGTTATTGCCTCCAGGACTGCCTAAACTGATGTTTGTTTATGTCTGTCCTAAATGTGTTAGAGTGTCCCGAATTGCCAAACATCTACGCCATCATTGGAGGCTCCATCGCAGCCGTGGCTGTCATCGGCATCGTAATCCTGCTCATCATCAAACTCCTCATCCACTTGAACGACCTGAAGGAGGTCCGCAGGTTTGAGAATGAGAAGCAGAAATCCAAGTGGTCGCAGGTGAGTGAGATTTGCTCGCGCATCAAAAAACACCACTTTGAGAATGACAGAAGTGCACAGCAGTGGTCTATACTACAGAACCGCAATTGTACAAAAGTCGAAATCCAAGCCAATGTTGTGATTTATTAACCTTGTGTGTCAGTTGCCATAAATGCATGGCTGGCAAAGACGGGAGCTATGAAAAACATGACACTGTGCTTATTGCTCCAGACATCTGAGTTCCAAACATTACAGATTTTTCATAATTTCTCATTTGTTCTCTCAACAGGCAGACAATCCAATATTTAAGACTGCAACCACCAACGTGACTAACCCTACCTTTACTGGAGAATAAGTTCAGGGACAGAAGTCAGCTAAGACATTCAGTTGGATACAAATGCATATTTATTTGCTTCTGTTTTAATATGCATTTTATGTGGATTTGTTAATGAAAAAAAATGCAATGTTGCTACATTATCTTATTTTATATGGCTTGTTATCTTATATCTAGTTGGAGTCAATTCCATTTAAGCTCAATTAAATGCAGGAATTAGTTTAGAAAAGTCCTAAATAGTTTTGTGCAAGGCTAGTTTTTATTTTAATTGTATTTTTTGTCGAATGAAGGTGTTATGAACTGTTGTGTAAAAAGCTGGACACATTGTTCAACTTCATGAAACCTGTTAAAGGCTCAGTGCCATCAGTGTGATTTTCCTGTGTTTTATATATATTCCCACACAGTTGGAATAATACTGTGAGATTGTGAAAATAATTATAATGTCATTTTAGTGTATGAAAAAACCACCTGACATTACAGCCTGTTTTGGTGTTTCGATGCCTGATGACATCACCAGGTAGTAAATTAGTTAATAGACCAATAAGAAGTAGTTCCCAACACCTCTGCCAATAACGTCTCCCCACTCAGACCACTCCCTGACAGTCCTAGCCAATCTTGCTTGAGAAATTTCTCTTTGCTAAGATTATAATATATTTTTTTTTACATATTAGTTGAATACAATCACATCAATGTACTTTATTGTTGTTGTTAGCTTTTATGTAGTTGTCTACAACGTACCATGACTGTACATCATGAGAAAATATTGTGTAAAGAAGCAAGTGATCTTTTTTATTACAAATAAAACTCTCTTAATTTGATGGACTCCAGCTCATGATTCAGAGAAAGTGATGCACTCTGCAGTCATCACAACAGCAGAGCACATTTTATCAATAACCTACAAAGATATACTATTGTGTACACTAGCAGCCATTCACCTCCCTTCATTTCTCTGCATTGTTAATATTCAAATCTACTCTCATCTTCCTATTGTGCGATTCCTTTACAGCGGCAACCTGCACCTTCCCAAGCACTCAAAATCATGTGCCACCTTGCCAGCTGATCGGCCTGTTGTGTAAGAGATGGGGGACGGGTGAGGGAACTAGAGAGAGAGGCGGGGGAGCTGGGTCTCCTACGCATGAGTGTTGAGGTTGGGCCTTACCCCCTCCTCTGAGGGCCTGCTCCACTCTGGAGCACTTTCACAAAGGGAGAGCCATGGAGCTGAACTAACCGTTCGCCCAGCACCTCAGGCTTACGTAAGCCTTGGGAAGGGGGGGTGAGAGTCCGCCAGCCCATGCAGTCCAGGAGAGGAGCACCCAGTGGCAGCCAGTCAACGAGGGAAGCAACTCTGAGGTGCTGGCTCTATTTATCTCCTTCCAAGCACTTCCAGGCACCACCACCGCAGCACCAAGGGGCTGGTTAATGAGTTGGAGGAGACCGAGGGAGTGGCTGTACACAAGGGGCTGAAGTTCACCGGCACAAGCAGCAGGTGGAAAGCGAGAGAGAGTGTGAGAGACCCTGACGCACTGACACTGTCAAGGAGACGCACGCCCTTCACCTGACTGAGGTAGGTGAAATCAATTTGACAGGTGAATGTTCGTTGTTTGTTTTCTTGTGTTTGTAGGAGGTTGTGGTGCATGACGCAGGTGTGAACAGGCTTTGATTTAGTGTGGATTCCAATGGGAACGTGAGAGGGTCGTTTAGTGAGCCAGCTGAGCGAGAGCTGGTAGAGAACCCATAAGGCTGACAAGGGTTTCAGAGCTGTTAGCTGTGTGTTAGTGTGTGCGTTTGTATGAATGTATGTGTGTCTGTTTCTGGAAGCCTGTGTGCATGTGTGCACTGTTGCATTGTTTCTATGTTGTGTCTCTGTATGAGCCTAGTGTGTGGGTGTGACGTGTTGCAAATTACAGGTCATTATAAAGCTGAGGGGATGCACATCGAATGTATGTCCCTGCTTGCATTTTTTATGTGTTGTGTTTATACTGTTGGTCTGTGTGTGCGTCTGTACATCACGTGTAGCCTATGTGTGTCTGCATGTTGGCCTGTCCATAGAGGCCTTTTGGTAACCTGCTTGCTCTGAATTGTCCCATGCCATCTCTCCTCTCTAGCCATCAGCGTTTCTGAGAGGCTCCTGTGTTGAGTTGCTGCATGACTTCAGGGGAACAAAAGTCTGACCCATTAGTGGACCAAACAGCTCCCTCCTGTCCCAACACATCTCCCACTTAGGATTCGCCAAATTTTAATGATCCGTTTAGCTTGTGAAGCACTGTGAAGTTCTCTGATGAGCCGATCATTCGTCATTTGACACGGTGGTCCAAATAACACCAAATGAGGCCATAATGGTCCGATTCTCTGGACAGTGGACAGGGGACAGACAGAGAGGCCAGTGAACGAGGAGGCGGGACAGGAGAGACGAGAGTGGGTGGCTCAGGGAAGGGGCATCCATGAAAAAAGTGAAGGCTTGAGAAATATCTGGTTCAGCTGTAGTTCGATATCTGCTTCAGTTGTAGTTCAAACTGTACGTCACTGTATGTGGTGTGTGTGTGTGTGTGTGTGTGTGTGTGTGTGTGTGTGTGTGTGTGTGTGTGTGTGTGTGTGTGTGTGTGTGTGTGTGTGTGTGTGTGTGTGTGTGTGTGTGTGTGTGTGTGTGTGTGTGTGTGTGTGTGTGTGTGTGTGTGTGTGTGTGTGTGTGAGAGAGAGACCTATGTATGCAATAACAGGTCATGACAAAGCTGTGAGGAAACTGCTAGAGTTAATAATTTGTGCATTCCAAGATTTTAGCTTGAGTGTTGGTAGAACTCCCTTAATCTGAAAATCAGAGCGCTTTTAATCTCCAGACTATTATCCAGAGAGCTCTGGCAGAGGTTAAACCAGTACAATGTGGCACAAGCACAACTACAACCTACAACAAAAACCATACCATAATACAAGTTACCAAAAGAGGAGAAATAACCCATACAGGTTCATCTGTATTTTGCTTCCCTTTACTGCCTCAATCCGCAGACAGACCACTACAACATAGAAACAAACCCCATGTAACTTTGTTATTAACATTGTTACTGAATAGAAACTTAACTGATACAGCAGGTTCAGTTTGAAAGTAATTGATGACCAAAGCCCACTCAAACACAATACATCTAGCTCTGTGGTATTCACTGTGCAATTGTGTTGTAACATTATGTGCATCTGGTACTTTCTTCAAATAATTAAACACAATTGCTTGAGAAAGAAAGAAAAAAACATTACTGTGCAATTAACAATAATTATTACTCAAAAATGTATTAAATATAAAGAGATCCTCATAAATCTACACACAATACCCCAGAATGACAAAGTGAAAACAGGTTTTTAGAAATTGTTGCAAATGTATAGAAAAAAAACGGAAATAATATTTACATAATTATTCAGACTCGAAATTGAGCTCAGGTGCATCCTGTTTCCATTGATCATCCTTGAGATGTTTCTACAACTTGATTGGAGTCCACCTGTGGTAAATTCAATTGATTTGACATGATTTGGAAAGGCACACACCTGTCTATATAAGATCCCACAGTTGACAGTGCATGTCAGAGCAAAAACCAAGCCATGAGGTCAAAGGAATTGTCCGTAGAGCTCCAAGACAGGATTGTGTCGAGGCACAGATCTGGGGAAGGGAACCAACACATGTCTATAGCATTGAACGTCCCCAAAAACACAGGGGCCTCCATCATTCTTAAATGGAAGTTTGGAACCACTAAGAGTCTTCCTAGAGCTGGCCGCCCGGTCAAACTGAGCAATCAGGGGAGAAGGGCCTTGGTCAGGGAGGTGACCAAAAACCTGATGGTCACTCTGACAGAGTTCCAGATTTCCTCTGTGGAGATGCCAGAACCTTCCAGAAGGACAACCATCTCTGCAGCACTAAACCAATCAGGCCTTTATGGTAGAGTGAGCTTTCCAAAAGGCACCTAAAGGACTCTCAGACCATGAGAAATTAGATTCTTTGGCCTGAATGCAAAGAGTCACGTCTGGAGGAAACCTGGCACCATCCCTACGGTAAAGCATGGTGGTTGCATTCTCATGCTGTGGGGGTGTTTTTCAGCGGCAAGGATACTAGTCAGGATCGAGGGAAAGATTAACGGAGCAAAGTACAGAGAGATCCTTGATGAAAACCTGCTCCAGAGCGCTCAGGATCTTCGGGACAAGTCTCTGAATGTCTTTGAGTGGCCCAACCAAAACCTTGAACCCGATCAAACATCTCTGGAGAGACCTGAAAATAGCTGTGCAGCGACGCTCCCCATCCAACCTGACAGAGCTGGAGTGGATCTGCAGAGAAGAATGGGAGAAACTCCCCAAATACAGGTGTGCCAAGCTTGTAGCGTCATACCCAAGAAAACACAAGGCTGTAATCACTGCCAAAGATGTTTAAAAAAAAAGTACTGAGTAAAAGGTCTGAATACTTATGTAAATATGATATCTAAGTTATTTATTTTTAATACATTTGCAATCATCAGTTTTTGCTTTGTCATTATGGGGTATTGCGTGTAGATTGATGAGGGGAAAAAATAATTGAATCCATTTTAGAATAAGGCTGTAACGTAACAAAATGTGGAAAAAGTCAAGGGGACTGAATACTTTCCAAGTGCACTGTAAATACCTGGTAATTGTCTGTACTATAAAATGAAGTGTTGAAGGCTAAACGTATATTCTCCAAGAAAACACACAACAAGGGAGGAGGAGAGGAAGCACCACAAGTAAACATGAGGAGGCCAAACACAATGAGACAACTATAGACTAGTCAGTCTATAGACTAAAGGGCAAATCCATAATAACAGAAAGACTCTGACACTCCAGGTTTTCACTTTAAAAGTATGCCAATCAAAAACCATTGATTGCAAAGTTGAACAAACCATACAACTCTATGCACAAGGACCACTTTCAACAGAACATTGAACAAAATACACATTAACTTGAAGAACAGTGCAGGTGTAGAGCTTGGTAACAGAATGCTAAGGTACAATCTCCCTCAGTTTCTATGTGACCACATTTTCTAAAAACTCTCTTAAAATATCTACACCGAATTAAGAATGGGGTGTCAGCTATGATTTGACACCTTGAGTAATGAACTAATGTCAGTGAAGTGGATTATCACCCGGTACAGACTGACATCATGGGTCCCTGAATTGTACTATACAGAAATGCAGAATTCTTGGTAGAACAATATTATATCCTCTTTTGCATGTTTGGGTAGAATTCTAATGAGCTCTTCCCCCAAACAAGATCAAATTTGGTTGGTCCAGAATGGACCAAATATGTATCAATCATAGACTATGTTTCACATGTTTGGACATCACAGTACAGAACAGTAGAGCCCAGTAGAGTATAGTGCAGCCAGCACAGTACAGTACAGTAGAGTTTAGTTCAGTACAATACAGTAAATTATACTGTACTGTACTCTAGTATGCTCTACTGTACTCAATGACTGTTTATGAATGGACAAAGCCACCGATCAAGTGACATCATTCATTCCTTTGTGAAGACTCAATAGCTCATTTGAAGCCGAGGATGTTAGTTTGGATGGCGTCTCATGGATACATAACATGTACTGTTTGAGCCACTCAAAGAAGTGACGTTGCAGGCTAGCTCAGTGCTGCCACCCTCTCACTGAACATCTCAAGTTGAAGGCCGACCAGAGTATTGCAGGCTGCCATTAGCAACTAAACTATCCTTTCTTCTGTGTGCGATTTTTTAAAATAATCGGTTAGAGGACATACATCTGGTTTAATAGAAGCAATTATTGGTTCTGTGATTGTCTGCTAAATATATATATTTTGCCAATTTCCGATTCGCTAAAATGGGGAATCCTGTTTTCTGCAAAGAATACCTGCAGTACCGCGGTCGGCCTTGAACTTCATGGCTTCAATTAGAGGGGTCAGTGTTCTTCCCTGACTGTACTGTACTAAACTCTACTCTAGGGTTCTGTACTGTACTAAACTCTACTCTAGGGTTCTGTACTGTACTGTATTGTACTGACTTCTACATTACTTTTGTGTACTGTACTGTGCAAACTTGTGAAACAGACGTATATATGATTGGTTCAGATTTGGATTGACAAAATTTCAACCACTTTTCAACATCCATTGACGTCCGGTGTCGGTCGGTGCGAGGGTGGGTGAGAGGGCTGGTTACAGTCCATGGAAAGAGAGGGGGCTCATGGGTAGGTGTCAGTAAGAGCAGCGAGAGGTGACATTAACAGGGAGGAGTTGTCCAGACTGTTTTCACACCACGCGAAAGAAAGAAATGGTTTTCAGCTGAACATAACAGTTTGCCAGTGGAAGGGTGGACAGTAGCAGCTGACCCAACTGTGGTTTGTGACTACCATGAATTCTCCTTGTAGCCAATTCATGCAGTTATTCTGTTCCAAATGTTTTGGTCAATCTGTTACCGATTTGGTAACAGAATGAAATGTTTTAATCAGTTAATAAATCATAAAGTAAAATGAGGGAGAGAAATGTGATATGTGGCTTTTTGATGTGGAAATACCCATAAACACTGTGGGGTCTAGGAACAAGGTCGCTCGTCACTAGATAGGAGAAGGCACACACCTGTATGCATATCACCTCTCTCTCACCATATATGGCAAGCAGAGCGAGATAGAGAGACAAAGAGAGAGAGAGAAGACAAAGTACAGGTGCTGTAAACTGCGTGGTGAGATGTGCAGGTAGTCTGCTACTGCCTGCTAGATCCTGACACATCGCACCCTCTCCTCTCCACTCCTGGTCCCTCCACATCAGGTGAGTCCTTTGTACAACGTACCAAGCTAACGTTCGGGTTCTGTGTGTATTCGCAACGACGTTGTGTAGAAAATGTTAGTTTAATGCGAAATGAGCTCCATCGATGTGGACAATTATGAGACATTATATCTTGGTCACTGTGTAACCATGAGAGGTTGCAAATGTATTGATATTGTATTGAAACCACTCTGGAAATCTGATGTGTTTGAAGAGTATATTGTTACAACAATATGTCTAGAATAAGTCAAATATATATTAGATAGTTTTGACATATTCATATTTTAAATGTCATTATATGGACGACGTCTTGATGTCATTACAGTGTTCTCTAAAATATGGAGTATATCTAGACTCTGAAATACACATTTCAAATTCATTTAATTCATGTGAAACGTGTATCTCAGAATCTAGACATACTCCATATCTGAGAGAACACTATAATGACATCAAGACGTCGTCTGTATCATGTACGGTTCGCAGATTATAGGGTCTTATGGGAAGCATGTATAGGTCCAAAAAGGCCTAAAATTCATCATGATTTTCCCCCAAAATGGTTTGTGATACAAATACAAAAAGCATGTTAAACCTCCTTCCTCCCAATGAACTTCCCATGTGAGAATTCATAGCCGCGGGACATTTTAAAATGACAAAAAAACATTTTTTTTTGTGTGCAATGGGCCTTTATTACTCCAGTATGAGCGGACAAAAATAGTAATCAGCAGCACAGGGATAAAACATTTTTATCAGCACCCCACCTCTTAACATCGGCTCGCGGCCATGTGAGAATTCCCATTACAACCTGAGATACTAAAAATATTTTCTGCTCCCTCTGGCGTGGAAACGCCCTTTTATCCAATCATGACAGAAAGATAAGTGTCGTTGTGATGAATCATTATTGTACTACTTTATCAACAGATCTCTGAACAGCAGTTAAGGGGAGGACAAATAGTCCTTATAAGTAGACTCTAAGTTATTGTTTTATGGCAAACACGCATCTATACTGTGGTTCCTCCGCAAGTAGAAAGGCTCATTATGAGTGCAACAGTCTCACTTATCAAACATTTTATATATTCCCTTTTACAACATACAACAACAAAAACCTAATCGTTTTCAGTATCATGAATTTGGCTGGGATGTTTTTTTTTGAGGACGTGCGTTTTGGGTAACAGAATGGAAAGACTAGGCAATATAGTTCTTATACTTACAGAAGGCAAATCATTTCTGAAAAAATAAAAATAAATGTTGATATTAGTTGCCAAGGGTCTTCAACATTATTGTGTTCTGATGTACACTATATATACAAAAGTATGTGGACATCCCTTCAAATTTGTGGATTTGGCTATTTCAGCCACTCCCCGTTGATGACAGGTGTATAACATCGAGCACACAGCCATGCCATCGCCATAGACAAACATTGGCAGTAGAATGGCCTTACTGAAGAGCTCAGTGACTTTCAATATTCCATCATCATAGGATGCCACCTTTCCAACAATTCAGTTCGTCAAATTTCTGCCCAGCTAGAACTACCTCGGTCAACTGTAAGTGCTGTTATTGTGAAGTGGAAACATCTAGGAGCAACAACTGCTCAGCCGCGAAGTGATAGGCCACACAAGCTCACAGAACGGGACCGCCGTGTGCTGAAGCGCGTTGCAAGACTCCCTACCCAGTTCCAAACTGCCTTTGGAAGCAACGTCAGCACAAGAACTGTTTGTCAGGAGCTTCATGAAATGGTTTTCCATGGCCGAGCAGCCGCACACAAGCTTAAGATCACCACGCTCAATGCCAAGCGTCGGCTGTAGTGGTGTGAAACTCGTCACCATTAGACTCTGGAGCAGTGGAAACACGTTCTCGGGAGTGATGAATCAATCTTCACCATCTGGCAGTCCGAGGGATGAATCTGGGATTGGCGGATGCCAGGAGAACGCTACCTGCCCAAATGCATAATGCCAACTGTAACGTTTGGTGGAGATGGAATAATGGTCTGGGTCTGTTTTTCATGGTTTGGGCCCCTTAGTTCCACTGAAAGGAAATACTACAGCATACAATGACATTCTAGACAATTCTTTGCTTACAACTTTGTGGCAACGGTTTGGGGAAGGCCCTTTCCTGTTTCAGCAAGACAATGCCCCCATGCACAAAGTGAGGTCCATACAGAAATGGTTTGTCGAGATCGTTGTGGAAGAACTTGACTGGCCTGCACAGAGCCCTGACCTCAACCCCATCAAACCCCTTTGGGATGAATTGGAACGCTGACTGCGAGCCAGGGCTAATCGCCCAACATCACTGCCCGACCTCACTAATGTTCTTGTGGCTGAATGGAAGCAAGTCTCAACAGCAGTGTTCCAACATCTAGTGGAAAGCCTTCCTAGAATAGTTATAGGCTGTTATAGCAGCAAAAGGGGGACCAACTCCATATTAATGCCCATGATTTTGGAATGAGATGTTTGGTCAGGTCGTGTATTTCCAGTACCTTTTAAGACTTTTTATGCTAGATGTATTGTAAGAACCCTTTTCCATATTTTTTACCAGAAATCTAAGGATTTGCTTATTCCTAATTTTCAGGATGGAAAATGATTGAAAAATGTTTATATGCCTTAATTACCCACAATTATAGACTCTTAGCCTTAATTTTACACATGTTAATGTGATCCTATGAACTTCACATGTTAGTGCTCATGGGGCTTTTTACATGGAGCACACTGTGGGGTCTAGGAACAAGGTCGCTCGTCACTTGATAATAGAAGGCACACACACCTGTATGCATATCACCTTTGCTTACCATATATGGTCACTAAAGGAATCGACAATCAAAAGTGAGTGAGAGAGTGAGAGAGTGAGAGAGTGAGAGAGTGAGAGAGAGAGAGAGAGAGAGAGAGAGAGAGAGAGAGAGAGAGAGAGAGAGAGAGAGAGAGAGAGAGAGAGAGAGAGAGAGAGAGAGAGAGAGAGAGAGAGAGAGAGAGAGAGAGAGAGAGAGAGAGAGAGAGAGAGAGCAAAGTTCAGGTGCTGTAAACGGGGCGGTGAGATGTGCAGGTAGTGACACATCTCACCCTCCTGGTCCCTCCATAAGGTGAGTCCTTTGTACAATGTACCAAGCTAACAAACAGTTTATGTGTGTTTTTCGCAAAGAAGTGATGTAGCAAATGGGCATTTATGTGGAATGAGCTCTCTATTGATGTGGAGGTTGTGGAACCTTGGGAGGTTAGCTGGGGAAAATGGACCTCAACATGTATCAGATAGTTAGCTATCAGCTAAAGTAGTGACATTTTTTACCTGCAAATGTATTGATATTGATTATAGGAGAAGCATTTATTTGTATCATGTACGGTTCGCTGATTATAGGGTCTTACAGGAAGCATGTATAGGTCCAAAAAGGCCTAAAATTCATCATGATTTTCCCCCAAAATGGTTTGTGATACAAATTCAAAAAGCATGTTAAACCTCCTTCCTCCCAATGAACTTCCCATGTGAGAATTCCCATTACAACCTGAGATACTAAAAATATTTTCTGCTCCCTCTGGCGTGGAAACGCCCTTTTATCCAATCATGACAGAAAGATAAGTGTCGTTGTGATGAATCATTATTGTACTACTTTATCAACAGATCTCTGAACAGCAGTTAAGGGGAGGACAAATAGTCCTTATAAGTAGACTCTAAGTTATTGTTTTATGGCAAACATGCATCTATACTGTGGTTCCTCCGCAAGTAGAAAGGCTCGTTATGAGTGCAACAGTCTCACTTAGGTCAATTTGAAATGAACATTCTGTGAACAATCACTCACTTGGTTTTATTCCATTTGACAACTTACAGCAACATAAAATCAAATAGTTTTCAGTATCATGAATTTGGCTGGGATGTGCAAATCAGAAATAGTGTTTTTGAGGACATACATACACCGCATGGAACAGAAAGGGCATATAAGCTTTAGGTCAAGCAGTGATACACATTTAAACATTGAATACACACAAACCAGCATGGACCAATCAGTGATGAGTTGATGAAGCTGTGAATAGCATATCATGGGTCTTTGTATTTATGAACCCTTATACCCATCATTGAATCTACCCAGGGTGTTGGGGTGGGGCATATGATTGATTGACAAACATTCAGGCTACAAAGGACACAGTGTAATAGGGCTGTTAGTCTGTTTCAGCAATGGCTGCTGTTTGGTTTAGAAGCCATATGGAGACAAGTCTGTGGTTACAAGAAACGGACAGAGAGCAAACACAGCACGATATCACTTTATGGTCCGCTGCTCATAAAATGAACTGGGCTTCCATGGTCTATCAGCAGCCAGCCAGCTAGCCAGCCAGTCAGCCACAGCATGCTGTTCCAGCTGGCCTTCTGACTCTCTATAGTAAGATTCTATTAATGGGGACAAATAGTTATGTTAAGTGGATGTTTTGTTCCTATATGTTGTTAGGGACTATCTCTACTTGATATTAAATTCAAGCCTTTTCACAGTGGACATTTGAATAAGAGTGGCCTACTCTGTGTCCGAGAAACCGGCCCTGAAGGTTTCAAAGCCTTGACAAGAACACTGTTCTCCACCTCTCCCTTAGATTGATCGAGAAATCATATTAGCCCTATCATTAATACCTGGCTTCGCCTCAGCAGCCAAATGTACCAACTAAATGACAAACCATAAGTGTGTCAATCGCTGTAGCTACAGTATGCTGTACAATGGAATGGACTACGAAATGAACCACAGATTTTTTTGTTTTGTGATTAATAAAAATTCTGGCAGGTCCTCATTACAAATGAGACCATGATGCAAAAGTTGACATTCAGCTATCTGCCAATATATACCAATATAGCAGTAGAACTGTAGACACCGTAGTAAGGCACCATATGTTTTGACACTCAGGAAATTAGAAACTGCTGTGTTCAAGGATGTGGAAAAATCTGGAAGGTACTTAGACTTTCACTTCCTGCTTTGTGGCCAACTGTTTACCACTGCTCCTGCAATGGGGGCTTCAAAATGAGCACAGAACGAGATACTCTTGAGCAGTATACTCCTGTTACCATTCAACGGTCCGGTACGCCGTGCCGGTAAAATAAATAGTGGGGGTACGCCGTACCGGTAAAATAAATAGTGGGGGTACGCCGTACCGGTAAAATAAATAGTGGGGGTACGCCGTACCGGTAAAATAAATAGTGGGGGTACGCTGGTGGTATAGCTTATGCTCAAACATGTGAGAACACGACAGCAGCGGACAGCAGTTGACATACTCTATAAATTCTGCCCTGATGACAATTGCCAAATGCCGTTACACTTTTTGGTGTTTTGTGTAACAGATGTCTCTTTCCATTCACCACCCCCGTTTGGAGGCTGGAAATATGTTGTGAGTGGATGAACATGTGCGGTTAGTTAAGTAAAGGAGCTCTTTGAAGTGACTGTTTGATGGCAACATCAAGACTGGTTGTGTTTATGCCACAGTAAAAGGTCATAGTTTTTAAAAGTTAAATGACAAATCTTTTCGACTAGGCCCACGGAGATCCTATTGAATGAATAGGGATTCTACATGTAATTCTATGAGTAGTCCCACGCGCATGGTCCCGTACAAGGTAATCTACTTTCACCCCTGGTCACATCATTGACTCTGCCAATGATCAACTTCTCCCCTTAGCCCGTCATGTAAGGTAGCAGAGCCACATAACACTATGCAGTTTATAGAGCTTGTTTCTGTTTTTGATTATGTTTTCGAATCATTGTATGGAATACTACTGAACAACAAAATATGAATAGGTTAGCTGCGTTAAGAAATAGTGAACGACCACTAACTCACTCTCACGTTCCCTCCCTCCCTCCCTCCCTCTAGGTATTTTCTCCAAGCTGAATCTGGCACCATGCCACAGGTCCAGGTCAAAACCCAAGTTGCAAAAGTCCTCAATAAAACCACGCCAGGACTTCAGATATGGAGGATAGAGGTGAGAGGACACCACATATTTGTCATCACTACATAATGAATATGCAGAACATGTAAATACCAAGTTAGGTTCATTAACAAACCTTTTCACATAATGACATTGAATGCAATTGAACTGGTTCCAATTTTCCAATTGGTTAGGACATGGAGATGGTGCCATTCAATTCTAAAGCATATGGACAATTCTATGAAGGAGACAGCTATGTCATTCTATACGTAAGTAATCAACGTAACATTTTGTTGGCGTATTCCAAACTGCACCAAACAAATACACGAAGTGACGTCCCAGTAACATCATGTTTCTGTCTGATCTCGTAGACCAATAAGGTGAACAGCTCGTTCACCTACGACATCCACTATTGGCTCGGAAAGAACACCTCCAACGACGAGCAAGGGGCGGCGGCCATCTACACCACCATGATGGACGAGCACCTGGGGGGCGTGGCTGTGCAGCACCGTGAGGCACAGGGCTATGAGAGCGACACCTTTCGTGGATACTTCAAACAGGGCATCATGTGAGCTACGTAGGCTACACCCTAAACCTGCCTACTGTATGGAAAGAAAAGGAACAACTCTGATACAATGATTCCCATTGAACACAGACAAATTAGCAGCGGCTCACATGTATACAATGCAATGTCACTATTTACACTAGGGACAAACACTCAAATAAGCCACCATGTTTGCTTAACCCCAAAATAACACACCCAAACACCCATAAAACATCTATCCAACATCCACACACAGTTTAGTTGAACTGTCAATGAACACAATACCAAAAAGCCTCAAACCAAGATATTTGGAATGATTATGGAGCCATGATAGACAGTGGCAAGAGAAACACCTTGTGGAACCAGAAACTTGAGAAAAAATGTCTGTATGTACTGTAGGTCACAGTGAAATGATATTTCCTCAACCCCTCTCTACAGGAAAAGGCCATTTCCTCTTTTTGTGTTTCTTTGACTAAGCTATGTTGCCTCCCTCAGATAAGTATCAAAAAGAAACACAGTGGGGAAGTACAACCACAACTTCTGCGTTTTTACACTCCTAGAAAAAGAGGTGCTATCTCGAATCTAAAATGGTTCTTCGTCTGTCCCCATAGGGGAACTCTTTGAAGAACCCTTTTTGGTTCCCGGTAGAACTATTTTTTCCATGTAGAACTATTTACTCCGAGGGTTACATGGAACCTAAAATAGCTACCTGGAACCAAAAAGGGTTCTCCTACGGGGAACTTCTTGGAACCTTTATTTCCTAAGAGTGTTGCTTCTGAGAAACAGCATGGTGGTTAGTCAGAATAGTATGTAGGCGGAGGTTAGTCAGTGTGAGAAAACACAACAGAAACACAACAGAAATGGACCACTGCGCCACTCGGGAGCACCCCACAAAAAATAAATAAATTAATTAAAAATTAAAAACATGACCGCAAGCTGACCAACCAAACATGTAATGGTATTCAGAGCATCAGGGGTGTATTCACTAGGAACCGAAGACAGACAGGCTGAAACAGGGAGGGATCTACCTGAAGTTGTCCAATAAGAAAAACTTGTTTCCGTTGCAATACCTTTTGCTGCAATTTGCACTAATGAATACACCCCTGGTAAATAACAACAGAAAGGGTTTCAGGACCATCATCCATGGCTGTCTTCTGCCTGTTGTTCTACAGCTACAAGAAGGGCGGCGTGGCATCTGGGATGAAGCAGGTGGAGACCAACACCTACAACATCCGCCGCCTGCTCCATGTCAAGGGGAAAAAGCATGTGGTGGCTGGAGAGGTGAGAAAGCTCAAGCCAACGTGACCCTTGTGGAATATACTGCCTTCACAGTCTCTGCTCTGCCCCTGACTAGGATGTCTACTTCACTCACTGTATTTTCTTCTTCAATTTTACCTGACTAAAAATAGCTCAGCCTGTGCATGTCACTTCCTTCTCTGCCTCAGAACAGATGCAAAACACTTATTGTTACAGCGGATCTAACTTAAGTTCAAGTGCATCAATTATTAGTAACATTTGCTGTGCCACTGACTACTGTGTAGCTCCTCACCGACATAGTCACACGGAAGCCTATCAAGAAACTACACTGATGTGTTTCATCCATGACAAAAATCCCAGGTTTAAAGGTAGACGTTGCCACAAGCCGCACCGGAGATATTGAGATGAGTGAGATGCAACACTTTGCGCTCATACAGTCACAGTATCTGTGAATAGAGTTCTATATAAAATATCATAGGACATCCCAGGACATATTGTCTGTAATACTGCAGTAATCTCAGTATTACTAATCTCACTGTCACAAACTCCAAACTCCACACAGTTGTCACTGACTAGTTGGATATTAATTTCCCAGTGAGCAAACAATTTCTGTACTTACAGCATTTACATTCATTTTTATCAGGTTTTTTGCTTTGGCAGAACTTATTTTTTCATTGACATTTGTCAATAAAACAGTTGAACAGTTGATTGCAACTGTTTATGTCAAAAGAAATTGTGTTTTACTTGTAAAACACTTAATTGTGAGGCTAAATATAATGGCCGGACATGCAGATAAAGTCAGATAAATTAGGGTTAACCCTTAAAGAGATTGTCAGTAGTCTACAATTGACTGATAAATACTTAGTGTCAATGTTACTTAATATAACCACTTCAGCATCAAGTAAAAGCATAAATTCACCAGCTGCTGACCTGACCTATCTGCATCATGTAATTAATATAATGCAGGAGAACATTATTATGGAATTCATCTATGTGTCCTTTCCATCCCCATCAATCCCCCGTTCCATCATCATCCGTCCATCCTTGGGAACAGGTGGACATGAACTGGAACAGCTTCAACAAGGGGGATGTGTTCCTGCTGGACCTGGGAAACCTCATTATCCAGTGGAACGGACCCAAGAGCAACCGCATGGAAAGACTCAAGGTAAGGACACGTTTTAGACCACAGCCATAGAGAGATACATTATGAGTGACATTTGCTTTGTCTAAATGCTGCGAGCAAAATGGATAAACATTTTTTCGCTGCAGGGGATGACTCTAGCCAAAGACATCCGTGACAGGGAGAGAGGGGGACGAGCGCAGGTGAGCGTGGTGGAAGGGGACGACGAGAAGTCTTCAGAGGAAGCCATGAAGCTGATGAAACAGCATCTGGGAGAGACAAGACGGGATATCAGGGACTGCATCGCACCTGATGACGTGGTCGACGAGAAGCTGAAGTCCAGCGTCAAGCTCTTCCAGTGAGTGCATGACCCCTGGCATGACCTTAGGGATATTTATAACCTCCTTATGACCTGTCACAGACATTATAACCTATTACGCCCTGTCATAAACATGTACTGTAGCAGATATGAACTAGCTAGTGAGAGTTAGCCATTTTGCTTACAGAATTATTGTTCAAAATAATGTGTAACGTTCTGTTTGTTCTGTGTAGTATCTCAGATGCCCAGGGAAACCTTGTGGTGCAGGAGGTGGCAGTGAAGCCTCTGACCCAGGACCTGTTGAATCACGAGGTCAGTCTCCTTGTCAGTCAGGGAAAGGGGAGGGGGCATGTCAAAGGTGAGGGGTTTAAAGTGTCCTTTGTTGCCACTTGTCTACTCAGGCAAACAATTCAAAGTACAGTATTTGGGGCTGCGCCTTGAAATTATGTTGATCAGGTTCATACAAGAAGGAGAAGATGATAAGGATATGATAAAGATCCTACTGAGGAATGTGTAAGCTGACAGAGATAAGTATGTAAGGTTTACACTGTCTCTGTAATGTTTTACTGAGAATTGATAGAGAGACTATTTCTGCCCTTTGACACCGAACAGAGACAAACACACTTCCCCTTGAGGGCTGGCATGTGATCTCAACAGTCAAAATTAGCCAAACTTCTAATACTAATACATCTAGATTACAAAGGGGACACGGAAAATAAAAACACAGTCTGTCTGTATTTCTTACACTGATGTGGTTTAAAACCATGAGAAATTAGGCTCACATAAGTAAGTAACTGGTTCTCATAGTAATTGGTTCTCATTTTTAGAGACATTCTCAGTATGCCACATAAGAATTGACCCTATGTGCAGAAGTGAATAATGCAGTGCAGACACCTCTTTACTGGGCAGTAGAGGTATCAATAAACGAAATGTCATACATAAGACATCTAATATAAATCTCCTCATTTCACAGGACTGCTTTCTGTTGGATCAAGGTGGTATACGAATCTTTATCTGGAAAGGAAAGAAGGCTTCCAAGACTGAGCGGTCTGAGTCTTTGGATAAAGCAGAAGTGAGCCGCACCTCTTGACACATTTTAGTTTCACAATGCTTTTGATACGCCTTTGCTGTCCCCAATAGGCTTTTAAGGTGAATACAGACTGACTGTTATAGGGGGTCCTAAAATATCAGACACCCTCGGTTTGTACATCCCAGTTAACAAATACCCAAAAAAGTTAACCCTGAAAACCAGTTGAACACCTGAAACACTTCTTCCATTCCTGGATATAAGCTCTACTCAATGACTTACCCACTCTCTCTCACACCCATATATCTATACCATTCTAATTTATGAATACTTTGATACGTTCCTAGCAACAACAAGAAAAATTACAAATTCCATGTGATCCCTACAGATGTAGGATCTTAATTTGAGCCAGTTTGCTACAGCAGGAAAATAATCCTGCAGCAACAGGAAATGTAAATTAATGTACATTTTTTTTAGGGGTTGATGCATGTTGATAAAAAAAATTGTGATCAAATGAAGATCCTACATCTGTATTTTAAAATCAAAAATCTTGGAATTTTAGGCATACAAGAAAGCGAAGGGCTACCCTGTCTCCACCTATATTGAGACGGTGAACGATGGTGCTGAGTCTGCCGTATTCAAGCAGCTGTTCCAGAGGTGGACCGTGAAGGGTCAGACTGTGGGGATGGGGTCCACGAACAGCAAAGGGAAAATTGGTGAGCAAGTCACACTGGATATACCCTCAATGCACATACTTCCAATCAGAAGTATTTATTTAGGATGTGTTTTCCTGCTTTGGGGAGTATTGATGCATACTGTGCATTTCCAACAGCATATTTCAATGTACATTATGAATCAAACAACTATTTCTCAACTTGACTAATGGAACTAAGCATCCAGTATTCACTGGTAAAAAAAAAAAAACACTGAATGAGACAAGATTGTATCTAGTATCTCTAAATGTGTTTTCTTGACAATGCAGCCAAGGTTGAGCAAATCAAGTTTGATGCAACTTCCATGCATGCAAGGCCTGACCTGGCTGCCCAGCAGAAAATGGTGGATGACGGAACAGGTGAAACAGAGGTTGGTTGATAACAAGAATTATTCCATCACATCCTGTTATAACTAGCTTTGACATAAGAATTATTAATTGTCCTTCCCTTTAAACTATACATCCAACGGAAACCAACATGTCCTATTTTCCTCCAACCAGGTGTGGAGGATAGAGGACAGTGAGCTGGTGCCTGTGGACAGGAAGTGGTTGGGCCATTTCTATGGAGGCGACTGCTATCTCATCCTCTACAAATATGAAGTCAGCCACAGGAGTCACTACATGCTATACATGTGGCAGGTCAGAACACCCTTCTAGCCTCCATTCCCTCTACAGCATAGCTCTTTGTCTGCCTGGCAATCAAGTTTTGTTAATACAAGAAAATGTTTATATTAGAAGAGCTTAATTCCATGATTTAGTCTCTGGCTTGCTTTCTGCAACCTATGCATGATACGTAGGTAACTATGATGGGTTTGATGTGTGTAATTTAGGGTCGTCATGCAACCACGGGAGAGCTAGCTGCCTCTGCTTTCCAAGCCGTGAACATCGACCGGCAGTACAACGGGGAGCCAGTTCAGGTCCGAGTGCCCATGGGAAAAGAACCACTCCACCTCATGGCCATATTCAAGGGCAAGATGGTGGTCTATGAGGTAATCCCTTCATGCGTTCCTTTGTTTTCAAGGAATTGTCTTAAAAGATTGTCATTGGAATCTCATAACGAATGTGATTGTATGTCGTCATTACGATTGTAATCATGGTTTGCAGGACGGAACCTCCAGAACCAACTCTAAGCATGTCCAGCCGGCAGTTCGTCTCTTCCACATCCACGGCACCAACGAGTTCAACACCCGCGCCATCGAAGTGCCAGCACGCTCTTCGTCCCTCAACTCCAACGACGTCTTTGTGCTCAGCACTGACACTTGCTGCTATCTGTGGTACGGAAAGGTAAGCAGCGAAAAACGCCTTAACCTTGTAATCCAGAGTAACAGGCCTCCAGCTAAGCATTGGTGAGGAGAGTACAAGCAGAGACGTCTTACCCATTCTGACGCTAATTACGAAACTTTATTTTTAAGCCTTAATTGTCTAAAAAAAGATCTGTCAGCAGTACTTTGTGGAGGAGCACAATGACTGGACCAGGAAAAAAGTATCAGGCAATAAACCAAAGAAATTACTAAATGTTCTTGGGTTATGATACTATATACTAGTGTGCACTCCTAAGGCATAAAATATCTTAAATAATCAATGTGCATGATTAATTAAAATTAAAATTCAACCGGTATATATCTTTGACATAGAATTAGGCATAATGATTATGGCTCTAGATTGCAGGAAAAAGCTGATTCGGGTGTTTGGAAAATGCACATACTTCTTTGGCTAGATTAATGGGTGCCTGATGGCCTTGAGTTCAAGGGCAGCACTTTACCTAGTTATGCAACAGGTATGACTCTTATCCCTTGCAGGGCTGCAGTGGCGATGAGCGAGAGATGGGCAAATCCCTGGCAGACATAATCTCCAGGAGGGAAAAACAGGTCATTGCAGAGGGCCAGGAGCCGGCTCACTTCTGGGTCAATCTGGGAGGCAAGTCCCAGTATGCCAACAGCAAGAGGTACCACACTTGATCCCTTGGTTTTATAGTTACCTAAGGGCCCTGAGGTACCACACTTGATCCCTTGGTTTTATAGTTACCTAAGGGCCCTGAGGTACTACACTTGATCCCTTGGTTTTATAGTTACCTAAGGGCCCTGAGGTACTACACTTGATCCCTTGGTTTTATAGTTACCTAAGAGGCACTACACTTGATCCCTTGGTTTTATAGTTACCTAAGAGGCACTACACTTGATCCCTTGGTTTTATAGTTACCTAAGGGCCCTGAGGTACTACACTTGATCCCTTGGTTTTATAGTTACCTAAGGGCCCTGAGGTACCACACTTGATCCCTTGGTTTTATAGTTACCTAAGGGCCCTGAGGTACTACACTTGATCCCTTGGTTTTATAGTTACCTAAGGGCCCTGAGGTACTACACTTGATCCCTTGGTTTTATAGTTACCTAAGGGCCCTGAGGTACTACACTTGATCCCTTGGTTTTATAGTTACCTAAGGGCCCTGAGGTACTACACTTGATCACTTGGTTTTATAGTTACCTAAGGGCCCTGAGGTACCACACTTGATCACTTGGTTTTATAGTTACCTAAGGGCCCTGAGGTACTACACTTGATCCCTTGGTTTTATAGTTACCTAAGGGCCCTGAGGTACCACACTTGATCCCTTGGTTTTATAGTTACCTAAGAGGCACTACACTTGATCCCTTGGTTTTATAGTTACCTAAGGGCCCTGAGGTACTACACTTGATCCCTTGGTTTTATAGTTACCTAAGGGCCCTGAGGTACCACACTTGATCCCTTGGTTTTATAGTTACCTAAGGGCCCTGAGGTACTACACTTGATCCCTTGGTTTTATAGTTACCTAAGGGCCCTGAGGTACTACACTTGATCCCTTGGTTTTATAGTTACCTAAGGGCCCTGAGGTACTACACTTGATCCCTTGGTTTTATAGTTACCTAAGGGCCCTGAGGTACTACACTTGATCACTTGGTTTTATAGTTACCTAAGGGCCCTGAGGTACCACACTTGATCACTTGGTTTTATAGTTACCTAAGGGCCCTGAGGTACTACACTTGATCCCTTGGTTTTATAGTTACCTAAGGGCCCTGAGGTACCACACTTGATCACTTGGTTTTATAGTTACCTAAGGGCCCTGAGGTACTACACTTGATCCCTTGGTTTTATAGTTACCTAAGGGCCCTGAGGTACTACACTTGATCCCTTGGTTTTATAGTTACCTAAGGGCCCTGAGGTACTACACTTGATCCCTTGGTTTTATAGTTACCTAAGGGCCCTGAGGTACTACACTTGATCCCTTGGTTTTATAGTTACCTAAGGGCCCTGAGGTACTACACTTGATCCCTTGGTTTTATAGTTACCTAAGGGCCCTGAGGTACTACACTTGATCCCTTGGTTTTATAGTTACCTAAGGGCCCTGAGGTACTACACTTGATCCCTTGGTTTTATAGTTACCTAAGGGCCCTGAGGTACTACACTTGATCCCTTGGTTTTATAGTTACCTAAGGGCCCTGAGGTACTACACTTGATCCCTTGGTTTTATAGTTACCTAAGGGCCCTGAGGTACTACACTTGATCCCTTGGTTTTATAGTTACCTAAGGGCCCTGAGGTACTACACTTGATCCCTTGGTTTTATAGTTACCTAAGGGCCCTGAGGTACTACACTTGATCCCTTGGTTTTATAGTTACCTAAGGGCCCTGAGGTACTACACTTGATCCCTTGGTTTTATAGTTACCTAAGGGCCCTGAGGTACTACACTTGATCCCTTGGTTTTATAGTTACCTAAGGGCCCTGAGGTACTACACTTGATCCCTTGGTTTTATAGTTACCTAAGGGCCCTGTTCATCTGAACTCAGTTAGCGGGTTTAAACTTATTTTATTCCTGAACTCAGCAAAACATTGTTTACAACTGAAAATTACATCCCCTTTTGCTGCCTTCTTACTGGTCCGTCTGTGGTCTCTGCCAAGGCTTCAGGAAGAGCACAGCAACATCACCCCACGTCTCTTCGAGTGCTCCAATCAGACGGGCCGCTTCCTGGCCACGGAGATCACCAACTTCAACCAGGAGGACCTGGACGAAGATGACATCATGTTGCTGGATATCTGGGACATGGTGAGGGCCTGTCTTTTTAACCTGTATTTGTATTTATTAGGGATCCCCATTAGCTGCTGGCAAGGTACTCTTCCATTAAGGCACTTACATCACACACAAAACAATATGTATAACATTATTACACCACTACATATCTACAATACAACATGTATAATACCACCATACAATAATATTACAATATGCGTGTGTGCTAGCGTTTGTGTGTGTATGCGTGTGTCTGTGCCACTTCACAGTACCCGCTGTTCCATAAGGAGTGGCAATATTGTCAGCTATTATCCTCAGTAATTTTCCATTCAATTGTCAGATCCCGGTAGCTTGTCATCGTTGATAGACAAAAATAATAATAATCACCTCTTCCACACTCACTTTACCGAATTCAAAATTACAATGCTTGTCTTTCATAATTTGGTCAGATATACTTCAATATGTAGCGTCAGCATTTGTTGCTGGCATGTCATGCCTAAGTTTGCAAATTTTTCCAATGAAAAAATCATTAAATTAGTTGCCAATATCAGTGGGTTTTGTGATGAATGAGCCATCTGATTCAATGAGTGATGGAGCTGAGTTTGCCTTTTTGCCCAAAATTTCATTTAAAGAGCTTCAAAGCTTTATACTATCATTCTTTATATCATTTATCTTTGTTTCATAATATAGTTTATTCTTCTTTTATTCAGTTTAGTCACATGATTTCTCAATTTGTAGTACATTTGCCAATCGTTTGTGCCTGGAATCCAAACTGATGTGCCATGTTTCCCGGGCAACTACGCAGCAGCGTGTGATTTTAAAGCTCATCCATATGTTTCAGTTTGGGTTCCAGACTACTACTGTACTGTCCTTTTGGTGGCAACTATCAATCTACGATCTGGAGGTTTGGTTCTTGTAAAACACAAGCGGTCCTGAGAGGACATCCTTCTTTACAAACCCTTGACTTCTTCTTACTCAGGTATTCCTGTGGATGGGCAAGGGAGCCAATCAAATAGAGAAGGACAATGTGGTCCCCACGGCACTAGAATACCTGAGGACCCACCCAGGGGGTCGGGATGTGGACACCCCCCTTGTGATGATCAAACAGGGTTTTGAGCCTCCCACCTTCACCGGCTGGTTCCACGCCTGGGACCCACACATGTGGAGTGTATGTAGCAAGAATAGGAGAAATGATGAGATGATAATACACATTGTAGGAGGTTCATGTGCTTATAACAAGTCTAACAATGCATTAACAAACTTAATCATGATGCATTACAGCTGTTGGTTTCAAGTGTTACCAAAACGTATTTACTCAGGGCACAAAATATTGATCTAAACAAGCTGATTATTATGTCCACAGGGAGGGAAGTCCTACCAAGAATTGAAGGCTGAGCTTGGGGATGCCACTGACATCATCCAGATCACAGTGGTGAGTCTCTACTCTCTCTCAAGCCCACTGACATGATCTGATTTACAAAACCGTTCTCATGTAAACATTCTTTACAAATGCAGTGCATCTACAATATGCAACCCAAAGGAAACGTATTCAAGTGTTAATGTTAATCTGCCTTTACGGAAAACAGTGTCCACCAACAAAGTTGCCGAAGGTCTAGCCACCAGTTGACCTAGTGTTTTAACCTGGCCTAGCCATTTAGGAACAATTATGGCAGTGTCACTGAAACCAGTCCGATATGATTTTCTGCAACACTTCAATTAATGGTCTCTCTCTGTTTGTGGCTACAGGACAGAACCAAATCCAATTCCACTCAGAATAACTCCAAGAACAATGGAATTTCACTGTTGCCACCTACCACTCAGGCCACCTTCCCTGCAGACAAGCTGTTGAACTGCCAGACAGAGGACCTGCCCGAGGGGGTTGACCCCACCAAGAAAGAGGTAAACTACACTGGAGCTCCATGATTGGTCAACAGTCTGTACTTCAGAGTAGCTGTCAGCTTATCTTTCTCACCCATCTAGTTTAACGTGGACTATAACTATACCATACCTTTAACTTTTCCAGGAGCATCTTTCCAATGATGACTTTACTCTGATCCTGGGTGTGTCCAGGGTAGAGTTCTACTCCATGCCCAACTGGAAGCAGCAGAATTTGAAGAAAGAGAAGGGTCTGTTCTAGAAGGGGTATATCTACACCTCAGGTCTCATTTTGACATAAAATAGCTGCACTGTTGTCAAATCTCCTCAAATACTCTATTTCAAAAGGAGTTTGGAATGCAAGAGTTCTAAATTCTGCATCTTGAATCTGCACTGTTATTTGCAGAAATATTACTCCAGCGTGGACATCACATGATTTTGAAATTAGGCCCCTTGTGTTATGTCATCTAGCCCTTGTACTTCTACTCTCTTAGCCAATCTGAGAATGTATGCATGACTGGGTAGTTCTCAAATAACTGTAAACAACAGATTAAAGTGCCTTAGTTTTAGGTCTCGCAAATAATCTATGATTTTGTTCTCGCTTCTGAAATGTTGTTATAATTTAGGCAATCGAGTTATGAAGAGGACATTTCTAGGTGATAGAAAGGATTCTACACGTTTCATTCTTGGAGATTTAGCATGGGATTTATTTGCAGCGTTTTTTTCCTCTGAATTGCTACTTGTCACAGAATTATATCTGGATATGTAATGTGCCTGTCAGGAATTTAAGAATAAGTAGAATATGATGGTTGGTTCTATACTTTATGTCCACAATTAACCTTAATATTGAAAATGTATATTCAAATGTATCTTTGTAATCTTCAGATGACCACATAGTTTATGTTGGAATGCAGGAATATACAAATTAGTAGGTACTTTATGTGTTTCATAATATAAATATTGAGGTCTAATGTATCAATGAAATGATGATAACTATTGGGGTATTTAGTTTTTGCTATGTTGGATAAACAGACTAATATATCTCTATATGAAGATATATCTTTATATCAATAAAGAACATATTCCCCAGTTTGTGTGTTCAATACCTTCAGCAAATCATAATTAATCATTTGCACATACTGATATATGATCATGTAAAAACAAATGACAAATGTGTGGGATCCAATTAATCATTTTATTAATCACAAAAATGTGTGTGTTAAAAAACGTGTCAATGAATTACAGCTAGTTTCAATATACATGAAAGAAGGAAACATTACATTATGAGTGAGGTAGTATTAGTATGTTAACCAGTTCCTAAAGGAAAGGACTACAATTACGATGCACTTCAACTTTATCACAACCGTATGATCAAAGTTCACCGCTGAATCCATAGTGGCGACGTTCTAATGATTTCAAGCAGCTGCTTACTATTATATCAGACACAATTCATGCTAATTTCATCAGTATCAGTAACCTGTTGTAAAGCTGGGAGTTCTTAGTAATAAGGCGTTTTGTGTATCACTTGTTCTAGGAATCGGGGCTCCTTATCGGTGTAAAGGTCAATGAGTCGTTGTGCTTCTCTGATGCCCGTCATGTAGGCCCCGTGAGTAGTTGTGTAGAAGTTAACGTGGGTGGCCTCGCCAGCAAACAGCACCTGAAGAGGCTGAACAGACAGAGACCAGAGTAGAGGTCAATTCAGTATTACGATCAGTCAATTCAGAGAGTAAGTTGAAATTCTACTCATGAATAGAATTTCAACTTACTCTCTGAATCGTTTTAATTCACTGAATGAACTGACTAAATTGAAAACTGAATTGACGCCAGGACTGACAGACGCAAACACACATTAACTTTGGCCCATGAGTATTATCTTTACCGTAAATCACGTGTGTATATATTATGCAATTCTACGACGCATCGTTAAAAAAAGAGGTTACAGAGTCTACAAAGTACCGCCAACTCTGTCAGTATTTGGTATATGATCTGAGTGGAAATATCTTCTCCATAAACTCTGATTAAGGGTCAGCTTGCCGACCATAAAATGAACATTGACTGAGATCATTCTGAGTGATGCAATGGCTTAATTGATGCTGTCTCAAAGGCAAGTTAGCATATCACTGGTTCATACACTTACAAACTTGACTGTGTGTGTACCAATATTAGCCATGTCAAACTACTGTACATGCTTACTAACATGTTATTAGGAAGTAGGTATATCAAAGATATTAGTTATGGCAATAATGAGCCGTTAGCTTCTAGTAACATTAAGCATAGCTCTATCTTAATTTTAAAGTGTTGTCATCTGTACATGAAAGTCGTTGTCAGAATCACATGAGCTTGGGAAGGGTTGTGAATATCATGTACTGTACCTTTGCCTGTGAGTGTCCAGCCTCACTGGGCAGAGGAAGAGGAGCTGCCAGGGCTGTGTGTTCCCTCACAGCGTCCACTCCTGGACGGGGGTACGTATAGGACCCACGGACAAAAAGCTCACTCCCCCACTTGGACATCAGGACCTGGGCTGGCTCTGGTACTGACCAACCAGTGAAAGACCTGAGCAGTCTGTCAAAACACAAGCCTGATTGTTACCCATCCTGACCATGCAAATACAGTATGACTATTAATAGCATTAAAAGTTCTTCATGCCATTCTTCATGCCTGCATTCTTTGTTTTTTTTTTGCTTGGTGAGCAAAAGCTCATGCTTGAACGTTGCAAAATAGGTTGTTTAGAAATAAAAATAGCTTTAAAAACTCACTTTTGGCATCAAGCACAAAACAAACGCAGAATAAAATGTCCTTAAATATTAGTGTTGTAAACCATTGTAGGGTGTTTATGGGCATAAAAAGCATTGAATCTGAGGCCATCTACAGACACCACCTTAAAGACAGGGTGAAAGGTTCAACATGATTGTCACATATCTCAGTGATGAGATATGATGGCCACACCTCTCTCCCACCCACCCAATTATTGAACCTTTGACCTGTGTACCTGATTGATAAGCAGATGTGATACACACCTTACACACACCTCTCCCACCATCTTCTCTTCAAGGCTCTCCATGTGTCGGGCCTCCCGGCCTGTGATCCAGCCGCAGAGGACTGTGGGATGGCGGGCCACCGTGTCAAAGCCACAGATCTTCTTATACCACATGTCTCTCCAGGCCCCACCTTCTGACTGAGAGTTCTGGTATAACTCCTCATCCTCCGGCCCCGCGTCCCACACCAGCTGGATCCCGGCACAGTCGTGGGGCCAGAACCTGTCCTCGAACCGCAGGTAAATCTTGTCCACTGTGCCGAAGCCCAGTCTCTCGATGGCGTCGGCCTTGGACTTGGGGAGGGCTGGCTCAAACATGGCCGCCACATTCTCTTTCAGGAAGCCTAAAGGGACGGTCACGATGACGTGGTCTGCCATGAAGCACTGGCCCCCCTGGCATAGCACTCTGACTGGATGGGTGTGGTTCTTCTCCTCCTGCAGGGCCCAGTGGATGCTGTGTACCGGCCTGTCACACAGCACGGCTCCAGGCGGAAGGTTGTCCAAGAGGGTGTCTGCCAGGGCCTGATAGCCTCCGGGGCCCAGAGAATTGAAGAAACCCCCCTCCAATGCCACATAGTGACCCAGCTGCGAGGCGGACACCTCATAGAGGGAGGAGCTGGCCTCATCCGTGCATTCGCTCCTCTTGCACCACTCGAAGACCCTTGGGCCGTCCTCCGAGGCCGCCAGGGGTGACTGGGCGAACTCCTCGTCCAGGTAGCCCCCCAGGCTTTGACTGCTGTGCCTTGGCTCCAACTCTGATTTGAAGGCCCTGGAGGTGAGCCCGCTGAAGAAGGAACACACTTGCTCCACCTCGTCCACCAGCAGCCGTCGCCCGCTCTCCCGGAAGAAGTAGTCCCTAGGGGTGACGGAGCCTGGCAGGCACATGATGCTGGCTGAGCCTCTCTCCTCCAACAGCAGGCCCCGCTCCTGGGCTAGCAGGAAGAGAGGGTTGGCCTCCTGACCGTGGATCCAGTTGGCCCCCAGCTCAATTACATTCTGGCCAAAGGGTCTTGTGGTGTAGACCCGGCCTCCAGGCCTTCCCATAGCCTCCAAGACTTGGATGTGCTGAAAGCCAGCTTTCACCAGGGTGGAAGCTGCAGATAAGCCTGCTAGACCAGCACCAATCACCACCACTCTGGCAGCACTGTGCGGACTCATTCTGCAGTGAGCTGTCTCCTGAGGAAAGGAGGTGAAAAGGGTACAGTTTCCTGTCACCATAGAATTGCTTGGGACACACTTCTTCATCTAAAGCAAAACTTTCCAATTGCTTGCTGTATTTGTGCAGCTGTTTAACAACAAATAATAGACAATTTCAGATGCCCAAAACTGTAAGGGAGAGTGAGGTAAGTCGTGCCACTCTTTGTTTCTAGGAAACCATACACAAAATGAATCATGTGACCAAATATTTAGGAAGAGGTCATCTTTTTTTGGAGTCTGTGAAGGAGGAAACCACATGAAAAAATGTAGGTAATTAATTTATTGTGTTTCATGATGCTTGTACCCAAGCTAACATACATTGTTTTAAGACTGTTTCCTACATCAGTTGGGGCAGTGGCGGTTCTAGGTTGTATGTTGCCCTGGGCAACCCCCCCCCTTCAGCGCCCCCTCCCCCCCAAATACACAAATAGAATAACACACTTATAAAGAAGAGAACCTGATTATTACATTACTGCACTACTGAACAAGAAACACACAACTGACCTCTAAACCCTGACCTTTCTTGCCTTCCTTGATGCAAAGTCATCAATTACATCATCATAAGAAATATGCCCAGCAATTGCATGGTTAATACTGATTGCAGCAAGGCCGCTAAGGCGTTCCTGTGACATGGTGGACCTCAGGGAGGATTTGATGAGCTTCAGCTTTGAAAAGCTCCTCTCTGCTTCAGCTACGGTCACTGGAAGAGTAAGTCACATTCTGAGAGCAGTCCACAAATATGGATACATTTCTGAGAGTTTCCTTTCGTGTATAAATATCAGCAGCTCAAGCAGGGTCATGGTCTTCGATGGCAAGTCAGGCAAGTTCTTCAGTTCCTGTGCAAGCTCTCTGCCATCCAAGTCTGAGTGTTCTTTATAGTGCAGTGGGGCCTCGCATTGTTCTGTCAGCTCCTCATTTGAGAGACTTTGGAAGGTTGACAGCACATTTTCCAATGTGGAAAATCTTTCCTGAAGGGCTGAGGTTCCAGCATCAACAACAACATTGTGAAAAATGTCACATCCAGCTTCTTCAGGGCATCACTCAAAGGCTCATCAAAAAATGCATACTGGGAGACTGCATCAGCTTGCTCACATGTTGGATCTGGCTCAAGATGTCATACCACACCACTGTACAGATACTGAAGCGGTATGATCCCACCTCCTCTGACAATGACTGGGCCTCGATCTTTACCACAGGGTCTTTGGTTTGATCCCTCACCTCAATCAGTGCCTCTCTCACCGCTCCTGCCTGATACCTCAGTGGCTCCACACTTTCTTGACTTTATTCTCCCACATTGTCTCAGTCCACATCTTCAAAGTGATGTCCATATGTTTTTTCAGGATGGGAACAAGGTGTACAGTTTGTGTAAGATGCCAAAGTAACCTGTGGCATCGACAGAACTTTTAGTAGCATCAGCCACAACCAGGTTCAATTAGTGAGCCCCACATGGCACAAATAGAGCTCTTGGATTCATTTCCAGGAGTCTGGCTTGGACATGTTGGCCCCATTATCATAAGACTGTCCTCTGCAGTCCTCAAAAGGAATTTTTAGCTCCTCTAATCTTTTGAGAATCAGGGATGCCAAATGTTGGCCCGTGGACTCCTCTGCCTCCAAAAACCCCATAACATGTTCCTTTATGTGGGGCTCCTCCTTCAGTGACACAATTCTAATCACAACTGACAACTGTTCAGTGTGGCTGACATCTGAGGTAACATCTAGAATGATAGAGTTTTGCCAGCTCTTTCATAACTGGATCAAACTGTGCCATCAGTTCAACCTCTTTGAGGAAATGTCCATTTGATGGAGAGTACAGTGTTTCTGTGTGTCCCCTTAGTGCCAGATTTCTAACAGAATCCTGCTGGGGAGAAGTGGAAGCAAATGGGTCTTCATCCTCATCCTCAGGCTCAGACAACATTTGTGAAGACACCTGTGTGGCTGAGGAGGTGGATGGAACCAAATGAACCATACAACCTCCTTGGCTAATTCTAGGCATAAGACACCCCAAAAGACTCAATAAATCACAAAAGATACAAAATATCAGCATAATATAGACGGCAATACAATCACAGAAAACCTTTATGATGTCACCTCAATGAAAGTTAACCACATCAATAATGTGCTAGTTAGGTTGTAATCGTTTTGCTGCAGGCTACATACATTATCATGATGAAACTGTGTGAAATTATATCCAATGTTATGTAAGCTAGTTGGACAGAAAACCAAATATTGTCGCCCTATGCGTAACAGCATAGCAAGCATAATAGCAAAAAACAGAAGTGTTATACTAGCCTATTTCATTACATGCATAATATTATACTCATAAATAGATGACATCGCTGCATACCTTTTATCTTTTGCGCGTCTTGTTTCCTCTTTTTCCTAAACTGGGCAACTGATGGCTTCGACCTTTTCTTACCCATTTGTGTTGATTTGTCACTCGAGCATCAATACATTACATCTGTGAAACTATATATTCACAGTATTATGAATGAATTGTGGTTTATTTGGTAGCATTTCGTAGTGTGACTGATTTTACTAATTGCATTAGTACTGTACAAAGTTAGAGGTGCTATTTGATAGATTGCCCCATTCACCCTACCTCGGGCTTCCAGTGGGGAGACCTGAGGTCAACCTAGCCCCGCCCCCCTCCACATCTCATACTTCTGAGTGGGAGACCTTCCCAGGCAGTAGCCTGCCTAGCTCACAAACTAGAATCAGGGCGCCCACTCCAACAAGGTTAATTGACCCACAGTCCCACACGGTGACATGATATCATTGACGTGACGTGCAAATGAGCGAAAGAAAGCCGATCGCGCAAATGTCCCCATTCCAAAAAAATGTGTGCTGGCGCCCTGTGTCGCCCCCGGCAAAATTCTGCGCTGGGCGGCTGCCCATGTCGCCCATACCTAAATCCGCCACTGAGTTGGAGTCTCTATAAGCTACGATATGAGGTCCTAAACCTATCATGAAAGTGCATCCTTGTAGCTGTGTGGGCTAATATAGTCAAAATGGTTGCTTTGGGGTAAATTGTGCAATTTGGCATGTTCAATAATAATCAATATACATTTTGTCCGTGCAATGCATAATATGAATAGTATTTTGAAGACACCTTGCGTTTTTTGTGATTAGAGACTCCTTTTGGGCGCAGTCCTTCCTGATGTATTACCTCTAGGTGTCGACTCAGTCAGCCCAGACTGTTTTGGTCAATTCTGCTTTCCCGGTAAACATTTTCCTGGTTTTCGAGTCTTCCTAATTCAGGGTTTCACTGTCAAAATCACAACAATGCTTAAATTATTATGTTTCCATCTGTGCTAGTAATACACACATATACAGTGCAGTGTCGTAAGTTACAATATACGAATGTTTAGCTAATGTGAGATAACTAGTAGACTACAACTGTCAGTGTTCAGCAAGTTAACATTCAGCAATTTGAAATCCATTAACTCAGTTAGATTTTCGTACTTGAACTCAAAACGAACAATTGTTATTATCAATCTGTTAACGTTACTCAAAGGATTACCACAATTTGCAGATAGCCTGTTTGCTATCGTAAAGGTGTAACAAATTATAGCTAGCTAAGTTACTTACTTCAGAGTAGGGCTAGCCATGATCTAACTAGTAACTTAGGCTGGTAGTTGATTTTAAGGTACAGTTATGATAATGGGGATTTGTAATTACGATTGAGATTGGACTAAAATGTGGGTAATTGGATGCTTAGATGTAACCATAGACTGTCTTATTTCTGCATAGGGTCAATTAAACATGAAAAGAAAGGGAGAGATATCAGATCAGTCACAAGGACCCAGTCTACCACCACCAGGTCAGAGCATCTACCAGGCAGTCAGTCACAAGGACCCAGTCTACCACCACCAGGTCAGAGCATCTACCAGGCAGTCAGTCACAAGGACCCAGTCTACCACCACCAGGTCAGAGCATCTACCAGGCAGTCAGTCACAAGGACCCAGTCTACCACCACCAGGTCAGAGCATCTACCAGGCAGTCAGTCACAAGGACCCAGTCTACCACCACCAGGTCAAAGCATCTACCAGGCAGTCAGTCACAAGGACCTAGTCTACCACCACCAGGTCAGAGCATCTACCAGACAGTCAGTCACAAGGACCCAGTCTACCACCACCAGGTCAGAGCATCTACCAGACAGTCAGTCACAAGGACCCAGTCTACCACCACCAGGTCAGAGCATCTACCAGGCAGTCAGTCACAAGGACCCAGTCTACCACCACCAGGTCAGAGCATCTACCAGGCAGTCAGTCACAAGGACCCAGTCTACCACCACCAAGTCAGAGCATCTACCAGGCAGTCAGTCACAAGGACCCAGTCTACCACCACCAGGTCAGAGCATCTACCAGGCAGTCAGTCACAAGGACCCAGTCTACCACCACCAGGTCAGAGCATCTACCAGGCAGTCAGTCACAAGGACCCAGTCTACCACCACCAGGTCAGAACATCTACCAGGCAGTCAGTCACAAGGACCCAGTCTACCACCACCAGGTCAGAACATCTACCAGGCAGTCAGTCACAAGGACCCAGTCTACCACCACCAGGTCAGAGCATCTACCAGGCAGTCAGTCACAAGGACCCAGTCTACCACCACCAGGTCAGAGCATCTACCAGGCAGTCAGTCACAAGGACCCAGTCTACCACCACCAGGTCAGAGCATCTACCAGGCAGTCAGTCACAAGGACCCAGTCTACCACCACCAGGTCAGAGCATCTACCAGGCAGTCAGTCACAAGGACCCAGTCTACCACCACCAGGTCAGAGCATCTACCAGGCAGTCAGTCACAAGGACCCAGTCTACCACCACCAGGTCAAAGCATCTACCAGGCAGTCAGTCACAAGGACCCAGTCTACCACCACCAGGTCAGAGCATCTACCAGGCAGTCAGTCACAAGGACCCAGTCTACCACCACCAGGTCAGAACATCTACCAGGCAGTCAGTCACAAGGACCCAATTATTTAACGTGTGTCTCAGACATTTCAAGGTCCAGAGAAGAGGCTCCTGTACAGGCGTGTTTGAAAACATTTCCCAGAACTCAGCATGGTACTAGGAAAAGGGCTTTCAACAGCTCCTGGTATAAGGACAATTCATGGCTTGAATATTCTGTAAGTCAAGATTCAACATTGTTTTGCCTGTAGGCATTTCTCTCTGCCCAATACACCTGAATCTGCCTTCACATCACAGTCAGGTTTTTGTAACTGGAAAAAGGCGCTGTTTAAAGAGTCTGGGTTTAAGATCCATTCGAAGGCAGAGCATCATATCAATGTACTGTATGCTTGGAATCAGCATAAAGGGCTACTGACAGCAACTCATCAATGTTAGATGTCTTAAATGAGGACCGGAAAAAGAAAGCGGAGGAAAACTGTACTTACATTAAAACAATTGCTGAAGTGCTCCTATTAACTGTCACTCAAAATATACAACAACAACAAGGGTCATTATATAGAGCAGAGAGGTCATCCAGAGTCTGATGACTCTCACAACAAGGGTCATTACATAGAGCAGAGAGGTCATCGAGAGTCTGATGACTCTCACAACAAGGGTCATTACATAGAGCAGAGAGGTCATCGAGAGTCTGATTACTCTCACAACAAGGGTCATTATATAGAGCAGAGAGGTCATCGAGAGTCTGATGACTCTCACAAGAAATAGCAAAGCATGACCCTCTCATAGGGAAAAAGATGAATGCATGTGGCATCAGGAATGCATTTTAGTATCCTGTCAGTTGTATCTTTTTTTTTTCATTGCTTTTATTATATCGAATGTGCAATACGTGCAGTTATCTGTAATTAAACCCTGCGCACTAAGGACTGTATTTTAAGGGAATTACTATTATTACCCCAAATTATATCATACACACATTTAGCTATTTAAGTATCTTTTCCTGTCATTTACCTGTACAGTTAATGTAACCATGCAAAATATTAACTTACCTGTTCATTTAACCAGTATGTCTATTAAGTAAACTATAATTACCCTCGCTCATATCATATGCATTTTTAGCTACTGAAGTATTTCTCTGCCATCGACCTGTATAGTATACCAATGTATAGTGTACATATTCAGCCATCCACCCATACTATGCAATGTCTTTTTATAGCTTTTTTAGCACTCCAGATATTTTGTATTTCTATACTTTTTCATACTGCTGCTCTATGTGTCATGTATTGTGTATCTGTCTTTTGTGTATTTTCGTTGTGGCATTTTGCACCTGCTCTGTGTTTTGTTGTAGCTGCTTGACAAAGAAATTTCCCCCCGGGGATCAATAATCTATCTATCTATCTATCTATCTATCTATCTATCTATCTATCTATCTATCTATCTATCTATCTATCTATCTATCTATCTATCTATCTATCTATCTATCTATCTATCTATCTATCTATCAACATAGCAAGGCAGCAACACATGACAACACAGCATGGTAGCAACATAACATGACAACAACATGGTAGCAACACAACATGACAACAACATGGTAGCAACACAACATGACAACAACATGGTAGCAACACTACATGGCAGCAGCACAAAACATGGTACAAACATTATTGGGCACAGACAACAGCACAAAGGGCAAGAAGGTAGAGATGACAATACATCACGCAAAGCAGCCACAACTGTCAGTAAGAGTGTCCATGAATGAGTCTTTGAATGAAGAGACTGAGATAAAACTGTCCAGTTTGAGTGTTTGTTGCAGCTCGTTCCAGTCGCTAGCTGCAGCGACACCAGTCAGCAGTGCTTCTTGCGAGAGAAGCTTCTCAGCTTTAAATGGATTAAAACCCACCTTAGGACAACGATGGTTGATAACAGGTTAAGTCACCTCGGAATTCTCAGTGTTGAGTCAAGGAGGGCACCCTCCCTCAACATGGATGAGTTTGTGAAACAGTTCTTACCAGAGCCGCAGAATTATACTGTTTTAAATCTACCTAGAATAATTTGGCACTTAGGCGGTTCCTCTGGTCATGATTAAAACCTGCACTGTGTACTTTATTCACCTTTATTTAACCAGGTAGGTCAGTTGTGAACAGGTTCTCATTTGCAAGTGCGACCTGGCCAAGACAAAGCAAAGCAGTGCGACAAAAAACAACACATGAGAATAAAACAAACGTACAGTCTGACATCCAAAAATGATAAATTCAAAGGGTATCATGTCACACAGATTTCATTTGGTCTTGATTAGGCCAATTCCAAAACTTTTCTTTGCTATTAGTTAACATAATATATATGAGCATAAATATGATACTGTAAGTTCTCACCAAAATAATTTTTATTTTTCAAGTCCATTTCTGCTTGATACCTGGTATGTCAAATTGCAGCGTGTTTTTTTGTAAATGTACTTTTTTGTAAATAAACTATGCAGTGTGTGTGTGTGTGTGTGTGTGTGTGTGTTAATTCAGTTAACTCCGGGTTAACTGAATTATCACTTCTTCCTCTAATCCGCAATCATAGAGAGACCAACATAGAGGAGGTGCTCTTATTCTCCATGGACTTTACAGTGTCCCAGAACTTTTTGAAATTAGTGCTACAAGATGCAAATTTCTGTTTGAAAAACTAGTCTTTGCTTTCCTAACTGACTGTGTATATTGGTTCCTGACTTCCCTGCAAGTCTGGAGTTAAACAAGGGCTATATACAGTGGGGCAAAAAATTATTTAGTCAGCCACCAATTGTGCAAGTTCTCCCACTTAAAAAGATGAGAGAGGCCTGTAATTTTCATCATAGGTACACTTCAACTATGAGAGACAAAATGAGAAAAAAAAATCCAGAAAATCACATTGTAGGATTTTTAATGAATTTATTTGCAAATTATGGTGTAAAATAAGTATTTGGTCACCTACAAACAAGCAAGATTTCTGGCTCTCACAGACCTGTAACTTCTTCTTTAAGAGGCTCCTCTGTCCTCCACTCGTTACCTGTATTAATGGCACCTGTTTGAACTTGTTATCAGTATAAAAGACACCTGTCCAAAACCTCAAACAGTCACACTCCAAACTCCACTATGGCCAAGACCAAAGAGCTGTCAAAGGACACCAGAAACAAAATTGTAGACCTGCACCAGGCTGGGAAGACTGAATCTGCAATAGGTAAGCAGCTTGGTGTGAAGAAATCAACTGTGGGAGCAATTATTAGGAAATGGAAGACATACAAGACCACTGATAATATCCCTCGATCTGGGGCTCCACGCAAGATCTCACCCCGTGGGGTCAAAATGATCACAAGAACGGTGAGCAAAAATCCCAGAACCACACGGGGGGACCTAGTGAATGACCTGCAGAGAGCTGGGACCAAAGTAACAAAGGCTACCATCAGTAACACACTACGCCGCCAGGGACTCAAATCCTGCAGTGCCAGACGTGTCCCCCTGCTTAAGCCAGTACATGTCCAGGCCCGTCTGAAGTTTGCTAGAGGGCATTTGGATGAAACAGAAGAGGATTGGGAGAATGTCATATGGTCAGATGAAACCAAAATAGAACTTTTTGGTAAAAACTCAACTCGTCGTGTTTGGAGGAGAAAGAATGCTGAGTTGCATCCAAAGAACACCATACCTACTGTGAAGCATGGGCGTGGAAACATCATGCTTTGGGGCTGTTTTTCTGCAAAGGGACCAGGACGACTGATCCGTGTAAAGGAAAGAATGAATGGGGCCATGTATAGTGAGATTTTGAGTGAAAACCTCCTTCCATCAGCAAGGGCATTGAAGATGAAACGTGGCTGGGTCTTTCAGCATGACAATGATCCCAAACACACCGCCCGGGCAACGAAGGAGTGGCTTCGTAAGAAGCATTTCAAGGTCCTGGAGTGGCCTAGCCAGTCTCCAGATCTCAACCCCATAGAAAATCTTTGGAGGGAGTTGAAAGTCTGTGTTGCCCAGCGACAGCCCCGAAACATCACTGCTCTAGAGGAGATCTGCATGGAGGAATGGGACAAAATATCAGCAACAGTGTGTGAAAACCTTGTGAAGACTTACAGAAAACGTTTGACCTATGTCATTGCCAACAAAGGGTATATAACAAAGTATTGAGATAAACTTTTGTTATTGACCAAATACTTATTTTCCACCATAATTTGCAAATACATTTATTAAAAATCCTACAATGTGATATTCTGGATTTTTTTTCTCATTTTGTCTCTCATAGTTGAAGTGTACCTATGATGAAAATTACAGGCCTCTCTCATCTTTTTAAGTGGGAGAACTTGCACAATTCTTAGTTCTAAACTTTTTAAATGGGGCATGCTTATTTAAGATGGTGAGGAAAGCACTTTTAGAAAGCACTTAAAGAACAACCAGGCATCCTCTACTGACGGGATGAGGTCAATATCCTTCCAGGATACCCGGGCCAGGTTGATTAGAAAGGCCTGCTCGATAAAGCAGCCAATGAGGCAGTGATCGCTGAGATCCTGGTTGAAGTCAGTGGAGTTATATTTAGAGGGCATGTTAGTCAGGATGATATCTATGAGGGTGCCCTTGTTTATGGATTTAGGGTTGTACCTGGTAGGTTCCTTGATAACTTGTGTGAGATTGAGGGCATCTAGCTTAGATTGTTGGACGGCCGGGGTGTTAAGCCCCCCAGTTTAGGTCACCTAACAGTACGAACTCTGAGGATAGATGGGGGGCAATCAGTTCACATATGGTGTCCAGGGCACAGCTGGGGGGTCTGTAACAAGCAGCAACAGTGAGAGACTTATTTCTGGAAAGGTGGATTTTTTAAAGTAGAAGCTCAAGCTGTTTGGGCACAGTCCTGGATAGTATGACAGAACTCTGAAGGCTATCTCTGCAGTAGATTGCAACTCCGCCCCCTTTGGCAGTTCTATCTGGACGTAAAATGTTGTAGTTGGGGATTGAAATTTCAAAAAATGTTGGTGGCCTTCCTAAGCCAGGATTCAGACACGGCTAGGACATTGGGGTTGGCTAACCAAAACAGCAATAGAAAAGGCATATTGACATGAGAGAGAGGCATAAAGCAATCACAGGTGGTAATCGAGAGAGCTAAGACAACAACGGGTAATGGCGATGAATGGGCAGAGAGGGTCAGCTAGAGAGGATGCTGCGTGTACACACAGGGCCTGAGTTCAAGGCTGAGGCCTAGCAGGTAAACAGAATGAGGTTCCGTGTTAGGGAACATCGACCTCCTTCGACGGCTAGCCAGGAGATGGGCCTAGCTCGAGGCTAGCTCAAGGCTAACTGGTGCATACTTTGGGACAATAGTGTTAGCCAACAACAGCCACTCGGTTGCAGCTAGCTAGCGGCGATGATCCGGTGTAATGGTCCAGTGATTGCGGCAGGTCCAGTGATTTGTCATCTCCCATCTGGACTACTGCAACTCGCTGCTAGCTGTGCTCCCCGCTTATGCATCAAACCCCTATTGTGCATCACCGCCATTGGACTCTGAAGCAGTGGAAACACATTCTCTGGCAGACCGACGAGAACGCCCTGACCTCAACCCCATCGAACACCTTTGGGATGAATTTAAACACAGACTGTTAGCCAGGCCTAATCGCCCAACATCAGTGCCCAACCTCACTAATGTTCTTGTAGCTGATCAGAAGCAATGTTCCAACATCTAGCTGAAAGCCTGAAAGAGTTGAGACTGTTATAGCAGCAAAGAGGGGACCAACTCCATATTAATGCCCATGATTTTGGAAAAAGATGTTCGACAAGCAGGTGTCCATATACTTTTGGTCATGTAGTGTCAGAGAAAACCGAATATCCACCAAATATCCAATATAAAACAAATTTGACCTCGATAAAAATGGCAAATAATTATGGCTCAGCGTACCCCACACTCCCATATACATGTTTTACATATATTAATTTAGAAGATATTCTAAAATGTTCCAAAAGTTTACCTCATTGTATTGGTGGTGTGTTTTTGGCCTCACACTCCAGTACAGTAGGTGTGTGCTCGAATGTGGACCACAAACACATTTCTAAATACTCATGAGAGCCTCGTGCAGTGAAGGGCAAACTAGCAAATACACTGAACAAAAGTATAAATGCAACAATGATTTTACTGAGTTAAAGTTCATATGAGGAAATCAGTCAATATAAATAAATTCATTAGACCCTAATCTATGGATTTCACATGACTGGGAATACAGATATGCATCTGTTGGTCAGAGATACCTTTAAAAAAGGGAAGTCTTCAGACTTCAGACAAACTGACTCAATTTGCTGTTTTCAATTTCCATTTGCATTGGGTGATCATGTGACTACTGACCTTCTAAACCAAATGCTATCAAAATATTTAATCCAAAAGAATTGTTAGCAGATTGTAGATAGTAGCCAACAAGTTAAACAAAATAAAATAAATCCATTCTAAAAGCTTCAATAGCAAAGTATTTCTGAAAACAACATCACATATTTAAAAAGCAGAATGTTTTGGTCATCCCCCCACGCCCCTTCAAAAATCAATGTGTGTTTGTGTAGGTTAAGTTTAGACAAAGGTTTGGTTATTGATGTTAAGGGTTAGGGTTACCTTAGGTTTAGTGTCAAGGGTGATGCAGTAGTTATTTTAATGGTACTGGGGTCAGTGTGTATGCACCTTAAATTTGATGTGATCTGCCAACACAATCCCAAAGAAGAACAATACTGGTAAAAACAAGCTGATAAATGGCATAGGTCATTTGTACCAAAGGAATTTGAGAAATGTTCATGATTTTCCCTATTCTAAGTAGACTAGGCAAAGATTGTTTAAAATGTATTGGGCTGTACGCTCAGGTTTCAGTCAAATAGGCTATGTATTTCAAAACAATTGCAACCTACCTGTGTTGATTTCGATAGCATGGCCTAGGCAGGCTGGGCTGGGAGACGCGAGGACTCAGATTTCAAGAGAGACTAGATAAACTGCTTGGGTGTGTTTACAACTCTCCTCACGTAGCTAAAGTAACATCTGATTATTGTATGGTGGCTCCTGTAGGACATATAAGGTGAGTCAAAAGGAACACACAACAACAATATGCAAGGGCTACATAGTGAACATAACACAAACTGTTTATGTGGATTCTCATGACAATTAATTTGGCAAAAACTACGCACTGTATTGTTAAGGTCGCGTCAATTCAGATCAGGTATTGGAACAAAAGGATTACTACGCCGTTTAAATCATCTATGTATTTTATTCTAGCAAACCCTTAAACGGTAAATATGAAGTTCGTATATACAGGCTCACTGTGACACCTCGCAGGGCAAACAGGAAGCAGCGCATGAGAAGAGAGAGAGAGAGAGAGAGAGAGAGAGAGAGAGAGAGAGAGAGAGAGAGAGAGAGAGAGAGAGAGAGAGAGAGAGAGAGCAAGCAGCGCTATAGAAGAGTGCCTAGAGAAGAGAAGAGCGCCCCTATCCTTTGTTCTTCCTTAAATACTCCGACAGAATAGTTCCCGCTCCTTGCTGGCCTGTCGGAGTAGAGGCTGAGTGTGGTTTAAACTTTCTCAGCCTATCGTTGGCGTGCAGGCTGGTCCCAGCCCCGTGACGCAATCCAGTTGACGGAAACAGTTCCTTATCTCGTGTTTACAACAAGACACAGTTCTATTGTGAAACCCTTAAGCTAGCACATTGCTTCCACATAGCTCCCCCCTACCCAAACCTACAGCAGTTCTAAAGCTCTATGATCACACAATACATTCAGTTAATAACTCTTGTTGTAGATTAACATATTCATTAGCTAAACATGTATCAGCCCTTACAGTATGTGGATTGACGCTCTCTACTCTCTCATGCAGATTTTGACTCCGTTGACAACGTCTCTCCATGTGGTTTCAGCTTTCAATCCTGGACCAAAATCTCACGCTGGGTAGGCTAACCTTTGGACCCATACAGTTAGAACAAGGAGGAAAATAGTTCAATATATTTGGTAGTCGTCTTCAGAACACGTTATAAAATGCTAACAAACATTTATCTGGCAGTGGCATCTTAAGAACGCTCTGGGATTCGATGTTATTAATTCATGCATATCCAGACCTCATTACAACTAGCCGGACAGCTACAGCAGCTGTTTGAGAGCATGATCTTCCTGGTGACTGTTATGCTACTGACATCTGCTGGACATTATTAGTTTATATTTTGCACCGTCACTGCCAGGTACCAATGACTGGTTTTATTACTGATAAACCACAACATAAGGAAAATGCATTCAACTGAAATGTGTCTTCTGCATTTAACCCAACCCCTCTGAATCAGAGAGGTGCCGGGGGGGGGGGACTGCCTTAATCAACATCCACGTCATCGCCATAAGCCTTGCTCAGGGGCAGAACGACAGATTTTTACCTTGTTGGCTCAGAGATTCGATCCAGCAACCTTTCATTATATGTGGTATTGGTTCACCTGTATGAAGTTGAAAATCCACATAAGAACTTCTACAACAACAAAAAGTCCCACTCAAACACACAGACATGCACAGGGAAATATCAAGTTTACAACTACAGCATCATTGTAGTGAATTTATTTTTACTTAAATATAGAACAGACTTTCCATAGTGAGAATAATTTTTCAACATACATTTTTTTTATAACAGAATAGATGGGTCTGATATAGCAATTTATATAGTAGCCTACATTTTAATGAGTCATTATAAAGCCTTTTCAGAATTCCCAACATAGAAGACTGCTGAACCCCAACTAAACCAGCTAGCACATAACATTCTGAGAAAGGCCACTCTAAAATGTGCAGTTTTATCACAGAACACAACGCCAGAGATGTCCAAGTTTTGAGGGAGCGTGCAATTTCTCTACCATAAACCTCCTCCATTGTCATTTTAGAGAATTTTGCAGTAAGTCCAACCAGCCTAACAAACGCAGACCATGTGTAATCAAGGCAGCCCAGGACCCCCACATCCGACTTCTTAAACCTGCGGGATCATCTGAGACCAGACACCGGACAGCTGATGAAGCTGAGGAGTATTTCTGTCTGTAATAAAGACCTTTTGTAGGGTAAAACAAATTCTGATCTGCTGGGCGTGGCTCCCCAGTCATGTGAAATTCATAGATTACGACATAATTAATTTATTTCAATTGACTGATTTCCTTAAATGAATATATACAGTGGGGAGAACAAGTATTTGATACACTGCCGATATTGCAGGTTTTCCCACTTACAAAGCATGTAGAGGTCTGTAATTTTTATCTTAGGTACACTTCAACTGTGAGATACGGAATCTAAAACAAAAATCCAGAAAATCACATTGTATGATTTTTAAATAATTAATTTGTATTTTATTGCATGACATAAGTATTTGATCACCTACCAACCAGTAAGAATACCGGCTCTCACAGACCTGTTAGTTTTTCTTTAAGAAGCCCTCCTGTTCTCCACTCATTACCTGTATTAACTGGACCTGTTTGAACTCGTTACCTGTATAAAAGACACCTGTCCACACACTCAATCAAACAGACTCCAACCTCTCCACAATGGCCAAGACCAGAGAGCTGTGTAAGGACATCAGGGATAAAATTGTAGACCTGCACAAGGCTGGGATGGGCTACAGGACAATAGGCAAGCAGCTTGGTGAGAAGGCAACAACTGTTGGCGCAATTATTAGAAAATGGAAGAAGTTCAAGATGACGGTCAATCTCCCTCGGTCTGGGGCACCATGCAAGATCTCACCTCGTGGGGCATCAATGATTATGAGGAAGGTGAGGGATCAGCCCAGAACTATACGGCAGGACCTGGTCAATGACCTGAAGAGAGCTGGGACCACAGTCTCAAAGAAAACCATTAGTAACACACTACGCCGTCATGGATTAAAATCCTGCAGTGCACGCAAGGTCCCCCTGCTCAAGCCAGCGCATGTCCAGGCCTGTCTGAAGTTTGCCAATGACCATCTGGATGATCCAGAGGAGGAATGGGAGAAGGTCATGTGGTCTGATGAGACAAAAATAGAGCTTTTTGGTCTAAACTCCACTCGCCGTGTTTGGAGGAAGAAGAAGGATGAGTACAACCCCAAGAACACCATCCCAACCGTGAAGTATGGAGGTGGAAACATCATTCTTTGGGGATGCTTTTCTGCAAAGGGGACAGGACGACTGCACCATATTGAGGGGAGGATGGATGGGGCCATGTATCGCGAGATCTTGGCCAAC
Organism: Thymallus thymallus; assembly: GCA_023634145.1. NCBI lineage: Eukaryota > Metazoa > Chordata > Actinopteri > Salmoniformes > Salmonidae > Thymallus > Thymallus thymallus. The sequence continues at coordinate 3,155,347 of CM042407.1, read as the reverse complement.
AACCTCCTTCCCTAAGTAAGAGCATTGAAGATGGATAGTGGCAGGGTCTTCCAGCATGACAACGACCCGAAACACACAGCCAGGGCAACTAAGGAGTGGCTCCGTAAGAAGCATCTCGAGGACCTGGAGTGGCCTAGCCAGTCTCCAGACCTGAACCCAATAGAACATCTTTGGAGGGAGCTGAAAGTCCGTATTGCCCAGCGACAGCCCCGAAACCTGAAGGATCTGTATGGAGGAGTGGGCCAAAATCCCTGCTGCAGTGTGTGAAAACCTGGTCAAGAACTACAGGAAACGTATGATCTCTGTAATTGCAAACAAAGGTTTCTGTACCAAATATTAAGTTCTGCTTTTCTGATGTATCAAATACTTATGTCATGCAATAAAATGCAAATTAATTACTTAAAAATCATACAATGTGATTTTCTGGATTTTTGTTTTAGATTCCGCCACTCACAGTTGAAGAGTACCTATGATAAAAATTACAGACTTCTACATGCTTTGTAAGTGGGAAAACCTGCAAAATCGGCAGTGTATCAAATACTTGTTCTCCCCACTGTATATTTTTTGAATATATTTTCTTGGTATTTCATTGCTTTAACAAAACGTTTCCTAAAAGTTCAAAGATAGTTACATTTCATTTCAATTTTGGTAATTTTCTGTAGGAATGTTTTCCAACTGGTTTGATATTTGGAATGTTCTCAAATAGTTCAGAGAATGTTAAGAAACAACATTCTTCTGTGGGAATTTCAGTACTTCAGAAGGCGATGGCCACTTTAAAGAATAGAACACTAACAACTTTAATAATGTATCCGTATCTGCATCACTCATCTCTATGTAGAAACTGCCCTCTACACCATCTTAGTCACTCTAATTGTGTGTACATGTCGCCCATCTCATATGTACAGTTGAAGTCTGAAGTTTACATACACCTTAGCCAAATAGATTTAAATCCAGTTTTTCACAATTCCTGACATTTAATCCTAGTACAAATTCCCTGTCTTAGGTCAGTTAGGATCACCACTTTATTTTAAGAATGTGAAATGTCAGAATAATAGTAGAGAGAATGATTTATTTCAGCTTTTATTTCTTTCATCACATTCCCAGGGGGTCAGAAGTTTACATACACTCAATTAGTATTTGGTAGCATTGCCTTTATATTGTTTAACTTGGGTCAAACGTTTCGGGTAGCCTTCCACAAGCGTCCCACAATAAATTGGGTGAATTTTGGCCCATTCCTCCTGACAGAACTGGTGTAACTGAGTCAGGTTTGTAGACCTCCTTGCTTGCGCACACTTTTTCAGATCTGCCAACAAATTCTCTATAGGATTGAGGTCAGGGCTTTGTGATGGCCACGCCAATACCTTGACTTTGTTGTCCTTAAGCCATTTTGCCACAACTTTGGAAGTATGCTTGGGGTCATTGTCCATTTGGAAGACCCATTTGCGACCAAGCTTTAACTTCCTGACTGATGTCTTGAGATGTTGCTTCAGTATATCCACATTTTTTTCTTTCCTCATGATGCCATCTATTTTGTGAAGTGCACCAGTCCCTCCTGCAGCAAAGCACCCCCACAACATGATGCTGCCACCCCCTTTTTCCTCCAAACATAACGATGGTCATTATGGCCAAACCCTCTGGTTGCCAGCTCACTTCCCGCAAGACTTTCCCCATCGGATCCAAGATTCAAACTAGCCCTGCGGTTGCTGGCCCACTCTGTAACCGCTAGGCTACCTGTCACCCCAGAAGCTGTAGATATAAAGGGATGGAGAATCTGACATTACTACAGAACATCCCATTGGGCAACCAGCTTAGCCCATTGGGTAATTGCTGAGGGGAAAAAATCCCTCATCTGGACTGTATGCAGAGTAGGTGAATGTCCGCAATTAGTAGTAAAACACAACGGAATGTCATTACATGATACAACCACTAATCTAGAATTAAATGTATCTTTCTGTGGAGCTTAATCTTACATAGAGTAGAAGAACTTTACATCTTGGACCCGTTCAGTTTGTCAGTTACGAGCTATGAATGTTACTACAATATTGCATTATATGATTACTGGATCCGTTTCTACAGTAATTATATCGTAATACTGCAGTACTTTGTTTTATCCCAATCTCAAAGCTCATTAATACAGGTACCAACCAACCAACCAACCAACCAACCTCAAATCAATAAAACTGTATTGTATAAGCTAGGGACATCAATACGTTTGGCAGTTGCAAAAAACATATTGTAACAGACATCTCAGATCACTTAATGAGAAAGGCTACGTAGGTGAAGGTAGCCAATATTCAATCAAATGCAGAGTGGATTTAAGAAGTGTGTTAGATTTGCACAGCAGCATGTCCCGGTAGGAGGGAGATGAGACTTGAAATAGGAGTCTGGTTCTGTGAACTGGATGACTTCTCAGCCAGATTTGCCATTGGAGTGTAATACACACCACACCTTTTTACTTTGAATCTCTACATCCTGTAAGTATCATGTAAATAGTTCCTACTTACTCGTGCCTTTGATTTTATTTCAAACATAATGCATTTACACTCACTCACTTTTATTCGGTACGTGACTTTGCCATAAATAGCATTCCCATTCATGACAGCACATAAAGAGGTTAACAAGTTACAGCATTTTCAGTCTAAAACAGAGTCCATTCATGTCAAATGGCGACTGCTTCTGTGACTCTACTTCCCAGAGTCCTTTAAGTCTCATCACTCCTTCATCTTGGCCACGTTGTCTATGGAGCCCGTTGGGTCCATTTTGAACAGCATGAAGTGCCCCTGCACCTGGGCAGCACTGATGTTGGGGTGGGCGGCCAGCGCACTCTCCGCAAAGCGGTCCCCCTCTGTGGCCGGCTCGGCAGGGTAGAAGCGTCGGAACATCTGGGTGAGCTGCCAGTGGGTGCAGGGGCCCACATATTGTTTCAAGTCCACACGGCCCGGCCTGATCAGAGCTGGGTCCAACCTATATGAATGAAAGGAGATGGTAGTCAGAATACACAGGGGATCAGATAACAGTACAGACAAATGTTGCTCAATACGGTATTAAATCTCTTACCGGTCTATGAAGTTGGTGGTCATGAAGACGATTCTGGCCTCTGACGAGGCCACTCCATCCAGAGCGTTGAGGAGGCCACTGAAGGTCAGCCTGCCCATGCCCTGATAGGCCAAAGGGCCTGTGGGACAGAGAGATGCAATATTGAGTCCTAAAGAGCAACCGAGTGTAGTGAATGACATAATCAAGTAAACATTAACTATGATATACACACGTGTGTGTATATATATATATATATATATATATATATATATATATATATATATATATATATATATATATATATATATATATATATATATATATATATATATATATATATATATATATATATATATATATATATATATATATATATATATATATATAGCAGGTGTAATATACATACTCTCTACTGGCAGTAGGTCTCGGCTGACGAAGGCGGCGTCCACGTCCTCCAGCAGAATGATGCTCTGCTGCGGAGCCACGCTCAGCAGGTGGTTGAGGCGGTCGTCAGACAGGCTACGGTCGCTGAGACTCATCAAGCAGATGCTGTAGCCCAGCTCTCCAGCCAGGGCAGTGCTGAAACACACAGAGACATTAGAGCATGCAACAACTGCAAACTTCAGTTCAAGGAGGCTAATGCCATCTCTGTAAACTGGGCCAATGGACAACGGCCAAGGTAAGTGGGAAATCATGTAAATGTCTACTTTATACACAGATAATTATACACACAGATAAGTGTGGAGAGTAAACACCACGAACACAAAGCGTCAAAGCCAGGTTTAGGCTGCCATACCACCATCATCAGCATCCTTACATGAAGCTGCTTTTCCCACAGCCTGGAGGTCCATACAGCAGATAACCTCTCCTGTAGGGGATCCCTGAATTCAGAACACAAAACACAACCACATTAACCCTGACAAGACCATACACTCATCTGCTTGTATTGTGAACAGGGATGGGGTCAATTCAATTTCAAAACAGCTATTCATTTGTCATGAATTACTGAATTGGAATTACCTCGGTCTGTGTACCACTTGGGGTTTTCGATGAACTCCTTCACGTCATCTACAATCCTATCGGCTAAGCCCTGTTCCAGGACCACTGAGCTGAGGGGCCGTCGTCGCCGCGGGAACCCAAAGGGCCTCCACTCGGAGCCCAGGGCTGTGTACATCACCGTCCGACCCTCCTCCTGCTTCAGGGCCAACTCCCTGGCTGCATCCCACCCAAACAGACAGACAGCCAATCAACTCCATCATATCACAAGCTAGTAATACAGCCAATCTCCCTTATTTGCAGCAGCCAATCACATCAGATATCAGATACCTTCTTGCAGGATGTTGAAGAAGACGTCTCTGTTTCTGCCCATGGCGGTGAAAGTGACTGACTCCCAGGGAGTGCCTGTGTGGAGATCCACCATCTGTTTCTCTCTGGTCCTCTCCACTCGGATCCACTTCCTCCCATACCTGCACTCAAACACAGATGGCAGTCAGCACACAGTTTACCAACTCACACTCTGAAACAAAAGTGTTTTTTCTCAATTCTGTTATGTGTTGCTACAGTGCTGTGTACATATACAGTCTGGTCCAGCATTATTGGTACCAATAAAACTAAAATAAATAATACAAATAGTGAACTATATTGTATGCTCATAATAAAAAATATATATATATTTTATATTAATGCAATTGCTCAGAGAAAGAGAGACAAACAGTTTTTTGCTAAAATGTCCTAATACTGGGTAAAGTTCATGACGCTGTTGACCTTAACAAGGACCCCAGGTGGCTCACTTGGTAGAGCATGTTGCTTGCAACGTTCGATTTCCACAGGGGACCAGTAGGGCTGGGAATTGCCAAGGACCTCACAATACGATATATTCACAATACCGATACGATATGTATTGCGATTTGATGTTCCAACCCTATTTCTCACCACGGATTTATTTTATTTTTTAAATTAAACTTTAATTAAACTATGCAAGTCAGTTAAGAACAAATTCTTTTTTACAATGACGGCCTACCTACAGGGTCAGCCCCTGGAGCAAATTAGTGTTAAGTGCCTTGCTCAAGGACACATCGACAGGTTTTTTCACCTTGTCGGCTCGGGTATTAGAACCAGCGACCTTTCGGTTACTAGCCCAACGCTCTAACCACTAGGCTACCAGCCGCCCAAGATAAGAAAGAGCCATGAAAAAAATGAGTTTTGAAAATAAAAGTGCTGGAAACAAATTGGCTCCCTATTTAAAAAGAAGATGGAGAACAATCTATGGAGAAAAACACTGGAGTTTTACTGCAGGTACAGCCAACAAGCGCAAACATTATATTGCGATATTGTCAAAATGATACATAAAAAATTATATCCTGATATGAAACTTAATCAATATCTCCCCCCCCCCCCCAACACTAGTAGTTATGGGGTTATTTTCTGAATATGCATATTTATTTCAATGTAAAACCCACCACTGGTGTACGTGGCCAAAGAGCTCTATTGTCATGTAATCTGACCATAGCATCAGTTCCAATCCAAGTGCCAATGCTGTTTAGCAAACTCCAGGGGTTTACATTTGTTGGATGACATCAAAATACAGCTCTTTAGCCAGGCACACCAGTGGTGGGTTTTGCGTCGTAAGAAAGATATGCCGAAAATAACCCCATACCTAGTGTAAAATATGGTGGTGGATCTTTAAATGTTATGGGGATATTTTGCTTCCACTGGTCCTAGGGCCCTTGTCAAGGTCAACGGCATCATGAGGTTACCCAGACAGTACCAGGACATTTTAGCCAAAAACCTGGTTGCCTCTGACAGGAGGCTGAAACTTGTCCGGAAGTCAATCTTCCAGCCAGACAAAATCCACAAAATGGTTAATTGACCACAAAATCTAAATTTTGCAATGGCCATCTCAGTCTCCGGACTTTTGGAAATTTGGAAAGATTCTGTATGGAGGAATGATCTACGATTCCTCCCAATCTCATACATTTTTTTTTAAACATTCAGTGCCGTTATCATCACAAAGTGAAGTATTGAAAGCTACTGAAAACAGGTGCCAATAGTTTTAAGTAATTATATATATTTTTAAACATATTTTGAGCATACAATATAGCTCAGTATGTTTATTTAATACTGTATGTTTTGCTCATCTTAATCAAGGGTGCCAATAATTTTGGACCTGACTGTACCAAGCCCTGTTGGCTACCTTTCGAAGAGATATCCTACAGTATGGTATCTATTGACAATGTTAGGTTCAGCCTAATTTTCTCATATCAGCTCAGAGAAAGACAGAGAATAACTACGAGAGCCCACTATGTCAACTCCAACAAGACTAAGCAGAGAGTACAGACAGGGTTATTGAGTCTTCTCAAAATGTTACCAGATTATGTGGTTGCCAGGACTGGGGTGGAAGTCAAACTGTGTGTGTACCCGTCCACTCTCATGCTGCATGTAGGAGGTCTCCACACTCAGGTGCTGCGTGTGCTTGGCGTGCTTGGTGATCCAGCTCAGCAGCCAGTGGTAGCTCTTGTCCCGACTGGGCACCTCCAGGGTGATCATGTAGTTCCTCCGGAAGAAGATCATCCCAAATTGAGCTGATTTCCTGGCCAAAGCAATGGCAGAGCCCACCCCCACCAGCCCGAAGCCAGCCCCAAAGTAAGGGTTGTCCTTCAGGGCATCCACGAAGTCTGATAGAGGCATGGTCCTTGTGTGTCCTAGCTATGTAGCTAGGCTACTCAGGAGCTCAATGCACACCTCGACCTAGAAGAAAAATATAGGACTTTAAATTACAGTCAGTGTCATTATTAGCTACTACTAGCTAAGGAGGTTCAGGCTGTCTGGATCTCTTGTTCCATGGCACTTGTTACACTACAACTTGGGCATTTTATTTCCACGGTGCTGTGGCGCTGCTGTGTGTGGTTTGGTTCATCAGCCACTCGTCAGCAACACTAAAAAAAGTACTTCCGGGTCACATCATTTTGGAACTTTTCTAAATAAAAGTCCCCCACTTAATAGTAGAAAGGTGTCAATAATCTGTATTTATTGACGATATATAAAAACGAATTGTCTAAACATTAACAGTTATTCATATCTGTTCATATTTAAGTGACAATTGCATTAAACATATTCCAAGGTCAAATAAATGCCCCCAATGCAAATCACTGTCTATGAACATTTTGGCTTATAGAGCAAAAACTATTCTAGATGCTACAGTAGAATGTATGTATGGTGTCGTTTCATGGGGCTCTGAATTGTACGGGGTGTTGGTGACCTTTTAGTACATTTTCTCTATCATACTTTTTCAGTCGCTCAGAAAAGGATATAAAAACAAACATATCTTAAATAAATGGATAAGTTATTGTTCTGGACACTGTGAACGCACTAGATTTCCATGCATCATATTCAGGCGATATCATACATTCAGATGAAGATGGCATAAAGACCATTTCGAGCTCCAGAGAAGGAATGCACTCACTTTTCCAAAATGTGATTATTGCGCAACAAGACACTTTCCTCAAACCAAATTATGGTGCCTGCTAATTATCTATAGGCTATGTTTCAACTTGTCAATTAAAAAAATTAATTTACATAGCAGTAGTCCCTAGTTAAATTAAATAAAATGTCACTGTTGCCGACAATTTATGTTTGAGGCTTTTCTGAGCCAGACACATTTCCCTCTTCAAGGAGAGCCCAAACACTTCCCCAGTGTTTCCCCAGATCAAGTAGACAGACATTTGTGCATCTCCAGTCAGAAGAGGCCTTGCACGAACATTTCCCCCTGGCACATTTCCTGTCTGGCTGCTGCATTGCCTTCATTGTTGTTTTCCTTACTAATAATTACTTTGGACACGTGTCCATTCCTATCAAAGTAAGAGCCTTATTTTCTGTATATCGTGTTGTCGTTTCTACTGTAGCATACTGTATGTATTTATGGAGCATAATGTATTCACTGTTTTATTCACGTTTTAAAGTACTGGTGACAAATCATCCATTCTTGCATAGATTGTAATGGACACATATGATGTGTGTAAAATACATTTTTTTAAATGTTCTAATCAAATCAAATCAAATGTTATTGGTCACATACACATGGTTAGCAGATGTTATCGCAAGTGTAGCGAAATGCTAGTGCTTCAGGTTGTACTGATTGCGATGTGCTAATGCTAAGCTAAATGCCAGCTATGTGTGGCGCCATGTTTGTTGACATCATACAACGCATTCTGGTTGTCACGTAAACGTCTCAGACCAAAGATGTTATAACAAAACGAGGTGAAGGGGTGTTTCACGCGACTGACTAATACCGTGTTCAAAACAACTTGGAACTCAGAACTGGGAAATCGACTTCCGACTTCAGTGCGTACCTCCCACATACACACTAAAATGGTTTCACCCAAATCTGGCAACCCTGTTTAGCTTTCGCACTACGGTTAGGCTAGGAAGTAGGCTTGTATTTGGGGTGATGATCTGTGAGGTGATAACATTGTATTTGCTTTGTGGTTTGTCAAAAACTGTAAAGACTTGTCAAGTCATGTGCTCCAGTTCTTGTATATACTGTAACAAGTAGCTACATAGAAGATTTGTAATATGCTGAAAGTGGCCAAACACTTTTTCAGACAATGGGCGCAGCAATCTTTGACTTTGTTTATTTGGGTCGTATAGTGAATGGCATTCTGGGGTAAGGGAGTTTTCGCTCGTCAAACAAACAAAAATGGCTGCCATCATAAAGAATTTAGCTGCTGTTAGCTTAGCTGACACGCATCTATTTTCTAAACAATATTACGTTTCTCCCTTTTGCTCACCAGAGATGCTGTTGTAAACCAGAGATGTACATTGTAAACAAGTCTAGCTATTAGGTCACTAACTTATGTTCTGTTTCTTGTCAGCGCAACCTGCTATTTAGACTGGTTTATGGAATGAGTTTGGCTGTGGATGTGTTCTGTGTGATACTTGGATGATGAAGTTTGCAGTATCTTTTACACAACATGGTAGCAGAACAAAACAGGGTACAAACATTATAGCAGCCACAACTGTCAGTAAGAGTGTCCATGATTGAGTCTTTGAATGAAGAGATTGATTTTAAAACTGTCCAGTTTGAGTGTTTGTTGCAGCTCGTTCCAGTCGCTAGCTGCAGTGAACTGAAAAGACGAGCGACCCAGGGATGTGTGTGCTTTGGGGACATTTAACAGAACGTGACTGGCAGAACGAGTGTTGTATGTGGAGGATGAGGGCTGCAGTAGATATCTCAGATAGGGGGGAGTGAGGCCTAAGAGGGTTTTATAAATAAGCATCAACCAGTGGGTCTTGCGACGAGTATACAGAGATGACCAGTTGGAGTGAAAGAGGAGCGATTACGATAGAGGAAACCAAGTCTAGATTTAACCTTAGCCTGCAGCTTTGATATGTGCTGAGAGAAGGACAGTGTACCACCTAGCCATACTTCCAAGTACTTGTATGAGGTGACTACCTCAAGCTCTAAACACTCAGAGGGAGTAATCACACCTGTGGGGAGAGGGGCATTCCTCTTGCCAAACCACATTACTTTTGTTTTGGAGTTGTTCAGAACAAGGTAAAGGGCAGAGAAAGCTTGTTGGACACTAAGAAAGCTTTGTTGTAGAGCGTTTAACACAAAATAAGACTGTATAAGACTGTATCTGCATATAATTGGATGAGAGAGCTTCCTACTGCCTGAGCTATGTTACTGATGTAAATTGAGAAGAGCTTGGGGCCCTAGGATCGAGCCTTGGGGTACTCCCTTGGTGACAGGCAATGGCTGAGGCAGCAGATGTTCTGACTTTATAGACTGCACTCTTTGAGAGGTAGTTAGCAAACCAGGCCAAAGACCCCTCAGAGACACAGATACTCCTTAGCCGGCCCACAAGAATGGAATGGTCTACCGTATCAAAATCTTTGGCCAAGTCAATACAAATAGCAGCACAACATTGCTTAGAATCAAGGGCAATAGTGACATTCTTTAGGACCTTTAAGGTTGCAGTGACACATCCATAACCTGAGCAGAAACCAGATTGCGTACCAGAGAGAATAGCCAGTCAGTTCATTATTGACAAGTTTTTCCAACACTTTTGATAAACAGAGTAGACATTAGCCTATAACAGTTAGGATCAGCTTGATCTCTCCCTTTAAATAAAGGACGCACCGTGGCTGCCTTCCAAGCAATGGGAACCTCCCCAGAGAGAAGAGACAGGTTGAAAATGTCAGAGATAGGCTTGGCGATGATAGGGGCAGCAACCTTAAAGAAGAAAGGGTCTAAACCATCTGACCCAGATGTTTTTTTGGGGTCAAGTTTAAGGAGCTCCTTTAGTACCTTGGACTCAGTAACTGCCTGCAGGGAGAAACTTTGTAGCAGGGCAGGGGAAAAAGAGGGAGGAGCATCGGGGCAGGGAAAAAGAGGGAGGAGCATCGGGGCTAGTCGCATTAGAAGGGGTGGCAGCTGAGGAAATGTTGGACGGGCAAGGAGGAACCGCATCATCAACTTTAAGGGACATGGGTAGCTGTGAGGAGGAAGGCTTATTCTCCAGGTCTTTAACCGTTTTCCAGAACTTCTTAGGGTTAGACCCACAGAGAGAGAACTATTCCTTAAAGTAACTAACTTTGGCCTTCCGGAAAGCCTGAGTGCACTTATTTCTAATTTGCCTGAACAAGAGCCAGTCAGCCTGAGTATGCATGTGCCGAGCCTTTCTCCAAATGCAATTCTTGAGGTGGAGTAACTCGGTCGAACCAGGGGGTGAACCTGTTTTTAATTCTCATTTTCTTTATTGGGGCGTGTTTGTTAACAATACCACTGAAAATATAAAAAAAGAAGGTCCAAGCGTCTTCAACAGAGGGGATCAAGCTGATTCCATACCAATTTACAGAGGTCAAGTCATGAAGGAAGGCTTGCTCATTAAAGTTTTTTACCAAGCGTTTATGACAAATCAGGACCGCCATTACGAACACAGGCTGTAAAACAGTGAACACTAAGATCATTACAGAAAACACCAGACTGATACCTCTCAGGATTATTTGTGAGGATAACATCGAGGAGAGTAGCCTTTTCTCTGTGTTTGGAGCCATTGCTGAAAAAGGTTATAACCAGAAAGGTTAACATCAGTGTTCAAAACACTCTTCCTTTACCACGTCTCAGTAATGACCAACACATCTGGATTGGAGCTGTGAACCCACACTTCCATTTTAGGTAATACGCTTCTAGTGTTAACATGCAGAAAACCCAGGCTTTTACGAGAGCAGAAATCAGTGAAGCAGATACCAGAGCACAAGTCAGAATTGGGGCTAGCAACAGTAGCAACAGTAGATGGGCCAGGGTGTACATGCACATTACCAGATATCATCAACAGTAATACAATCAAGGCACGGCAGAGGACAGGGAGTGTTGATTCATGACATTTGAATGTGCATCAGATGACAACAACAAGATCATAATGCAGTTTCATCAGGTTAAGGACATCAGTGTAAAGGACATGGTTGAACATTTTGTTCAGGAAATTCTACCCGCAAATCTTAGCAAATGATCTGCTCTACATTCACAGTCTAAACATTTCCAGTAAGTGTGAGGCCCAGGCAGTGCATGACCAGATAACCAAACAACTGGTAGTAGAAGCCAGGGACAATTCTGCAGAAAGCATAGGCCAATACCTTGTTGGTTCAAATCAACAGAGCAAAGCATGTAATACATCTAAGAATTCAAAAGCCTCTCAGAATATATTAACCCATGCCCCAAAGACTTTGCTTGTAGAAATGGACATGGCTAGGATCAAATTACCTAGAAGCTTTAATCTACCATATTTAGCAAACAAACATATGCGATTTCCAGTATAGTCACATTTTTAGACGAATACCTATTTGTGAAATTGTATACTCTTACTAACAGTTGTAGCTGCTTTGCGTGATGTATTGTCATCTCTACCTTCTTGCCCTTTGTGCTGTTGTCTGTGCACAATAATGTTTGTACCCTGTTTTGTGTTGCTACCATGTTGTTGTCATGTTATGTTGCTACCATGCTGTGTTGTCATGTGTTGCTGTCTTGCTATGTTGTTGTCTTAGGTCTCTCTTTATGTAGTGTTGTTTTGTCTCTCTTGTCATGATGTGTGTTTGGTCCTATATTTATATTTTATTTATTTATATTTTTAATCCCAGCCACCGTCCCTGCAGGAGGTCTTTTGTCTTTTGGTAGGCCGTCATTGTAAATAAGAATTTGTTCTTAACTGACTTTCCTAGTTCAATAAAGGTTACATTTAAAAAATGTAAAAATACATGTCATGGCCAGCTTTGGCATGTAAACTGCACTGAGACATCAAAGTCGTCAGTGTGCTATGGTTTGGAATTACTCAACAAATTGCTGCACAGAAACATTTGTCTCGTTTGCATATGACCGGATAAGTAGTGCTGGGGTTCTCCACTTTGGTCTGAAAGAAGTCATTCACTTATGCACTGTCAAATGCAAGGAATGTGATTAATCTAAACGTAAAGACATTCCTAAGCCAACTCAAAGAAAACAGAGGATTTTGATACAATAACCAATGGAAACTGGTTCAGTGATAAGATAATTGATGTGTACCTTGATCTTGTAAAACATAATTTAGAGGATCACTTTGTGTTGATGTGCCCCAGTTCCTTTGTTAGCCAACAGTTACAGAATCAGACCCCTGCTCATCAAACATCTCATTCCAGACACAAGAGCATTAGTGAGGTTGTTGATCAATTTGTGGTTTTCGTAGCTGCTTGACGATTAAATTCCCCCCCCGGGATCAATAAAGTATCTATCTATCTATCTATCTATTTTAATTAACTTAATTGTGATATTTGTTATGAATAAAGCATGCTTTTATGGACCAAATTTACTTTCATATCTCTTGAAGTTTTTAAATAAACATAGGAAGATTATAAGATGTGTCTTTTACATTGTAAGGTATTTTGGAATGACAACATTTGCATCCTATGACACAGTGCTGTATTTTTTTTTCACCTTTATTTAACCAGGTAGGTCAGTTGAGAACAAGTTCTCATTTGCAACTGCGACCTGGCCAAGACAAAGCAAAGCAGTGCGACGAAAACAACAACACAGAGTTACACAGTAAACAAACATAGTCAAAAACACAATAGAAAATCTATATAGAGAGTGCAAATGTAGTGCAAAATGCAGTAAGGTTAGGAGGTAGGACAATAAATAGACTATAGTAGTGATATAAATTACAGATTAGCATTAACACAGGAATGAAGGATGTGCAAATTATGATGTGCAAATAGAGATACTGGAGTGCAAGATTTGTGAAAATAACAAAAATAAATATGGGGATGAGGTAGTAGTGTGGGTTATTTACAGAAGGGCTATATACAGGTGCAGTGATCGATAAGCAGCTTTGACAGCTGATGCTTAAAGTTAGTGAGGGAGATAGGAACCTCCAGCTTCAATGATTTTTGCAATTCGTATCTAAGCTCTATAGTGCCCATTTTAAGCTGTTTGTTGGATCATAGTAAAAGTCCAATAACGCTTCCTATGACTTAGATTTTTATTGCATAGAGAGCAATAGTGATGGCGTCTTTTTGTAGGCACTAACTCTGCCATCATTCCTTGTACAAAGCCTATGAGGAAATTAATGGAATTTTTGTAGGGTTTTGGCAAAACGCTGAAAATAAGGTATTTGGTAAACAAAGGCTCCTGAGATCTTATACGTTTTGTTTTATTAAAAATAATCTCCATCAGCAAACGTCACTTTTTGTGAATTTTGAGGCATTTATGTAATCATAAATTCATAATTCACAAAGGTCAATCTTAACTGACTGATATTGTCATAGAACAAAATGTATAAGATCTCTTAAGCCTGTGTTAAAACCTCAGTCCTTATTTTCAGCATTTATCCCAAAAGCCTATTCTTTCTCCATAGGAATGGCTGAATGAACCAGAGGTAATTCATTTCCGTTTCTTAAGACTACAAGCTGGCGAGCTCTATTGGGGGCTGTGGAGGGGGCGGAGTAAAAAGCCAGCGTCAGTCCGTATGACACAGTCCCCCTCCAAAACTAAAAAATATTTGTTTAGTAGAGACCCTACTGAGTCTTTTCCACCTCACTTTAGCTGAGACAGGTAGTAAACTTTTTAGTCTACAGTCCAATATCTATTCCATATACAGTGAACTGCATTGGCAGATATGTTCTGTTGCATAGTTAAATAGTCACAAACTCTGAATTACCAAATAATGAGTATTTATTAGCTAAAGACAGTAGGGCAACTGCTGGGCACAGCACACAGAGTTATGGTTTCACCGAACACGAGGCTTTAAACCACTAGATAGATAGATAGATAGATAGATAGATAGATAGATAGATAGATAGATAGATAGATAGATAGATAGATAGATAGATAGATAGATAGATAGATAGATAGATAGATAGATAGATAGATAGATAGATAGATAGGTACTTTATTGATCCCCCGGGGGGAAAATTCCAATGTCAAGCAGCTACAACAAAACACAGGGCAGGTGCAAAATGCCACAACGAAAGTACACAAAAGACAGATACACGGTACATGATACATAGAGCGGCAGTATGAAAAAGTATAGAAATACAAGATATCTGGAGTGCAAAAAAAGCTATAAAAAGACATTGCATAGTATGAGTGGTTGGCTGAATATGTACACTATACATTGGTGGATGTTGGATGGTTAACTATACTATACAGGTCGATGGCAGAGAAATACTTCAGTAGCTAAAAATGCGTATGATATGAGCGAGGGAATAATAGTTTACTTAATAGACAGACTGGGTAAATGAACAGGTAAGTGAAAATTTTGCATGGTTAAATTAGCTGTACAGTTAGGTATACAGTTATATTTACAGATAAGTGAATACTTGCATGGTTACACAAACTGTACAGGTAAATGACAGGAAGAGATACTTTAATAGCTAAATGTGTGTATGATATCATTTGGGGTAATAATAGTAATTCCCTTAAAATACAGTCCTTAGTGCGCAGGGTTTAATTACAGACAACTGCACGTATTGCACATTCGATATACTAAAAGCAATGAGAAAAGGTGCAACTGGCAGGATACTAATATGCATTCCTGAGTGAAGTCCAATAATTACTTACAATATTGCATGTGATATAATATAACAACTGTACATGAGTATGTATATACAGACCTGTATGAATAAATAGGTCCTGAGAGGATGAGTGCTGACGGACCAGAGTTACTCACGGATGGATGCATAATTGTTAAACTAGGTCCTAGCACCCCAACAGTTCCAGATCTATGTTGCCGACGGCACGGCACCCCGGTGAGGCAATATATAGTCTAATAGCCGCCGGCAGGATGCTACTAGGATAAGACACGCGAGCCTTTAAACCACTACAGGATGCTACTAGGATAAGACAGGAGGATATCATGCAGGAATACATGTCAAGCAAACTGGAGAAAAAATCCTGTAGTTATAATTTTGTAACAATTTTAACATGATGCTCTATGGCTATGCAAAACTGCAAAAACATATTGACATCACAGGAGGCTGCTGAGGGAAGGACAGTTCATAATAATGGCTGGAATGGAGTAAATGGAATGCTATCAAACAGATAGAAACCATGCGTTTGATGAGTTCGATGCCATTCCTTTTCTGCCGTTCCAACCATTACCTCCCCAAATAATGTGCCGCCACCAAACTCCTGTGAGATTTCGTATCATACACAGCGTTTTACCGTAGACTTTTATTTTGAAGGCAAAATCGGAAAAACCGGAAGTCTTAATGTCACTGCTGGGACGCTAATCTCACGCATAGGTATTCGTTATAATAATATTAGCTAATGTAGCTGCCGTGAATCATGTGGCGACCTCTACAACACTTCCGGTGTTCTATAAAAATAGCTCCGTCTTTTCAGCGAGCTGAGATGTTCGTTCCTAGTCTTCAAATGCAGTGTCATTATTAATGCTAGAACAAGCTAAATTATCGCAAACAATATTTTTAACAATATAGCTAGCTATATATATATATATATATGCTGTACATATACGCACTGAGTGTGCAAGGAATGATGATGAGATTATTTCAACTGTACATGCTTAATCATTGCTCCATCTAAACAAACGTGATGGCGTCGTTTGGTCATTGAAGTGGCGATGTAGTGAGAAGTAGAAACAATTATCCAGCTTCAATACCTTATTAAGGTAAGGCACGCTCATTAAATTACTTTATTTTAATTACAGGTACACATATGTAACGATATCCATCAGAATAAAGGTCCATTTAGAAAGGTCTGACGGGGTAAAATGCATTGTTTTCCAGAGACAAAGAATCTCGGAAGTTGACGCAGTGGGTCAGAATTCTGTTTCAGAAGTGCTGCCATGATTCAGTTCTGCTGATAATGGATTTGTTGCTGAAGAACTGAAAACATATATGATAATTGTGTTTTATTAGCGAGTACTTCGTTTTTATAGAGGGCCACATTGGACACGTCATAATACCCATAAAACCTAGTGGTCAAACACAGAAATGGTTCCAATCGTTTTTTCACCTTTCATTTTTTGAAATAGGGGATTTTAAAACCCACTTCAAACAAGGTATGTGTTTCATGTATGCTTTACCTGGTGTACAGTACCAGTGAAAAGTTTGGACAAACCTACTCATTCTAGGGTTTTTCTTTATTTGGACTATTTTATACTTTGTGGAATAATAGTGAAGACATCAACACTATTAAATAACACATGGAATCATGTACTAACCAAAAAAAGTGTTAAACAAATCAAAATATATTATAGCCACCCTTTGCCTTGATGACAGCTTTACACACTCATCTGTGAAAATGGGAGAACCTTACAGAACAACAACCTTCTCTGCAGCAATCCACCAATCAGGCCTTTATGGTAGACTGGCCAGACAGAAGCCAGTCCTCAGTAAAATAAACATGACAGTCCACTTGGAGTTTGCCAAAAGGCTCCTAAAGACTCTCAGACCATAAAACAAGATTTTCTGCTCTAATGAAACCTACAGCCTTATTCTGAAATTGATTAAATATTTGTTGACCCTCCTCAATCTACACACTACCCCATAATAAGCAAAAACTGTTTCTAGAAATGTTTGGACATTTATTTAAAAATAAACTGAAATATCACATTTCCATCAGTATTCAGACCCTTTACTCAGTACTTTGTTGAAGTACCTTTGGCAGTGATTAGAGCTTCAAGTATTCTTGGTTATGACGCTACAAGCTTGGCACACCTATCTCTCCAGAGATGTTCGATCGTGTTCATGTCCGGGCTCCCGAAGCCACTCCTGCATTGTGCTTAAGGTCAATGTCCTGTTGGAAGGTGAACCTTCGGCCCAGTCTGAGAACCTGCTCCAGAGCACTCAGGACTTCATCAAAGGTCTCTCTGTACTGTACTCTCTGAGCTCCGTTCATCTTTCCCTCGATCCTGACTAGTGTCCCAGTCCCTGCCACTGAAAAACATTCCCACAGCATGATGCTGCCACCACCATGCTTCACCGTAGGAATGGTATTGGCCCGGTGATGAGCAGTGCTTTGGTTTCTCCAGGCGTGAGGCTTGGCATTCAGGCCAAAGAGTTCAATCTTTGTTTCATCAGACCAGAGAATCTTGTTTCTCATGGTCTGAGAGTCCTTTAGGTGCCTTTTGGCAAACTCCGAGCGGGCTGTCATGTGCCTTTTACTGAGGAGTGGCTTCTGTCTGGCCACTCTACCATAAAGGTCAGCTTGGTGGATTGCTGCAGAGAGGGTTGTCCTTCTGGAAGGTTATCCCATCTCCTCAGAGGAACTCTGAAACTCTGTCAGAGTGACCATAGGGTTCTTGGTCACCTCCCTGACCCTGACCAAGGCCCTTCTCCCTGGATTGCTGTGACAGGAACCAAGGCCCTTCTCCAATGTTTTAGTACCCTTCCCCAGAACTGTGCCTCAATACAATCCTGTCTCGGAGCTCCACTGACAATTCAACCTCATGGCTTGGTTTTTGCTCTGACCTGGACTGTCAACTATGGGACCTTAAATGGACAGGTGTGTGCCTTTCCAAATCATGTCCAATCAATTGAATTTACCACAGGTGGACTCCAATCAAGTTGTAGAAACATCTCAAGGATGATCAATGGAAACAGGATGCACCTGAGCTCAATTTTGAGTCTCATAGCAAAGGGTCTAAATACTTATGTAAATAAGGTATTTAGGTTTTTTATATACATTTTCATTGTGTGTAGATTGATGATTATTATTATTTATTTTTATTATGTAGAATAAGGCTGTAACGTAACAAAATGTTGAAAAAGTGAAGGTCTGAATACTTTCCGAATGCACTGTAACTTTTTGACATGTTCTGTTGCAGATTCAAAGCCAGATTAATTCATTGCAGAATGCATCCATAATCATTCATTAATAGGGTTGCAAATGGTCGGAAACTTTCCGGGAAATTTCCGGGAATCTTTCCTGAAATGTTCCATGGGAAGTTAAGCCCTGGAATTTGGGGAATTTTTCTTAAATTCATCAAAAACGTTAGCTTATAACAGTGAACCTTTTTGTGTGTGGGATACACATAAGGCAAATCTAGGTCTTGTGGCATATTTTGGTTAAACTATTCCCAATTCAATGGAATTGCATCCCTCTGCATGCACAGTGCATTCTTCCATCACATGTACAGCTGATTCTCAAGATCTTGCACACTAATGAGATGCTGTTGAGCCCACACTACTACACTGTCTGAGCCAAGGACTACATGCTTTTTGGTAAGTTTTGATTACAATACTGGGTGGGGTGAATATATATGACAACCATGATTTTTTGTTAACAAATAAATTGTAGCCTACAGCAAAGTGTGTTTTTAAATCATTTCTAAATAATTTCTGCTAGTTAGTTTTTGCTACCATGTGGGTTTTAGCTTGCTTGAGCCTGCTAACTGAGGAGTGTTAATTCACATGTTTCCATACGTTTAATTTTAAAACATTATCTTACAAAGGAGTTGTTTAATCGAACTGCTTAACTATTTATCTGTACATGGAATTGTATGTGGGGTTTTTTTTACTCATTTTTTTCTCATCTTTATAGGAAAATGCCACGGGCATCATCACTATCTGATGTGTGGAGACATTTCACTGCAGCTAATGTAGAAGGAAAAGCTGTGAACATTTGCAAATACTGTGCCAAATCATATGTGAAGAATGCAACAAAGACGCAGAATCATCTGGCCAAGTGCATAAAGTTCCCTCAGCGCTCACAACAAGCAACCTCTGACAAAAGTCCCTCTACTTCTATTTGAGGTGAAAATGATGAATCAGACAACTTATCGATAGCAACAGCTCATGGTCCTACTGGAATCAGAAGTTTGTTTGACTCCATGGAGGAACGTAGTCAGAGAAATGCTGATGAATGTCTTACTCGAGCTGTGTATGCAACTGGTTCACCTCTGATGCTCACAGGCAATGTGTATTGAAACAGATTTCTGAATGTTCTTCGCCCAGCATACACCCCTCCAACCAGACATGCTTTATCTACTAAATTTGCTGGATGCAGAGTTCAACAGAGTTCAAGTGAAGGTCAAGCAAATCATAGAGAAAGCAGACTATTGCAATCATCTCTGATGGGTGGTCGAATATTTGTGAGCAAGGAATAATTAACTACATCATCTCCACCCCTCAAACAGTATTCTACAAGAGCACAGACACAAGAGACAACAGACACACCAGTCTCTACATTGCAGATGAGCTGAAGGCAGTCATCAATGATCTTGGACCACAGAAGGTATTTGCACTGGTGACAGACAATGCTGTGAACATGAAGGCTGCTTGGTCTAAAGTGGAGGAGTCCTACCCTCACATCACACCCATTGGCTGTGCTGCTCATGCATTGAATCTGCTCCTCAAGAACATCATGGCACTGAAAACAATGGATGCACTCTACAAGAGAGCCAAGGAAATGGTTAGGTATGTGAAGGGTCATCAAGTTAGAGCAGCAATCTACCTCACCAAACAAAGTGAGAAGAATAAGAGCCTCACATTGAAGCTGCCCAGAAACACCCGTTGGGGTGGTGTTGTCATCATGTTTGACAGTGTCCTGGAGGGGAAGGAGGCTCTCCAATAAATGACCATATCACAGTCTGCCGATATGGACAGCCCCATCAAGAGGATCCTGGATGATGTATTTTGGGAGAGAGTGGTAAGCAGCCTGAAACTCCTGAAACCTACAGTATATTAGTAGCCATTGAGGGAGACAATGCCATCCTGTCTGATGTTCAGACTCTGCTTGCAAATGTAAGAGAAGAAATCTGTACTGCCCTGCCCACTTCACTGTTGCTCCAAGCAGAGGAAACTGCAGTTCTGAAATACATCAAAAAGCGTGAAGACTTCTGCCTGAAGCCCATACACGCCGCAGCGTACATGTTGGACCCCAAGTATGCTGGCAAGAGCATCCTGTCTGGTGCAGAGATCAACAAGGCCTATGGTATCATCACTACCGTGTCTCGCCACCTTGGCCTGGATGAGGGCAAGGTTCTTGGCAGGCTGGCGAAGTACACTTCCAAGCAAGGGCTTTGTGACGGAGATGCAATATGGCAGTCGTGCCAACATATCTCATCAGCCACCTGGTGGAAGGGACTTTGTGGATCTGAGGCTCTTTCCCCTGTTGCCTCCATCATCCTCCAAATCCCACCAACATCAGCCGCCTCAGAGCGCAACTGGTCCTTGTTTGGGAACACACACCAAAGCACGCAACAGGCTGACCAATACAAGGGTTGAAACATTGGTGGCTATCCGGGCAAATTTGAGGCTTTTTGAGCCTGACAACGAGCCATCCTCAACAAGGATGGAAAGTGACAGTGAAGATAAGGCCTCAGAGTCTGATGTTCAAGAGGTGGACATTGAGGAGGTCCAGGGAGAAGACATGGAAGCCTGCGAGGAAGACAACCAAAGCTTTAGTTTCTATACTATCATTTTACGTTTTTGGGAGATGCGATGGATCATTGGGGATCATTCAATATTCCCTTTCTTTTGTTGTTCAGTGAAATCATCCCATGTGAAGAGTCAACTCATTTAATTAAAGTTCAATTCATGACTTCATAAAAAATGTTTCGATTTAATCATTTGCAATTATGTCTACTTGTGATAAGGTAAAAGGTTTATGTTTCTGTCTCAATATGATATGGTAAATATATCCAATGCAAAAAACGTCTACATTTATATGGTATTAATTTGCAGATATTCCCGTTAATTCCCATATATTCCTGTTCCTGAATATTCCCCAAAATGTGCAACCCTATGAATGAATAAGCATATTTATTTGACAAGAATGCACCTAGTCACCCATTAAACATCTGAACTCCAACAATTACATTGTTTTTAAAGTAAACAATTCATACATATGCCTTTTTAATACGTAACATATAAACATCTGACTTTGAGTAAATATTACATTTATTCATCAATGCCACAAACCTGGGACATCGCAGAGCCCCATATGAACTCATTTTAATATCAGAGAGACACAGATTCTTCTGCTTTTCCATTTTAAGAGTTAGTTGAAAAGCAGCATATTGTGATTTTTGGAGGGTGAGTTACACACGGAGAAACAACTGGATTCATAAGGGTAGATGTATTACACAATTCTAGGTAAACTCCAGCTATATCAATTTGTCAATTTAACAGCTCCATGTTGCTTATGTAATTTGTGCACAGCACACTCAGGCGAAACAACAAGTGTAGGAAGCAGCATTGGGAATATTGGTGAAAGTAGGGTGGGCTTCTAGAGATAAGATGGTGTTCCATGGTGTCCGAAGTTGAGGGACCGTTGGGCATAAAATACATTGTGTGGAATAAGGGATAGCTACAGAGATGGCTGGCCATGGAATAAACATAACATGCTGGTGCTGGTGTGATTCTGCACCCCTTTTTAGGCCGTTGTCACAAATATCCGGCCCGTGTCCAGTCATACTCTGGGGTCTCGGCGTGTGTCCCTCGACGCCATTCTGTCTCAGTTGCAGCATTCAGACCATGGTCATCGTGTGTATGTGAATCACGACGTTAAAGACGATACGTGATCACAGCATACACAGTACAACTTGTGCATTGAGGACAGCATTTTGTTGACAGCATGGTGGTTTACACTATGTCTACTGTGTGTGAATGATGGAAGAACCCCAGCTGTAGGTCCATTTGAGTGTGTCTTCACATCAACCAGTACTGGGACCATTGGAGACTTGAAGCTTCCTCTCAAAGTGCTGCTTGAACGTCTATAAAGGTCAAGTACAACATGGAGGAAGTTAACAATTTGTGGCTTAGATTGAACTCAATTTTTACAGAAATTATCAATTAAGCCACAAACTACTACACATATGAAAGACTGTACCACACAGGCCAGTACAATGGCCTACAGATGGAAAGGAACCTAAAGGCACATGCAGTACCAACTAATACTACATGCTACTCACCCAACAGGATAGGGCAGGTGTGGATCAGTGCTGCCTTGGCTGCAGTCTTCTGGTCCGCTGCAGCTCCGTTATATACAGTCGTATGAAAAAGTTTGGGCACCCCTCTGAGGCTGCATAATAATTTACTCTGTCGTCACAGAAAATGATCACAGCGGCATGCCATTCATTTTCTAATAAAAGCTGAGTACTGGGGTATGTCCAGACAAAGATTTTTAGTGTAGCAATATTAAGTTGTATGAAATTAAATCAGATGTGAAAAATAGGCTATGCAAAAATTTGGGCACCCTTGTCATTCTGTTGATTTGAATACCTGTAACTACTTAGCACTGATTAATTGGAACACACAATTGGTTTGGTGAGCTCATTAAGCCTTGAACTTCATAGACAAGTGCATCCAATCATGAGAAAAGGTATTTAAGGTGGCCAATTGCAAGTTGTTCTCTTTGACTCTCCTCTGAAGAGTGGCAACATGGGGGCCTCAAAACAACTCTCAAATGACCTGAAAACAAAGATTGTTCAACATTATGGTTTATGGGAAGGCTACAAAAAGCTATCACAGAGATGTAAGCTGTCAGCGTCCACTGTGAGGAACATAGTGAGGAAATGGAAGACCACAGGCACAGTTCTTGTTAAGGCCAGAAGTGGCAGGCCAAGTATCGGAGAGGCAAAGGCGAAGGATGGTGAGAACGGTCAAAAACAGCCCACAGACCACCTCCAAAGACCTACAACATCATCTTGCTGCAGATGGTGTCACTGTGCATCGATCAACAATTCAGCGGACTTTGCACAAGG
Organism: Thymallus thymallus; assembly: GCA_023634145.1. Taxonomy (NCBI): domain Eukaryota; kingdom Metazoa; phylum Chordata; class Actinopteri; order Salmoniformes; family Salmonidae; genus Thymallus; species Thymallus thymallus. Next base: position 3,132,110 of record CM042407.1, on the reverse strand, counting down.
AGAAGCTGTACGGGAGAGTGATGCGGAAGAAGCCTTTTCTGCACACACGCCACAAACCGAGTCGCTTGAGGTATGCAAACGCACATTTGGACAGCCAGCTTCATTTTGGAATAAGGTGCTGTGGACTGATGAAACAAAGATTGAGTTATTTGGTCATAACAAGGGGCGTTATGCATGGCGGCAAAAGAACACAGCGTTCCAAGAAAAACACTTGCTACCCACAGTAAAATTTGGTGGGGGTTCCATCATGCTGTGGGGCTGTGTGGCCAGTGCCGGTACTGGGAATCTTGTTAAAGTTGAGGGTCGCATGGATTCCACTCAATATCAGGAGATTCTTGGGAATAATGTTGAAGAATCAGTCACAAAGTTGAAGTTACGCCGAGGCTGGATATTTCAACAAGACAACGACCCAAAACACTGCTCAAAATCTACCCGGGCATTTATGCAGAGGAACAAGTACAATGTTCTGGAATGGCCATCCCAGTCCCCAGACCTGAATATCATTGAGAATCTGTGGGATGATTTGAAGTGGGCTGTCCATGCTCGGCAACCATCAAACCTAACTGAACTGGAGATGTTTTGTAAGGAGGAATGGTCCAAAATACCTTCATCCAGAATCCAGATACTCATTAGAGGCTATAGGAAGCGTCTAGAGGCTGTTATTTTAGCAAAATACTAAATATTGATGTGATTTTTCTGTTGGGGTGCCCAAATTTATGCACCTGTCTAATTTCGTTTTGATGCATATTGCACATTTTCTGTTAATCCAATAAACCTAATTTCACTACTGAAATATGACTGTGTCCATCAGTTATTTGATAGATCAAAATGAAATTGCTGATCCAAACACCCAATTATTTATAAATGGAAATCATGGAAATTGTCAGAGGTGCCCAAACGTTTTCATACGACTGTATCAATACCATGAATATCAAATCCCCCCACCATTTGTACCCATCGTACAGAATCACTTAAAGGGTGGACAGCTCCAGATCTGAATTGCAGGAGTGTGTATAAGATGTTGTTCCAGCCCAGCTCATACCTTATTTAGAAATCAGTCTATCAGGCAAGGTGCACAGCAGGGCTGGCCCTCCCATTAGGCAAGATTCGCCGATCGCCTAGGGCGGCACTTGAATTTGGGGCGGCATTTGGACAATTGGCTGCTGCCATTTGGCCAGCTCAACGCTGATTGGCTATTTTGCATATGTTTTTTTTATCAAGGGAGGCCAAATGCTTGCTCCTCCTGCATTCAATGCTATGGGCGGCATTCAAACAGCATCAGATAGATGGGCTACACATACAGAGACAGAGGGGTGCTGTTTCCCTCTCTGGTGATAAATTCAGCCTCTTGCGAATTGAAAGAAAATTCTGAAACACAGAGAGACTTATTTTATTTAGTTGTCTCTTTTTCTTGGTAAATTTTTGTTAGAAAGAATACTGTATTTCCCCTGACTGAGTGATGCTGAATGTATTATTTATTTTTTAATGGCTAAACTTAGCCACTAACTAATTATATTTATTATTCTATTTGTGTCAATTTTTCTTTTAGATTTTAGTCATTTATTAAGAGCGACTTACAATTTAGTGCTTTCATCTTAAGATATCTAGGTGGGACAACCACATATCACAGTCCTAGTAACAGTCATATCACAGTCCTAGCTTAACAGCGAGGTCAGAGCTAGTAAAAGGGAAAACAAGTCAAGTGCGAGTCTTAGTTCACATAAACTTTAGCTAGCTAATAACAGTTGTAACCAGCACTATGTAACAACACAGTGCCTATAACTGTAAATACATAGGTAGGGATACCTAAGGTTAACATTTTCTTGTGTATTCCTCCCTGTGTGACCAGGCAGCTCCGGTAGTTGACCTTTCACTGTAACACAGTCGTTGGTGATAGGCACACTAACTCAATGTGATTTGGTATTAATTGCCTTAAACCTGTCATGTTATATGGCATAATATTTTTTATATTTTCTCAACAGACAAATGAGCCAATGGAGACTGAGGGGTTGTGTCTCTGTGAGAAGTGCGGGAAGGAATTCTCAGATAGTAGCCACCTTTCCTCTCACCTTTGCACTGTGTACTTCAAGAAAAAGGGACAGTTGACCCGTTATAAGTGTCCTTTGTGCGATGAAGTCTTTGCCATGCCAGGTGCGCTGAAGCACCACTTCCAAATCCATCGGAGGGAGGAATCCAAAGGTCCATTCCACTGCTCCGAGGAGGGTTGCCAGTTCAGTAATTTACACCGGTTGGTGTACCAGGAACACCTGCACTCAAAGCATGCTCTCACCCTTGTCTCTTGTACCTTCCGGTCTTGCACCTTGGCATTCCACACACATGCTGAGATGGAGGAGCACTGGCGTGGCCATATGCCCTTCCACTGCCCCCGCTGTGACTTTGTGACCGCTCATGCCAAGCAGCTGAGCACCCATGGTCTGGAACATGACCGTCCACTTGCTGCACCTGAGGGTAAGCTTTTAGAATAAATGCATCGTTCTCCACAAACACTCACTCACACACTTTGATATATTTAGGGGTGGAGCCTACACTGGATGGTCAATTTGTGTACATTTTTTGTGCTCAGGTGACAAGTTGCCAACAACAACGACAGGCCAGGGTGGAAGCAGCCAATCGGCTCTGGAGACCAGCTCTGGAAGGCCAACAAGGGCCCGGAAACGCAATCCAGTTTATGTGTCATCATCAGGAGAAGAAGATGAGGAGAAGACACAGCAGCACAACATAAACAAAAGAGCCAGTGTGGTGGTGCAAAAAAGCAAATCATCTGCAGCTACAAACCGCAATGAGAACCCATCTAAAGGTAGTGTGGGATCTCTAGTCCTGCTTTGGCATTGTTGTTCTTCTCTTCTGTGTTAAGGACCATGTTTTCTGGTATGGTTTTACAGAGAAGGGAATTAATAGGCTCCCAGGTGGTTGCCAGATCATCAAATCGTAGATAGATGTTGTTCTGACCATGCTTTTGAAAAGCACTTTAATCAGGTTTACATAATAGGAAATAAGCTGTTCGGTTTCATTTGTTTAATTACAAAAGATAACACCCGCATCTTCTGCCTGTCCTGAAGATCATATTATGGAGGGCACGGAGCATATGTATCGCACTCACATCTGCACCGAGTGCCGCCGCTGTTTCAAGATGCGCTCCCACCTGCTGGAGCACCTCCACCTCCACTTCCCCGACCCCAGCCTCCAGTGCCCCACCTGCAACCACTACTTCACAAGCAAGAGCAAGCTGCGCATCCACATGCTTCGCGAGTCCGGCCAGAAGGTCCACCGCTGCCACCTGTGCGACTACGCCGCTGTGGAGCGCAACTCGCTCCACCGCCACCTGGCCAGTGTGCACTCCAATGAGGTGGGGGGCGACATCCACCCAGACGTCTACCCCTGCCCCACCTGCTGCCAGAGCTTCCGCCAGAGCCAGGCGCTTAAGGTCCACATGAAGTCTCACCACACGTCGCGGGACAGCCAGCAACTGGCCTGCTTCCAGGAGGGCTGCTCCTTCCAGACCTCTGACCGGAAGGACCTCCAGAGACACGCGGCCGATGTCCATGGAGTCAAGGCCGTAGAGTGCCGCCATCATGCCTGCAACGCCATCTTTGGTAGCCTCCAGGACATGGAGGCCCATTACCGGACGCACCTGGCCTTCCACTGCTCACAGTGTGACTTCTCCTGCTCCAACAAGAGCCTCTTCCGGCAGCACAAACAGCAAGGCCATGCCGGGGACGAGGAGTTGACCTGCAACTTCTGCCCCTTCACCACGTTCAACCCTGTGGAGTTCCAGCAGCATGTCGGCCATTTCCACGCCAATGAGAAGATCCACCGGTGCCCTCAGTGCAGCTTTGTCACCGCACACAAGCGGGTCCTTCGACGGCACATGCTGATGCATAGTGGTGAGCAGAAAACAGTAACGTTAGACTGTTATACTCATCCATAGCTTCCAGATTACCCATTGTTAACAGTTCCATTATTGTATTTTCCTTTCAAGGTGAGAAGCCCCACAAGTGTAACCTGTGTGACTTCAGGTGCCGTGATGAGACCTACCTCTCAAAACACATGCTAATCCACTCAGATGCCAAGAATTATATGTGCTCTGAGTGTGGATATGTCACCAAATGGAAGCACTACCTGAATGTGCACATGCGCAAACATGCTGGTGACCTCAGGTAAATGATTTACGATTAGTTACAGTTCTTTTGCACTTAGAGAACTGACAGAGAAAATAGTGGTCTGTTTTATGGTGTGCATGCAGTGTTGTAGGGTTTTCTAACAGATTAAAACATTACAAGATACTTTTTGTCTGATGTTCACCCAAGTTGTTGTGTATGTCTGCTTTATCATCTCTTGGTGTGAGAAGTAGGATATCATATCAGGAGTTGGGTTCATTAAGGCCACACTTAGGCATTGAGAGATTGACATATCCAGTCTGTTTCCTCTCCTAGGTACCAGTGTGACCAGTGCTCCTACCGTTGTCACCGCACGGACCAACTGAACAGCCACAAACTCCGACACCAGGCCAAATCACTGATATGTGAAGTCTGTGCATATTCCTGTAAGCGCAAGTACGAGCTTCGCAAGCACATGCTCCTCAAGCACTCTCAGGGAGAGGGCCATCAGCCTCCCGTCTTCCAGTGCAAGTTCTGCCCCTATCAGACATGCTACCGCCAGGCTCTGCACAACCACGAGAACTGCAAACATACCCGGACTCGAGAGTTCCGCTGTGCCCTCTGCCCCTACTCCACTTACAGCAGCACCGGCCTCTTCATCCACAAGAGGAAGGCTCATGGATATGTGCCTGGGGATAAGGAGTGGCAAGAGAACTATGCTGAGAAGGAGAGGGAGAACAACTCTGTGGACCTACTGCAGGGCTTCTACAAGATGCCAGACAAGAACTCTGCTGAAGGTCCAGCCAAGAACCTACATGAGAAAGTCGCTGGCTCTGCTGTTCTAAATGAACACAACCTAGAAACTGTAACTGGCTACAAAACCACAGAGATGGCAAATACAAATTCTGATATTGTCCAAGTAGTAGTTGACAAAGGGATTCTGGAAAGTCACAATTCAACAGATAATCCAGAGCAATGCTGTACGTTAGTTTTGACAACAATAGCTAACACAGAGTGCACTGAGATGGCAACCATGCAGGGTGAGACGCAAAACATCACAGACCCAACTTACAGAAGACCCACAGTGGACCCTAAAGGATCTGACACCCCGAGGCAAAAGCCAGCATCTGCAAGTGAGGCGGAGGAAGAGGACGTGGCTATGGAGGATTGCAATGACCTAAATGATTCAGAAGACACGGAAGTTCTTTTGACCTCTACAAGGCAACAAGCAGAGGCTGCAGAGAATAACACACAGATAGCGGAGGTGTCTAGAGCAGCTAGCAACTCATCCGCTGAACCATTGGCGCAAAGCACCGACTCCGAGATCCGTCTGAAGGCCATGAGGAAGCAAGACAAGGACCAAGCGGAAGCTCTGGTCTTGGAAGGCCGTGTGCAGATGCTGGTGGTGCAGAATGAGGCCGGAGAGGCTAGCATGTACCGGTGCGAACACTGCTCCTACGTGACTCGCAAGCAGACCTCTCTCCGACACCACTGCCATTCCCTCTGCCTCGCCAGGTGGAAGAGACTCAAGTGCCAAGCCTGCGGGGTGCAGTTCAAACAGAAGAGAGGCCTGGACACCCACCGCCTCAGGAAGTGCCCCGCTCTGCAGAAGAACACCAGGAGGTTCATTGGCACGCCATCTGCTGGACAGTCTGGGGAAAGGGACTCAGTACAGGGTCAGGATAAATCCCAGAACCCTGATAAAACCACAACCGCAGATCAATCAGAGATAGTATCTTGTGATGTCGCGCCAACCAGAGATTCAATAGACACACAACCAGAATTAAGAGGAGATGAAGCAAACTTGTGCAATTTGACCAATCCTGAAGGCTCCAGTGAGAGGGAATCTACAGCAATACAGAAAAGCCAAATAAAGAAAGTTGGAAAGACAAAGAAGCAAGTGAAAGTTGGCAAGGTAAAGAGGCCTGTGAAGATTAAAATGATCAATGAAGGGAAAATCTTAGGAAAGACGGACAAAGCCCATCCCGTGAACATAGAGAATGACAATGCGCATAGCTATACAGAAGAGGAAAGAAAATTCATTTGCAAGACGTGCAGTTTCAGGTCCTCCAGGCTTTCGACTATAGATCGCCACTGCTCAACGTGCACAAGGAAAACTCCCACAAAGGAACAGGATGATGACTGTGATGAGGAGGAGGAGGAGGAGGAGGAGGAGAATATTAACGCAGGTTTTGAAGAAGATGTGGTTGAGATAAAAGTATCAAATCGCAGCTATTCTCCTAAGTTTTCCTGTCTCAACTGTCCTTTCAGGTGCAAACAGAAGAGAGCATTGAACAACCACGAGAAGCGAGGCTGCCTGAAGCCGGACGAGGTTCAGTGCGAATTCTGCTCATTTGTGGCCAAGTCGCCGAAAGCTTTGGCTAACCATGTGCTGGTCCATCGGAAAGACAAGTTATCGCTCCTCAAAAAGGTCAAAAAGGCAGTTTTGCATTGCGACAATTGCTCCTTTACTTGTAAGCAAGAGCGTTGCATGGCCCAGCACATGGCTCTGAAGCACGAAGGTGCCAAGCCACACCGCTGCCGCTTCTGCCCGTTCAGCACCACACGGCGCTACCGCCTATATGCCCATGAATCTCTTCACACCGGCATGGGCCGCCACAGGTGCGACGTCTGTGACCAGACCTTTGGCGCCGCCTCCAAGCTCCGGCAGCACCGCAAGCGTGTCCACGACAAACAGCCCTCCCATTTCTGCACCCTGTGCGACTTCAGCAGCTACTCCCTCAACGATGTTGGACGACATATCCTCCGCTGCCACACGGGGAAGCTCCTGCACCCCTGCAGCCAATGCGAGGCACGCTTTAGCTCTGACACGGCGCTTAAGCAGCACTGCAGCCGCAAACACCTGAGCCCCGCCAGCGTAGCCTGCCAGCAATGTGACTTCATCTGTGGCAGCAAGGCCACCCTCAAGGTCCACCAGCAGAAAAAGCACCCTCAGCTGGACTGTGCCACCTGCCAGGAGACCTTCACCACTCGGGAGAGTCTGGAGGAGCACCGGAGGACCCACCTCACCCAGCAGTGTCCGCTTTGCCCCTTTGCCACCCGTAAGAGGCAGCTACTCACCCAGCACCTTCTCGACGAGCACGAGGATGGCCCCCCAGAGGACAAGCCGCTGAAATGTGCCATCTGCGGCTTCGCCTGTCGCCACCAGCTGGTCTTTGAGCAGCACGTTCGCTCCCACGGGGGTACCCGCCTCTACAAGTGCACAGACTGCAAGTACTCGACTCGCAACAAGCAGAAGATCACATGGCACATTCGCATACACACAGGGGAGAAGCCCTACCAATGTGAGCAATGCAGCTACACCTGCGCAGATCCCTCAAGGCTAAAGGTGAGCATTGAGGTCCTTAAAAAATAATGTCATGGTACTACACCATTTTATTTCATAGAAGTCAGGTCCTCTGTCTAATACCAAACCATAGGGCTTAAAAAGTCTACAAGGACTGGTAGAGGACCTTATATAATAAGGTACCATATGTTACAAATGGCGTAGTAGGCAAGATTAAAGATTCCTACTTCTCATTACATTATAGTATCACATGAGGATCCACCAGGAGGAGAAGAAGTACCTCTGTCCTGAGTGTGGCTACAAATGCAAGTGGATGAGCCAGTTGAAGTACCACATGACCAAACATACAGGTACAAAGTATGAGTCACATACACACTATTGCTGTCATCATTTATAACAAATACATTTAGTTGGAATTCAATCATAAAATTACCTTTCCCCTGCCCTTTCTTTCTCTCTTCCCCTCTCCCTCCACCCTCAGGGGATAAGCCATATGCGTGCGACGACTGCGAGTACCGCACCAACCGTGGTGACGCCCTCCGCGTCCACAGGGAGACGCAGCACTGCGACGCTCGCACCTTTATCTGCGAGAAGTGTGGCAAGGGCTTCAAGACGCGCTTCCTGCTTAAGACCCACCAGCGTAAGCACAGCGATGAGCGGCCTTACGTGTGCGGCCTGTGCCGCAGGGCCTTCCGTTGGCCAGCCGGCCTCCGCCACCATTACCTCACCCACACCGACCAGCAGCCTTTCATGTGCCGCCACTGCCCCTACCGTGCCAAGCAGAAGTTCCAGGTGGTCAAGCACCTCCGGGGGCACCACCCGGACCAGCCCGTGGAGCAGGGGGTGGCCAAGGATCCACACGCCCTCAGCCTAACCCTGCAGGAGGCCCGTCTGGGGGGGCTGGAGGAGGGGGCTGGGGAGGAGGTAGAGGAAGGGCCTGGAGAGGAGGGGATGGAGGTAATTGTGCCTGATGGGGTGGAGGTGCTGGTGCAAGAGAGGGTGGAGGAGGTCACAGAAGGCCAGCAAGGAGAGGAGTAAAAAGGTTCAGGCCACTCAACTGGGACCTGAGAAAACACATGTTAGCGAACGTTTGAAGCAGATTTCCTTCCAAGCATGATGAGGACTACAGCAGTAAACTGAATTAAACATCAACAACAGAACTTGTCTTAATGATTATAAATGTACATATACTACTGCAAAGTGCACGATGAAACAAATATACAATTGTATGTTTAGTATTAAAACATTGTCAATTAATGGTGTTTAAAAAATGTTTAACCAATAGGAATATAACTTTTTATAATAAGATGTTTTCAAAACAGCCAGGTCTTTCATGTCTCTTTATTTACAGAGCTCTATACACATACATACAGTATAATACTTTTACAACATGATGCATGAGATACCGATACAGTTTCATGCCACACTTTGAGGAACTGTACAAAATGTTTTGATGGAGGACTAATTGTTTAGGCAGTTAAGTTACTCTACCAGCACACAATGCAAATGTTCAATACTTGAATCATTATGAAACACTGATATAAAAACACAAAGGTTATTGCATAGTCTGTTACTCTAAAAGGTCTTGTGAGCCCTGCAGTATGTCAGTTATTACATCAGTTTGATCAGCCAAGTACCATTGAACGTTGCCTTAATGCGTTCCCATGACATACAAGTTAAAAAACATTTTTAAAAAGTTAATATTGGGGAAATGGCAAAAAAAATCACTTAAATGCTGTGAATTCCCAGGTAAGGTTGTGTAGGCATATGTTTGGTCATCTTTTATCAGTGTGAGGCTCCACTGATGTTTGCTTGAACAGAAATGGGTATTTAGGTAGAAATACTCTAAAGTAGCTCATAGATTTATCTTTCAATACTGATGACAGCAACCATGAGGTTTTGTAGCCCTCCCATGTGGTTGGAGTTTGCAGAATGTTATTCAGCCAATCATTGGGCCATCAGACTTCTGTTGTTACCTCAGAGATCTTGACGTTGACAAACAGAGTCGACAGAGGGATAGACGTTCCGTCTTTGGACAGGAGGTGGATGTGCCGATATCCTGGGAAAAGTGGAGAGAGGAGCCAGACGAAATTCAGGTTTTTGTCATGGAGATCCACTTCATCACAACTACAGTAAAATATGCACATTTGTACATAACAGGCTTAAATAAAACACTTTGCTGATATGTACAATTCTGATGATTCATCAGTTGATTTAACCTTTAACCAGGTAAGTAAATAGGATACAATTATGTTCTGCAATAATTTGAAGAAAACTGCACTTGAGATTTACCCAGCTGTCCAGATTTTACCCTATCAAAGTTCTAAAGTGATATGATCATGTCTATCTTACCTGGCTGAATACAGGTGAAGGGCACGGTGAACTGACCCATGAAGTCATTCCTGGAGGACTTGTCATAGTCCTCCACCACAAAACGCACCAGGGCCAACTCCGGGACATGGATGATAAAATTGAGGGTCTCGTTCCACAGAGGGTTAAAACCTGTAGGCAGGGGGCAGCAGAGACCGGGTTTTAGGGAGCCAAGAGAAGGACTGGGGTTCTATGTCATGTTTTACCTAATTCACAAAACATGGCAAGGTGTTTACTATTTATATGTAAATAATAATGATAATGCATGCATTTTCGTCCCTGAGTTGGCTGGGTCTGTACAAAGACACCAAATGATTCTGTTTAGTCAGGCCATGCAAGATGGTCATTTACCATTGTTGTCAATGTAACTAGTCTCTTGCTTGGCTTGGTCTTGTGATACTCCGTAGATCTCTACTCTAACCAGAGGGTCAACAATGGAGCCCTCCTTCTGGTTCACCTTTGGTAGCTGCTGTCCACTTATTACCTGATGGACACATACACACACAATCAAGACACACAAACTGTACACAAAGGCACACAACATAGTTGTATGACACAGAGTAGTTGTTTCTGGACCTGGATAGACAGTTGGAGTGATATGTAGCCATCCCGGTCCTGGGGTCTTTCTGGGTCAAAAGAGTCATCATTCCTCATGAAGTCAGGTTTGAGGATGTATCCACAGCAGCCATTCTGACTGAATAGCCCATCGTTCAGATCCATCTCCAGCCCAGCCGTCTGGATGTTTAGAGCCACTAGGAGTAGATCAATCAACTAATCAATCAATCAATCACATGTATTTATTTCTATATGTATGGATGTTATTGTACAATAGGTCACACCTATCTGACAGCCCACATTCCACAGCTCCTGTGGGTTGTAGTTGGAAGAATCGGTCCTAATGCCGCTGGGATAGACCCTGCTAAGCTGTCTGCTGTTGTGATGCACAAACTCCAACCCTGAGAAAGACAGTCATACAGCAACGTTTTTTCTTATCCCCTAACCCAGGGGACCTACAACAGTTAATGGGAGTGAATTTCTCACCAATGATCCTTGGTAGTACACACTGGGGGCCAAAAGTTTGGAATATTACTCATTCAAGGGTTTTTCTTTTTTTTATAAAAGTGAAGACATCAAAACTATGACATAACACATATGGAATCATGTAATAACCAAAAAAGTGTTAAACAAATCAAAATATATTAAAATAGCCACCCTTTTCCTTGATGACAGCTTTGCATACTTTTGGCATTCTCTCAACCAGCTTCAGCTTGATGCTTTTTGAGATTCTTCAAAGTAGCCACCCTTTGCCTTGGTGACAGCTTTGGCATTCTCTCAACCAGCTTCATGAGGACCGCCACAGGAATGAAAGGCCCAGAAATACCTCTGCTGCAGAGGATAAGTTCAGTTACCAGCCTCAGATTGCAGCCCAAATAAATGCTTCACAGAGTTCAAGTAACAGACACATCTCAACATCAACTGTTCAGAGGAGACTGTGTGAAGATATATAGATAGGTACTTTATTGATCCCGAGGGGAAATTTCTTCATCAAGCAGCTACGAAAAAACACAGGGCAGGTGCAAAATGCCAGAACGAAAATACACAAAAGACAGATACACGATACATGATACATAGAGCGGCAGTATGAAAAAGTATAAAAATACAAGAAGTCTGGAGTGCTAAAAAAGCTATAAAAAGACATTGCATAGTATGGGTGGATGGCTGAATATGTGTTAGGTTAAAAATATTGCAAGTTGATATAGATAAATAAGGAGTATTTGCATGGTTAACTATACTATACAGGTCGATGGCAGAGAAATATTTAAATAGCTAAAAGTGCGTATGATATAAGTGAGGGTAATAATAGTTTACTTAATATACAGACTGGTTAAATTTACAGGTAAGTGAATACTTGCATGGTTACATTAACTGTACAGGTAAATGACAGGAAGAGATACTTTAATAGCTAAATGTGTGTATGATAAAATTTAGGGTAATAATAGTAATTCCCTTAAAATACAGTCCTTAGTGCAGGGTTTAATTACAGATAAATGCACGTATTGCACATTCGATATACTAAAAGCAATGAAAAAAGATACAACTGACAGGATACTAATATGCATTCCTGAGTGAGTGACTATGAATGAATAAATAAATAAGTCCTGAGTGAATGAGTGATTACAGACCAGAGTTACTCACGGATGGATGCATAATTGTTCAACTAAGTCCTAACACCCCAACAGTTCCAGGTCTATGTTGCCGACGGCACGGCACCCCGGTGAGGCATTAAATAGTCTAATAGCCGCCGGCAGGAAGGACCACCTGTAGCGCTCTCTGGCACACCGTGGTGGGATCAGTCTGTGACTGAAGGTGCTCCTCTGCGTCATAACCATGGCATACAGAGGGAGGGTGACGTTGTCCATGATGGCCAGCAGTTTGGCCAGGATCTGTCTCTCCACCACCTCCTCTAGAGTGTCAAGGCTAATCCCTAGAGCTAGCCTTCCTGATCAGCTTATTTACCCGAGAAGCATCACAATCTTTTATGTTTACGCCCCAGCACACCACTGCAAAAAAGATGGGGGCCAGCCACCACAGACTGGTAGAAGGTATGCAGTAGTTTACTGCACACATTGAAGGACCTGAGCTACCTCAGAAAGTAGAGTCGGCTCTGGCCCTTTTTCTACAGAGCCCCGGTGTTACCAGCCCATTCCAGCCTGTTGTCCATATGGACTCCCAGGAACTTGTATGACCCAACCATTTCCACATCCATCTCCTGTATAGGGACTGCAGTCAGTTGGGCCTTGGTTCTCCTGAAGTCCACCACCATCTCCTTTGTTTTGCTGATGTTGAGCTGAAGGTGGTTCTGCTCAAACCACAACACAAAGTAATTGATTGTGCTCCTGTACTCCTCCTCCTGCCCACACCTGATGCACCCTACAATTGCGGAGTCATCCGAGAACTTCTGTAGGTGGCATGTTTCAGAGTTATATCTGAAGTCCGAGGTGTAGAGGGTGAACAGGAAGGGTGACAGGACCATTCCCTGGGGTCCCCTGTGTTTCTCACTGCCCGTTCTGACACACAGCTCTGTTGTCATACAAATTGTGGCCTACTGGTCAGGTAGTCCGTGACCCAGGAGACTAAGGGTCCTTCCACTTTCATCCTCTTCATCTTCTCACCCAGTAGCAGGGGCTGAATGGTGTTGAAGGCACTGGAGAAGTCAAAAAACATAACCCTCACAGTGCAACCTGCGTTGTCCACGTGAGAGTAGGCCCTCTGCAGAAGGTAGATGATTGCATCATCCACCCTGAATCAGGCCTTCATGGTCGAATTGCTGCAAAGAAACCACTACTAAAGGACACCAATAAGAAGAAGAGACCTGCTTTGGCCAAGAAACATGAGCAATGGACATTAGACCGATGGAAATTTGTCCTTTGGTCTGGAGTCCAAATTTGAGATTTTTGGTTCCAACTTCAAACAAATTTAGATGGTTTGGGATGAGTCGGACCGCAGTGAAGGAAAAGCAGCCAACAAGTGCTCAGCATATGTGGGAACTTCTTCAAGACTGATAGAAAAGCATCAACCTGAAGCTGGTTGAGAGAATGCCAAAAGTATGCAAAGCTGTCATCAAGGCAAAGGGTGGCTATTTTAATATATTTTGATTTGTTTAACACTTTTTTGGTTACTACATGATTCCATATGTGTTATGTCATAGTTTTGATGTCTTCACTTTTATTCTACAATGTAAAAAATAGTGCAAATAAAGAAACTTTTGTCCCCCAGTGTATGAATACATTATTTGCTATGTAGGTATTAATAAAATATTTCAGGGCACCTGTGTCCTTTGCAAGTTTCCTGGCCTTGGACTCAGAGAAAGAAGACATTTCATAGCACTTGGAGTGCAGGCGAGAGTACTCAAAGCTGTGAAAACGGACGCTCTTGCAGTACACCACCAGATCCGAGAGTTCCCTAGAGAACTTGGATTTCTGAGGAGACACGAAATGACATCCCTATGTAAGTGACCAAATCTCACCTGCTTTGTGGCTATTGAACTAAGGCAAAACATGATTAGCTGGCAGGTCAAGGCTTACAGTTCATGGCAGGTCAAGGCTTTCAGTTCATGGCAGGTCAAGGCTTTCAGTTTATGGCAGGTCAAGGCTTTCAGTTCATGGCAGGTCAAGGCTTTCAGTTCATGGCAGGTCAAGGCTTTCAGTTTATGGCAGGTCAAGGCTTACAGTTCATGGCAGGTCAAGGCTTTCAGTTCATGGCAGGTCAAGGCTTTCAGTTCATGGCAGGTCAAGGCTTTCAGTTCATGGCAGGTCAAGGCTTTCAGTTTATGGCAGGTCAAGGCTTTCAGTTCATGGCAGGTCAAGGCTTTCAGTTTATGGCAGGTCAAGGCTTTCAGTTCATGGCAGGTCAAGGCTTTCAGTTCATGGCAGGTCAAGGCTTTCAGTTCATGGCAGGTCAAGGCTTTCAGTTCATGGCAGGTCAAGGCTTTCAGTTCATGGCAGGTCAAGGCTTTCAGTTTGTGTGATAGACAAAAACATGATCTAGCTTTTTTACATAACGTCAGGATGTATTAACAGTAATAATGTGTGAATGTATAATAGTATAATAGTGTAATAGTTGGCGCAGATGACGGCAAGAAGTTGCCAGACGTTCTCCTCCATCCATCCCCATACCTTATCATGGAGACAAAGGGCCTCTGACAGGTTGTCTGCAGGTTCAGCCTCATCGCTGACCTCATCAGTGGCCTCATCGGTCAGCGTTTCACTTTCTTCTAGGCCGCCAATCTTCTTTGCTTTCAGCAGGATCTTCCCCTTCAGATCCTAATATCAAATCAAATCAAATCAAATTGTATTTGTCATATGCTCCGAATACAACAGGTGTAGACCTTACAGGGTAATGCTTACTTACAAGCCCTTAACCAACAATAGAACAGGTGTAGACCTTACAGGGTAATGCTTACTAACAAGCCCTTAACCAACAATTCAACAGGTGTAGACCTTACAGGGTAATGCTTACTAACAAGCCCTTAACCAACAATACAACAGGTGTAGACCTTACAGGGTAATGCTTACTAACAAGCCCTTAACCAACAATGAAGTTTGAGAAAAATAAGTGTAAGTATAAATAGATAAGTAAAAGTAAAACAAATAAAAATAATACTAATTAAAGAGCAGCAGTAAAATAACAGTAGCGAGGCTTTATACAGGAAGTACCGGTACAGAGTCAATGTGAGGAGGCTATATACAGGAAGTACCGGTAGAGAGTCAATGTGCGGGGGCACCGGTTAGTCGAGGTAATTGAGGTAATATGTACATGTGGGTAGAGTTAAAGTGACTATGTATAGATAATAAACAGAGAGTAGCAGCAGCGTAAAAGAGGGGGTGGGGGGGGGACAATGCAACTAGACCGGGTAGCCATTTGATTAGCTGTTCAGGAGTCTTATGGCTTGGTGGTAGAAGCTGTTAAGAAGCCTTTTGGACCTAGACTTGGCGCTCCGGTACTGCTTGCCGTGCGGTAGCGGAGAGAACAGTCTATGACTAGGGTGGCTGGAGTCTTTGACAATTTTTAGGGCCTTCCTCTGACACCGCCTGGTATAGAGGTCCTGGATGGCAGGAAGCTTGGCCCAAGTGATGTACTGGCCGTACGCACTACCCTCTGAAGTGCCTTGCGGTCTGAGGCCGAGCAGTTGCCATACCAGGAGTGATGCAACCAGTCAGGATGCTCTCGATGGCGCAGCTTTATAACTTGTTGAGGATCTGAGGGGGAATAGGCTTTGTTGTGCCCTCTTCACAACTGTCTTGGTGTGTTTGGACCATGATAGTTTGTTGGACACCAAGGAACTCGAAGCTCTCAACTTGCTCTACTACAGCCCCATCGAGGAGAATGGGGGCGTGCTAGGTCCTCCTTTTCCTGCAGTCCACAATGATCTCCTTTGTCTTGATCACGTTGAGGGAGAGGTTGTTATCCTGGCACCACACGGCCAGGTCTCTGACCTCCTCCCTATAGGCTGTCTCATCGTTGTTGGTGATCAGGCCTACCACTGTTGTGTCGTCGGCAAACTTAATGATGGTGTTGGAGTCGTGCCTGTCTATACAGTCATGGGTGAACAGGGAATACAGGAGTGGACTGAGCACGCACCCCTGCAGGGCCCCAGTGTTGAGGATCAGCGTGGCAGATGTGTGGTTACCTACCCTTACCACCTGGGGGCTGCCCGTCAGGAATCCAGGATCCAGTTGCAGAGGGAGTTGTTTAGTCCCAGGGTCCTTGGCTTAGTGATGAGCTTTGAACGCTGACCTGTAGTCAATGAATAGCATTCTCACGTAGGTGTTCCTTTTGTCCAGGTGGAAAAGGGCAGTGTGGAGTACAATAGAGATTGCATCATCTGTGGATCTGTTGGGGCGGTATGCAAATTGGAGTGGGTCTAGGGTTTCCGGGATAATGGTGTTGATGTGAGCCATGACCAGCTTTTCAAATCACTTCATGGCTACAGACGTGAGTGCTACTGGTCGGTAGTCATTTAGGCAGGTTACCTTAATGTTCTTGGGCACAGGGACTATGGTGGTCTTCTTCAAACATGTTGGTATTACAGATTCAGTCAGGGAGAGGTTGAAAATGTCAGTGAAGACACTTGCCAGTTGCTTGGAGTACACATACTGGTAATTCATCTGGCCCTGCGGCCTTGCGAATGTTGACCTGTTTAAAGTTCTTACTCACAATGGCTACGGCGAGCGTGATAACACAGTCGTCCGGAACAGCTGGTGCTCTCATGCATGCTTCAGTGTTGCTTGCCTCAAAGCGAGCATAAAAGTAATTTAGCTCATCTGGGAGGCTCATGTCACTGGGCAGCTCGTGGCTGTGCTTCCCTTTGTAGCCTGTAATTGTTTGCAAGCCCTGCCACATCCGGAGGGCATAGCAGGATTTCTTATAAGCATCCGGGTTAGAGTCCCGCTCCTTGAAAGCAGTAGCTCTACCCTTTAGCTCAGTGCAGATGTTGCCTGTAATCCAGGGTTTCTGGTTGGGGTATGTACGTACCGTCACTGTGGGGACGACGTCATCGATGCACTTGTTGATGAAGCCAGTGACTGATGTGGTGTACTCCTCAATGCCATTGGAAGAATTGCGGAACATATTCCAGTCTGTGCTAACAAAACAGTCCTGTAGCGTAGCATCTGTGTCATCTGACCACTTCTTTATTGACCGAGTCACTGGTGCTTCCTGCTTTAGTTTTTGCTTATAAGCAGGAATCAGGAGGATGGAATTATGGTCAGATTTGCCAAACGGAGGGGAGGGAAAGCTTTGTATTCGTCTCTGTGTGTGGAGTAAAGGTGGTCTAGAGTATTTTTCCTCTGGTTGCACATTTAACATGCTGGTAGAAATGAGGTAAAACGGATTTAAGTTTCCCTGCATTAAAGTCCCCGGCCACTAGGAGTGCCGCCTCTGAATGAGCCTTTTCCTGTTTGCTTATGGTCTTGTACAGCTTATTGAGTGCGGTCTTAATGCCAGCATAAGTTTGTGGTGGTAAATAGACTGCTACGAAAAATGATGAAATTGAAATGAATTGAGATGAAAATGATCTTGGTAAATAGTGTGGTCAACAGCTTATCATGAGATACTCTACCTCAGGCGAGCAAAACCTTCAGACTAACGAAGTCTGCTGTTCTATCTTGCCGATCCACGACTCGGTAAAACATAAGATATTACAGTTTTTGATGTCCCGTTGGTAAGATATCTGTGAGAAAAAAATCTTCGTCCAGTACGAGGTGAGTAATCGCTGTCCTGATAAGATAAGATAAGAAATTTCCCCTCAGGGATCAATAAAGTACCTATCTATCTATATCCAGAAGCTCTTTTTGGTCATAAGAGACTGTGGCAGAAACATTATGTACAAAATAAGTTACAAATAATGCAAAAAAACCACACACAATATCACATCTAATATCAGTATGCACGCATGCACACATACACATGCATACATACACACACCTCATAGGATATTCCTCATAGGAAGTGTCTGCCAATCATAGACTTAAGTATTGATTATCTAAAGTGCTCTGAATGGAAAAAATTATAAACCAAATCACTGGAGAAAACGATGCTGGCGTGCACTGGAGCCCAGGCCATGGCCGCAGGCCCTCACTATTAAATTATAGGCAGCCTAGTTGGGCAGCCTAGTTGTCTGGGGTGGCAGGTAGCCTACTGGTTAGAGCGTTGAGCCAGTAATCTAAATGTCACTGGTTCAAATACCTGAGCCAACAAGGTGAAAAATGTGTCCTTGAGCAAGGCCCTCAAGGACAACCCTCATTTGCTCCAGGGGCTGACCCTGTAGGTAGGCCGTCATTGTAAATAACTGACTTGCCTTGTTAAATAAAGGATAAATAAATACAGGGCCGTATAATTTTTACACCAGACTTGTCAATGGTTAATCACAATATCCACTGTGACCAATGCAAAATGCATCACACTGTTTACGTATAAGACAGGCCTAAAAGTCAGTTAGGTATTCTTGGCCACACGTAAGTGTGAATGTCTTTCCAGTGCTTTACATTAGGACCCAGTGATCATTTTTGTAAAAGGGCCTGCAACAATGTAGTTATGCCACTGACTGTACTGCTCTTAAAATCCCAGCTGAATAAAAACCTGAACATAGTCAGAGAGGAAATCAAATCCTTAGAGAATGGGTTCTCAATTGACTTGTTGAAGAATGGTTACGGTTGAGTAGATGTATAGAATAGAAAACACATTGAAGGGGGTCTTACCTGGGGAGAGGGCAGCTCTTGAGGAACCAGTCCGTCGAGGGGTGCCCTGAGCAGCATATCCCCCAGGATGGTGTCCAGGAGCTGGGCCATGACCCTCTGCTGCTCCACGCTGCAGTGATTCTCCAGGGACAGGATGACAGGGAACTCCGATGACTGGGAGAGGGGACAGACGAGGGACTAAACAGGAATTCCTAGAGGAATGTGTGGATCTATTACAGTAATGGTTTTTATGATATCTTAAGTCTGATGAAGACAGATTGTTTTATGATGCTGAATACTTGGTTGAAGCAAAAACCAACACATAACCACTTAGAGACTAGATTAAACAGAGTTGGGGATAAAGCTGAGTGGTCATGGCCAGGGGTGCTTTACTTGGCTCATCGCTCTAGCAACTGCTTGTGACGGACCGGGCCGGGCCATGCGCCCTCAGGCTGACTTTGGTCGTCAGTTGAACAGTGTTTTCCTCACCGTTCAACTGGTGCAGCTGGCTTTCGGGTTAAGCGAGTGGGTGTTAAGAACCACGGCTTGGGGGGTCATGTTTTGGAGGACGCATGACTCGACTTTTGTCTCTCCTGAGCCCGTTGGGGAGTTGAGACGAGATTGTAATCACAAAATTTGGGAGAAAAAGGGAACAAAAAATTTAAAAATTTAAAAAGAGAAAACGTTCTGTTTGTGTGTATCTGTCAGGCTCTGGCCATAGAGAGGCCTCTCTATGTAGCTATGGTCAGAGTCTGACAGTCTCTATTCTTTCTGTTTCTGTGTGGGTTTTGGGTTGGATCCCTAATTAGAGGCAGCTGCACCGCATTGTCTCTAATTAGGGATCCTATATATGTTTGTATGTCCTTCACTTTTGTGTGGGTCATTATATTCTCCAGTCACGTCACAGTAAGTGTGTTTTCCGTTCTTGTTCATTGCATCATTGCCTTTTGTTTATATAGTTCGTAACATTTGTTGTTTTATCGTTTAATAAACGATGCCGAACTATCGCTGCTCTGCGCCTTGGTCTCTCTCCACACACAATCGTGACAGTATCAGATCAATGCTGCTTTCTAATAACCAACACTGTTGGGTTCATGCGAGTGACTGATTGAGTGTACACACTGATTGTACATGGGAGGAATCCTCACTATCACTGTATAAGCAATTTGGCAGTACGCCCAGAACATTGCTCTGGGATCCAAGAGTATCTCAGTTTCAAGGTCTCAGCTTTGAGAGAAGAAGCCTCGTGAGATGTCGGTCAGTCACATGCAGGAACCAGCGTTAATAATGAATCATGTAAATTACGCTTGTATGACTTGTTTGTGTAGCAGTGTATAAGGGCTGAAAGGGAACGTCAGTTTTCATCAAGCTTGGATTGAGTTTGTGAACCTCTCCGGCTGTGATAATAAGGATTGATTCATTAACATTGAGTTTGAGTCCTTAGTGGTGAATTTCCACAGCAAATGGTACAAATAGGTGCCCACCTTGAAGGCATACTCTCCCAGAGTGGTGATGACGTCTCTGAAGAGGATCTTGGAGGTGAAGGTGTGGCCATGATAAACAACCGGCTCTCCGTTCGGCCCGTCCCAACAGTCCACCTCAACACAACGACAGCCACGCTTTAAAGCCCTGCACAGCAAGCACACATACACTCAGACATGGACTGAAAGATGGTTTGGTTTGTAACAATTAGAGGTTCTGTGTCTCACTTCTATACAAGCCAGAGATGGGAAATTCCAGTCCTAGAGTGCCTGACGTCACACGTTTCCCCCAGTCCTAGCTAACACTGATTAAGCTAATAGTATTCTAAACTGGAGTTAATATAATTAGTTGATTATTAGTTGAGTCAGATGTGTGTCAGCTAGGGCAGGGGCGAATGTGCATAGGCACCTGAGCAATGGCACAAACGAACAGCTGCACCCACACTTTTAAAATAGGACTGCAAACGTATGTTTTTGCACCCTTACTTTTTTACCAGAAAATTATCATGATCCATTGGGTTGTAATTTTCAATGATTAGCAATGTTATGAGTTAGTCTATTAAAATACACATGTCCATTTTATATATTATATATTAATCAATAGATTTTTGCCCCCCGTCGTTTCAAGATGAATGGTTTTGTCCACTGGAAAGTTTTGCTTCGCTCCCGCAAACCGCTGTTTCGGTGTTTCATAGCCAGTGGTGTTGGTTCAAAGTATGAACCGTGATGAGCACGGGCATGTCTGATTAGGCTTCGCTGTACCAACTCTGACTCTGAGTAGCCTTCCATCAGCCTACTACCAGAAAACACCATGTCTGGTCAATGAGTATCTCACAGACTTGCAAGTAGATAGTGAGAAATAATCAGTAGGCCTAATATTTAGAGGCATGTTTACAGGCGGACATTAAAACTGATTCAATTGAGATTTTGTGTCGGTGATCTACACACAATACCCCATAATGTCAAAGTGGAATTGTGTTTTTAGAAATGTCTATAAATTAATACAAAATTAAAAAGCTTAAATGTCTTGAGTCAAAAAGTTTTCAGCCCTTTTGTAGTGGAAAGCCTAAAGAAGTGAAAATGTCAACTGGCAATGTCTGGGTCTGACCACTGTGTTTGGGCATCATGGAAGGTCTTTGAAATAGGACCTGGCTCCTCAGAACCCTCCATCACACCAGGCTCATCTGCAGGTGATGATTAGTTGAATATGAATGTGAATATCGAAACTAGTCGACATACCTGTTCTTGTGACATGTCTGTCAACCCTCCTGCTGAGGCGCCGTCTCTTCTCTGGTGGCCTCTCATAACCCAGAAAGGGCGTTGGGTGTGGGTTATCCTGCGTTGGCGTCTTATCAACAAAGTGAAACGAGGAAACATACAACTTTTTGGGGGGCTTTTTTAAATGTAAGTTTTTGAGGCAGTTTCTTTTCGCTTCGTCATCATTATCTGGGAGGCAATGGAAACTGTACCTGTACATCTCTGACAGGAACATTCTGATTTAGTTTTAGGTTTATGGTCGAAGCACTTCAATTTAAGCCAACCATTGAGTTTTGTCTGGTTGTATGTACAACCACGAACAGCACATGTTGTCCCCGAGCTCCGTAACATTTCAACATCTAGTGAGTGACTATCTTATTATTGCTTAACCCAGTTGGCTAGCTTCTAAAACCAGAAACATCGCCCGTCAACTCAGTACTTCGCTATTTCCACTGGAAGTGCCACCCATAATCATTTCCCTAGTAACCTCCCCAGGAAACTTGTGGATAGTTTATTCGCCTAAGCATGACCTTCATCCACATACCATTTTCTTTCCAAATATGTATTTTTCGTGTCAATTATTCATTCTTCTTATGGGGGGGGGGGGCTAGTTACCACCTAGTACCCTATAGATAATAGATCGAAAATTATCAAAACTTTGAAGAGATCAGATTTTCTGTTTATAAATAATTTGCTACAGTGACACACTTAGCTAGCTTCCTTTCTGGTAGCATGAGCACATAGTACACCATCATGCTTTTGGGATACACATATTTTCAGATTCCACAATGATTCTTTAGTTGTGGACACTAAATGACCGCACTCCATCTCCTGCTACTCCGCAAAGGCGTACATTTATTTTTCCAAATTTGGGGGAAAAGCTGAAAGGTCAATTAATGTGCTTTTTTTATCATACTTTTCATGATTATTCGGTTTCTTCACGATTTGTTGTCAAATATGTAGCCTATTCACTGTGGTTGTAGTTTAAAAGGCCACCATTAAAAACAGAATGATATTTATTTATGTTTTGGGGAAAATTATTTAAAGTAGCCCAGTCCTGTAACTGCAGGCAACAGTTTTGTTTAAATATAAAACCCTTTTCTTTTCATAAAAAGGCAAGATTCTCAATGTACGCTACAAAAATAAGATTTACTTAATGTGCAATTTAACAATGCTTTTTCTTAACCTACCTGGTACAAAATTATCATTCTTATTGGCTAAAACAATAATTTTGCTGCCATTTATTACATTTCATTTCCTGGCTACATTCTTAACAGTTTGGCCTGTCAATCAATCACTATGGGTGGGATTTTCAAGGAAGTCACAAGGTTGGTAGGGTTTCAGACTTGTCAATGAATTGCACTCCCACTTTCAAAGTCAGGCACCCATGCAAATGTGTGCCAACAATCAAGCCCCGAGGACTGGATTTGCCCATCCCTGAGCTATAAAGGGTTAAAATTGGATGCTAGGTATGAAGTTAAGGGTTATAATGATGAGGATAGTTTTGTTCCTCACTGGATGTAGGCCTCCTGGCTGCTCTGTCCTCTGAGCTGGTCTTCCATCAAGTAGGTGTTGTGGGAGGAGCAGATGAAGTAGTGGCTGAGGGGCCGGCTCATGTCCTGGTGCAGGGTCAGCCGCTGGGGATCCAAGATGGCGCCCTCTGGAGAGACCAGGTACATCTGGAAGCCATCTATAGACATGCCCCCCTGTTTCTTGACTGTGAGGAGACATGGGAAGTTCTGTCTTATCATAAGTCAACCCCAATCAGAAAATGCTCAGTAACTACTGTAAAATAAATAGTACTTTGTGCATCTTGTCTTTGGTGTCTTAAACAATCCTTGGTTCCTGCCTGTGCCTCATCATGACCTCCTCCTTTAGACTATTTGGCAGAACGCCCAGACTATGTTATTTAAGTTAAGATAGAAAACGGTGCCAGACACATGCCGGAACCAACCCTATGAACTATGCCTATGTAACGTATCTGTAACCATTATATAAGGGAACTAAACGGGACTGCCCGTTCGAGCTCCTGACAGACGTTCACTATGGTTGGAACCACTCCAGTGCGCTAACAATAAAGAATGATTCATTTAAGATTGACTTTGAGTGTCCCTGTGTAGAATTTCCACAACTGTCACGGATCCCCCCGGTACTGCTGCTCATTCTGTTCACCAGCTCCAGAGGTCTACGTCACCGGCCTTCCAGGCTTCACTGAACTGGATCATTACCACCAACCCCAGACTGTCTTGTCTCATTACACACACCTGGTTCCCCCTGATTAGTATGTGTATATACAGTGGGGAGAACAAGTATTTGATACACTGACGATTTTGCAGGTTTTCCCACTTACAAAGCATGTAGAAGTCTGTAATTTTTATCATAGGTACACTTCAACTGTGAGTGACGGAATCTAAAACAAAAATCCAGAAAATCCCATTGTATGAGTTTTAAGTAATTAATTTGCATTTTATTGCATGACATAAGTATTTGATACATCAGAAAAGCAGAACTTAATATTTGGTACAGAAACCTTTATTTGCAATTACAGAGATCATACGTTTCCTGTAGTTCTTGACCAGGTTTGCACACACTCCAGCAGGGATTTTGGCCCACTCCTCCATACAGATCCTTCAGGTTTCGGGGCTGTCGCTGGGCAATACGGACTTTCAGCTCCCTCCAAAGATTTTCTATTGGGTTCAGGTTTGGAGACTGGCTAGGCCACTCCAGGACCTTGAGATGCTTCTTACGGAGCCACTCCTTAGTTGCCCTGGCTGTATGTTTCGGGTCGTTGTCATGCTGGAAGACCCAGCCACGACCCAGATTCAATGCTCTTACTGAGGGAAGGAGGTTGTTGGCCAAGATCTCGCGATACATGGCCCCATCCATCCTCCCCTCAATACGGTGCAGTCGTCCTGTCCCCTTTGCAGAAAAGCATCCCCAAAGAATGATGTTTCCACCTCCATGCTTCACGGTTGGGATGGTGTTCTTGGGGTTGTACTCATCCTTCTTCTTCCTCCAAACACGGCGAGTGGAGTTTAGACCAAAAAGCTCTATTTTTGTCTCATCAGACCACATGACCTTCTCCCATTCCTCCTCTGGATCATCCAGATGGTCATTGGCAAACTTCAGACGGGCATGGACATGCACTGGCTTGAGCAGGGGGACCTTGCGTGCGCTGCAGGATTTTAATCCATGACGGCGTAGTGTGTTACTAATGATTTTCTTTGAGACTGTGTTCCCAGCTCTCTTCAGGTCATTGACCAGATCCTGCCGTGTAGTTCTGGGCTGATCCCTCACCTTCCTCATGATCATTGATGCCCCACGAGGTGAGATCTTGCATGGTGCCCCAGACCGAGGGAGATTGACCGTCATCTTGAACTTCTTCCATTTTCTAATAATTGCGCCAACAGTTGTTGCCTTCTCACCAAGCTGCTTGCCTATTGTCCTGTAGCCCATCCCAGCCTTGTGCAGGTCTACAATTTTATCCCTGATGTCCTTACACAGCTCTCTGGCCTAGGCCATTGTGGAGAGGTTGGAGTCTGTTTGATTGAGTGTGTGGAAAGGTGTCTTTTATACAGGTAACGAGTTAACGAGTGGAGAACAGGAGGGCTTCTTAAAGAAAAACTAACAGGTCTGTGAGAGCCGGAATTCTTACTGGTTGGTAGGTGATCAAATACTTATGTCATGCAATAAAATGCAAATTAATTACTTAAAAATCATACAATGTGATTTTCTGGATTTTTGTTTTAGATTCCGTCACTCACAGTTGAAGAGTACCTATGATAAAAATTACAGACTTCTACATGCTTTGTAAGTGGGAAAACCTGCAAAATCGGCAGTGTATCAAATACTTGTTCTCCCCACTGTATGTGCCCTCTGTTCCCCATTGTCCGTGTTGATTATTGTTCCATGTCCGTTGGTCTTGTGAGTACCTGTGCTCTGTCGTAGCGGCTTTCGTGCTGCGTGTTATTGGAGCACTTGTAATTTAACAATTTTATTCGTATTTACAGATGGCATACACGTTTGTTATTAAGGCACATGAAAGTTCACAAGTTCCAGAAGGCATTTCTACCAAAGTAGACTGGTTTCTTAAAGTTTACGTTCATATGCCTCTCCTGGGAAGTAGTGATGCGCGACATACGCCTAGTTTCCTCACTTATTGAATGGTTCATTCTGGGCTCTTGTTGTTTAATGAAGTAAACTAGGTAATTAATATTGTGGTTGCCGTTAATTGTGATTGTCATTGTCTTATGGAGGCTATTAATTACACAATTCATTATGGTTGACTGTGGTTGGTCACAGTGGCACAGCGGTCCTTACCGGTCTCTGACGGCTCATAGCGGTCAATCAGCTCCTGGGCATGCTCCTGACTCCTCGCCCCTTCCTGTTGCTCCTTCCTCAGGAAGTCATTCAGCTCAGCAAGGGTTAACGTCTGTCCGTCTCGGGAATAGTCCTTGAACACCCGCCACATGTCCTGCCTTTCCGTCAGCATTTTATAGAACTGGACAAACTCCTCCTTTTCCAGACAACCTGACTCCGACTCATCTGCCAACTGGGGGTAAAGAAAATAAACAGCATAGATTGTTACCTCAGAGGTCTTCCTGTGGTATTGTACTCTCAATCAATTACGTTTTAACATAATTCCATCACCTGATGATGGAAGGCAGATTAGTTACTGATATTTCACTGTGATAGGTCTCTGTTAAATATGACCAATGTTGAGAACTGTGAGTAGTGCAAAGCATTGAATAAATATAGAAAATAAGTATATTTTATTTTGGTTTTGATACACTAAACAGAAGACCTCACGAACATGATGGGTACCTCACCGTGAAGAGTCGAAGAGCATACTCCTCGTTCATGTCCACGTTCATCATCTTCAGCAGTGTGCGCACCTCCTTGAAGTTCATCCGTCCGTCCTTGTTTTTGTCCGCCTTCTGAAACCAGTCCCAGATCCATCTGAGGGAAGATGCTGGCTCAGGGCAACAATTGGTAAGACATGATTTGTTCTTTCTTGTTACCATAGAATTAAGAATTAGAATATTAGAATGGACATGAACCTTGTTATGATGGGATAAAGGTCAGCCATTTTGATCAGCCAAAAGAATCCGGGAGCAATTTTCCTGCACAAGTAAAATCTAGATTTTGCCTCTACTGACATTCATTCCAATTAGACTGGTTTGGATTTCTCGCTGACAATATGGCTGCCATTTTCACGCCATTCTGGAACTTTGATGGTTTATGACATAGCCCTTCTAGTAACTTAATAGGATCTCTATGGTTTTGATTGTTTAGGTAAATTGTTATGAATGTATTATTATAAGGCCCCACCAAGTCAAGTGTCACAAAACATCTAATCTGCCTGTTATCTTTAATGGGATAATAAGGATACTGGTCAACCCTCTCCTTGTCATCCATGCTCTCAGTGTTCTGGATCAGCTTGCGTACACCACGGATCCAGGCCTGCGCCTCAGAAGGTGACTCCGCCACCAGGTCCAGGTTGCCGCGGCGACCACGAAACACCAGGGTGAAACAGAGGTCAGCGGGGAACTCTTCAGCGACGCTCAGCAGGACCTCCGACTGGTGACCTTCACGCACCACCTCAACATCAGCCACAGAGACTAGAAAGCAACATTAGGCATTATCGGCAAGATTCAGACCTTATGCATCAGGAAATTACGCATTTCTTACACACACCTTTCCTACGCGCTTGTCAGTAGTTGGTATTCAGACATACCTTATGAAGGTGCGTAACGAGCTTTGCAGGCATGGTTCCCAAACTTAAACCGTTGAAAACCCTCCCACTTGCTGGCCAACAGATTTTCTCGTGGAGTTTTTATACAAAAGAGTTTTCAATACATTTATCTTAAGCCATCCCTTTAAATATGGTGTACTTTTAATTTGAATTTTGTTGACAGACTAAAATGCATCGAGAGAACGGGTTCATAAAAACAGAGAAGAACGAAAGAAGCCATCTAAATATGCATCTTCGTCTCCGTTTCAGCACCAACTGGTAGATTTAAAAATACTCTGATCTTGTAGATTATTTAGGAACATTTTAGGGTTAGGAAATCATACAAAGAAACTGGTTTGGAGAGCCTTTACACACTAAATACTGTATATTGATGAATCAGAAATTGTGGTTTGATTCACCATGAAAGTTCTCATATTCGAGTTCAATCCATGAAATATTGGAAGTCCAAAATTATTTCACAACATGATCCACTAATGCTAGTGGCTAATATTTAACATGATACAAATTGTAAAATTAAACAAAAGCCATATTTAAAACATTATTTGAAGCCCATACATCAACTGGGCAAGTTAAGCCCTACAGAAGCCTGTAGCTTGGGTGTCCAAATGTCATCCACACAAATTATCAGGGCACACAATGAACATTCTGACGGCACAGCTATTTATAGCCTATTTCACTGTGGAAAATGAGCCACAATGAACGTCATGTTTCAAATTCGTCTCCAAGGAAAAAGTTCTAAAACTATGGCTTTGTATTTACAATCCCCTTCTCCAAACGGATTACTCATTTACCTAGCTCTTATCAATAGCTCTTATCCATTTATCAATTACAATGCATGGAGAATGCTGCTATTTCTATCTGAAAAAAGTAGATGCTTTTTCCATTTGGAACCGGCAGGTTTACTCAACCTTATTCATGGTTTCCTGATGCGTTAAGTTAAGTCAAGGTCAGAATATGGCTTATCTGTAGACACTTCCACACCTTTCATTTCTTAGATCTCCGCCTGAACGAAGTGGGTGAATAGCATGCTATTCTCATGCTTAAGTTCAAAGTCAGAATACGCATAGAGGGCCTATGTGAAGACATGATTTCTCAAGGAATGATTGTATGCATCATCCTTTTTTCAAAAGATAAATACTTTGGCCGTCAATTCAGTTATCTACAGTATGTTCAGTCTGTGGTCAATTCTTAAGCCGTCTCTTCCGTGCTCCCTCCCGCCACCCACACCCGTTACTCACAGGTGGAGTGGCCTGTTCCTGCCCACCTGGACTTGTACCAGATGGTCTGGCCATCCTCCTGTAGCCGGAAATGTCGATTCTTCTTCCACGAGTTGGACTTGACCTTCTTCAACATAGCCCCCGCCTTCATCAACTGGAGGTCCTTGTCACCCTTGACAACTGTGCAGGATCAGGGGTTAAGGGTCAAGTGTCATCTTGACCCGTCATGTTCACAAATACAGTCCATATTTGGTCAATTTAGACCCGAATGTTGTTTCTCTATTCTGTTTAATGGAGGCTGATATCTGTACTCCAAAAGTGCACTTTTGAGATTTGATCAAAGAAAATACAATTGGATTATTGCTTGTTTCCTCATGCAACATTTTAGTACCCATCAACTTACACAAGCTTTGGGGAGAATCCATGAACAGCCTTGACACATGCACTTGGGGAATATCCTGCCAAAAGAAGAGGACAAAAATAATTGCTGCGATACCTATTACGCTGTGATAGTGAAACAAGTACATAGGCTCTACAAATGATCAGCGGTGGAAGACTAATAACCTCACTATTTTCTGATCAGTGTGGCCCACCATTGCTGAATAACTGATCTAACTGTGTCATCAACATTATGGTTGGGTTGTCTGCTGAGCTTAGAAATCCAATCAGGCTTTTGCTTTCTCTATCCATCTACTGATTGGCTAAGAGGGAGGGGAGGTAGATGATTGACAGTCTGTGTGCTGCACTGATTACAGTCTCTTAGTCTCATACAGTCTGTGTGCTGCATTGATTCAATTGAGTCACCCTCCACTGCAAAACTCTCATTGGCCAATACAGGGTATGAACCAGGTATCCCATTGACAAATCTAAAATATCTCAATTAAAGTAATGGGCAGTTATCAAGTTATATGCCTGCCTTTTCTCTATGTCCCTGACTCTCTGTGTTAATGACTAGGCTTTAGGGTGGCAGGTAGCCTAGCGCTTAGAGCGTCGGGCCAGTAAACGAAAGATCGCTGGTTCGAATACCCGAGCCGAGAAGGTGCGTCCTTGAACAAGGCACTTAACCCTAATTTGCTCCAGGGGCTGACCCTGTAGGTAGGCTGTCATTGTAAATAAGAATTTCTTCTTAACTGACTTGGTTAAATAAATAAAAATAAAAAGGCTTAGGCGGTATACCGTGTATACCAGGGCATGTGGTAACAGACAAGCGATCGTTTTTTCAATACTGTCAAAACTATTTATTCAAAGTTTTAAAAAACAAAACAAATGTGTAGGTACTTAGGTAAATACCTTCAGTCAACAACTATCACCATTTTTCATAATGAAGCTTACCGGTAGTCCCCAGTCACATGGTGTTTGTTTACAAGCACACAATAACAAGAGACCAGAGCCTTGGGAGACACTCACTGTTGTGCAGCACATGCCAGGTGATCTATTTACAGTATGGAATTCACAACTAAATGTTTTAAAGCTAGATATCTTATAACTATTACGTTAACTGTCTAAAATGTGCTAAATGCTCTCCAGTTGTGCATTTGGTTTGCTAATTTAGTAGCTAGTTAGCTATCTAGCTAAGTGGTTAGCTTCTTCCAAAATCAAGCTTTGCTTGGTAACAGCAGATATTCCCGTCCTGGATCAAGAGCCTTGCTGTCTAATATTTGTTTTGTGTGTGCAGCAAACTGTGAGTAGCATTTTTGAGTGACTTGTATAACTTTTAGCTGGGATGTCTGTCCTGCAAATACTCGTTAGCATTTAGTTAGCATTCTCTATGGGATCTTACATGCCCTTCTTAGCATTGCTAACCTTCTGATTACAAAGGCTCCGTGGGATTTGAAAATAGCTCCCCTTGTGTTCAGTGCTGGTGTTACCGAATTTCCAGGTATGGCACAAGGTCTGTATGAAGGTATGACAATCTGGGTACCGCCCAAGCCTATTAATGACGACACCTTTTGGCTCAGCTGTCTAGACCCTTGCCGAGAGGAAACTCACAAGGATTATTGTATTGTACACTCTGAACAACAGACAAATGTTCCATAAAGGGATAGTTAAAATGGCTACTCTCCCTTCTTTTTTGGGCTTTTCAATGGCTCTTTCCTCACATTGTCATTTTACAACCTTTGTAGAACAAAGGCACATTTTTATAGTATCTTCCTGGGTTGTTTTCAACTGTTCACAGCAAGGTCAATGTTGCACTGTTCAAAATACCACAGATACTTTCCCTTCCAGGCCCACTGTTAGTAAATATCAACTCTTTACCCAGCAATACAAGTGTAGCAAAAGCAAAGAAGGAACTATGTGAAGAATCCTATAGACAAACTCACCAGTCTTTTTTCATGCATGTAAAATGTGCTTGTGCCAGGGAGGGAGTTTGGCTGGCTGAAGGACAACAAAGTAGAACCAGATGCTGTAATATGAGACACAATTACAACAGGAACCAGTATATTATCATCAAACCAACAGAAACAACACTAAACCACAATCTCTGCTGAACATATACTGTAGTTTATAGATGATGACAAAATTAGAGTGAGTTTCTGAAAAGTAATTTGAAGGGTCAAAGGAGAAAAAAGGAGACTTACCAAATTGTAGACCCTTGGGTCGTTGCTCTGGCTCAGCTGGGGCTGTCACTGCTGTGAAGAGTTCCAGAATAGATTTGGTGATGTTTAGTGAAAGCCAGTCCAGGAAAATGCTCTAGACCAGGCCAGAATTACAGAGTGCCCAAAGATAGCTGGAAACCAGAAAGGCCTCCAGAGATGGGGGTCTGTTGGAGGTAGCAGGCCCAGTAGAAAGCACTAGAACTTAGGGAGTGTCCTGAGACCACTAGCCCAGCACAGGGAGATGGGGAGTATCCAGAGGAAAGCTGGCTCAGTGTCAGCCTCTCTGTCCACCAGGCTCCACTCTGCCTGCTTTATCTGGGAAAACTGATCCCCAGACAACACTGCCGCATGCTGGTACACTCCTCCCCCCTCCTTCCTTCCTTTCCTGCCACTCCCTCTCTTGTCTTCGCATCTGACGAGGGCTGTTCATTTTTTCCAAGGCTGCTCTCTTCGCTCTCCTTTCCCGTTTTCCTGTATACTGCCTCACTATGCTGCCTCACTATGCTGCCTCACTATGCTGCCTCTCACTTTACATGTCTTGCTCTCTCTGTCTCCACACACTCTCCCTAATACATCAGCTGACTGCAGTTTCTATTCACTCCTCTCCCTGGTTTAAAGAGCAAATGACCCTTAGAAAACAGCCTATGTGGCATCGATATGAGTCAGAAACATTAATTATATTGTCAAAATTGACTACAAGGTGTAAATAGGATCATTCTGGTCATAAAGTCAGTCACGTCCAAAACAGAGATTTGCGAGACTCGTGGTCGTGACGGCATTATGCCTACATGCCCTCAGCAGCTGCACGCGACCCGATTGCAATGCCGGTCGTACATTTGGGTTGACTTTGGATATCCCTAGTTCGGGACCATCTGTAAATTACACATGGGACAATATGTTAAAATTCGATGACTTTAAAACCATAAACCAAATATATAAATTGTAGAAATTCAAATATTGAAAGCATTTAATGACAAAACTAAAAGGTGTGCAACATGAAAATAGTTCATTTAAATTGTGTAATTTATTGATGGTCCGTAACTAGCACCAGAGATAAGCTATCCAAAGTCAAATACATTTTACCACGGTCGCACTCTAGCCGGCTGAAGCTAATTGGCGAAAGGATTTGGCTAACTCCTCCCACCTGCGAACACACACGCGAGACACCCACATCAAACCACACCCCGAAACCAACTCACGTTTGAATTTATCATAGCTGCTAGCATTTCTTAATGAACCAAATCGAGCCAAATCAGGAAGTTCAGCCGACCTTTAAAGGGCAGCCTTAGTGTTTACCTCGGCACAGACAGATTACAGATAACTGATTCAAGGAGGGGTTAGGTTGCCTGTGCAAGATCAAAATACATGTAGAGCGCTGCATACAGTACTCCAGTTCTCACAAACCCAGACAATCCTTTCCATACATACTGCACTAATACCAACAGAGTTCATTTACGTCTTTTGCACTTGCAGCCTTGTTTTGCTGAGTTTATATTATTGTCCAATATATTGGCAGCTACATTATGTCCCATCCTCTCCAACATCTAAAACTATCTCTAATGTCTGGTTACCCACTTAGCACTGGTACAATGACTGATAGTGCCATCCCATTTGGCTGTTTGCCACTGCACTGCAGTCAAGAGACCAGAGTGGTAGAATGAGCCATAGGAACAGCTTTCACGGCATCACATATCACCCCTATGAGAATTCCACCATCCTGTGGACCAAACCTTGCTATGGTATCTATGGAAAACATTATAGTGGGAAATCCTGGTGTTTGGGTATAACTTGCAATTGCCCGTCATGGAAATGATTCTAATCAAAGGAGAGAGACTTAGATTTCTTCAAAACAATTTAACTTTGTTATCGATTTAATTACTGCAGTAATGGGCCGTTAACGGAATCCCAATGGTGTAATAAACAGGTTACGTCATAGTCTTCCTGAGTCAATGTGACGAAGAACAGATATAGAAATCATAATTTGTTTCACATAGTATACCTACTTCTGATCATTTTCTACAAATGTAGTTCTCATTTTCCTAATGAACACTCAGTTCTAACAGAATAACATAAAATGGAGCGTTCCAGATAGGTGGATAGAAAATTATTTTAATGGCTACTTTCCCGACAGGAAAGCCCTGAACACATTACACACATTTTAGCAGAGATCCTCTAGGGATCCAATTTATTTACAAATGGAATCTACTCCCATAAAAACAAATGAAAATCCCTCCCTTGCATTGTTAATGGGACCTATGGAGGAAATGGTGGGTTAAAAGCGGTCAAAGGCTGATGTACAAGTGAGGGGAAACCTTTCTTCTCTTCAATAATGACGTGCACTTCAAGAAACTGCTCTCAGATCATTTACGATAACTCTGAAATCACATTAGAAATCTCAATTTCCAATAATAGAGGATATAAACTGTTATTCCTTCAACAATTCAAGGAAGTAAACGTTTTTTGCTGAGATTGGGGCTTTGTTTTGGAATACGTTACAGTAGATAAGTTCAAAGTATAGCTCCTAAGAAAAAAGGTAGCTTTCTGTTGATGTAGCGCCACCTCTAGCCTTTTGGGGCCCTAAGCGAGATTTGGTTGCTTGATTTCATTGTTCCCCTCTCTAATTACATAATGATTCATACCTTGGACACCAGGTGGGTGCAATTAAGTATCAAGTAGAACAGAAAACCAGCAGGCTCTGGATCTTGTAGGGTAAGAGAGAACTTGTGGTGCCAAATAAAATCACCCACGGCGCAAATTCGGGGAACCCTGCTCTAGTGGGTTAAAAGAAAACTTACAGTACCAGTCAAAAGTTTGGATGTACCTACTTATTCAAGGCTTTTTCTTTATTTTTACTATTTACCATTTTACTACATTGTAGAATAATAGTGAAGACATCAAAACTATGAAATATGTCACGATCGTGTGTGTACAGAGACCAATGCGCAGCCCATTCATTATAGTTCGACATCGTTTTATTAACATAAAACTAAACTTGGTCGGAACTATCCAAAATAATAACAAGATACCTGAACTGAAGGAAAACACACTTACTCGAAAGATGACATTAAACAATGACCCACACAACTGTGTGGGGATGAGCAACTCAAATAGAATCCCCAATCAGAGACAACGTCTCGCAGCTGTCTCCAATTAGGGATTCAACACAAAAACAAAAAAAATTGATCTAGGATTCTAGATCTGTCAGGCTCTGACCATGGCCACTAGGTACTCCCTATGGCCAGAGCCTGACAGTACCCCCCCTCTAAGGCGCGGACTCCCGGCCGCGACAATCACAAAAAAAATAAACAAAAAAAATGACATGGGAGGGGTGAGGAGGGACAATCCACTTCGGTGGCGGTTCAGGACCCGGTGAAGTGGACAGCTTCCTCCCTGACGTAATTCCGACGACCAGTCCCGGAATGGGACCTGGCATGGCGAACAACTCCGGCCATGGAGCGGGGCAGACGACTGAATCCGGACTGGGCACCGGTGTGGCAGACAGCTCCGGTCTGGGAGTGGAGCAGACGGCCGAACCCGGATTGGGCACCGGTGGAGCGGACTGCTCTGGCATGGGAGTGGAGCAGACGACCGGACCCGGACTGGGCACCGGTGGAGCGGGCTGCTCTGTCATTGTAGTGGGGCAGACAGCCGGACCCGAGCCATCCACCGGTGGAGCGGACTGCTCCGGTACTGGATTGGAGCAGATGACCGGTCCTGTGTGCCTGAGCAGGGATGGCTGCCGGCCCCAGACTGGGCACCGGCACGCTAAGGAGCTCCTGCTCCCCAGCGGGGCTGTACGTCGTGCCCACCCTGGGCACCGACGCAGAGGTGTTTTCCAGCCCTGTAATTGGGCTGGCTGCCGGCCCCAGACTGGGCATCGACACGCTACGGAGCTCCTGTTCCATAGCGGGGTTGCACGTCGTGTCCGACCCCGGACACCGACGTTGAGAAGGGATCTAACCACAGGGCTGTGTTGGCCTCTGAAGATTCCAGGTTGTGGGCCGTCGCTGTAGGCTCCGGGCTGTCGACCGTCGCTGGAGGCTCTGGGCTGTCGACCGTCGCTGTAGGCTCTGGGCTGTGGGCCATCACTGGATACTCTAGACAGTGGGCCTTCACTGGAGCTCTGGTGCGAGGAGCAGGCACGGGCCGTGCCGGGCTGTGGGAACGCACCACTGGGCTGGTGCGTGGAGCAGGCACGGGCCGTACCGGACTGGGGGAACGCACCACTGGGCTGGTGCGAAGAACAGGCACTGGGCGTACCGGACTGGAGAGGCACCCTGGAGGCCTGGTGCGTGAATCTGGCACAGATGGCACCGTACTGGTGACATGCACTTCAGGGCGAGTGCGGGGAATAGGCACGGAAAGTACCGGACTGGAAAGGCGCCCTGGCGGGCTGGTGCGTGGATCCGGAACAGATGGCACCGGACTGGTGACACGCACCTCAGGGCGAGTGCTGGGAGCTGGCACAGGACGTACCAGACTGGAGAGGCTTACTGGAGGCCTGGTGCATGGAGCCGGCACAGGTGGCACTGGACTGTTGACACGCACTTCCGGACGCTTACTGGGAGCAGTCACGGTACGTACCAAACTGGAGAGGCGCATTGGAGACTCGGCTTGGAAGGTTGGCCCCGAACGACCCGGATTGGGAATGCCCCTCATGGGCCTCTTTCCCCTCAGCTACGTCTTCTCGCTCTCGCACTCCTTCCAATTCTGCCTATTCAGCTCCATGATCCTCCTGAATACTCCAGCCCGGTATTGCGCCTCCTCATCCAACGCCGTCCATTCCTGTTCCTCTTCCTCCTCACCATTCCACCTGGAGAGTGGTACTGGCGCCTCCTCCTCTCGGCCAGACCACCCCCATAGCCCCCCCCCAAAAATCTTCTTGGGGTTGTTTTTGGGCTATTCGTCATCCAGAGCCCTGATGCCGACACTTTCCTCCTCGCTGCTCTCGTTGCTCTTCCGAGTTGCGCTGCTTGGTCTGTCTTGGGTGGGTCATTCTGTCACGATCGTGTGTACAGAGACCAATGCGCAGCCCATTCATTATAGTTCGACATCGTTTTATTAACATAAAACTAAACTTGGTCGGAACTATCCAAAATAATAACAAGAAACGTGAAGTGAAGGAAAACACTTACTCGAAAGATGACATTAAACAATGACCCACACAACTGTGTGGGGATGAGCAACTCAAATAGAATCCCCAATCAGAGACAACGTCTCGCAGATGTCTCCAATTGTGGATTCAACACAAAACGAAAAACACATAGATCTAGGATTCTAGATCTGTCAGGCTCTGTACAAAATAATACATATGGAATCATGTAGTAACCAAAAAAGTATTAAACAAATAAAAATATATTTTATATTTGAGATTCTTCAAAGTAGCCACCCTTTGCCTTGATGACAGCTTTGCACACTCTTGGAATTCTCTCAACCAGCTTCACCTGGAATGCTTCTCCAACAGTCTTGAAGGAGCTTTTCCTTCACTCTGCGGTCCAACTCATCCTAAACCATCTCAAATGGGTTGATTTCATAAATGCCAGAACGAAAATACACAAAAGACAGATACACGATACATGATACATAGAGCGGCAGTATGAAAAAGTATAAAAATACAAGAAGTCTGGAGTGCAAAAAAGCTTTGCATAGTGTGGGTGGATGGCTGAATATGTACACTATACATTGTTACAGAGTGATAGGTGAATTTATTTTTATACAAATATTGCAAGTTGATATAGATAAATAAGGAGTATTTGCATGGTTAACTATACTGTACTATACAGGTCGATGGCAAATAAATACTTAAATAGCTAAAAGTGCGTATGATATAAGTGAGGGTAATAATAGTAATACATAATATACAGACTGGTTAAATGAACAGGTAAGTGAATATTTTGCATGGTTACATTAACTGTACAGGTAAATGACAGGAAGAGATACTTAAATAGCTAAATGTGTGCATGATATAATTTAGGGTAATAATAGTAATTCCCTTAAAATACAGTCCTTAGTGCAGGGTTTAATTACAGATAAATGCACGTATTGCACATTCGATATACTATATGCAATGAAAATAGATACAACTGACAGGATACTAATATGCATTCCTGAGTGAATGACTACGTAAGTTCAGTCCAAGAATTACTTACAATATTGCATGTGATCTGATATAAAAACTGCACATGAATATGTATATACAGACCTGAATGAATAAATAAGTCCTGAATGAATGAGTGATTACAGACCAGAGTTACTCACGGATGGATGCATAATTGTTAAACTAGGTCCTAACACTCCAACAGTTCCAGGTCGACAGCACAGCACCCCGGTGAGGCATTAAATAGTCTAATAGCTGACGGTGGGGTCATATACGGGTGGATAGCTGTGGATTAGTGAGGAATGGGGGTCGAGGTCAGGTCACTTTATGGGAGAATGAACCGTTTCTTATCCATATCATTTAACTTCCTGTCTAGCAATAAAAATGTAATGTTTAGAGAAAAGGAGATTCACTTTAAGTGGGGTATATACAGTATACTTGT
Organism: Thymallus thymallus; assembly: GCA_023634145.1. Taxonomy (NCBI): domain Eukaryota; kingdom Metazoa; phylum Chordata; class Actinopteri; order Salmoniformes; family Salmonidae; genus Thymallus; species Thymallus thymallus. The sequence continues at coordinate 3,094,731 of CM042407.1, read as the reverse complement.
ACTGGTGGGAACATATTTTGTCTGCTCAGCTGTCTGACATTGGGTGAATAAACTTAGTTTAAGCTTGTACTAGTTGTCCGTTAGCTTTTACTCTGGTCGTCTCAACAGTTGGCGCTGCAAGCAGGGTTCACCACGATTTATAGTCAAACTACAGAGTCCGAATCAGTGAAACAGGAGCCGGCACCAGAAACTAGGTAGGCACAGTTCCTGCACCTGTTACCACTCATTCTGACATCTTGGGGAGATGAGAATCATAGGCTGAACAATTACAGGATACAGACCTAGAAAAGCCTGAGTAGGCACACTAAATATTACCGGTAGGACTAGGCACTGCGGGCACTGCGTGTTCAGGAGGGTTTAGCCACTAGAAGGTTAGACTAGGCACTGCGGGCACTGCGTGTTCAGGAGGGTTTAGCCACTAGAAGGTTAGACTAGGCACTGCGGGCACTGCGTGTTCAGGAGGGTTTAGCCACTAGAAGGTTAGACTAGGCACTGCGGGCACTGCGTGTTCAGGAGGGTTAAGCCACTTAATAGGTTCGATTAGGGGTTGGAGTCTAAGTGTCTGTAGTATATATGGTATATGGAGATGTTGCTACATCCATGTACTAGTACGATAGGTTATAGAGAAGAAATCGATGTAGAGGGACAAAGGAAGGAAGTGCGTTCGGTGGAGAATAGGAGATATCCGAGAACATCTGTGCTTAAAGATTAAGCGGAAATGCGGATGGTGATAAAGGTTACCTATAAGTTCTGGAGGAGAGCCACATTCATGGTTAGAAAAGCAAGACGATATTCAAATGTTGTTTGAACATGATTTGTGTGTGTTAGCAGTATCAATAAGGAGAGAGGTTGGTTTATGCCCTAGTGGGGTGGGGAACCGTGGCAGATTATGTGGAAATAGGAAGACAACTGTGAATAATTTTGGTTACGTGTGTTGTCAACAACAGTGATATTTGAGGAGTAACACTGGACTAATACATTAGGTCACCCGTATTCTCCAGTAATAAATTGGCTTTAGTTTTGGTTCTAATAAAGGGTATCAGGTCCTGCAAACAAATTATTAGGCACCTATACCATAACTACTCTCCGGGAAGTGGGTATCACTACCTGAAAAATAGTTAAAATTGGCATGTATTAGAGCCGTGGGTGAGGAGATCTAAACACGCTGGACACTGTCTGGAGAGGCGGCAGAATAATAACTATTGAAATGGAGACCGACGGCCACAATTCCCCTTTTAAAGCGGGGCCAGAAACTTTCATATTGTAATCTTGCAGAGTTAATTCACCTCAAGAATTGCATTTGACGAAAGCCTTGGCACACGCATACTCAGGCTGACTGGCTCTCGTTCAGGCAAATGAGAAATAAGGGCACTCAGGCTATCCGGAAGGCCAAAGTTACTTTAAGTAAGTGGCAGTGGTCTAAGACACTCAGTGCCAGAGGCGTCACTACAGACAACCTGGTTAGAATCCAGACTGTATCACAACTGGCCGTGATTGGGAATCCCATAGGACGGAGCACAAAAATATTATGTTGATGATGTGGTTCTTACTGACAAGAAGCACATGGCTGAGCTCTTTAATCACCACTTCATTAAGTCAGGATGCCTCCTTGCCTGTCAAACATTTCCTCATCTCCCACCCCTTCTAATGCGACTAGCCCTGATGCTCCTCCCTCTTTTTCCCCTGCCCCGATGCTTCTCCCTCTTTGTCCCCTGCCCTGATGCTCCTCCCTCTTTTTCCTCTGCCCCGATGCTCCTCCCTCTTTTTCCCCTGCCCCGATGCTCCTCCCTCTTTTTCCCCTGCCCCACTACAAAGGCGGTCAATGAGTCAGAGGTGCTAAAGGTGCTCCTTAAACTTGACCCCAAAAAACATCTGGGTCAGATGGTTTAGACCCTTTCTTCTTTAAGGTTTCTGCCCCTATCATCGCCAATCTCTGACATTTGTCTCTTCGATCTGGGGAGGTTCCCATTGCTTGGAAGGCAGCCACGGTTAGTCCTTTATTTAAAGGGAGAGATCAAGCTGATCCTAACTGTTATAGGCCTATTTCTATTTTGCCCTGTTTATCAAAAGTGTTGGAAAAAGAATGAACTGACTGGCTTTCTTGATGTCTATAGTATTCTCTCTGGTATGCAATCTGGTTTCCGCTCAGGTTATGGATGTGTCACTACAACCTTAAAGGTCCTCAATGATGTCACTATTGCCCTTAATTCTAAGCAATGTTGTGCTGCTATTTTTATTGACTTGGCCAAAGCTTTTGATACGGTAGACCATTCCATTCTTGTGGGCCGGCTAAGGTGTATTGGTGTCTCTGAGGGTCTTTGGCCTGGTTTGCTAACTACCTCTCTCAAAGAGTGCAATCTATAAAGTCAGAACATCTGCTGTCTCAGCTACTGCCTGTCATCAAGGGTGTACCCCAAGGCTCGATCCTAGGTCCCACACTCTTCTCAATTTATATCAACAACATAGCTCAGGCAATAGGAAGCTCTCTCATCCATTTATATGCAGATGATAGTCTTATACTCATCTGGCCCCTCCCAGGATTTTGTGTTAAACGCTCTACAACAAAGCTTTCTTAGTGTCCAACAAGCTTTCTCTGCCCTTAACCTTGTTCTGAACACCTCCAAAACAAAGTAATGTGGTTTGGTAAGAAGAATGCCCCTCTCCCCACAGGTGTGATTACTACCTCTGAGGGTTTAGAGCTTGAGGTAGTCAACTTGAGGTAGTCAACTCAACTCATACAAGTACTTGGGAGTATGGCTAGACGGTACACTGTCCTTATCTCAGCACATATCAAAGCTGCAGGCTAAAGTTACATCTAGACTTGGTTTCCTCTATCGTAATCACTCCTCTTTCACCCCAGCTGCCAAACTAACCCTGATTCAGATGACCATCCTACCCATGCTAGATTACAGAGACATAATTTATAGATCGGCAGGTAAGGGTGGTCTCAAGCGGCTAGATGTTATTTAGCATTCAGCCATCAGATTAGCCACCAATGCTCCTTATAGGACACATCACTGCACTCTATACTCCTCTGTAAACTTGTCATCTCTGTATACCCATCGCAAGACCCACTGGTTGATGCTTATTTAAAAAACCTTCTTAGGCCTCACTCCCCCCTATCTGAGATATCTACTGCAGCCCTCATCCTCCAGATACAACACCCGTTCTGCCAGCCACATTCTGTTAATGGTCCCCAAAGCACACACATCCCTGGGTCGCTCGTCTTTTCAGTTCGCTGCAGCTAGCGACTGGAACGAGCTGCAACAAACACTCAAACTGGACAGTTTTATCTCAATCTCTTCATTCAAAGACTCAATCATGGACACTCTTACTGACAGTTGTGGCTGCTTTGGGTGATATATTGTTGTCTCTACCTTCTTGCCCTTTGTGCTGTTGTCTGTACCCAATAATGTTTGTACCCTGTTTTGTGTTGCTACCATATTGTTCGGCTGCCATGTTGTGTTGCTACCATGTTGTTGTCATGTGTTGCTGCCATGCTATGTTGTTGTCTTAGGTCTCTCTTTATGTAGTGTTGTCTCTCTTGTCGTGATGTGTGTTTTGTCCTATTTTTTTTTTAAATTTATGGGCGAGAGCACAAATGACGTTTACAAATAGTCCAGCTTTGTATCACGCCGCATTTAAACAATCGCTAGAGGGTTCTGTGTTGATACAGTATGTAGTGAATTTGTTATTGGTGTAAAAAGATGGAGAAACTCATATGCCAGACATCACCACATTAGTAAACTATTTGGTAGAGAGGGGTCACAAGGCATCATATGGGAAAGTACAACCAGTGAAACAAGAGATAGCATATTCTGGGGTTGTGATTTCGGAAGTCATGAAGCACATTACACGTGATCGAGTAGGAACAATGCGTTCTTGGGCACAAACAAAAACTCCTCACAGACTCAGGAAAACCCTAGGGGTTTTAAAATCTTTTATTTTGTCTTATTCTGAAATAGAATTTTTTGAATTGACAAAAGGGAGAAACGGCATTAATATTGTGAGTAATTGTTAGTAGAGTTTTAAAGAAGCAATTCTGTAAAGCAACAGAATACATGGTTTTGTTCATGAACATGAAGGGCGTTGTGGTGCGGTAGTTACAGATACAGGAGTAAATCTTTAAGACTCGGTGGTGAGATAAACGTTGCTGTGTCTAAAGGTAACACATGCTGATTAAAACAAACAATGAATGACTGGAGGAAGGACAGTGGACTTGTCTTTATCATGTTTTGTTTGTAATTAAAACTTTTGGGTTGCTGGTTAAGATGTAGCACCGGGAATATTTACTAAATGTACACTTTCTCTTCCAGGAGAAGACGGGTGTCAGTATTTCTCTCTTTGAAATGTTTCCCGAGACTGTTGTCTTGGAGAGCAGTTAGTGATATTCTGCTGTTCTATAACGTTTAATTTGTGGGTGGTGTTAATACCGTGTTTGATTTATTGAGGGGGGACTTTTTAATTTGATGTGTACGCAGAATGATTAAAATGTTTTAAAATGTTTTCTGAAGTACAGAGAAAGAAAAGGAACATAAAATACTTAATGGTGTTGAATGACCTTTGTCCTCACTTCCTGGTGAGGCCTGATCAACCTCACAAAAATTCTTATTTACAATGACAGCCTACCTACAGGGTCAGCCCCCGGAGTAAATTAGGGTTAAGTGCCTTGCTCAAGGACACAGACAGGTTTTTCACCTTGTCGGCTCAGGTATTCGAACCAGCGACCTTTCGGTTACTCTAGCCGCTAGGCTACCTGCCGCCCATTTATGTATGATATGTATGAGGGACACCAGTCTCTATTCTATTTTACCATTACTGTCAGGTCCAGACTGTGGGGAAGCCGTCAGGCATCTCTATGTTTGTCTGGTGGCTAAGGTCAGGGCCTGACAGAGGAGAGAAGTCTAGAAAAGTCTGTTTGGTTTTTGTTGGTCCCCAATTAGAGGCAGCTGCCCTGCGTTGTCTCTAATTGGAGATCCTATTTAAGTTCATGGTTTTCCCACCTGCGTGTGGATCTGTGTGTTTGTGCACACCAGTTCCTGGTTGCGTCCTCGCCGGTGTTGTTTTAGATTCCAATCAAGGAATGTCACTACACTACTGCTCAGTGCCTCGTGTCCTGCATAAGAACCATGACAATTACCTTATGGGATACAATTATTTACTTATGGAGTTATCAAGAGTTGTAATTCTAATTTGATTTGTTATTCAAATTTTTTTTTTTTAACAGGCAGTGTTGTTAGTAATTTTTTTGCAAGTCAACAATTCTTAATCTTAGGACTTCTGAGATCTCTTTTGTTCAAGGCATGGTTCACATCAGGCAATGCTTCTTGTGAATAGCAAACTCACATTTTGTGAGTGGTTTATAGGGCAAGGCAGCTCAAACCAACATCTCCAATCTCGTCTCATTGATTGGACTCCAGGTTAGCTGACTCCTGACTCCAATTAGCGTTTGGAGAAGTTATTAGCCTAAGGGGTTCACATACTTTTGTGTATTGTTGTTGTTGAGTGATATGTGTATTGTTGTTGTTGAGTGATATGTGTATTGTTGTTGTTGAGTGATATGTGTACTGTTATTGTTGAGTGATATGTGTACTGTTATTGTTGAGTGATTTGTGTATTGTTGTTGTTGAGTGATATGTGTATTGTTGTTGTTGAGTGATATGTGTATTGTTGTTGTTGAGTGATATATTTGTACTGTTATTGTTGAGTGATGTGTACTGTTATTGTTGAGTGATATGTGTATTGTTGTTGTTGAGTGATATGTGTATTGTTGTTGTTGAGTGATATATGTGTATTGTTGAGTGATGTGTATTGTTGTTGAGTGATATGTGTATTGTTGTTGTTGAGTGATGTGTATTGTTGTTGTTGAGTGATATATGTGTACTGTTATTGTTGAGTGATGTGTACTGTTATTGTTGAGTGATGTGTACTGTTATTGTTGAGTGATATGTGTATTGTTGTTGAGTGATATGTGTACTGTTATTGTTGAGTGATGTGTACTGTTATTGTTGAGTGATATGTGTATTGTTGTTGAGTGATATGTGTACTGTTATTGTTGAGTGATGTGTACTGTTATTGTTGAGTGATATGTGTATTGTTGTTGAGTGATATGTGTACTGTTATTGTTGAGTGATGTGTATTGTTGTTGTTGAGTGATATGTGTATTGTTGTTGAGTGATACAGCGGGTGAAATAAGTATTGAACACATCACCATTTATCTCAGTAAATATATTTCCAAAGGTGCTATTGACATGACATTTTCACCAGATGTTGGTAACAACCCAAGTAATCCATACATACAAAGAAACCAAAACAAATAAGTTCAGAAATTAAGTTGTGTGTAATAATGTGAAATGACACAGGGAAAAAGTATTGAACACATGAAGAAAGGGAGATGCAAAAAGGCATGGAAAGCCAAGACAACAGCTGAAAACTATCAGTAAATAAAAAGCAATCCAGCCCCCTGTCAGTGCAAATTAATATCAGCTGGTTCAGTCCCAACTGATGGCCTACAAAAAGGTCTCATTGCCAAGGTGTCACACAAGACACATCTCATGATGGGTAAAAGCAAAGAGCTGTCTCAAGACATTCGCAACCTAATTGTTGCAAAACATAATGATGGCATTGGTTATAGGCGCATTTCCAAGCTTCTGAATGTTCCAGTGAGCACTGTTGGGGCCATCATACGGAAGTGGAAAGACAATCATTTCACCATAAATTTGCCTCGACCAGGTGATCCTCGCAAGATTTCTGACAGTGGAGTGAAAAGAATAATCAGAAGAGTTGTCCAAGAGCCAAGGACCACTTGTGGAGAGCTTCAAAAAGACCTGCAATTAGCAGGTACTGTTGTCTCAAAGAAAACAGTAAGTAATGCACTCCACCGCCATGGCCTGTATGCACGCTCACCACGCAAGACTCCATTGCTGAAAAAAAAGCATGTTGAAGCTCGTTTAAAGTTTACTGCACAACATTTGGAAAAGCCAGTGAAATACTGGGAGAATATAGTGTGGTCAGATGAGAGCAAAATTGAACTGTTTGGATGTCATAATACACACCATGTTTGGAGGAGAAATGGCACTGCACATCACCCTAAAAACACCATACCAACAGTGAAGTTTGGAGGTGGGAACATCATGGTGTGGGGCTGCTTTTCAGCAAATGGTACTGGCAAACTTCACATAATTGAAGGAAGGATAAATGGGCAAATTTACAGAGACATTCTTGACAAAAATCTGCTGCCATCTACCAGGATGATGATGAAGATGAGACGAGGGTGGACATTTCAGCAAGACAATGATCCCAAACACACAGCCAAGGAAACTCTCAATTGGTTTCAAAGAAAGAAAATAAAGCTGCTAGAATGGCCCAGCCAATCACCTGACTTAAATCCCATTGAAAATCTATGGAAAGAACTGAAGATCAAGATTCATAGAAGAGGCCCACGGAACCTTCAAGATTTGAAGACTGTTTGTGTTGAAGAATGGGCCAAAATCACACCAGAGCAATGCATGCGACTAGTTTCTCCATACAGGAGGCGTCTTGAAGCTGTCATTACCAACAAAGGCTTTTGTACAAAGTATTAAATAAATATCAGTAAGTGTGTTCAATACTTTTTCCCGGTGTCATTTCACAACTTAATTTCTGAACTTATTTGTTTTGGTTTCTTTGTATGTATGGATTACTTGGGTTGTTACCAACATCTGGTGAAAATGTCATGTCAATAGCAACTTTGGAAATATATTTACTGAGAAAAATGGTGATGTGTTCATTACTTATTTCACCCGCTGTATATGTGTATTGTTGTTGTTGAGTGATATGTGTGTTGTTGTTGAGTGATATGTGTATTGTTGTTGAGTGATATGTGTATTGTTGTTGTTGTTGAGTGATATGTGTATTGTTGTTGTTGTTGAGTGATATATATGTATTGTTGTTGTTGAGTGATGTGTGTATTCTTGTTGTTGAGTGATGTGTGTATTGTTGTTGAGTGATATGTGTATTGTTGTTGAGTGATATGTGTATTGTTGTTGTTGAGTGATATGTGTATTGTTGTTGTTGAGTGATGTGTATTGTTGTTGTTGAGTGATGTGTATTGTTGTTGTTGAGTGATATATATGTATTGTTGTTGTTGAGTGATATATATGTATTGTTGTTGTTGAGTGATATATATGTATTGTTGTTGTTGAGTGATGTGTGTATTGTTGTTGAGTGATATGTGTATTGTTGTTGTTGAGTGATATGTGTATTGTTGTTGAGTGATATGTGTATTGTTGTTGTTGAGTGATATGTGTATTGTTGTTGTTGAGTGATATGTGTATTGTTGTTGTTGAGTGATATGTGTATTGTTGTTGTTGAGTGATATATATGTATTGTTGTTGTTGAGTGATATATATGTATTGTTGTTGTTGAGTGATATGTGTATTGTTGTTGTTGAGTGATATGTGTATTGTTGTTGTTGAGTGATATATGTATTGTTGTTGTTGAGTGATGTGTATTGTTGTTGTTGAGTGATATGTGTATTGTTGTTGTTGAGTGATGTGTGTAGTTGTTGTTGAGTGATATGTATGTATTGTTGTTGTTGAGTGATATGTATGTATTGTTGTTGAGTGATATGTGTATTGTTGTTGAGTGATATGTGTATTGTTGTTGAGTGATATGTGTATTGTTGTTGTTGAGTGATATGTGTATTGTTGTTGTTGAGTGATATATGTGTATTGTTGTTGTTGAGTGATATGTGTATTGTTGTTGTTGAGTGATATGTGTATTGTTGTTGTTGAGTGATATGTGTATTGTTGTTGTTGAGTGATATATGTGTATTGTTGTTGTTGAGTGATATGTGTATTGTTGTTGTTTTGGTTCTTGTTTTTTTTCCTTGTTTAGATAAAACTCTCACCAGATTGGACCTGCTGTATTGTCGGGATTTCTCCCTAAGGGTTATCGTTCTAACTCCCTGAGCCGGTAGCTGCGGTGAGATCGCCAGTATGATAAGGGAGTATAAGCCACTTTGGAAATGGTTTGGGAAAGATTAAGTGTAACGCTATCTGAAGAAGAACATGGGAGATACGCCAGGAAATGAGTGCCAGGGGGGGTGAACTGTTCCCGTAAAATGAATTAAGGGTTGCCCTAAACTGTTGACAGACTTTGGAGGTCTACACACTGGGAAATTCATGGTAATCTAGGTAAACAAAATGCATTGAGATACTGTCATTAACATGTCACTCGCGACAGTAAAACAGGGGCAAACGGGTGACGTAATGAGAAAAGTTAATCTGTAATAGAAGTAGTGTATACTGTATATATATTTGAACTCTCTGTAAACGAACATACTAACAGTGTCGGCGTGTGCTAGGTTGAGGGTCTCGAATTTGAGTGATAGACTCAACGTGAAGTACTAAGTACTGTCATTCTAAATTTGGGTTGGATAATGTATCAAGGGTTTTAATTATGATTCTGAAAGGAGATAGAGAGAGCGCTGCCCTAAGCTGTGAGGAAAACACAAGATAATTTATCTCCCTAGAAACCTTATATTTTAGTGTCCTCAGAGAGATAACCCACTAGATAGTTTGGGTTTTGTTTTACCATATCATTAGAATCCTAAAGTTAGTGTATCAATACATATGGCAGTAGAATTAATTACATACAAGGCTCATAGTCTGTGTCTTGTTTTGACACCCGAGGATGAGGCATGGAGACTAGCATCCCATTGGAATGGAACAGAACGGATCGACAGTTCTTTCCCCAAATCTCTGTCGTATTTTCTCTCTTCCCTGTTCAAGTCAATACGATTCCTAGGTGTCGTGGACCATACGAGCGACCATTGTTCCAGAGGAGGGATTGGTGGAAATTGACTAATTGACTTGAGAACGTTTTAGTATGTTTATAACTATAGAAGTGTATAGTAGTAGTGACTAATGTGTTATGGGTTAGATGGAATGATTTATGTCCAAATGTATTTGTGGACGGGCGGCAAGGTACATACAGGGCCTGTGTTTGAGACCGAAGGTTTGCGTAAGGGTGTTAATGGCAGAGTCTGGCAGGACCGACATCAGTGTATTCTGTGGTGTCCCAAAATACCAAGGCATTAACGTTATAGGGAATTGGGAGAGTGGAATGGAATGTGACGGGGCGGAGGTCTGGGTGGCTCTGGGGAATGATACCCCTCATCTATGTATATTGTTACAGCAGATAGCTGTACTCCCTCTCCTACGAGCTATCTGTGCACAATATAGAGATTACAATGAAGTCGTTTCAGACACTATTGTCAACTTTCAGTGGTTTTGTCAAAGAAGGTACAACGTTTGAAAGAATAGCCACAGATCCCTGTACACAGGATGCCACCTCACCGGAAGGGGAGTTCGCTGTAATAATAGCATCACATCTCCTGAAGAGTGTGTATACATGCAGGCGCCAGGAGATAACAGAGAGCACGGGCCGAATCCTGGAGATCGAGTGTACATCAAGTTCCACCAGGCGGGGGTGTTGGGACAGCGTTGGTCTGGACCACGCACAGCACTCCTTTTAGCACCTGCTGTGGTAAAGACCACAGCCTCTCCTTGGTGGGTTCACACTTCTCATGTGAAACGAGTTCCAGCTGCATAATGGGTGAGCAGGAAGCTGCCATGACAGAGGAAGCAGAGCTAAAAAGAGAGAGAGGAAGAGTAGATTCCACTGTAGACAAGAAGTTGGGTTGGGTCTGGGAGCTACCTTAACCACCATAGTTTTTGTGTCAAAAGGATAGATGTTGGGGTAATTATACACTGGACAACATTCTGAGGGCATTGATGAAACGTACAGTATATACAGTGCGGAGTTACCTCAAGATGAGGTAATGTTGATTAAGGTCACCGCACAAGTACAGCAGAACTGAAAAAGCATGTGTGAGCAAGGAGGCCTACAAACCTGACTCAGTTACACCAGTTCTGTCAGGAAGAAATATTTCATTCTCTCTACTATTATTCTGATTATTCATTTCACATTCTTAAAATAAAGTGGTGATCCTAACTGACCTAAGACAGGGAATTTTTACTAAGATTAAATGTCAGGAATTGTGAAAAACTGAGTTTAAATGTATTTGGCTAAAGTGTATGTAATATTCCGACTTCAACTGTATATCGGGTCGCCATGGAGGAAGGAGGAAATGTGGAGCAAAGTGAATATGACATGGTTTGGGAACACCTCTTATAACCTGTGGCCTTCCTCTGATGGGGAAGACTGGGTGAAAACTTTTTTTTAGGGCCTTAATTTTTGTGGAACCCAGCAGAAAAAGTATCCTGATTGCATAAAGTCAGGCAAAGAGAATGTGGGAATTGTCATGTTACTTAAAGAATCTCAAATATTTTGATTTATTTAAACACTTTTTTGGTTACTACATGATTCCATAGTGTTGATGTCTTCACTATTATTCTACAATGTAGAAAAGAGTACGAATTCAGAAAAACCCTTGAATGAGTTGGTGTGTACAAACTTTTGACTGGTACCACACACACACACACACACACACACACACACACACACACACACACACAGCATGTAGTAGTTTCAGTTCAGAGAAGTACAAAAACAGTGGGAACACCAGGTTAATTTGTGACATCAATGTTGATTTCCTTTTTGATGACAATGTTAAACCCCATTTTACGCGTCACTGTTGAAATGTAACTCAAACACCTCCATAAGCATTTAGGAAGCATCGTGAGAACGTCTCAGGGAGAATGCCATGTGAGCGCCAACAACAAGTGAGCCACAGAGTTTAAGCTTTTTTTTACAGCATCATCCTATTCTGGTTTTGGACCGTGTTTAAATTGGACTGGTGCACACCACTACAGAGTTCTGGAGCCTCCAATATTCCACTCTTTTGAGTACTGGTACCTCTTATAGAATATTTACTCTTAAATATTAACTACGGTATTTTAAAATAAAAATGAGTACCAGCACCTAAAATGTTGGGCAGCAGCTTTTTCATTTAACTTCAAGCACTAGTCATGTTTTTCTTCTGTGGCTCTTCCAGCACGGTACCGTCCCTCAGGTAGCGTCACAGGGGTTGAGGAGGTCACTGTGCGGTCAGGGGGATGCCTCGGCCGTCCGTCACCGGGCCCTCCTGCAGGTTCTTGACCAGCTGGGCCAGCCAGCGCTTGGTGGTGGTGTCGTCCTTTAGCACCTGGGCGAACGTGGCGTCCTTCAACTGGTCGGGCAGGCACTGACGCAGCGCTTCTCGCGCTCTGGGGGTCAGAGGTTAGATGGAATGAGCGAACAGAACACCAAACATATTAGGGGAGAGTTCAGCAGGAAACAACGTTGACCAACATTTAGATAGGAATATGCTAGAACAAGGGGTCTGAATACGTTTACGAATGCACTGCATCTCTGACTCTGACAGTGACCTCCTGGCTTAAATGACATTCATGGCTCAGCTCCTCCCAGTGGACATGAAGAGACAGTGCACCAACAAAGAGAACAAGGGAAGCTTCCCTTTTCTAATATCTCATATTAAGATTCTGCACATTCATGACAAGATCATTATGAGAAGGTACTAAGACACTATAACGGCATCATACATGCTCATGACAAGTCTTACAGTGCATTATAACTGCATCATAATGCATAAGCCTAAACCCGCTGATGTTAATTAAAGACATGCTCTGGAACTTCGGTGACTAAGTATTTTTTAAACCTCCCGCTTTGGGCTGGATGTGTGAATTTGTAGGCCTTGTTCATACATTCATAATCTATTAGCATAATTACTGTCTTACCTCAATTAGCCACAAAATCCCTAGTTGTAAAGCAACTGCGAAGCCATTCCCCCCCCCCCCCCCCCCCACTTGGGCCAGCCAACTAGTAATATGAGTTCCAGCCCCTCACCATTTGACTGAAAGCTAGCGAGATGCACACACAGCCGAACGAGAGAGCGCAATAACACGGTGCACAAATGTGACGTGGTCTGCAATTTTCAGGGACCAATTTTTTGGGCTCTTTATTTACCTTGGATTATCAGAGAGGCGAAGGTAGCAGCGTACGACATGTTTCAGCAGACGTGCAGACGGTTCCTTCGAGAGCTGCAGCACCATTTTCCCCTGAAAACAAAGAAGATAGTCAACATGTCCGGGGTGACACATTACCCCCACTAAAAACACATGTAACCAGAGTAAAAAACAAACACACAACAGTATAGTGCCTTCAGAAGGTATTCACACCAGTCTACTTTTCCCCCAATTTGTTGTGTTACAGCCTGAATTTAAAATGGCTTGAACTGAGTTTTTTTGTCACTGGCCTACACACAATATCCCATGATGTCAAAGTGGAATTATGTTTTTAGTAAAAATGTAAAAGCTGAAATGTCTTCAGTCAATAATTATTCAACACCTTTGTTATGGCAAGCCTAAATACACTGAACAAAAATATAAAACACAAGTTTGTTTACATCCCTGTTAGTGAGCATGTCTCCTTTGCTAAGATAAATCGATCCACCTGACAGAAGCGGATTAAACAGCATGATCATTACACAGGTGCACCTTGTGCTGGGGACAATAAACAGCCACTATAATGTGCAGTTTTGTCAGACAACACAACGCCACAGATGTATCAAGTTGAGGGAACGTGCGATTGGCAGGCTGACTGCAGAAATGTCCACCAGAGCAGTTGCCAGAGAATTGAATGTTCCTTTCTCTACCATAAGCCGCCTCTAACGTTGTTTTTGAGAATTTGGCAGTGCGTTCAACAACAATGAAGTGTGTGTCGTGTGTGCGAGCAGTTTAATGATGTCAACATTGTGAACAGAGTGCCCCATGGTGGCGGTGGGTTTATGGTATGGGCAGGCATAAGCTACGGACAACGAACACAATTGCATTTTATCGATGGCAATTTGAATGCACAGAGATACCGTGACGAGATCCTGAGGCACATTGTCGTGCCATTCATCCGCCGCCATCACCTCATGTTTCAGCATGATAATGCACGGCCCCATGTCGCAAGGATCTGTACACAGTTCCTGGAAGCTGAAAATGTCCCAGTTCTTCCATTGCCTGCATACTCACCAGACATGTCACTCATTCACCATGTTTGAGATGCTCTGGATCGACGTGTACGACAGTGTGTTCCAGTTCCCACCAATATCTAACAACTGGGACAACATTCCAAAGGCCACAATCAACAGCCTGATCAAATCTATGCAAAGGAGATAAGGCCTGCTAGACCTGCCCCGGTCAACTGTGCTGTTATTGTGAAGTGGAAACGTCTAGGAGCAACAACGGCTACCAAGATACAGGCGTCCTTCCTAACTCAGTTGCCGGAGAGGAAGGAAACCGCTCAGGGATTTCACCATGAGGCCAATGGTGACTTTAAAACAGTTTAATGGCTGTGATAGAAGGTAACTGAAGATGGATCAACAACATTGTAGTTACACCACAATACTAACCTAAGTAACAGTGAAAAGAAGGCCTGTACAAAAAATATTATTCCAAAACATGCTTCCTGTTTGCAAAAAGACACTAAAGTAAAACTGGAAAAAAATACGAAATTAACTTCATAATACAAAGCATTATGTTTAGGAAAAATCCAACACAACACGTCACTGAGCACCACTCTTCATATTTTCAAGCATGGTGGTGGCTGCATTATGTTATGCGTATGTTTGTCGTAAGCAAGGACTAGGGAGTTTTATTTAGGAAAAAAAAGAAAGACGCGACTCTGATGCACATGGCAATATATTGTGTTAGTCTCTATGACATTCAGAAGCAGAGTCTAATAAATTGGTCTTTGCTGTGGGAAGTAATCTTATACAAATGTGTGACTATCAATTGATCTAATCACTTTCTGTAAAAGAGAATATGTATAATTAAATTGAGGTTTCATAAATTACCCCAGTGTTTCCCAACCGGGGATACAACTACCTCTAGGGATACAGTGGGGAGATACACAAGATATTTGATACACTGCCGATTTTGCAGGTTTTCCCACTTACAAAGCATGTAGAAGTCTGTAATTTGTATCATAGGTACTCTTCAACTGTGAGTGACGGAATCTAAAACAAAAATCCAGAAAATCACATTGTATGATTTTTAAGTAATTAATTTGCATTTTATTGCATGACATAAGTATTTGATACATCAGAAAAGCAGAACTTAATATTTGGTACAAAAACCTTTGTTTGCAATTACAGAGATCATACGTTTCCTGTAGTTCTTGACCAGGTTTGCACACACTGCAGCAGGGATTTTGGCCCACTCCTCCATTCAGACCTTCTCCAGATCCTTCAGGTCGCTGGGCAATACGGACTTTCAGCTCCCTCCAAAGATTTTCTATTGGATTCAGGTCTGGAGACTGGCTAGGCCACTCCAGGACCTTGAGATGCTTCTTACGGAGCCACTCCTTAGTTGCCCTGGCTGTGTGTTTTGGGTCGTTGTCATGCTGGAAGACCCAGCCACGACCCATCTTCAATGCTCTTACTGAGGGAAGGAGGTTGTTGGCCAAGATCTCGCGATACATGGCCCCATCCATCCTCCCCTCAATACGGTGCAGTCGTCCTGTCCCCTTTGCAGAAAAGCATCCCCAAAGAATGATGTTTCCACCTCCATGCTTCACGGTTGGGATGGTGTTCTTGGGGTTGTACTCATCCTTCTTCTTCCTCCAAACACGGAGTGGAGTTTAGGCCAAAAAGCTCTATTTTTGTCTCATCAGACCACATGACCTTCTCCCATTCCTCCTCTGGATCATCCAGATGGTCATTGGCAAACGTCAGACGGGCCTGGACATGCGCTGGCTTGAGCAGGGGGACCTTGTGTGCGCTGCAGGATTTTAATCCATGATGGCGCAGTGTGTTACTAATGGTTTTCTTTGAGACTGTGGTCCCAGCTCTCTTCAGGTCATTGATCAGGTCCTGCCGTGTAATTCTGGCCTGATCCCTCACCTTCCTCATGATCATTGATGCCCCACGAGGTGAGATCTTGCATGGTGCCCCAGACCGAGGAAGATTGACCGTCATCTTGAACTTCTTCCATTTTCTAATAATTGCGCCAACAGTTGTTGCCTTCTCATCAAGCTGCTTGCCTATTGTCCTGTAGCCCATTCCAGCCTTGTGCAGGTCTACAATTTTATCCCTGATGTCCTTACACAGCTGTTTGATTGAGTGTGTGGACAGGTGTCTTTTATACAGGTAACGAGTTCAAACAGGTGCTGTTAATACAGGTAATGAGTGGAGAACAGGAGGGCTTCTTAAAGAAAAACGAACAGGTCTGTGAGAGCCGGAATTCTTACTGGTTGGTAGGTGATCAAATACTTATGTCATGCAATAAAATGCAAATTAATTATTTAAAAATCATACAATGTGATTTTCTGGATTTTTGTCTCTCACAGTTGAAGTGTACCTATGATAAAAAATTACAGACCTCTACATGCTTTGTAAGTAGGAAAACCTGCAAAATCGGCAGTGTATCAAATACTTGTTCTCCCCACTGTACGTGGGCAGTCCCCAGGGGGTATTTGGGGAGATCCCCAAAAAAAAAGTGAAGGAAAAAAATATTGGGAAAAATATTACTCCAAAAAATTATATTACGTTATTTCAATGTTAATAGGCAGGAAAACATTTACTGAGGTCACTGGTGTGAAAGCTCCTGTTATTTTATATTTATAACTTTAGTTTCACATTGCTCTGTCTACCTGGCCTCTGCTTGCCCATTGGCTCAATGCTTGATCCTCTGCTTACCATTGGCTCAATGCTTGATCCTCTGCTCGCGCCAAGTGCACGTGATCCATTGATACGTTTGTGGGAAAGAATTCTAATAATTCTGGTCCATTTTCTCGGCAGATGGACGAATCGACTGATGTCAGTTGCGAATAGTGCACACATGAATGCCTGGGAGAGTGAAATTATTAATTGCCCACATAAAGAAATGAAATCCCAAATGTATCATTCACAGAGTTACTGGCCAGCAAGAGAATGAGTCCTGAGTTAAATTATGTTTTGAACGACGCAGTGAAAGTTGATCATGTCCAGGCCTCTAAATCACAGACTGTTTGAAAGGCTCTGTGATGACAGTGGGACTGAGCACCAGCAGCGACTGATTCACACCGACGACCGTTGGCTATCCAGAGGAAAACGCTACAGAGACTTTTTGAGCTGCGTTCCGAAGTAAGTCATTTTCTGTCTGAGCACTCACACCCCCTTGTGGCTGTGTTGGAGGACACAGACTGGGGAGGCCGCCTTGTCGATCTTGCTGACATGTTCAGCAAACGGAACAACCTGAATCGAACTCTGCAAGGTAAAGACACACACATTCTAAACATGTATGACAAAGTGTGTGGATTCATGAAGATCAAACTCTGGTAGAAGGAATATAAGTTGCAGCTTGACACCTACCTTTTTACAAGTGATGTTGACAGAGCTCCTGTGGTGCAGATAGTAAGATCATTTATCCAAACTCAGTTAGTTCAACTCCTACTTCCGACACCGAAAACAAGTCTGCCAAACTTTACTGGGTACGTAAACCACATTTGTCAAATTTACACCTCATTTAGGAATCACCACGCAGGTCGCACATGCATGAGGGGGTACTTCAGGCATGTCAAAGTGTTTTAGGGGTACAGTACTGCAACTTATGTGACTTGTTAAGCAAATGTTTACTCCTGAACTTATTTAAGCATGCCATAACAAAGGGGTTGAATACTTATTAACAAGACATTTTAGCTTTTCTTTTTAATTAAATTTGTCAAAATTTGAAATTATGGGGTATTGTGTGTAGGCCAGTGACAAAAAAAATATCAACATTTCATCCATTTTAAATTCAGGTTGTAACAACAAAATGTGGAAAAAGTGTCTGTGTTATTTTGCCCATCATAATCTTTTCTTTTAATTGGCCAGTCTAAGATATGGCTTTTAGTTAACACAACGTGCCATTGGAACACAGGAGTGATGATTGCTGATAATGGGCCTCTGTACGCCTATGTAGATATTCCATTGTATTTCAATTTGATGTTATTTCAATGGACAAAACAAAATGTGCCTTTCTTTCAAAAACAAGGACATTTCTAAGTGACCCCAAAACTTTTGAATGGTAGTGTATTTTTAGACATTCAGCCAGTAACCACCCAAACTAAGCCAATATGGAATATGAAAATGATCAATCAAATTGCCAGGTAACCAATTGTTCTGGCAAAGATGAGTCAGTAGTAGTTTGCTAAACTGTATTTTATATGGATGATAAATGTAAACAACATTCTGGTCACTAATCTGGATTTGCGCACCAATGCTGATGATTGGTCAACAGTCAAGATGCAGAACTTTTTGGTTCTGAAGCATAGATAAGTATTTAACGACGACGTGCGAGCAATGGGTTCAGAAGAACGACAAAAAAAATGTAATAGAAAATATAAAAACATTTTGTGGGAAATTATACTTGAAAAGGCAAATGGGCATGTAGAGCCCCATCTGTCCACGTGCCTGGTTTAATCGCTGCACAACCCACCCGTATATACAGCTGAGCTAAACTTTCTTCTGAAAACAAATTATACTTACAAGAATCATTGCCACGTGAGAGAAGCGTTCATAGGTCTGGCATATGTACGCCAGCCCGGTGTCGTCCAGCAGAATTTTTTGGAGTATGAAAGTAGCAACCTGAAAGTGAGGAGAAAGGGAGAAGGCAGACGAAGTCATTAATAAAGGTGATCCCTTTCCTTTTGTTTCTATGCACGTCACATAATGGATGTAAGCAATATGGCAGAAGCTTGACAGATGAGCTACCGTTTTGGAGAGCTCACTGCCTGACTCCATGATGCGCAGGCATAGAGGGATGATCTCGGTGGTGAGCAGGAAGTTGATCACCTCCTGTTCATCTGTTTTCACCAGAGCACCTACGGGCACACAAACAGCAAACTACAGTTGTAGGCATTGAGCCAGAGGATTGCGCCATGAACAATTGGGTGCACTGCAGACAAATGCAGGTAGAAAATGATTTTACCTATGACTCCTAAGCTGGTGAGGCGCAGGTACTCAAATGGGCGTGTCTTACTCACAGTATGCAGGAAGGGGTAGAGGAAAAGAGGAATGTGTGCCGCCAAAAATGCAGACCTGGAGAAGGAGGTGGTTACATTTTGAATGTGTAAGATCGTGACGCATACTGTTGAAGTCGGAAGTTCACCTACACTTAGGTTGAAGTCGTTAAAACTCATTTTTCAACCACTCCACTGATTTCATGTTAACAAACTATAGTTATGGCAAGTCGGTTAGGACATCTACTTTGTGCATGACACAAGTAATTCTTCCAACAATTGTTTACAGACAGATCATTTCACTATATCACTATTCCAGTAGATCAGAAGTTTACATACACTAATTTGACTGTGCTTTTGAACAGCTTAGAAATGTCCTCTGGTCTGATGAAACAAAAATAGAACTGTGTTTGGCCATAATGACCATCGTTATGTTTGGAGGAAAAAGGGGGAGGCTTGCAAGCCGAAGAACACCATCCCAACCGTGAAGAACAGGGGTGGCAGCATCATCTTGTGGGGGTGCTTTGCTGTAGGAGGGACTGGTGAACTTCACAAAATAGATGGCATCATGAGGAAGGAAAAGTATGTGGATATATTGAAGCAACATCTCAAGACATCAGGAAGTTAAAGCTTGGTCGCAAATTGGTCTTCCAAATGGACAATGACCACAAGCATACTTCCAAAGTTGTGGCTTAAGGACAACAAAGTCAAGGTATTGGAGTGGCCATCACAAAGCCCTGACTTCAACCCTATAGAAAATGTGTGGGCAGAACTAAAAAAGTGTGCGCAAGCAAGGAGGCCTACAAACCTGACTCAGTTACACCAGTTCTGTCAGGAGGAATGGGCCAGAATTCACCCAACTTATTGTGGGAAGCTTGTGGAAGGCTACCCGAAACGTTTGACCCAAGTTAAACAATATAAAGGCAATGCTACCAAATACTAATTGAGTGTATGTAAACTTCTGACCCCCTGGGAATGTGTTGAAAGAAATAAAAGCTGAAATAAATCATTCTCTCTACTATTATTCTGACATTTCACATTCTTTAAATAAAGTGGTGATCCTAACTGACCTAAGACAGGGAATTCTTACTAGGATTAAATGTCAGGAATTGTGAAAAACTGAGTTTAAATGCATTTGGCTAAGGTGTATGTAAACTTCCGACTTCAACTGTACAACAATGACTTACATGTTGAAAAGAAAGATGGTGCATTACCGAGTCTCTGGATGGGAGGCGACACACTGTAAGAGAGCGAGGGCGTTGCATACTCTGTTGGATTGGTGGGCTGTCAGAGTTGGTGGGTTTATGGAGGGGTAGATGTTCACAATTTCCTGAAAGAAACAGAATGCAAATAAATTAGAACGTGAAGTAGTATTATCCTCTTTTAAAGATATTCTCAGGTACCATTGTATACTTTTTAGCCAATAGATCTGAAAGTAGTGCCCACGAGCCAAAATCGGTCCCTGAAAAAAGTCACATGTCAATCCTCTCTATCTCGCTCTGCTGTGTGTGCATCTTGCTAGCTGTCTCTCAAATAGCGGGAAGCTGAAACTCATTGGCTAGAACCTGATTTGCTAGGGAGGTGGCCCACATGGGGGAACATTTAGGAAAGATAACGCAGTACAGCTTCCAAAAAAAATGTCTGTTTCAAACTAGTGATTTTGTGGCCAACTGAGGTAAAACAGTAATTCTGCTCATAAATTATGCATGCATGAACTACACATCTCCACATCTAGGTTTAAATACTTAAATACTTTGTAGTCGACAAAGGTCCAGAGCAAGTCTTTAAGGAGGCACTGTAGGTACCTTCATGGAACACCATTTTACATTTTAATCATTTAGCAGATGCTCTTATCCAGAGAGACTTACAGTAGTGAGTGAATACATTTTCTAACTTTTTTCATACTGGTCCCCTGTGGGAATCGAACCCACAACCCTGGCGCCATGCTCTACTAACTGAGCCAACAACTCATACAACAATCTCGCCTCAGTAATGTGAAATAGGTATTACAGTAAGTGAAGATTATATATTTAGTACCTGCAGGAGGGCAGCAATGGTGCCACAGGAGTGCCAGAGCATGGGCGCCAGGTCAGGGACAGACTCCCTCTTCTTGCTGAGCTCCAGGAGGGCATTCTCCCTGGTCTCGGGGCTAGACAGCTCGTTGATCCACTGGTAGATCTTCTCCCGATCCACCTGCACCAGGGCTGTGGTTGCAGCCTGTGAGAAAATGGCAGGGGCAGAACCAACCTGAGACATGACATCTGACCATGTAACACAATTCCAAAGAATTCTCCCCTTTTCTATGATCATCCGTCAGATAAATCAAGGACGGTGTGCTGCCCTCTGACTAACTAAGGGTAGTTACTAGTTAATTGTTACAATGAACTAGCTAACTGGAATCAGTTGTTTGGGCTGTGTAAACTAGAAAGACCTCCGATTATCTAGCTTTGCGACACAACATCGGAAGTATGTGTACTGGTTGGACTCCCCGAGTTGTGCATCGATCTGGTGGGTGGCGACAGAAAATAACCATAACACAAAAAAAAAAAAATGAATATGCATATTGATAGCTAACACTGCATACAATGTAGCTAGCTAACTTTAGTTACTGTAGCTAGCTAATTCAAGATTGTAAACTTACTGCGCCTGTAGCCAGCATTGTCTGAAGCGTCTGGGTATTATCTCCCGGAGGCTGTTTGTTGAGAACCTAATGTAAACGTTGAGCTATCTTCAATTAAAACAAAAACAAAAAACTAGCTAAATGTGAGCATAGACTATAGCTATTTGGTCTTAGTTTGTTCAATGGTCACATCGGAACTGTTACGTTTGAATCTTTATCCGCGCGCTTAATCCAACATGTAACGAACTTCTGTCTGAGAATTATAACTGCTTTTATCGCTGTCTAATGTTATAACACAAGCCACACCTATTAACCTTAAACAAAATAAAACCCTACATTTACATGGGTAAGGTAGATATCGATAAGTAGCCAGCTAGACAGTTGTGTGTTTCATGTGTTTTGTTGTATCAGAGACGGAAGAGGAAGCGAGACACCCCACTCTCTGGGTTTTTTTCTTCTTCTTCTGATTCAACGAGTCAGACCCAGCTGCTATTGCATTGGTGTCTATTCTTCTTCTTCTGTGGATTTTATGGCGGACTACACCCAAAAGGTGTATTGTCGCCACCAACAGGATGGTTTGAAACAACCAAATGTTTTTGATTTATTTATTTATAAATAAATCCATATGTAACAGTGAAACTAACTTAATCCACCCTAATAAAATAGTACATTGCCAAAACAAACAAAACCCCAAAATAAATAAACTACTCAAATAACTTTTCTGTTAGACATAAATACAACCTTGTTTAATAAACGCATCCCAACAAGAAGCGTTTCATTCACTTCAATCTTAGACAATTTTGTTTTTGTTCCAGTTTTCGACAGTATTTTAGCCCATTCAGAACTTTCGTCTTCACCACATTTACTCGACTCGCTGCTTAAATCTAGCTCTACATCCATTTCCGCCATTTTCGTCCTTCTCATGCCACCCATTGTTGTCTATGGTAGACACGCCCAGTTAAGTAGACCGGAACTGATCCATATTTTGGAACGCTAAACGGCCTGAGTGAACTTTCTTCATTGATCCACCATCTTTAGTATCAGCTCGTCGTGGTTAAGTATCGCGAGAGGACATGTGATATTGTGTTCCTATATCGTTTCCTCTAGATTTTCACATTCCCGCCATCGTCGAGTACCGGAGGAAAACGTCGCGAGGACCACACTGTCAACAACATAATACTGGGGCCACCGAATACCGGCTAAACCAACGTACTACTCCCCGAGGACTTTAAAAACATATATTAGACTTTAAAAGTTTCGTTTAAGGGAAATTTCATTCATTCAAAGGCAAGTGTTTATTGTCTTGTAATTAAGTATATGCGATGTTTATCGACAAATGGGAAATTAGCCAGTTAGCTAGCTAGCTAACGTTATGTCTGTTTAGTAGACAGCTGTCGTTATCTATGAAATGACTCGTGTATGGGAAATGGCTAGATGAGCAACTATCCAATGTTGTTTTCCCTGAGTTGATTGGTCCATGTAGCTAACGTTAGCTAGCTACATTCAGTTAAACCCGTTTGTTAGCTAGCTACTTAGCTACCTACTAAACTAACGTTAGCAAGCTAAATTACTAAGTTAACTAACTAACTTAGTGGATATCGGTGCATAGCTAACAGTAGGCTTGTAATGTGGATGGGTTTTCCCCTGCCCCAGGCAGTGATGTCTCGCCCGAGAAGCTCCGATTCAAACTAATTAGACAGCTCTGAAATCTAATGTCAAAATACGGTATGGAGTTTCGCTTAGGAACTACCTTAATTTGATCCCTTTACGGCCTGTATGTACTTCCAAAAAAAGGTATAGAAAAAATGTACCATGAATCAAATGCGTTTCGACATGAATACGCTTGCAGAGTTGTGTAACGCCTCGATCACACGGACAGTGTCATTGCATTTTGGTACACTGAAGTACGTTAATTTCCTATGGAACGATACATTGGATTGAATGTATGCTCAAACTGTATGCGTAGACGCTTGATAGAAATGGTAGCAGAAGGTAAATGTTGAGCTTTTGTTGCACACACATCCAGATGATGCTGCGTACCATTTTACGCAATGACACTAAGTGTGATCGAGGCAGATAACATTTTATTGGTCACATACACACGTGTTTAGCGAAATGCGTAAGCCTCATGTCCACCAGATGCATCAAACTCTTGGCGTTTTGATGAAAGTCATTCATTGTCAATGGCGCAGTCACAACGCTGTCTAGGCTGCTGTGTTTATTGTGTATGGCATGTGTTCAATATTTTCAACGTGTGTGGTTTTATGTTGTGGTACAAACGGAAGTAGTTAGCTAGCTATCTGACTTCCAAGCTAACGCCTTGATCACACTGACTGTCATTGCGCCAAATAGTATGCAGCATCATCTGGATTTGTGTGCAACAAAAGTTCAACATTAACCTTTTGCTACCATTTCTGTCAAGCCTCCTACGCATACAGTTTGATGCATAAGTTCGATAAATCCAACGTCTGCACCACACAGAACGCACTGCAACTGCCTCTGCAACGCAATGCTGCAAGGCAAACGCAGCGTTCCATTGGAAATGAATGTACTTCTGATGTACCAAAACACAATGACACTGTCGGTGTGATCAAGGCATAACCACTTTGCTAGATACTGTAGCGTAGCTAAGAAATTGCCATCACCTAGCTTCCACTTAACAATTAATTATTCAACTGACCAGGCAATCCATTCGTAATGGTAATGTGTCTCCATGCAGCATTTTTAGCATGGAGGTCCCGGTAGCAATCGCGCTTTGGTTGGACACTGCAGGGAAACCAGAGATTGCGAAAATGACCTTCTCCATTCTGCAAACCTTTCTGCAGCGTTGCGAAGCAATAATGTAATGGGAGTTTGTATCTGAGTTTACTCAGTGTTAGAGAGGAGTTCCTGTCATACTCCTTTTTTTCTTTAACTACGCAAGTCAGTTAAGAAAAAAAAAAAGTATATTTACAATGACGGTCTAACTGAAAAAAAGTCCACAAGGTGGCGCAATGACCCTCTTACATTCTTTGAGCAGATCATTCTTTGAACATGGCTATTTGTCCTATGCAATGGGGGCATACTTAGCTAAGCATCGTCATGCCAGTTCATCAGTTATAGCTAGCTAACTAACGTTAAGAGGGGGAATGCTATGTCGCTTGCTTGCTAGATAAGTTTAACCAAGTGGCTAAAGATGCTTGCCATTATGCACTGCAGACCAACAGGTAATGCATGAACAATACCTTTTTGATTGTTGCGGATAATGTAACACATACACTTCCCTGCCTAGCAGAGCTTCCCAAGACTTTACTTGCAATTCTGGGAACAAGTGAATCCCTCCCTGATTAGGTTAAAAATGAAATTGCGTCCTGCAAATATATTTGTCACTGCCAATGAACACCATGTGACCAGACATAAGCAGAACATTTTCATTTTACAGCTTGGAGAATTGGCCCAGGTCACGTGCACCTGCCTGCACTCTATATAATTTAATTGATGTATTTCGACATAGTGTTCCCTTTCAATCCAGACTTGCCCATAGGACAGGAAACTGTTTGTTGCTCCAACAATGTGTTAAAAGTTACTGGATAACTCCGTTGCTGCTCCCTTACTAGTGCTCTAAATGTTAAATGAATAATAATAATATTTAAAGTAGTCTTGGGCGGTATCCAGATTGTTATAACAACCTTGTAATATTCTGTAATACCGTCACTGAACACAAGGGGCGCTATGCTCAAAGCCCACTTATCATCTGAGATCCATATGTAAATTCCTATAGTGAATGCAAACTAAATGCTAAGGAATGCTTGACCGCAAGTTGACTGCAAGTGTTTACTTAAGTAGCTACAAAATATTCAAATTTATAATAAGCCATCCCGTGGCTATTTCCAAGTATACGGTATACCGCCTAATTTTAAAGAATATGTCCTTGTTTGCACACAATCTACTTTTCCCTTCTGTTAGGTTTATTTGGAGAGCACCACCCTGACAGTCACCAATGGCAGCAGCAGTGCCCAAGCTCTCCAGCGGCAGCGTTGTCAAAATACGCTACAACAGCATAGATGTGGGCACCACTCGCTGGAAGGAGGGGACCTTTGAGGTTCTTGAGAAGGATAACAAAGTCAACCTGTGCCTGAAGTTCAACGCCGGTGGTGCGATCAAAAGTTTTCAGGTAAAAGTTTTCCTTATTCAGTCGTGAAAAAGTAAGTACACCCCCTGGAAAGTTGTGTGTATGTACAGCGGGTGAAATAAGTATTGAACACGTCACCATTTTTCTCAGTAAATATATTTCCAAAGGCGCTATTGACATGAAATTTTCACCAGATGTTGGTAACAACCCAAGTAATCCATACATACAAAGAAACCAAAACAAAACAAAAAATAATTTATGTGTAATAATGTGAAATGACACAGGGAAAAAGTATTGAACACATGAAGAAAGGGAGGTGCAAAAAGGCATGGAAAGCCAAGACAACAGCTGAAAACTATCAGTAATTAAAAAGCAATCCAGCCCCCTGTCAGTGCAAATTAATATCAGCTGGTTCAGTCCCAACTGATGGCCTACAAAAAGGTCTCATTGCCAAGGTGTCACACAAGACACATCTCATGATGGGTAAAAGCAAAGAGCTGTCTCAAGACCTTCGCAACCAAATTGTTGCAAAACATAATGATGGCATTGGTTATAGGTGCATTTCTAAGCTTCTGAATGTTCCAGTGAGCACTGTTGGGGTCATAATACGGAAGTGGAAAGACAATAATTTCACCATAAATTTGCCTCGACCAGGTGATCCTCGCAAGATTTCTGACAGAGGAGTGAAAAGAATAATCAGAAGAGTTGTCCAAGAGCCAAGGACCACTTGTGGAGAGTTTCAAAAAGACCTGCAATTAGCAGGTACTGTTGTCTCAAAGAAAACAGTAAGTAATGCACTCCACCGCCATGGCCTGTATGCACGCTCACCACGCAAGACTCCATTGCTGGGAA
The DNA here is from genome assembly GCA_023634145.1 of Thymallus thymallus. Classification (NCBI taxonomy): domain Eukaryota; kingdom Metazoa; phylum Chordata; class Actinopteri; order Salmoniformes; family Salmonidae; genus Thymallus; species Thymallus thymallus. The sequence goes on along the minus strand of CM042407.1, from coordinate 3,068,176 downwards.
AAAAAAGCATGTTGAAGCTCGTTTAAAGTTTGCTGCACAACATTTGGAAAAGCCAGTGAAATACTGGGAGGATATAGTGTGGTCAGATGAGAGCAAAATTGAACTGTTTGGATGTCATAATACACACCAAGTTTGGAGGTGAAATGGCACTGCACATCACCCTAAAAACACCATACCAACAGTGAAGTTTGGAGGTGGGAACGTCATGGTTTGGGGCTGCTTTTCAGCAAATGGTACTGGCAAACTTCACATAATTGAACGAAGGATGAATGGGCACTGAAGATCAAGATTCATAGAAGAGGCCCACGGAACCTTCAAGATTTGAAGACTGTTTGTGTGGAAGAATGGGCAAAAATCACACCAGAGCAATGCATGCGACTAGTTTCTCCATACAGGAGGCGTCTTGAAGCTGTCATTACCAACAAAGGCTTTTGTACAAAGTATTAAATAAATATCAGTAAGTGTGTTCAATACTTTTTCCCTGTGTCATTTCACATTATTACACACAACTTAATTTCTGAACTTATTTGTTTTGGTTTCTTTGTATGTATGGATTACTTGGGTTGTTACCAACATCCGGTGAACATTTCATGTCAATAGCACCTTTGGAAATGTATTTACTGAGAAAAATGGTGACGTGTTCAATACTTATTTCACCCGCTGTATATTGAAGCAACATCTCAAGACATCAGGAAGTTAAAGCTTGGTCGCAAATGGGTCTTCCAAATGGACAATGACCACAAGCATACTTCCAAAGTTGTGGCAAAATGGCTTAAGGACAACAAAGTCAAGGTGTTGGCAAAGTATTCAGACCCCTTGACTTTGTCCACATTTTGTTACGTTACAGCCTTATTCTAAAATTGATTACATTTTCCCTCATCAATCTACACACAATACCCATAATGACAAAGCGAAAACAGGTTTTTTTGAAATGTTATTTACATAAGTATTCAGACCCTTTGCTATTGAGACTCAAAATTGAGCTCAGGTGCATCCTGTTTGAAGTTTCTACAACTTGGAAGTCCCCCTGTGGTACATTTTTTTAAATGATTGAACATGATTTGGAAAGGCAGACACCTGTCTATATAAGGTCCCACAGCTGACAGACATGTCAAAGCAAAGAACCAAGCCATGTCATTGATCTACAAGTCATTATGCATGCTGAACATTCCCAGGCAATATCAGTAGCCTAGTCAAACTGTACACTGTGTCCAACTTTGCATGCTGACCAACGCGAGGTAGCCGACCTGGTTCTGATCTTGCACATCTGTGCAGTACCTTCAGCATTCAAATGCTAAAATGGCTTGCGTAATATTATTAGGCTTTATTAGTTGACAACTTATGTAATTTGTGTTTTACAGGAATAAAAGTAAGCTACTGGAGACCACTTTCATCTGGCTGAACGGTGCTTACAATAGATTTTATTTATATTATTCACCTTCATCAGCAATAGTTTTGCTTTAAATAATCAGTGTTTCAAAACCATTTGATTTTGAGATGCTAGAAGTTGTGCTATATATTAATTGGCTAATGTCATAGCTAATTTGTAAATTATATTGATACATTACTAGCTCAAACACTTAATCTGCAAAAATGACAAGTTAATTAGTGGGTGATGGTGTTAGTGGGGTGGTAGATGCCTAGTCTCCTTGCTCACCCTCGTTCCACATCAACAGGACGAGTTTTAAGTTCTTCGGCGTCCACATCACCAAGGACTTGTCATGAACCAACAACGCCTTCCTGAGAGAATGCTGTGAGTGTGCAAAGCTGTCATCAAGGCAAAGGGTGGCTACTTTTGAAGAATCTCAAATAAAATATATTTTGATTTGATTAACACAAGATTAGGAACAGGCTGCCAACCTCACTTTGGTCAGCGCTTGAAGCTGGGCACAATTTTACATTTTGACTAGGCTACTGATATTGCCTGGGTTTGTTCAGCATGCAAAATCACTTGTAGATCAATGACTGAACACATCTACATGCAGTTCAACACTGAAGGAGAGGACACATTGGTTTTCTCAAAAGATTAGGTATTTTCGGGAAGGTAGAAAATGTTATATATGAACAAAACAATTTTTATGAACTTAACATCCCTAATTGGAGACCATGTCCTGAAAGGGAAAGATTTACTTCTCCTAGTATATGTTCATTATATGTGTCTATGCTTTCAGCTCAACCATAATGTCAAGAAAGTACTCATGCAGCCCATGCACTCTATGAGACGAATTGTGGTGTCTCTTAAGGATGGCAGCGTAGTCACCCTTGAGAGAATTCCCACTGCTGTGGCTGAGAAAATGAAAGAATACCTTGAGAAGCTGACGCAGGGAAAACCAACAGGTAACGATCTATGGGAACTTGTAGATCATGAACTGTTTCTAAGAAGTTGCATGATTTACTGTGGAACTGGTGTCCTTCTGTTAGACATTAAGTGTTTCCTTGTAGTTCTAAAGACATCCCAGGGAAGTGCAAGCTTCAGTGTACTTGGGAATCGATCCATAAAGAACGAGATTAGCCCACCTGGAGAACGACAGGTAAAGAGTTGCTGTAAGAACGTACCTGTTATTTACAACCACAGTGCTACTGGTTTTTGTTTTTCTGAAAAGCTTTTGTACTTACACTATGGCTCTGTTTCAGACAACACCCAGACGACCCAGTGTGGACAACAGGGGGGAGTCGACGCCCCGCAAGCCCCTGGGCAGCCCCAGCAGAGTGACCTCCACAACGTCCCGCAGTGGGCTGTCTGAGAACAGGTAGGCAAGCCAACACACCAACCATCCAGGTAGATAAAGCATCACACTCTGGCTGCATCCGGATTCTATACTCATATTCTCCCCCCCCCTTATTGATTTAAGATGATTGGACTGGTTTAATTCACAAGGGGGAGTGAACGAGTGCAAACCTTTGGGTGAGGGTAGAGAATCACAACGCATCCTCTTCCACCACTCTCTTGTCTTGCTAGACTTTCCCCTGAGATTGCATTTCTTAATTTGACAGTGGCTTTAGTCTTCTTGTGTCTCATAACCACTTTTAAAGGGACATTTCAACATGTCTACTTCATATTCAGAACCATCTTTTTTGCCCCTTCAGGATTGAGAAGAGGAAGAGACTCCTGACTGAGGACTACCCCAAGGAGAATGACTCATCCAGGTATGACAATGTTACTTTACCAAGCAAAGGGTTGATTTTTATATCCCTTCCTGGCAATTTAGGCTTGTCCATGACTGCCTGGAGGGGTCTTTACAGTGGCGGCCACAATTTAGCAGCAGTGTTTAGCGTAAAGGGAAAACTGCCATTACAACAGATCAAAGCTTTTTTGACTAAATTTGCTGTTACTGCACTTTTGCCTCTGTAGGGCGGAGTTGTGCACCAGTGAATTTAAACGTGTTTCTTGTATCTCAGCAACAACAAGACTACGTCAGACAGGAAGTTTCTGCTGAGCTGCAAAGACAAGCTGAAACAGGCGGAGGAGAGCCGCTGCTCAGGTAAGCCCTTGGCCAGACTGAGACGACCTTCTCCAGACAAGAACAGACTGCCTCTAGTTGCCCAGTGGTAACTGTCTACCTTTCCCACCAGCTTTAATGATCTCAGCGCCACTTCAGCCTACGTCATTCTACGGCAGCCGGTCGGTGACCAAAGACTACTCCATGAGTCACTCCTTTCTAGACAGGTACGTTTTAAAAGAAAATGTTTTAATTTAACCAGATTGACCCGTGGATGTTAAGAGAACATTCTTATGCATAGTTAAGGTGCTGCCACACCTTGACTTCTTTAACTTTTAACGTTACCTCCGCAGGCCATCCAGTACATCCCAGACCACCTCAGCTAAGAGAAGTCTCATGTTACCCAATCACTCGACCCCCTTCAAGAAAGTGCGCCCCACGCTGGACTACGGTGGCTGGAACAAGCCGAGATCATCCAATCTCGCCCAGCCCCAGCCTCCACTGCACGGGTAAGGAGACATCCCAGGGTTATACTGATGATTCTAAAGTTAACCTCCGTAGTTAATGAGGGGCTTTTCTAGTGCTGCCCACTCATTATGAATGTGCCACACGGCTGACCCCAATTAGTTGATAGTTTGGTCGATAGGCTGTTGGTTGTTTTTTTGTCGAGCAGTAGCAGATATATTTTCTTTATGGCACACGAGACACCTGTCTTATTCACGCCCATCTCCATGAACTAATCCATTGTGGAGGCCGAGACTAATCCATTTCAAAGGCTGCGGGGGTGGCACAGTCCAAGAAGAAGGGATGTGTGCACATTCATTGTTTCGTAACTTCATTGTGTGAATTGTTTGCGTTTGATTGTTAGTGTCTATCAATTCCCCATTACATACAGTGCCTTCGGAAAGTATTCAGACCCCTTGACTTTTTCCACATTTTGTTACATTACAGCCTTATTCCAAAATTGATTAAATAAAACAATTTCCTCAGCAATCTACACACATTACCCCATAATGACAAAGCGAAAACAGGTTTTTGCAAATTTATTAAAACCTTATTTACAGAAGTATTGAGACCCTTTGCTATGAGACTCGAAATTGAGCTCAGGTGCATCCTGTTTATATTGATAATCCTTGATGTTTCTACAACTTGATTGGAGTCCACCTGTGGTAAATTCAATTGATTCAACATGATTTGGAAAGGCGTACGCCTGTCCTATATAAAGTGCAACAGTTGACAGTGCATGTCAGAGCAAAAACCAAGCCATGAGGTTGAAGGAATTTTCCGTAGAGCCCCGAGACAGGATTGTGTCGGCACAGATCTGGGCAAAGGTACCAACATATTTCTGCAGCATTGAAGGTCTCCAAGAACACAATGTCCTCCATCATTCTTAAATGGAAGAAGTTGGGAACCACCAAGACTCTTCCCAGAGCTGGCCAAACTGAGCAATCAGGGGAGAAGTGCCTTGGTCAGGGAGGTGACCAAGAACCCGGTGGTCACTCTGACAGAGCTCCAGAGTTCCTCTGTGAAGATGGGAGAACCTTCCAGAAGGACAACCATCTGCAGCGCTCCACCAATCAGGCCTTTATGTTAGTGGCTAGACGGAAGCCACTTCTCAGTAAAAGGCACGACAGCCCACTTGAAGTCTGCTAAAAGTCACCCAAAGACTCTCAGACCAGGAGAAACAAGATTCTCTGGTCTGATGAAACCAAGATTGAACTCCTTGGCCTCAATGCCAAGCGTCACGTCTGGAGGAAACCTGGCACCATCCCTACGGTGAAGCATGGTGGTGGCAGCATCATGCAGTGGGGATGTTTTTCAGGCAGGGACTGAGAGACTAGTCAGGATCGAGGCAAAGTACAGAGATCCTTGATGAAAACCTGCTCCAGAGCGCTCAGGACCTCAGACTGGGTTGAAGGTTCACCTTCCAACAGTACAACGACCCTAAGCACACAGCCAAGAAAATGCAGGAGTGGCTTCCGGACAAGTCTCAATGTTCTTGAGTGGCCCAGCCAGAGCCCGGACTTGAACCCGATCAAACATTTCTGGAGGGACCTGAAAATAGCTGTACAGCGATGCTCCTCATCCAACCTGACAGAGCTTGAGAGAATCTGCAGAGAAGAATGGGAGAAACTCCCCAAATACAGTTGTGCCAAGCTTGTAGTGTCATACCCAAGAAGACTCAAAGCTGTGATCACTGCTAAAAGTGCTTCAACAAAGTAAAGGGTCTGAATACTTATGTAAATGTAATATTTCAGTTTTATTTTTAATAAATTAGCAAGAATAAAAAATAAAAAAATAAAATAAAAAAAACAGTTTTGCTTTGTCATTATGGTGTATTGTGTGTAGATTGAGGGGAAAAAAACATAAATTGAATCCATTTTAGAATAAGTCTGCCACCTAACAAAATGTGGGAATAGTCAAGGGGTCTGAATGCTTTCTGAAGTCACTGTATCGTGAGCATTCTTATATCTCCCAGATATAGGACAATCACGTAACCTTGTTTCGTTAAAAAAAAAAAGCCATTTATGTCTGTTACTCAATGCATTTCTCTGTCATATAGTAGTAAAGGCCAGCTCTATATTTTATTAAATATAAAAGTTAAATGTTGGGATACCTATAGGGCCCTTTAAAAGTCAGTCAAATAGCTAAATGATCCATAGTATCTTAAAACAATTCCATATTTAAGAGTTAAAGCTTCAGACACGCTCAATACATATAGTTGATTTTATTAAAACACACTGTGTGTCTATATGGAAAAATACACCTTTTTTTTTAAATTTTTGACCAGTTGATTGGTCGAAAGAACAGAGACATTTCAGTCGAACCAAGATTTGTTTTAGTCGCTTACAGCCCTTATGTGCCGAAACGAGACTTTCAATGGAAAACATGTATTTTCACCAGTGGGTAGTACAAAGATGGAGTATGACTCTTTAATTTTCTCTAACATCTTGGCTGTAGATTCTCCAACCTGGGCAACACGTGTTACATGAACGCTATCCTCCAGTCTCTCTTCAGCCTGCCATCATTCTCCAATGACCTGCTGAAGCAGGGAATCCCATGGAGGAAGGTCCCCGCCAACGCTCTGCTCAGGTAGCCTACTTACTTACTTAGTTACTGCGGTCATCCTCTTTTAGTCATTTAGCAGACACTCTTATCCAGAGCGACTTACAGTAGTGAGTGCACACATTTTTCGTACTGGTCCCCTGTGGGAATTGAACCCACAACCCTGGCATTGCAAGCGCCATGCTCTACCAACTGAGCTACACGGGACGATTCCTCAGCTAACCCCAGAACTGAATATAGGAAACTGTCACTCGTTCGATCAATTCCTCAACTGTCCTCTTGTTTCTTTTCCTCTTAAACACTGTTGGAAATATTTCCCTTTTACAAGGGATGCACCCTTTTTAAAAGCTGTTTTTGTTTAGTTGGCTTAGTGATTTCATGGCTATGACTGAATATTTCTCAAACTGCTCAGCTGACTTGTGTAACTGCCTTGCACCCTCACTGACCCTCCTCTCTGTTGTGCGTGCAGACGCTTTGCCCACTTGCTGGCCAAGAAGGACATCTCGTGCCCCGAGGTGAAGAAAGACCTGCTGAGGAGAGTGAAGAGTGCCATCTCCTCCACGGCCGAGCGCTTCTCTGGATACATGCAGAACGTAAGCCCTACAATATTTGCACCACAACCATTTTGGCTCTTTTGTGGCTCTGTATACTCACTCACCCCCACCCCCCCTCCAGGACGCCCATGAGTTCCTGAGCCAGTGCCTGGACCAGCTGAAGGAGGACATGGAGATGGTGAACAAGAGCTGGAAGAGCGAATCGGTGGCGTGGGACGAGCCCTCCCAGCAGGCGGCCGCAGTCAGGCCTGGGGAGGAGGCGGAAACCTCACGCACCTACACCTGCCCCGTGGTGGTAAACATGGAGTTTGAGGTGCAGCACACCATCACCTGCAAAGGGTGAGTGAGTCATACCCTTCTCAGACTGTGGATTTCTGGGTGGTACATCTCTTCCCTGATGGTAAATAAATAAAATGGTGGACGTGTATTAGACATCAAAGATGTAGCTTTTAAGAGTCCATTCCTTTAGCTTTCGTGGTATTACCTTTCCTAGGCATATGAAGTTGTCATAAAGACAGACTGAATGTCATGTTATTAATAAGAAACCATAACAAAGGTTGTGCTATTGTGTGTGTGTGGTTTCAGCTGTGGAGAAGTGGTGACCAAGCGGGAGCAGTTCAACGACCTTTCCATTGACCTGCCTCGCAGGAAGAAGACCATCCCTCTCCGGTCCATCCAGGACTCTCTGGACCTCTTCTTCAGGGTGCGTGCCCACAAACCACCAATCCCATGTCCCCAAAAACCACCAAGCTAGCTCTTGTCCAAATATACTGTATATCAACTAGGGCTGTGGCGGTCATGACATTTCGTCAGCCGGAGATAGTCAAGCAAATAACTTCCGGTCTCAGGGTAATTTACCGTTAATTAACGTAAATACAGTTAGCATCTCCTGGCTTCCACACACAGCCTACAACTGATGCAGACCTTTGGAACATCTACATTTTAAAAAGTCTAATAAATCCATATAATATAGCCTTCACTTTTTAAAATAAATAATGGATTTATTGTGTACAGGTCTAAAGAAACATGATATGAAGAAAATGTATTCTTTTTCAGAAGAACAGAATAGCATACTCATTGTCCTTGTGTTAGGCCCTGATCTGGCTATCGCTGTGGGCTATACTCATTTAGCAGACAAGATTTGTTTAGAATTCCGTGGCATTATTTTAGTGTTTTTATAGTATGAAGGATTCAATTGAACAAACGATTTGAGGGAGTTGCGCACATTCTGTGTTGAGCGGTTAACAAAGAAACAGGTTCTCTGCTTCATTTAGAGTTATTTATGTAACTTTAGTTGTGATACAAACGTTGGTCTATATGTTTATATTTTGAATACATTCTAAGGCTGCATGATGCGACTCTAATGATGATTTGAAAAAGGTTGCATGAAAGGCATGAGCTCTGCTTTGGGTTTTTTTTGTGCCGGATGTACACACTTCATCAGTCTCTCATTCACAATTTGACAAGCAAATGGTAATGCCTTGGTTTTCCCGCCAGCATCCCCTTTGTTTGGCTGCTGTGCCCCTGGGCGGAATATAATAATTTTAATGCCCTTCTCCCTGCATGCGCTGAAGCACCTCTCACTCACATAGCTCTCCGTCACGTGATCGGGTCTTTCTCACAGGCTACAAGTGAAGATGCACATCGGGGACGCAACTGCGCACGTCCTTATCCAATTCCGAGGTGCATATTGAAGATATTGAAAGAACTGTTCATATTTACTTTTCATCAGCCAACAAGATGAGTTGGACTAATGAACAGCAAAAGCACTAGCCTGTCAATCTACTATCCCCCATAGTACAGAAGTTGACCTACTCTGTGCATGAAATAAATATTACGAACTTAATCTGGGACAGTTGTGGGAGGCGATAGATCCCAAATTAATACAACCACTGGCATCAACTTTTTTTACGCAATAGATCAGAACGTTTAACTTAAAATGTTGATAAAATATTAGGCGAATTCTTCACATTATAAGCGCAGCAATGCGCACATGGCAGTAGGCTATAAGCGCAAATGTTTCATTAGCGGAAATCACCATTATCAAAAGTGACCGCAAATGCGATAATGCAGGTAATGCTTTTATTATAAAGGTGCATTTATGTTGTGAAAATTATCTTCCCCAAACAAGAAGTTATTTGGCCACTAGTTGTGATACAAACCTTACCAAACATATAGGCCTATGGGCTAGGCTACATGAGGTGTAGGACTATGATTTTGAAATATTTGCAAAAAAGTTATGCATTGTTTCTTGCCTTACGATGGGCATCATTCATGTGATTTGCTAATATTGTCACCCATCAGACTTCTTGATTTTAATCTTGTCTTTACATATACTAAATTAAATGCGAAATTAGTTTTGATTTAGAATGGATCATTATTATACAACTGTCTCTAAAAATACGTAATCTATTAAGTTAAATAGTGAATGGAGGATGCTTTTCCCATGGTTCATTTTGATGCCAGCCAGGTAGGCTATACTGTTGTAAAGAGACACAATGTGCTTAATATTAGAAAAGTTGAGAAATAAATATAGTAGGCCTAGCCTATAGAAAGCTGATGGGATCCTCCTCTTTTTAATAGAGGCCATCACTCATGGGCTCTCATGAAGTGTTTGATCAGACTTTCAATTACATTTGGGGGCTCCCAAGTGGAGCAGCGGTCTAAGGCACTGCATCTCAGTGCTAGAGGCGCAACCAGCCGTGATTGGGAGTCCCATAGGGCATTGATGTCAGAGTGATTAGAGGGACAATAGAGTGCTGAGTACCAGGCAGTTAGCAAGTTTGGTAGACTACTAATGACCATCAGCAGCATCAGAGCTTGGAGAAGACTAATTACCGTGACTAAACTGTCACAGGGAATCTGCCTTCACGACTAGTGACTGCCGGTGTGGCGGTAATATGGTCACCGAAACAGCCCTAATATCAACTCACTAAAGCATGGGTGACACTTTTTAATATATTAAAAAGAAAGAAATTGGAAGCGGGCAACAAACTGAAATGACTGAAACCAAATCTAAACTGAAGAAATTATAATGGAGCTACAGTCATTTTCTTGACTGTCCAGCTCAGTAATAATCACCGAAATGACAGCTAGACAGTCGTGGAGCATCAAATTCCAAAAAGGATGGATAGAGTGCTATTTTTTGCAAATGTTGATGCCAAGGAAATGTAACACGTTTTCAGTGTGGCCCTCCGGACCTTGTTGAAGACCGTATGCGGCCCCCGGGGCAAACTGAGTTTGACACGCCTGCACTAAAGGCAATGAAAGTCAAGCTAGTATCCAAATCTTAATAGGAAGTAGATGAGTTGAATATGTGTTGATGTGTATTCCAGATGGAGGAAATCGAGTATTCTTGTGAAAAGTGCAGCAGGAAAGCGGCGACAGTGACTCATAAATTCAACCGACTCCCAAGGTATGCCCGTATGTCTACAACAGTGATCTTTAGCCCTGATGTTAAAGTGAATGAGAAACTGGTATCACCAGAACCCTAAATCCCTGAAGTTCCTTTGTTTCCCCCATGCAGAGTTCTTATCCTGCACCTGAAACGCTACAGCTTCAACGCCCAGCTGTCCCTAAACAGTAAGCTCGGCCAGCAGGTGATGATCCCCTGTTACCTCACGCTGCTGTCCCACTGCACAGACACTACGCAGCCCCCTCTCAGCGCACATGGAACCATGTAAGAGAAACCCCCCCCACAGTGAAAATTATCCAACGTTTGCTGCATAATACACCATTTTTACCTGGGCTTGACATTAACTTTTGTACTCCACATTTTTTTTGGGGGGGGGGGTTTGTTACAACTTGAATTCTAAGTGGATTAAATAGATATTATTTTCCTCACCAATCTATACACCATAAAGACATGGTGAAAACATGTTTTTAGAAACGTTTGCAAATGTATTGAAAATTAAATCTCATCCCCAGAGTCAATACTTTGTAGAAGCAGTCTTTCTGGGAAAGTCTTAGGAACTTTCCACACTTGCATTGTCTAAAATGGCTAAAGTAGCCTACTTCAAAGCAAGGTAACTTTATCGATAACATCCTTTCAGGGGATATCTATTACTAACATTATTAAATTAGGATTTTATAAGAATATATTTTAAAGTTGTCAGAGTGACACGACCCATGTTGAGCAGAGGGGAATCCCAGCTTTTCAATGGTGTCATGTTTATTTGCCAGCTCCCAATATTGGGCGCTGGAGAGACTTTTACAACCGGAGTAAGCATTGGTTTATTAACACACCCATTCATCATCTTGTCACCATTTGTAGTTATGGCGGTGGGAAGTTTTTAGGACATCGGACATGACAATTACATTAATACTTAACAGCTAAATAACTATCCAGTACACTGTGTTGAATTGGCTAACTAGTTAGTCTGTCATTATTTTTGTAGGCTTACCTGCTGCCATGTCTCCCTCTCTCTCCTCTGGCACACATGCACACACCCATTAGTTTTCCAGGGTTTTTCTGTGCGAAACCTGTTTGCTGACTGAAAAATGTGCTGTAACTGTGCTGTAACTGTGCTGTAACTCACTAATTGGCAAGGAATATCAACAAATGTGCGTACGTGGCTACACACGGATCTGTCGTTAATCTCAATAGTGCATCTGGGATTATTGGAAGACCACGCTGCCTGTGAATGCAATACAATCCTACTCCAGTGTGCTCTGCAGAAATTGGGAGAACAGCGAACACTGTACATCGCATCCAGATTTTCTTTGGAAGTCACCACATAATAACATTATTTTGACATTTAGCACATTTGTTTTCTAACCTACCACTTCTGTTTTTTTTTGTACAGGTCACGAACACTGAAGGCCTCCCAGTCGGTGAACTCCTCCTCCTCACTACTTTGGTAAGCCACTCATTCAACCCCTCTTTAACACATGGTATCACTTCCATCGACGCCAATCATGTTTACAGTAGGTCCCATGTTTCCTTGATGGGAACATTGTGTAGACAGCGGTTCCCAAACTTTTCTATTCTGGGGACCACCTAATCCCTGTCAAACTCTTGAGGACCACCATTCGATCAATCGCGGAATTTAACAAAGGATCTTGGCGGTCAAATTTAGAGTACATTTTATCAGAGTAGTAGCAGCAGCAGCACTGGTGTAGATGTTTGATTCTTCATATTACTGTCTTTATCCGACCCCCCCCCCCCCCAGGAAAGTGTCTTTGAAAGCGGGTGGCAGCTCCAGCAGTATCCTGGTTGACTCTGACAGCGAGGAGGAGCTGAGCCGGAAGGCGGTGAGCCACAAGCGACGCCTCAGCGACTGTCTGTCTGACGACAGAGCAGATGAGGTAGGAGAAATTAGTTACTACAACTTAACCATGCAGGGCCAGGTTGAAAGAATACTGTGCGTTTAAGTCCGGTGTGACATGGTGGGCTCTGGTTGTGCGTTTCGGTCCAGCGAGGCGTCCAACACACAGATGCGTCAGACATCAACGGGATCAACGATGAGGAGATGCTGGCGGTGGTGCTAGAGCTGAGTCGTCAGGACGCTGGTCTCTCCTGCCCTGCCCCTGAGGACGAGCCAACCAGCAGCCCCGACACGGGCTTCGGAGACGCCAACCCCGACGCCCAGGAGACAAACTACCACCCAGACCTGCTGGAGACAGACACCAAACCGTCTGCAGGTAACCACTACACGTATACACACACCCCAGCCAGGAGGGACAGGGAAGTGTAGGCTTAAACAGATAGTTCACTCAAATTTATCTTTTGAGACTACACACCAAAACAGCTCTCTGTAGTTACTTAATAGATGTCCATTATGAGATTGTAACTTCCTTGAACTATCCTACACTAAGTCATGAAGACCATGGACATGAAACAAATGCAGAAGCCTGTGTTTTGAAATGTGCATTTCACCAACCCTTCTCAGAGAGTGTACAGTCGTGGTCAAAAGTTTTGAGAATGACACAAGTATTGGCCTCTACAAAGTTTGCTGCCTCAGTGTTGATGATGGCAATTTGCATATACTCCAGAATGTCATGAGTGATCAGATGAATTGCAATTAATTGCAATGTCCCTCTTTGCCATGAAAATGAACTTAATCCCCCAAAAACATTTCCACTGCATTTCAGCCCTGCCACAAAAGGACCAGCTGCCATCATGTCAGTGATTGTCTCGTTAACACAGGTGAGAGTGTTGACGAGGACAAGGCTGGAGATCACTCTGTCATGCTGATTGAGTCTGAATAACAGACTGGAAGCTTTAAAAGGAGGGTGGTGCTTGAAATAATTGTTCTTCCTCTGTCAACCATGGTTACTTGCAAAGAAACACGTGCCGTCGTCATTGTTTGCACAAAAAGGGCTTCACAGGCAAGGATATTGCTGCTGGTAAGATTGCACAGGGATTGGACTGCTGAGGACTGGGGTAAAGTAATTTTCTCTGATGAATCCCCTTTCCGATTGTTTGGGCCATCCGGAAAACACCTTGTCCGGAGAAGACAAGGTGAGCGCTGCCATCAGTCCTGTGTCATGCCAACAGTAAAGCATCCTCAGACCATTCATGTGTGGTGTTGCTTCTCAGCCAAGGGAGTGGGCTCACTTACAATTTTGCCTAAGAACACAGCCATGAATAAAGAATGGTACCAACACATCCTCCGAGAGCAACTTCTCCCAACCATCCAAGAACAGTTTGGTGACGACCAATGCCTTTTCCAGCATGATGGAGCACCTTGCCATAAGGCAAAAGTGATAACTAAGTGGCTCGGGGAACAAAACATCTACATTTTGGGTCCATGGCCAGGAAACTCCACAGACCTTAATCCCATTTAGAACTTGTGGTCGATCCTCAAGAGGCGGGTGGACAAACAAAACCCCACAACTTCTGACAAACTCCAAGCATTGATTATACAAGAACGGCCTGCCATCAGTCAGGATGTGGCCCAGAAGTTAATTGACAGCATGCCAGGGCGGATTGCAGAGGTATTGAAAAAGAAGGTTCAACACTGCAAATATTGACTCTTTGCATAAACTGAATGTCATTGTCAATGAAATCCTTTGACATTTATGGAATACTTGTAATTATACTTCAGTGTTACCATAGTAACTACTGACATAAAGATCTAAGAACACTGAAGCAGCAAACTTTGTGGAGACCAATACTTGTGTCATTCTTAACTTTTGACCACGACTGTATCTGTGTGTGTAGATGTGCTGGACTCCCTGGACCTGACCATGGACGAGAACAAGGAAAACCAGACACCTGAGGGGGAGTTGGACTGGGCGCAGCAGTATAGCCTGGAGCAGAAGAGGGAGGAGCAAGAACTGCAGCAAGCCCTGGCCCAGAGCCTGCAGGAGCACGTAAAACTCCCAGCACACACTAGAAAATTACATAGAGAGACCTACTATACAGCTCCCGACCCTTTGACATTTTACTGGAGGAGAAACCTGATGTTGGTGGTTCACCAATGTTTTTGTAATGTAGGCTAATCTTCCTTCAGCTTGGTCTTAAGCTCTGACCCACCAACACTATATCATGTCACCTAGGCGTCTACTTGACCCTGTATCCAGCAATGCTGTTGCACCGTCACGATACAATCCAGTGACATTTACAATGTGTGGTATGTCCTACAGGAAGCCCAAGAGATGAGGGAGGACGACGACCTCAAGAGAGCCACAGAGCTCAGCCTGCAAGGTACAGCATAGACACTGGTACCCCTTTTTAAGCCAATACTCAGCTTCACAAAAGAAAAGTAGTGTGTGTGTTTACGCCAGGGGTTGGAACCGGTTCCGGTGTTCCGACCGGAAAATAAAAGTTCTGAACCGGTTCGACCCAAAAAAATAAAATAGCAGTTCACGAAGGTCAGGTATGGGCAACTCTGAACTCATCATGAGGGGCAGTAGTTTACACACACACACACACACACACACACACACACACACACACACTGCGAGCAAAACATTTTAGTGGGTTCCCTCTTGACAGCAGAGAGACTTACACAAAAAATGTTTAGACTTAATTTCTTGCAATTTTGCCATGTGGTGGAGAGAATGTTTTAAAGCAAGCTTGCTGCAATTCTACACATTTTGAAGTAAGTTCAGTTGATCCAAGGTCCTCCAAAAGTGGGGCTGCGGGCCGCATGCTGCCAGTTGCCCATCCCTTATATACAGTACCAGTCAAAGGTTTGGACACACTTACTCATTCCAGGGTTTTTCTTTATTTTTACTACTTTCTACATTGTAGAATAATGGTGAAGACATCAAAACTATTAAATAACACATGGAATCATGTAGTAACCAAAATGTAGTTTTAATATTTTAGATTCTTCAAAGTAGGCACCCTTTCCCTTGATTGCACCCTTTCCCTTGATTACAGCTTTGCACACTCTTTTAAAATGAATTTAAGCAAAATTCCGAGGCTTAACTTCCCCATGGAAAATTTCCGGAAGAATTCTGGAAAGTTTCCGACCCTTTGCAACCCTAGGAACCACACATGCGGACATCATCCGTTCACCTACTCTGCGTCTCACAAAGAAACGGCGGTTGGAACCAAAAATCTCAGATTGACTCATTAGACCAAAGGACATTGCTTGTGTTTCTTGGCCCAAGCAAGTCTCTTCTTCTTATTGGTGTCCTTTAGAAGTGGTTTCTTTGCAGCAATTCGACCATGAAGGCCTGATTCACGCAGTCTCCTCTGAACAGTTGATGTTGAGATGTGTCTGTTAACTGAACTCTGTGAAGCATTTATTTGGCCTGCAGTTTCTGAGGCTGGTAACTCTAATGAACTTATCCTCTGCAGCAGTGGTAACTCTGGGTCTTCCTTTCCTGTGGTGGTCCTCATGAGATCCAGTTTCATCATAGCTCTTGATGGTTTTTGCGATTTATTGAAATGTTCCATATTGACTGATCTCCATGTCTTAAAGTAATGATGGACTGTCGTTTCTCTTTACTTATTTGAGCTGTTCTTGCCATAATATGGACTTGGTCTTTTACCAAATAGGGCTATCTTCTGTATAACCCACTACCTTGTCACAACACAACTGATTGGCTCAAACGTATTAAGAAGGAAAGAAATTCCACAAATTAACTTTTTAACAAGTCACACCTGTTAATTGAAATGCATTCCAGGTAACTACCTCATGAAGCTGGTTCAGTGAATGCCAAGAGTACAAAGCTGTCATCAAGGCAGTGTGGCTACCTTGAGGAATCTCAAAAATAAAATATATTTTGATTTGTTTAACAAATCAAAATACTACGTGATTCCACGTGTTATTTCATAGTTTGATGTCTTCCATATTATTCTGAAATGTATAAAATAAAGAAAAATCCTTGAATGAGTAGGTGTTCTAAAACTTGTGACGGGTACTGAATCGTTTTCATTATTTTTTTTAAACCTGTGAAATCAACAGTTTTTACATTTAGCCCATTAATTTAATTAGAGGCGATAGAGCAGCTTGCTGTGGAACTGGTAAAATAGTTATTTACATGTTTGATTGGCCAGATAAGTGCAGGCACGAGATGCCACTGAAATGTCACGGGTGGGGAGAGAGCAACATGGAGGGGGCAACATGGAGGACATGGAGGGGGCAACATGGAGGACATGGAGGGGGCAACATGGAGGACATGGAGGGATCAACATGGAGGGATCTTGGCCTGAACATCATGACGTCAATTGGAATGTGTTTAGTCGATTACTAGCATTGTACCAAAATTACCTAATTATTTACTAGACATTAGGAATATTTTGAACTAAAAATAACAGATTTGAAAATAACGGTTCTGTTCTTGAAGACTAGATCACTTTCGTTCCTGGTTCCGTTCCTCTGAAAATGTTATTTTTCAGTTTTTTATTCTGTTCCCTGAACCGGCTCCAACACTTGGTTTGCGCATATCAGTGGTTTTCATTGGTCTTGATCCCCTCTGCTGGTTTCTCCCGCCCTTCCAGAGTTCAACAACTCGTTGCCGGAGCTGCTGTGTTCAGACGAGGACTCTGGTAACGAGGAGGTGCTGGACATGGAGTACAGCGAAGCGGAGGCTGTAGACCTGAAGAGGAACGCTGAGGTACAGAGCCTCTCCCCTTTTCCTTCAACAGGGTCCTGTTCAGTAGGGGGTAAACTCTCTGACAGCCGTACGTAACCTAAATGGTTGTAGCATCTTTCAAGAGACTGGGACGCAACGGCTAACGACTACTTCGTTCTGTTACACGTGACCGCAGGTGCTCGCATCTTGTGAATTTCTAAAGGGACATTTGGCCCATAGACTGGCCTGAAACTGTCAGCTTCCGTTTAGGGGGGGTGGAGACTTCTATATGTGTCGTCGTCGTCGTCCCCCGCCCCCCCCCCCCCCCCCCCCCCCAGAACTTATTCGAGCATCCGATGCAATTACACAAGATTTCAGTTCTGGAATACTTTTTTTTTTTTTTTTTATGTAGTGAAACGGCCCCGCTGAACACCTTTCTTTCTTGTTCCCAGAGTGGAGATCTGGCCAATTCCTTCCGGCTGATCAGTGTAGTCAGTCACATTGGGAGCAGCTCCTCATCTGGTAAGCACTGCCCTGCCTATAGACCAGACCGCAGGGGTGGGCAACTCCAGTCCTCGGTGGGCCTGATTGGTGTCAGTTTTGCCCCATTCCTAACAAACACAGCTGATTTTAAACTAATTGCATTCTAAACTGAAGATGATGATTACTTGATTATTGGAGTCAGCTGTGTTAGCTGGGGCTGGGGCAAAACTGTGACACCAATCAGGCCCCTGGAGGACTGGAGGTGCCCACCCCTGCGTGAGTCTGCTAAGATGTCTGTTACGAGACGTAGTGTTATTTGTAGGACCAAAAATGTGTTCAAGTTGAATTCATGTTGAAGTATAAATGTTATGTTTTGGTAGCAACTGATTTCTGTGCATCTCAAACCACACTACTGTGTAGCAGGAGCCACATTTATCAGTCATCCGTGAACCAACATAAAGCATGAAAATAAAAGGTTGAGTGAGCAGAGGTAGCATATGATTACGATACCATAAGAACCCCAGACACTGGATTCTTGTAGTCTAATATTAACCTATAATCAATCTCCTGACCCTTAGGCCATTACATCAGCGACGTGTACGACATGAAGAAGCAGTCGTGGCTGACCTACAACGACCTGGACGTGTCGCGCACGCAGCAGGCCGCTGTGCAGAGGGACCGCGACCGCAGTGGATACATCTTCTTCTACATGCACAAGTGAGTGTCCCACTCACCCCTTCCATCAAGGTCCCTCTCCCAGCTTCAGATAGAGTGCAGGGTTGTTTTCAGTGGAGAAAATGCAGTGAAACTTGTCCAATAAGAACTTAGATTTGTTTTCAGTTGCAAAACGCTTTGCAACGGTATCCCCTACTGAATAAACCACCAGCCTCCCGCCGCTATGCACTACACCAGTCTGAGTATAATCCAGTAGCGGCTGAGCGAGACCCAGGTCTAGTAAGCAGGGCTGCCCAGACCAATGGGCATCTGAGCAGAAGCTGAAACAACCCCCCCCCCCCCCCCCCCCCCCCCCTCTCATGCTATTAGAAAAGCTAATTTGTTCAAATCTCTTCCTTTTTTCTGTAGTCAGGAAAAAGTAAAGGTGGAAATCAGTCTAGTAACTCGAACAATGCTGGGGGTTTTTTAAGACTAGGACATTAAAACAAATAAAGTTGTACATTCACTTATTGTAGATGTTTTCTTTAAGTTGGTGTTTTGTATCATACACTGGAGCCCACTATAATGGGTGTGGATGCCTTGACTGACTGCTGTACATGGTCTCTCGTCTCCTCAGGGATGTGTTTGAGGAGCTGTCTGAGCTGGAGAGGACAGGGGCCAGTGGAGGAGCCTCGGAGACGGGGAGGACCGTCCTGCAGCCCCTCTGAGCCACCAGTCTGCCATCAATCTCACACACACACACACCACCCAACACATGCACTCTGACAGCACAGAGCTGTCCCCCATCAGATGTGTCTGGTTTGGGATGAAGGAACACTTCTCCAGTACTACTGATCGCCGTCCATATTTTTTCCTCTTCAGGCACTTTGTCCCTTTTTAAAACAAAACACAATAGACCAAGGTAGCTTCTGTCAGGTTCAGACGTCGGCACACAGACACAACATTCTTCTCTCCAGGTCCATTTGGAAATTACACATGCAGCTCACTCAAAATAAAGAAAAGAGTTGACTATGTTTGTTTGTTCAACCTTGAGAGATATTAGCCCCAAACTTGTATTTTCTATGATTTGTTGAATAACTTGTTGTAAAATAGTTTTTCTTGGCACACACCTATGATATTAACAATCATGCATTTAAGAACTTGGATAGTGTCATATGCTAGATGCCGGTGATTCTTGGATTGTATGGTTTCAGACTTAATTTCTAATATAATCTATTGAAAATCAAGATTTATTATTCTATGTTGGAATAAAAGCTAATTTAAAGTTAGAGGACTTTTATTCTTCTATATGCAGCGGATACATGTGGTGCAATATTTATTTTGTGGCGTGGATTTGCCAATTCTGCTTATTTGTATTCTGTTCTAGAGTTGGGTTGAGGATGGGGTTTTTTTCTCTCCGATTTCTTGCAATGCTTTTACTTAGGAATTGTTTGTTTCTATTCATGTTTTATCAATATTACCTTGACTAGCTAAACATTAAAGTAGCTTGTTTTTTTCCCCCTAGTGCCTCCCTGTACAGAACCGGTAGTTTTATTTATTTTTCTAAAGCGCTTTACTTTGAAAGACGCTCGACCACTTTGTTTAGAATGTGTTATTTAAACCTCTGACAATGCATAAACCTGTATTACATGTCTAAGCTATCCCGAAATGGCTTTGCTTTTAAGGCCATAACAGATTTAACTATTTATTTTAGCAAAGGTCTTAATGGCCAGCTTGGATGTGTCCATCTGACAAGGCCAGTATTTACATGTTTTAGACTACTTTTTGCTAAGATTAGGTTTTGGCTAGCTATTTTCTGGTCTCCTGCTTGCATTAAGTGAGAATGAACAGGTTTCACGTTGAGATGAGTGATGTGGAGTGGCAGAGTGGACTAAGCTTTTTAGTTGTTCAGGCTCCAGTATTGTTCAGGCTCTTCTTACGTCGCATTTTAAAATAAATGAATTAAAACAATGGTTTTTGATGTTTTTAATTGTCATCAATGTCATGAGCAGAGTCCGTAGCGCAGTTTGATTGTGAAAATAGAGCCGTGTAGTTCCATAGGTAAAAGCTATCACTTGGAAATGGGCAGTTCATTCATGGTAAAGGAGTCCTCTATGCAAGTTTCCAAATCCATCCAATTCTAAGGCAATTAATTTCAAAGTCCTTCCATTGCAGGTGGTTCTTGGTCACCTGTCTTAGCTACATTTCTTGGTCAGAGGCACCAGCTTTCTGCCAGTGAATCTGTTGAACTCACTAAGAATGTAGCTTTCCTTCTGCAGCATCTGTAAGTACAGATATACAACTGTTAAAAGGACATCTTTCAACCATTGAACATGTGTCATATGGCACTTTGTGGGACCAAGCCATTACGATTTGAATGATCATCCATACCTCTTTCCACTCCTCCTCAGTTTCATGTCTGTAACCCAACAAGTGACAGATTCCATGAGCAGTGACTGACTGAGCCAAGGAGAAGGGGGACAAAAAAAGTCAAATGAACAAGCACTAATGCAACTGCTAGTGGTGAGAAGTGTAATCAATCTTGGGAGCCAGAACCATATATAGCGTGTGCTTGCGAGTAGTATTTCACTAGAAACGTGTATACTTTTGCATGTGAATGGTGATCACATGTTGATAGTCACTGGACAAACCATTTATCCTGCAGTATTTCACCATGGTAAAGGCAAGGTGGGCCTCCAGGCTTCACTTTTATGCTCCCATCAAAAAGACCCTGGCTTCAATTGGTTATAATTGAAAATCGTGTGATTTCATGTCTGTTGCTGCATGATATTATTGTGTTGTAGGGTGTATGTTGTGCATGCATGTGGCTGTTTTACTAGTGGTTTGCTCACTGTGAGAACTCCATGAAGATCCTGAGACTCCTGCTGGCACTGTTTCATTAGGTATTCAACCCCCAAGAAAATGTCTCCAAGGTTCAGTTCATCTCTGTAAAGGGGGCAAGGCAGCTTCCCAGGCCTCAGTTCCTTTAGAAACAAAACAAACATTGATCACGGTTTCTTTACCTATATTGACACAGTATGCACGCTGCAATGCAAAGACATGTAGGTCCAGCGATTTGGGGGAATAACAGAGCAGGGATTGCACTGCAGTGACCGTGTGGTTACTGCTTGCACTGCAGTGACCGTGTGGTTACAGGGTGTGCTGTGGGCAAGTCCACTACTACCTCTGCCATAAAAGTCTGGGCCACTTGGCAGAGGTAGTACACTTACATTACATGTTTTATTTAACCAGGCAATTCAGTTAAGAACAAATTCTTATTTACAATGACGGCCTACACCGGCCAAACTCGGACGACGCTGGGCCAATCACGGCCGGTTGTAAAACAGTATGGATTCAAACAAGGTTGTCTGTAGTGACGCCTCTAGCACAGAGATTAAGTGTCTTAGACCACTGCGCCACTTGGAAGCCAACATACAAGGAGTCTATTCGGCCACTCTCTGAAAGCGTCCCACTCCAAACCTCAATGCTGGGAACAGGGTAACACTTCCAACAGAGGCAACTTGAACCATGACCCTGTGGTGCACTAACACCCATGCCATAAAAGCCCAGACCTCTTGGCAGGGGCAGGTGAATGCTGGGAATGGAACTTAGATACCAACCTCATAGAATGGAAATGAGAGGACATCTGTGGGCATATTTTTTTTCCTATAAATATTATTGATGCGTTGAATCTTGCGGTTGTCCACGCATATTACTCCCAAATCAAATTTTTGGATGCCCAATATGTGCCTCAACGTCTCCACATCCTTCCGTAGCCTCGCGCGTCGCAGCGGCACCACGTTCTGGAGATTCCGTAAAACCACACCCATTTCAAAACGCCGGTTACAAAAAGTCTGAGGGAAATTATATTTTTGATCAAGTAGTCATAAATATTACGAATGGCTACATACAAGAAACAGGTAGCCTATGTAGCTAGCGGGTTGTTATCCGGCGAATGCTCGCTGGTTCAATCAAGGTGACTCAGTCGTTCCAGTTGTAGAAGGCATTCTTATTTCAGATTATGAAAACAAATATGTACTATTCTACAACAATGTCCTCTAGATCTGATGTCGTGATAAACATCTAATATATTATTATATAGGAAGATATCCTATTGCTTGAATAAATAAATAAAAAAGCAACATTCTGACTATCCCTCATGCGGATCCTTCCCGGGGTAGAATGTAGAAACGGGGAGCTTAAACGGGTCGGACCGGAACCGGATGTCAGCAAGTTTCTATCTGTTGGTATTAATACTGGAAAAAGTAGGTAACGAGCTATCTTGTTTGAAACAACATTAAGGTAAAGTCCATCTGTATTATTAAAAAGCAACAAAAAGGTTTTAGCGTTATCAAAGACATTACCTTTATTTTCAAGTAGCATGTCTTGTAAGTTCGCTAGCGTGCTAACAAACGAAACGTTAGCTCGGTTTACATGATGTAAATAACGTTAGCTAGCACAACAGAGTTACATGTATGCTAGTTACATGTAAAATACGCCATAAAAGTGTTTGCATAGTCTTTGAAGTTAAATTACATTTACATAATTAGTTACATTTTTCAGATAACTTTAAAACATGTTTCCATAAATCACGTTAGATATCTGTTAGCTAGATAACATCATCATGCTGATGTTTACTTGTTTTCAGACTCAATGACGCTTCACTGAAGACACTTCAAATGGAGTAACACACACTTTCTTCAACATGCCTTGCAGCAGCCTGGCCTTTAGGATGGCTTATGTGAGCTCAACTGAATAAGGGACTGTCCTTGAGTATAATTGAGACTATACTGACATTTCCACCATGAATCCCAACAGTCTGTTTGTGAGGCAGCAGGGAGGAGCTTTCCCGGCCCCCAGTAACACTAACAAGACTGGTGGCATGTTCCAGGCCTTCGGACAGGAGGGCTCCACCAACCCTCCGCAGAATGTAGCATTTGGCCAAACCGCAACATTCGGGCAACCGTCTGCCTTCAGTCAGCCTTCAGTCTTTGGTCAGTCTCCGGCATTTGGGCAGACGCCTTCGCTTGGACAAGGCTCTGTTTTTGGGCAAAGTGGCGGACTAGGTCAGGCGTCAGGGCAGACCTCGACATTCTCTTCAATAAGTCAGCCTCCAGCCTTTGGTCAGTCCTTATTGGGGCAGGGTAGCTCTGGGTTTGGTGGTGCTCCCCCGCCATCGTATGGACAGGCCACCGGACAGAGTCAGAGCTCTGGGTTTGGACAGACTCCTGCTTTTGGACAGACGCCTGCCTTTGGGCAGCCACCTGCATACGGGCAGCAGCAGACCCCGGCTTTCAGTCTCTCCTCTGGGATCTCCCAGGTTTCCTCTGGCCCCACCACTACCACCACCACAGGGTCAGCACAGCCTTTGAGCTTTGGCCAGATGCCCTTTGGCCAGCCGCAGCCCAGCGCCACAACCACCTCCTTTGGTACAGCTCAGAGTGTCGTCCAAAGTAGAGGCTTCAGCACATCAGAATTCAGCTTCAAACCGTCCAACGAGGTGCTGTTTAAGCCCATCTTCAGCACCAGCCCAGAACCGGCTAACCCCCAGCCCGCCGCTGCATCTGAGCAGCCCTTCGGTGGTGCCACCACCACCCAGCCCTCTTTCAGCACCAAGGACAGCAGGGGACCGGCCAGCTCAGGCTTCTCGCTCCTGACTGGAGCCAAGAGTGGGCCGCTTGGCTTCAGCTTCTCCCAGCCGGCGGTGGCCCCCTCCATCTCCGCTTCCATTGCCACTACCAGCCTGGCCCAGAAAGACCCTCTAACCAGCAGCGTAGGCTCCGGAAGGAGCCTGCAGTTCACGTTCTCCCAGCCATCCGCTCTCTCCAGCACCAACTCCAGCTCCAGCACCGCTGCCCCCCAACCTACCCCTGTCCCCAGCAGCCCCTCCTCCTTTAGCTTCTCTACCAAAGTCCTCCAGTCCCAGCCTGCGCCCCCAATGTCCCTGTTCGGAGGAGTCAGCTTCGGCCAGACCTCTACATTCGGAGACCTCAAAACCGAGGCCCCATCCGAGGAGAAAGTTGGCGATGAGGAGAGCACCGGGGAAGTGAGAGTTTTTGGGAGACTTGGAAAAGGAACTAAGCGAAAGGAGGAGCCAGTGAATCCCAAAGCCGCTCCAGGGAAGCCTGCCCAGTCGGAGGATGCCCAAGCTGAAGCCAGAGCTGACCTACCCAGACATCCCTCGAAGCGGCCTCTCCTGAGGTCCTCCCGCGGCCCAATGGGTGGACTCTTTTCCAGGGCCATGAGTGGCCTTATGAAATCCACAGCCAACTCAGTGAGGAGAGACCCCGTGAAGGAGGAGCAGCAGCCTCCAGGATGGGGGGAGGGGGAGAGAGCAGACACAGAAGTTCTGATCAATCTCAGACCTGCTACTCCTCCCAGAGCTCAGGCCCCCACCAGAGAGGTTCTGGAGAAAGCAGAGGAGACTGGTAAGTCCTCATCATGAAAATGAAGTAAAACACTTATTACTCGCTGTTAAACCAAAATCATATGCCTTGCTGAATTTAAAGTATTATGTTTAATGTGTATCACAGATTTTCTCATGCTGGTTTTCTTCTCTCCTTTTCCTCCAGGTTTGGCGGTAGACCCCGACCCAGGCACTGAGACCAAGACCCCAGCTAGGAGAAGGCAGCGCGGGGAGAGCACGGACAGCCTGGGGGGAATGTCCCCCACCGACGCCACTGTCCTCCAGTGCAAGAGCGTCCCACCCAGCCTCAACAAAAAGAGCATCATAGAAAAGCACTTTGGCCGCTTCGGGAAAGTCAGCCGGGTCTACTGCCGACCCCAAAAGAATCTGGCAATCGTCCACTTCCAAGACCACGTGAGTTCTCACACTCTACTGACAACAGAGGCGACTTGACACTATTTTGAGGATTCTCAGTTCCATTACAGGTTATATGTTTATGCTGAATTTAACTGAGATAATATATTTTTTGTTTGTTTTCAAATGTCTGTGATACCTTTTCAGGCATCAGCAGCAAAGGCAAAGAGGAAGGGCAAAATGCTGCACAGACAGGAAGTTTTTCTCTTCTGGCAGAAAAAGAAACACAGTAAGTCCTTATTGCTGCATCCTCCTATTTTGCAGAGTTAAGACAAATAATACAGACCAAATTACTGTTACTAGTTAAATACTCAATTAATAGGCTTATCTAAGAGAAATCCTCAGACAGACAAGTAGCCCACTGTCAAGCTCTTGATCAGCTGCCTCTGTATTTCCATGTACCTTGATTGAACCCTGTCTCTCTATTGCTCCTTCTGTGTTCTTTGTGTCAGGCCCAGGGAAGAAAGGCGATCAAGCCCCTGAGGGAGAGGAGGAAGAAAGCGACAGGGACAACCAGGTTTCAGACACCAGGCTGGGGGGCTTCCAGTCCTCCTCTCCGCTGAGGAAGCCCCTCCCCAGAGCCCCTGACCTCAGCAGCACCGTCAACCTCAGCAGGAGGTAACACAGCTAGCTGGGCCAGACTTCTAGTTTCTGTGAAGTGCTTTTATAACCTGAAATGCATGTGGAAACATACAACTTATACTGTAAAGATACATTAGAAAATCCCTTGAGGCTTAATAACTGTGGGTGACTAGAGTTAATCTCTAAGCACATCAGGATGTGACATCAGATATAAAAAAGACACTTCATTTCTCAGCTCCCCAGTGAAAAAGCCGTCCATAGCCAAGTCCCTGCAGTTTGAAAGCGAACCCCAGCAGGACAGCAACTCTGAGGGCCAGAGCTCTGACCGCCCTGTGCCCTCCTCCCTCCTCCACCTGATTGGCCAGCTGGCTGAGACAGCCGAGGAGAAGTACCGCCTCCTGGAGCAGAGGGACAAGATCCTGCGAGCTGGTAGGTGTAGTAGAGCTGTCAGTCTGAAGTGCAGTCCTGGAACTGAATTGACTTACCTGCATTTCTTTAGTATGAAGCCAAGTGTTGACAGTGCTGAATGTCAAATTCTTTGACTGTTGGCATAATAACAACGATGAAATTAAAATCTGGGCTGTAGTTTACTGTCTCTGTTGTTCAATGTGCAGGGCGGCCCAAACGGACAGACCTGGAGCTGTCTTTCTTTGTGGGGACATGCCCGGACATGTGCCCCGAGAAGGAGCGCTACATGAGGGAGACCCGCAACCAGCTCAGTTGCTTTGAGGTCGTCCCAGACACCGAGAGGGTAAAGCCATTTCTTCCATCCCATGTTTCAAGACACACATATTCTCTCAGGCACGCCTTTTGCATGTACACTGCACCTGTGCTATTGCTATTGCTGTATAAAGTACAGTCGTGGTCAAAAGTTTTGAGAATGACAGAAGTATTGGTCTCCAAAGTTTGCTGCCTCAGTGTTGATGATGGCAATTTGCATATACTCCAGAATGTCATGAAGAGTGATCAGATGAATTGCAAAGTCCCTCTTTGCCATGAAAATGAAACCGCAAAAAAACATTTCCACTGCATTTCAGCCCTGCCACAAAAGGACCAGCTGCCATCATGTCAGTGATTGTCTCGTTAACACAGGAGAGAGTGTTGACGAGGACAAGGCTGGAGATCACTCTGTCATGCTGATTGAGTCAGAATAACAGACTGGAAGCTTTAAAAGGAGGGTGGTGCTTGAAATCATTGTTCTTCCTCTTGTCAACCATGGTTACCTGCAAGGAAACACGTGCCGTCATCATTGCTTTGCACAAAAAGGGCTTCACAGGCAAGGATATTGCTGCTAGTAAGATTGCACCTAAATCAACCATTTATCGGATCATCAAGAACTTCAAGGAGAGAGGTTCAATTGTTGTGAAGAAGGCGTCAGGGCACCCAAGAAAGTCCAGCAAGCACCAGGGCCGTCTCCTAAAGTTGATTCAGCTGCGGGATCGGGGCACCACCAGTGCAGAGCTTGCTCAGGAATGGCAGCAGGCAGGCGTGAGTGCATCTGCACGCGAAGACGAGGCGAAGACTTTTGGAGGATGGCCTGGTGTCAAGAAGGGCAGCAAAGAAGCCACTTCTCTCCAGGAAAAACATCAGGGACAGACTGATATTCTGCAAAAGGTACAGGGATAGGACTGGGGTAGAGTCATTTTCTCTGATGAATCCCCTTTCCGATTGTTTGGGCCATCCGGAAAACACCTTGTCCGGAGAAGACAAGGTGAGCGCTACCATCAGTCCTGTGTCATGCCAACAGTAAAGCATCCTGAGACCATTCATGTGTGGTGTTGCTTCTCAGCCAAGGGAGTGGGCTCACTCACAATTTTGCCTAAGAACACAGCCATGAATAAAGAATGGTACCAACACATCCTCTGAGAGCAACTTCTCCCAACCATCCAAGAACAGTTTGGTGACGACCAATGCCTTTTCCAGCATGATGGAGCACCTTGCCATAAGGCAAAAGTGATAACTAAGTGGCTCGGGGAACAAAACATCTACATTTTGGGTCCATGGCCAGGAAACTCCACAGACCTTAATCCCATTTAGAACTTGTGGTCGATCCTCAAGAGGCGGGTGGACAAACAAAAACACACAACTTCTGACAAACTCGAAGCATTGATTATGCAAGAACGGCCTGCCATCAGTCAGGATGTGGCCCAGAAGTTAATTGACAGCATGCCAGGGCGGATTGCAGAGGTCTTGAAAAAGAAGGTTCAACACTGCAAATATTGACTCTTTGCAAAAACTGAATGTAATTGTCAATAAAAGCCTTTGACACTTATGGAATACTTGTAATTATACTTCAGTGTTACCATAGTAACTACTGACATAAAGATCTAAGAACACTGAAGCAGCAAAACTTTGGGGAGACCAATACTTGTGTCATTCTCAACTTTTGACCACGACTGTATATGAACCTCGTATGAATAGAGAAGTTCCAATTATCATAATAATGATGATGATGTTGATGATATGTCGGCTATTTATCTAGTTATGTCAAAGTTCTTGACATTGGGCAGGAGTATATCCCACCCACAAACGTCTCAACTATATTCTTGTTTGTACATTTTATAATGAGATGAAAACCCCTTCCTGTCTAGGTGGACCACGTGGCGGCCATCAAGGAGTACAGCAGGTCATCGGCAGACCAGGAGGAACCCCTCCCCTACGAGCTGCGGCCCCTCCCGGTGCTCAGCATGACCATGGACTACCTGGTCACCCAGATCATGGACCAGGGCCACGACAACTACCGCGACTGGTACGACTTTGTATGGAACAGGACCCGCGGCATCCGCAAGGTGAACACCGCTAGTGTTGGTTAGCTAGCTAGCTGGTACAGTTTTTTTGTTTTTTTATTGTTTATTATCTGTGTCACAATAAAAGAAAAGTCCTGGGAATGGGGAAGTGCTGAGCAACACTGCAAGAGTAGATGTGAGCAGAAAAAGAAAGGGGCTTTGTCATCTCTCCTCACAGGATATCACCCAGCAGCACCTGTGCGACCCGTTGACCGTGTCGCTGATCGAGAAGTGCACCCGCTTCCATGTGCACTGTGCCCACCATTTGTGCCAGGAGCACATGATGACGTTCGACGCCAAGATCAACAACGAGAACATGACCAAGTGCCTGCAGAGCCTGAAGGAGATGTACCAGGACCTGGCCACCAGGGGTGTCTATTGCCCCCAAGAGGCCGAGTTCCGCCAGTACAACGTGCTTCTGAAACTAGACGTCGGCGACGTCCTCCGGTCAGTCACTCGCCAGTGATTGGGTTGTGTTCATTAGGGTACACTGTAGCAAAAGGTTTTGCAAGGAAAAAAGAAAATAACTGTCTCTTATTGGACCGTTTTCTTCAATTTCGTGCTTACGACTGTGGCATTACCCTAATTATTTTCCATTTGTAAACGTCCTACCAATGAACAGTAAGCTTGTCTTTTTTTTTTACGTTTCAAACACCACCCTTCTCCTCCCCTCTGACTGAGAGCATGCTCTCTTGTTGTGCTTCACACAGTGAGGTGCAGCAGTTCAGGGACGAGGTGCGCAACTCTCCAGAGGTGAAGTTTGCCGTGCAGGCATTCGCGGCTCTCAACAGCAACAACTTTGTACGCTTCTTCAAGCTGGTGAAGTCTGCCTCGTACCTGGCGGGCTGCCTACTGCACAGATACTTCAACCAGGTCAGCAATAAACGTCACCTACCCTAGTAACGTACCTCCTCACATGCCATGTAATGTTTAGTGGGTCTGTAGTTAGCTTTGAAAAGTCGCATGAAGTTTAACCTGTAGTAATGAGTGTCTAGTCCCATCAACTGGTTGTCCCTTGGGAATTGATGGACCTTTGTGTGTGCATGCCTATGTGTTTCTATGCATTCCTGTGTGTGTAGGTGAGGGGCAAGGCCCTGAGGACACTGAATATCGCCCACACAGTGGGCTCTCAGAGGTCCACCATCTTCCCCCTGGAGGATCTGGTGCGCATGCTCATGTTCCAAGACGCCGCTGAGGCCACAGACTTCATCCAGCAATTCAGCCTCAACACCAGTGGCGGGTCAGTACCAGTACCTGTCTAATACAATATATGCACCCAACATATTTACTGGAGAGAGAAAAAAACCTGTAGAGAACAGAAAACAAAAAATACGTTACTTATTTTATGTTTATGTTGCACCTCCCTGTATCGTTTGAAATGTAACGTCTTCACAACAGTAAAGGCCCAGAGGGACGGTGTGTTTAAAGCAGAGATCGGATGTTTGAAATGTAACAGAGGATCCCCGCCCCTGTTTTGTGAAAAAGCTGAAACGGATATCATCCATGACATGAACATTATAGTTTTAACCTTGTTTTGAGGCTGTATAGTGTATTTTTACATTTGTGTTGTTTACAAACATTGGTGTAAACGGGGGTCCTGTTAACGTGCGTTTTTCACCCAGAAAATAAAAATATAAAATGCCTAACATATCTTTCTGCGTTTTCTAAACCCAGATCTAAAATGCTTCTTCTTGTAGTTCCTGCTATTTTCAGACATGTTGTGTTTCCGTTGCTCTTCTCCACTCGCCATTCCCACATTTACCAACAGGCATTGTATCAGCAGAAGGCGCTCTGACTTTGTAGCAACTTTCCTCAGTGTACTTTTCTCGGTAAAATGCAAGATTAACTTCAAGTAAAACATTAGGAAATGTAGCTTGCAAAAAAAAATAAAAAACTGATGATGAACATTAGAAATAGGATGGCCATGCATCGTTTTTGTAAGTGTGTGGCTGCTAGACTTTTCTCAAGAAAATGAATCTGTTTTCTGCTGAATGTGTTAAGGATAACTATAGTTGCACACCCCTGATCACTCTTATTGACGAAAAGAAACACTTGACTTTCAATATAAAACGCAGGTGTAATGGTTTAAAACGCTGAGTTTCTGATGGAAATGCAGCTATATTTAGGGTTCTGATGGGGTACGATTGTTAAGCTAAGCTCATGAGGCATTTATAAGTTATATTCTTCAGGAATCAATGGGTACTAAAATGGATGTAGCCATGGCTGATTGCCCCTTTAAAAAGGTGTTGTCACTTTTTAATGTTTCAAGCAACAGACGTCCTTCTCTGATGACCTCTGACCTCCTAACCCCACAGCTTGGTGGAACTGAGCCGCACGGCCTGGCAGGAGCCCGACCTGAACCTACCCCAAGTGAAGTCGGACGTCATCATGGCCAAGAGGGCTGTGCTGATCGGGGAGGTGGTAAACGGAGGGCCACTGCCCAACCCGCCCCAGCATGCCCCCGTCTGCAGCTTCGACGCACACAACAAGTACTGGGGGGAGGGTCCACTGGCAGAACCCATGCCCGCTGCAGTCTGCAGGAGCGGTCTGGTTGCTGTAACGGGTATGGAAGCCATGGCAGTTCAAGATGGCTAAACTATAGAGCCGCTGTACCCGTAGATTTTATGTTGAAGAGAGCCCTTACTGAGATTTGTTTATTGTATATAGCCTGTCATGGTGTCTAGAGTTGTCTACACCTTGTTGAAATGTTCAATAGTTTGTATTGGTCGTCTTGAGCTAATGATTCAACCTCACAGGTACAAGGGGCGTCCATGTTCTTCACAAAAATGTTGCTGTATTGTAATCTTACTCCTTCCGACTATGAGAATTAGAGTTTTATTTGACTCTCTCTCCCCAGTACCAGCCTTCACCCTGCAGAAGCCAGACGTTAAGGCCCAGCCGGAGGTTGAGCTCCGGCCGCAGATCAAACCCGCCAGGCTGCTGGCAGAGCCACGTCTCTTCGGGGATCTTCCCCCACCGTACCCAGGCCTTGCCACTGCAACCGAGCCTGCCCAGCCAGTGCAGGGCACAGACGAGACAGGGGAACCAGAGCCTGCCCAACCCAGTGTCCAGGTTCACCCTGCAGCAGATCTCCAACAGCAGCTGTTCCAGCCCATTGACGTCGCCCAGCCCCAGCCTGTCAGACCCCCCTCGCCCCCACCCAAACCTGAGCCAGTCTACTCTGACGAGGTGAGAGAGCGAGAAACCCCTAGTGGTAGTGTTTCCCAAATGGTGGGTCGAGACACGTTGTTCGGTCGTTGCTGATTCCTGTTTGGTCATTGGCTCTAGCCTCTAGATGTGTATGAAACTCATGTTTTCTGTCCCTCTTACTGCCGTAGGACATCCTGGCAGAACTGGGGTGCGTGGTGGAGGAGGTGCTGGAGGCAGTGGTGTGGGAGGTGGCCAGCGCCGGGGCTGACTACGCTGCAGCTGCTCTCGGGTCAGTGCTATATGAATTGCTTTGTTTGTTGAAGACTGGTGATTTCATACACTGTGGCACATCAGCAGTAGCATTGAACGTTCCCTTTCACGTTCATACCCAATGCCTTGCTGTTCTGTCTCCCTGCAGTGCGAGCAGTGGCCACGTGGAGGCGGTGTTGAGCGAGGTGGTGGAGCAGATGCTCCAGGAGGTGTCCACAGCCGAGGTCCAAGCGGAGCGAGAGAGACTCGCTGAGGAGAAACGCAAGATAGAGGAAGCCAGGTTGGTCACAGACTCTGAAACACCTTGATCTCAATCCTAACCCTAGCTGCAAACCCTTACAAAAAATGTATGCATGCATGACTGTATGTCGCTTTGGTTAAAAGCGTCTGCTAGATGGCATATATAATAAAAATCTCATTTTCTTAACCATACATTGGAAGCAGGAGTTTAATAAATCACTTAGTCCAAGCTATGACCTGTTAACATGAAACTCCACATCCAATTTCTAGTCCAATGTCTCCAACTCATCATTCATGTCTCTCCCTCTCTTTTCCGTGGCAGGAGAAAGCAGGAGCACGAGGTCTTCCTGGCCCAGTTTAGTGACTCTCTCTGTTCTGACATAAGCCAAGAGGTCTTGACCGAGTGCATCCGGGAGACTGCCGCCTCTGAGATCCAGTAAGCTGCCCCTCTACACTCAAAACTCACATTCCTGATTCCATGTCCACCTCTAGCCCTATATTCATGGTACTGTCTCTCCCTTGTGTATATGCAACTGTGCAGTACTGTTGGGTCTCTGTTGAATTTGCCATTGTGCAATGGCCACCAGACAGACATAAGTCATTTTGAATGGAAGTATCTCTGTGTCAGGTTAGCCACGGAGGAGGAGGCAGCGTGTGTGGCGCGATGCTCTGATGAGGTGTGCCGCTGCCTGGTGGAGGAGACCCTGGACAAAGAGATATTCTTAATGGTGGAGGACATCCTGGAGGCGGAGCTACAGCGCATACAGAAGTACATTAAGAGGTACAACCAAGTCATGTGTATGACAACTCTGAATGCTTGGGGATGACAGTTGGGCCACCAGACTCGTGTAGGTTCTCCAACTCTGCTCCTAACTGTTTTAGGTTCAAGGCTCAAGTTTGCTTTTCAAAGTCTGCCCACTCTCTGTTTGGTGTTCACTCCTTCTCTCTCTCGAAGCACCGCAGAATATTTTATATTATATAGGCAAACTCCTTCCTCCGCTACTCTTTCGTCCGTGTGAGGCTACAATATGTCGAGTTTCCCGGGGGAAGATGTGAAGCACATGCACCCTACAGAAATTGGTTCAGTAATGGCCTGAATATTCTATATACATTCGTTCATATGGTTATATAAAGGCAGAAGGTTAAATACAGCCAATATCTTGTCATTTGGGTAATTTGTATGGTATTGAACAATATTATTGTATCGTATCCAGTCATGTAGAATTGCAGGAAATAATTTGTGGAAAGGCTATTTTTTAGAATTTCATAATAATTTTCGTTTTCAGACGTTTTCCGTTGGTAGGCCTACCCATGTCTCTCCTCACTCGGAAAGTCCGCTGACTGATGTCAATAACAAAGCTGATAATTGTGACTTGATAAAATTGGAATGGTGTGAATGATGATGGTGATGATGGTGAGAGCCCAGTAAAGCCTAACCCTTTAATCATAGGCTAATTTTACTTTGTGTCTCTAAAACCACTGTTTCCATTTCTATAGTCATGTGACAAGCTTTTTTTTATTATTAAAACTTCCAAATGTTGCCTTTTACCAGAAAATGTTTTTGGGCATGAAATGTTCTATTTTTATAACTGATCAAAATTCGTTATGTTGTAACCTATAGATAATATTCTGCCCATATGAAAGCATTTATTTTAGGCCGTATAAAGAACAGCTAGGCATGATCTGAATGAAAAGCAGCAAACAGACACAATGGTTAGCATTCTTTAACTACAGAAACAGCCAATAGGCTATACAGCTAGCTTTACAGTTTCCCTGCCAAGTAGGCATACAAGGAAACTCGACATATCTCGACAAAGTTTAGTGCGCGAGGGGAAAGTTGTACTCTTTGACAAAAAGACACGTAAGCTCCCCTCCCTATTTCTTGATCCCCTTCAGGTGGCGTGACGTGGTGGCGGTACGTAGGCAGCTGAAGAGACAGATGCGGGGCTTCCCTGCCGCCCCCTGCTGTGTGGACCCCCGCCACAAGCTCAAAGCCCTGGTTCCCAGTGCCCCCTCCCAGCCCTCTATGGACTGCCTGGCCAGGGGCATGGTCAACCTGGGTAATGCCGGCTACATGGTCCTGTCCAGCACCAGGTACTGGAGCTACCATGCCCTACTCTGGCCCTCGCCTCCTCCTTCTCTCTTTTTCTTCTTTCCTTCACTCTCGCTTACACACCTCTGACTCTTCTGTAATGTCCCCAGGTTGCTAAAGATGAGACAAGAAGCGATCCATCAGATGCGAGTCCACTTCTACTACCAGCAGCTGTTGAAGTAAGCCATCATCCTCGCTCTTACTTCTTTGTAGTCCTTCTCTGTTGTGTACTTCTCAAACTCTCTCACAATTGAGGACAAGTTCAAATTTCTGAATCATAGTAACAAAAATGACATCAAACACAACGTCAAACAATATGTGTGTCCCCTTCAGTGAGTCGGTGTGGACTCCTCTGGACATGCCTACGCTGGTGGTTGAGAACGTTCGTAACCCACCTGACAGAATCTTCTGGAAGGCCGTCTTGCTGTTGCCCAGCGACTACGAGAGTGTTGCCAGCATCGCCGACAGGTGAGATCAAATACAATGTGGCAGATGTAATTACCGTTGAACTCCACGCACACCCTCACAGTGCAGCATACAAGTACTCTCACCAGTACTTTTGGTGGCTGTGTCCAAGAGAGTCGTGAATTTGCTCAGCTAAATACTGTAAAGTTACTTCAGTTTGATGGACAACTGCCTTGGAAGCATCTGGCCCTCAGCTTTCATCCTGTGGTTCTTGATCTGCATCTGCTCCAGGATGAGGAGTAGTTTGTGAGACTGTTTCTTCTTGAGGACTTTCATTCTTCTAATAGTGGCACTGGATGCATGGATGACTTCTCTCCACACAGCTGATCGTTTTCACCAGCTGGTGTCATGCTTTCCGGAGTGTTTCTTTCTAACCTGAAACTCATTCAGCTTTTCACCTTTACACAAATATCCTCATTCAATGCATCTCTCTTACCAACCAGTTTGCTTTAATGGTCTTTCATGATGTCATGGGACTGATCCCAGCTCTTGGTGGAATCCACAACAGCTCTGTAAAACTCATCTAGAGTCATGGGAGAGGCAACAACATCAAAGTCTTGCTCTCATCTCTGCCAGTAGTAAAGATCACAGGCTCGAACTATCCAATGGTGTCGTTGGCGAACACGGTCAGACCTTTGATTCAGAAACAATCGCAAGAGTTGATTAAATGTTTTCCAATTAAGTTCTTTAGTAATTTGCCAGAGAGACAGAAAGGTCAGCTGAATCTTAGCCTGCCCAATGAGGACTGAATTCAGAATTAGCTCATGATTTTTACAACAATTCAACCAAACATTCTAAGGTATCTAAGGAACTCATGTGAAATCTTAGCAACAGGTATTATAACATTCTAAAGTCTAGGTTTTCCCAGGAAAAATATGTAAAGGCCTTAGCTAACGTCAATGCTTTAAATAATAACAACAATAAAAACTCACAACCAATATAAATAATTCCTTAATCATTAATTCTAGATTGATACCAACACTTTCTTTTTTTTCTTTTTATAGAATACTGCTAGTAACCACAGGGTGCTTCAAAGTCCATCTTGCAGAACTTGGTGAATGTTCATGTACTGTATGTTCAAACGGGGCAGCCTTTTGTATATTTTTCTATCCGGATGCAATGGGCCACCCGGCACAGCCAGAAGAGGACTGGCCACCCCTCAGAGCCTAGTTTCTTCAGAGGTTCCTGTCTTCCTAGGGAGTTTTTCCTAGCCACCGTGCTTCTACATCTGGGGTTTTAGGCTCGGTTTCTGTATAAGCACTTTTATGAAAAAATTAAAAGGGCTTTATAAATACATTTGATAGATTTTTCTCTCCACGCACTTTTTTTTTTTTTTTTTTTTTTTTTTACCAGCTTGTCTCTCATGGTTTCCAAGTGCTTCTTACCTCTTTGATGACACTTGTGTTTATTGAGTGTGTTCTCTGTGCTCTTATTGCAGGATCCTGACAGACTGGCTTGAGACCAAGTTTGGCGGAGGTGAAAGTGCCAATGACACAGAGAAGGAGCAGGAAGGGACACTGAGAACTCTCTGCATCACCAACGGACTCAGGGAAGCAGGAGAGAAGACTCACAAAATACACATCAGCATCAAGGTGGGAGCTAAAACAACATTACCAAAACATTTCCCCCGAAGACTAGTGATGAGTTGAATAAATACTTTCTAAACCAGGGGTGTCAAACTAGATCCAGGGGGCCGTACTGAAAATGTGTTATTCAGTGCATTTGGAAAGTGTTCAGACCCCTTTCCTATGAGACTCAATTGAGCTCAGGTGCATCCTGGTTCCATTGATAATCCTTGATTGTAGTCCACCTGTGGTAAATTCAATTGATTGGACATCATTTGTAAAGGCACACACCAGTCTATATAAGGTTTCACAGTTGACAGTGCATATCAGAGTAAAAACCAAGCCATGAGGCACAGATCTGGGGAAGGGTACCAAAAAATGTCTGCAACATTGAAGGTCCCCAAGAACACCTCTATCATTCTTAAATGGAAGACGTTTGGAACCACCAAGACTCTTCCTAGAGCTGGCCGCCCAGCCAAACTGAGCAATCCGGGGAGAAGGGCCTTGGTCACTCTGACAGTGCTCCAGAGTTCCTCTGTGAAGATGGGAGAACCTTCCAGAAGGACAATCATCTCTGCAGCACTCCACCAATCAGGTCTTTATGGTTGAGTGGCCAGACAGACGGCACTCTTCATTAAAAGGCACATGACAGCCTGCTTGGAGTTTGACAAAAGGCTCCTAAAGGACTCTCAGACCATGAGAAACAAGATCCTCTGGTCTGATGAAATCAAGATTGAACGCTTTGGCCTGAATGCCAAGTGTCGCGTCTGGAGGAAACCTGGCACCATCCCTACGTTGAAGCATGGTGGTGGCAGCATCATGCTGTGGGGATGTTTTTCAGCTTCAGGGACTGGGAGACTAGTCAGGATCGAGGGAAAGATGAACAGAGCAAAGTACAGAGAGATCCTTGACGAGAGCCTGCTCCATTCACCAATCCCATACAAGCAAATATTAAGACCCTTCAAGCAGCAGTGTAGTTGTACTGACTGTGTCTGTGTGTGTTGTCCCTACCAGGCGTCTCGGGGCCCGCTGAGTGAAGAGGGCCTGTCCAAGATGGAGGAGGCCCAGGAGCTCCAGGGGACAGGGGCCCTGATAATGCTGCTGCCTGCCCCCAGCCCAGGCAGCGAGGACCAGGACGTGCCCATGCTCTCCGCTCTGCTCCAACTCAAACAGTTCCAGCAGGCCAACGTCTGGGACTGCCCGTTGCCCCTTGCCATATTGGTGCCTGGCCTGCACGACACAAAGAAACTGGAGGAAGGTAAGGAGTACCCCAACCATACCACACATGGAGGAAGGTAAGGAGTACCCCAACCACACCACACTGGAGGAAGGTAAGGAGTACCCCAACCACACCACACATGGAGGAAGGTAAGGAGTACCCCAACCACACCACACATGGAGGAAGGTAAGGAGTACCCCAACCACACCACACTGGAGGAAGGTAAGGAGTACCCCAACCACACCACACTGGAGGAAGGTAAGGAGTACCCCAACCAC
The DNA here is from genome assembly GCA_023634145.1 of Thymallus thymallus. Classification (NCBI taxonomy): domain Eukaryota; kingdom Metazoa; phylum Chordata; class Actinopteri; order Salmoniformes; family Salmonidae; genus Thymallus; species Thymallus thymallus. The sequence goes on along the minus strand of CM042407.1, from coordinate 3,030,537 downwards.
ACCACACTGGAGGAAGGTAAGGAGTACCCCAACCACACCACACTGGAGGAAGGTAAGGAGTACCCCAACCACACCACACATGGAGGAAGGTAAGGAGTACCCCAACCACACCACACATGGAGGAAGGTAAGGAGTACCCCAACCACACCACACATGGAGGAAGGTAAGGAGTACCCCAACCACACCACACATGGAGGAAGGTAAGGAGTACCCCAACCACACCACACATGGAGGAAGATACGGAGTACCCCAACCACACCACACATGGAGGAAGATACGGAGTACCCCAACCACACCACACATGGAGGAAGGTAAGTAGTACCCCAACCACACCACACTGGAGGAAGGTAAGGAGTACCCCAACCACACCACACTGGAGGAAGGTAAGTAGTACCCCAACCACACCACACATGGAGGAAGGTAAGTAGTACCCCAACCACACCACACTGGAGGAAGGTAAGTAGTACCCCAACCACACCACACTGGAGGAAGGTAAGTAGTACCCCAACCACACACACATGTCTGGACATCACCAGCATTGTCTTAGTGATCACTCACTCAAAGGCACATATTGTGAATTAAGTCCTTATTAAGTACCACATTTGTAACTCTCTGCCTGCCTCTTCTTCTCTTCTGGTTAGACCTGATGCTCCAGACTTTGGTTGAAGACGGTCTGATATCAGAACACGTGTTCGTCCACATCCCAGAGACCACCAGCGACCTACAGGGCTCAGAGCAGGTACGGACAGCCCTCTTGAAACTAAATACAACTATTTAAATTGCTCCTAAGATAATTAAATGAGTAACGTTGTATTTAGGGCCGGGCGATACTCTACTATCGTTTCCAAGGAAACAAAACACAAAGCGGATTGAACGTCTTTATTAAAACAGCCATAATGTTGTCATCCAGAGTCACATTTATTTATTTTCTTTATTAAAACAGCCATAATGTTGTCATCCAGAGTCACATTTATTTATTTTATTTATTAAAACAGCCATAATGTTGTCATCCAGAGTCACATTTATTTATTTTATTTATTAAAACAGCCATAATGTTGTCATCCAGAGTCACATTTATTTATTTTATTTATTAAAACAGCCATAATGTTGTCATCCAGAGTCACATTTATTTATTTTATTTATTAAAACAGCCATAATGTTGTCATCCAGAGTCACATTTATTTATTTTATTTATTAAAACAGCCATAATGTTGTCATCCAGAGTCACATTTATTTATTTTATTTATTAAAACAGCCATAATGTTGTCATCCAGAGTCACATTTATTTATTTTCTTTATTAAAACAGCCATAATGTTGTCATCCAGAGTCACATTTATTTATTTTATTTATTAAAACAGCCATAATGTTGTCATCCAGAGTCACATTTATTTATTTTCTTTATTAAAACAGCCATAATGTTGTCATCCAGAGTCACATTTATTTATTTTCTTTATTAAAACAGCCATAATGATGTCATCCAGAGTCACATTTATTTATTTTCTTTATTAAAACAGCCATAATGTTGTCATCCAGAGTCACATTTATTTATTTTCTTTATTAAAACAGCCATAATGTTGTCATCCAGAGTCACATTTATTTATTTTCTTTATTAAAACAGCCATAATGTTGTCATCCAGAGTCACATTTATTTATTTTCTAACCAACGGCACACAATATGTTACAGCTGGTTTTTAAGGGACTGAAGAGTTTGGCCTCTTGTTTTATTTTTGCCATGGAAAGAAAGACCAAGTTGTATTCTAATGTGCTGTTTTATGGTGCTTGATTGGAAGTATTCTAATACGGTGTTTTACGGTGTTTGATTGGAAGTATTCTAATACGGTGTTTTACGGTGTTTGATTGGAATTATTCTAATGTGGTGTTTTACGGTGTTTGATTGCCCCCAGGTGAGTGAAGCGGTGCGCTGGCTCTTGGCACGCGCCCCAGCGCCCTCCCTCCTCACCTCCCAGACCCTAGTGCACTTCGTGGAGGCCGGGCTGGGCCGCGAGTTCAGCGCCCGACTCTACGGCCACCGGCAGGACCGTGAGGGGGCAAGGCTGGCGCGCCAACACCCAGCACCTGTCATCACACTCTACAACGCTGTGCTGGCATTCCTGGCTGACCTGGTGTCCTCCCAGCACCTCTCCAGCCTCTCCTGGCCCCCGGGGGAGTTCGCCCTGCCAGAGACCCGGGACTTGGTGCCTCACCTGGGTTGGAACTCCACCCAACACCTGGCCTGGCTCCGGACGGCTGTCGTCAGCTTGCAGATACCCAGCTGGGACATGCCTGATAACACAGGTGGGTAGATTTTGGTTTGTGTGTGTGATTCTGGTGACTTTTATGTAGTCTGATCCCAGATCAAATTTAGCTTTTGTCTTGGAGTAGAAACAGACTGGCACCTAGGTTAACATGTATGCCTTATTACTGCTCAAATTACAACTGTTTACAACTGTTTACAGAGCCCGCCTGTCTACTCTCATTAACAAAGCACTAATTCCCCCCCAGCCTCCTGGCCCCAGCTGTGTTCCGCCATCTTCCAGTACGCCAGCCAGATCCCTACTTCGCGCCACAGCCAGCCCCTCCTCATGTCCCGCCTGGAGAACCTCCTGGAGAGGGTGCACTGTTCCACAGCTGCAGCACAGGACCACTGGGAGGAGGAGGGCCCGTCCTTCCAGCAGGTCCCCTGGGACGAGGTGGTGGCTCTCTGCATAGACCACAAGCTGAAGGACTGGCAACCCCCTGACAGCCCAGTTTGTGACGGTGAGATGACCATTGGTTTATCTTGCTCCATCTGCTCTAGCTCTTTGTGCGACGTTTTCCACACCATAGACAAACTCGGGTCCTTACGCTAGACAGAATAACCTGAGCAGGATTTGAGACGACGACAAAGTATTGTATGAGGAAAGCAAGAAAACTAGTTAAAAAGCCTTTATTGCATTGGAATTTGTAAAGAGCTTAAAACTTAATCCCAAGACTCCGGTGGTGCTGTTTCAGATGCAGTGACGGAGGATGGGGAGGTGCTGGTCTACTTCCCCAAGGAGGGACTGAAGGGCTTCCAGCCCCCGGCACAGTGGACGGAGGCGGTCAGACTCACACACAGAGAGAAGCAGCAGGAGACACAGGGGTGAGGAGGAGACTGGTTCACTACTCTGTCTCTCTCTCCCTCTGTATTTCTCTCAATCGCCATCCCTCTAAAATCTACTCCTGAGTGTGTTGGCTTATTGATAAACCAAAACAGATAATTTCCCCCTCTTCCTTTCCATCTCCTCTTCAGAGCCAGTCCAGGAGGGTTCTCAGCTCTCCCTCCCCTCAGACAGAAGCTGTTTCGGAGCCCGGTGGATCGGCCGGACCACCCTGCCCCCTGCCACACTCTGGACATCACACACACCCCCTCACCCCGCGACCTGCTGCCCCAAAAGGTCCTCCACGGTCTCCGGGAGGAGAGGGCACACAGCCAGAGGTGTGAGGAGCAGCTGCAGCGCTGGCTAGAGGTGGAGCCCTTGGACTCTCTCTCCATGCCCCTCTTCATGCCCTCGAGCCTGCTCTCCATGACTAACATCATGGCCCCCATCCGTACTTCTGGTGGTGCGGCCACTGCTACACAGGTACGAATGTCTTTACACACACATACACATACACACACACACATGGGGCGGCAGGTAGCCTAGTGGTTAGGGCTTTGGGCCAGTAACCGAAAGGTTGCTGGATCGAATCCCTGAGCTGACAAGGAATCCCCTGAACAAGGCAGTTAACCCACTGTTCCTAGGCCATCGTTGTAAATAAGAATTTGTTCTTAACTGACTTGCCTAGTTAAATAAAGGTTAAATAATATAAAGAAAAACATACACACACAGTTGAAGTCGGAAGTTTACATACACTTAGGTTGAAGTCATTAAAACTCATGTTAACAAACAAATCTACTTTGTGCATGACACAAGTAATTCTTCCAACAATTGTTTCCATACAGATCATTTCACTTATAATTCACTATATCACAATTCCAGTGGATCAGAAGTTTACATACACTAAGTTGACTGTGCCTTTAAACGGCTTGGAAATTCCAGAAAATGATGTCATGGCTTTAGAAGCTTCTGATAGGCTAATTGACATCATTTAAGTCAATTGGTGTACCTGTGGATGTATTTCAAGGCCTACCTTCAAACTCAGTGCCTCTGCTCGACATCATGGGAAAATCTAAAGAAATCAGCCAAGACCTAATTGTAGACCTCCAGTCATCCTTGGGAGCAATTTCCAAACGCCTGAAGGTACCACGTTCATCTGTACAAACAATAGTATGCAAGTATAAACACCATGGGACCACACAGCCGTCATACCACTCAGGAAGGAGACTCGTTCTGTCTCCTAGAGATGAACGTACTTTAGTGCGAAAAGTGCAAATCAATCCCAGAACAACAGCAAAGGACCTTGTGAAGATGCTGGAGGAAACCGGTACAAACGTATCTATATCCACAGTAAAACGAGTCCTACATCGACATAACCTGAAAGGCCGCTCAGCAAGGACGAAGCCACTGCTCCAAAACCGCCATAAAAAAGCCAGACTACAGTTTGCAACTGCACATGGAGACAAAGATCGTACTTTTTGGAGAAATGTCCTCTGGTCTGATGAAACAAAAATAGAACTGTTTGGCCATAATGACCATCGTTATGTTTGGAGGTAAAAGGGGGAGGCTTGCAAGCCGAAGAACACCATCCCAACCGTGAAGCACGGGGGTGGCAGCATCATGTTGTGGGGGTGCTGTGCTGCAGGAGGGACTGGTGCACTTTACAGAATATATGGCATCATGAGGAAGGAACATTATGTGGATATATTGAAGCTAAATCTCAAGACATCAGTCAGGAAGTTAAAGCTTGGTCGCAAATGGGTCTTCCAAATGGACAATGACCAGGACAAGGACAATGAGTTAAAGAATTTAAAGTTAATGCTACCAGATACTAATTGAGTGTATGTAACTTCAGCTGTACATATGAGATGGGCGACATGTACACACAATTAGAGTGACTAAGATACCGTAGAATAGTGTAGAGTGCAGTTTATACATAGAGATGAGTGATGCAGATACGGATACATTATTAAAGTTGCTAGTGTTCTATTGAAGTAGCCATCGCCTTCTGGATGATGGCGGGGTGAACAGGCAGTGGCTCGGGTGGATGATATCTGTGGTCTTTTTGGCCTTTGAGGTTATTTTTCTGGCACCACACTCCCAGAGCCCTCACCTCCTCCCTGTAGGCTGTCTCGTCATTGTTGGTAATCAAGCCTACTACTGTTGTGTCGTCTGCAAACTTGATGATTGAGTTGGAGGCCTGCTTGGCCACGCAGTCATGGGTCAACAGGGAGTACAGGAGGGTCTGAGCAAACATCCTTGTGGGGCCCAAGTGTTGAGGATCAGCGAGGAGGTGTTGTTTCCTACCTTTACCACCTGGGGGTGACCTGTCAGGAAGTCCAGGACCCAGTTTCACAGGGTGGGATTCAGACCCAGGGCCATGAGTTTGATGACGAGCTTGGAGGGTACTATGTTGTTAAATGTTGAGCTATAGTCAATGAACAGCATTCTTACATAGGTATGCCTCTTATTCAGATGGGACAGGGCTGTGTGTAATGTGGTGGCGATTGCATCATCTGTGGATCTATTGGGATTGTAAGCAAATTGAAGTGGGTCTAGGGTGGCAGGTAAGGTGGAGGTAATATGATCCTTGACTAGTCTCTCAAAGGTGAGTGACAGAGGTGAGTGCTACGGGGCGATTGGGATTTAGTTCAGCTACCTTTGCTTTCTTAGGTACAGGGACAATGGTGGCCATCTTGAAGCATGTGGGGACAACAGACAGGGATAGGGAGAGATTGAATATATATGTAAACACAACAGCCAGCTGGTCTGCGCATGCTCTGAGGACGCGGCTAGGAATACCATCTGGGCTAGCAGCCTTGCGAGGGTTAACACGCTTAAATGTAATACTCACGTCGGCCACTGAGGAGAGGGCGAACCCACAGTCCTTGGTAGCGGGCCGCGTCGGTGGCACTGTATTATCCTTAAAGCGAGCGAAGGTGTCCACGACGTCGCTGGTTTTCCTTTTATAACCCCTGCCACATGCATCTCGTGTCTGAGCCATTGAACTGAGACTCAACTTTTTTCCCAATACATTTAGCCTGCTTGATTGCATTGCAGAGGAAATAACTGCACTTTGTATTCTTCCATATTCCCAGTCTTCTTGCCCTGGTTAAATGCGGTGGTTCGTGCTTTCAGTTTTGCGCGAATGCTCCCATCTATCCACGGTTTCTGGTTGGTGTATGTTTTAATAGTCACAGTGGGTACACTTCCTTATTCATAGCGCTTGATGGTTTTTGCGACTGCACTTGAAGAAACTTTCAAAGTTCTTGAAATGTTCTGTATAGACTGACCTTCATGTCTTAAAGTAATGATGGACTGTCGTTTCTCTTTGCTCATTTGAGCTGTTCTTGCCATAATATGGACTTGGTCTTTTACCAAATAGGGCTATCTTCTGTATACCACCCCTACCTTGTCACAACACAACTGATTGGCTCAAACACATTAAGAAGGAAAGAAAATCCACAAATTAACTTTTAAGAAGGAACACCTGTTAATTGAAATGCATTCCAGGTGACTACCTCATGAAGCTGGTTGAGAGAATGCCAAGAGTACAAAGCTGTCATCAAGGAAAAGGGTGTCTATTTGAAGAATCTCAAATATAAAATATATTTGTTTAACACTTTTTTTGGTACAATGATTCCATATGTGTTATTTCATAGTTTTGATGTCTTCACTATTATTATACAATGAAAATAGTAAAAATAAAGTAGGTGTTTTTAAAACTTTTGACCGGTAGTGTAAATCTGCTTGAAAATCTATGGCAAGACAAGGCTGTCTAGGAATGATCAACAAACAACTTGACAGAGCTTGACATTTTTTAAAGAATAATGTGCAAATATTGTCAAATCAAGGTGTGCAAAGCTCTTAGACTTACCCAGAAAGCCTCACAGCTGTAATTGCTGCCAAATGAAATTCAACAACATTTTGAAAAAGTCACGGGTTGTGAATACTTTCTGAAGGCACTGTAATTGAGAATTGACACTGTCGAACATGTGGGCACGAAGTGAGCTACTATACAAATTTACACAACACACTAAATACCGTAAACCACTGTCCAGTAATTTAAAAATACTTTAAAGTTCTACTTAAGTTGTTTTTTGGTTTTTTTGAACTTTACTATTTATATTTTTTAGAACTTTTACTTCACTACATTCCTAAAGAAAATAATGTACTTTATACTCCATACAGTTTCCCTGACAACCAAAAGTATTTGTTACATTTCGAATGCTTAGCAGGACAGGAAATTGTCCAATTAACACATTTATCAAAGAGAACATCCCTTGTCATCCCTGCTGCCTCTGATCTGGCGGACTCACTAAACACACATGCTTTGTTTGTAAATTATTTTTTTGTGTTGGAGTGTTCCCCTGGATATCCGTAAAAATTAAAAAGAAAAAAACGAGAAAATCGTGCCGTCTGCTTAATATAAAAAATGTGAAATGATTTATACTTTTACTTTTGATACTAGCAATCACATGTACTTTTGATACTTAAGTATATTTAAAACCAAATACTTTTACTGTAGTAGTATTTTACTGGGTGACTCACTTTTTAGTCATTTTCTATTAATGTGTCTTTTACTTATACTTAAGTATGACAATTTGGTACTTTTTCCACCACTGTCTCTTTTTACCCAAGTGTTGTGGGCATTTGCGATGACTGGTACAATAGTGACTTAATTGGTATTCTTCAATGTATTAATTTTTATGACTTAATTGGTATTCTTCAACATATATATATATTTTTGTTTTTGTAGGAGATGGACTCAGAAGACCCTTTGGAGAAAGCAGAGCGTGATTGGCTCAAGGGTGCGCCTGTATCCATGGTGCAGCGCCTGAAGAAGCTGGATAGGCTGTTACTGGCCAGTCGAGAGGAGGAGCTTGCGTGCAGTCTCAAACTGAACAGCTTATTGACCATTGTCGATGACTGAATCTCATGTCATATCACACCACTTAGTTAAAGTCCTTACCTTTTTGCTTTTTGGACTTGTTGCCATCTGAAAATGTGTTATTGTGGTCAAACCATGTAAGACCAAAAATATTGTCACTATCAGTGTTTTTACTTTTTTAAATGTTGGTTTTGTAATTGAGAAGATGGGTTTATTGCTTTTAGCTTTCTTAGTTTTGTTAAGTAGATTTGCATTATTATAGTGAGCTGGTTTGTTGCGTCTGTCTTCCTGTAACGTGTTGATCTCCGTGACTTACACTTCAGTACATTGTTGCTTGACAGACATAACATGACAAGTTTATATTTCCAAAATTATGTATTCATTGTAATTAGTTGCTTAGTCCTCTTGTAGATTTTTTTTTTTGTGTGTTTTTTTTTTTTCATCACAAGGATGGTTTATTATCTTATTTCTCCATATTAACTGGTTTAGGGATGTTTTGTGGATTGACCCAAAGGACTTACTTTGGTTATGTTTCTGCCTATGTTGAGCTATATTTGTCTCGTGCTGAGGTTATATTTTTCATAGAAATCTAAATAAAAGTCTTACTTCTGAGGAATGTTTTCATGTGTGTCAAAGGTTTATGGTAACGCCCTCATATTTACTATAGCAACATGTTCAAGCACTCATTGGAGCATTACATTGAGACCCCACCCTTTTATCCGCCTCTCTAAATTGTGATTGGACAGTCGTCTGTCTGCTCATATCTCTCCATGCCGAAACCCTTCTCGGAAGGCACTGCTTGGTATCATGGGAAGTGTAGTCATCTGTGGCCAAATTAGTGTTTTATCCAACGAAAATATTTTGAGAAGAGAACTTCAATCCCCACAGTTTCACAAATGGGGGGCCGACCTTGTGATTAGCTGAAGTTGTAGTAAATTCATATTGCCCCGCGGAGGATTTAATTCGTAAGGTTTTAACGATGACAGAGGGAACGTAAGTACATAACATGTTCAGTTGTGTTCTTAAATTCTATTATTATATAATTAATTATTATATAATTAATATTATTATATTCTTAAAGTAGACATTTATAGCAAGTTATAACTGTTGCTTATTGATTGGTAGCTGATTAATCTTGTGAAACCGCACAAAGCAAACTTTGATCAGAAAGGACATTCATGCTCATTAGGAAAGGAACAGGATACATGTCAATAGTTCTATCAATTTCAACAATTGCCTTTATGTACCATACTAATTATGGTGGTGTTTCTGGTGCTGAATTACGCAAGCACCATACCCACTAGGGCACAGATTTCACTTCAACGTCTTTTTGTCCCTCAGATGCCTTCGTAGGAGAGGGGGACCGTACAAGACGGAGCCAGCCACCGACCTGACCCGCTGGAGGCTGAGTAACGTAGAGGGCCGGCAGACATGGCGCTATGTAGAGGACCAGGACACATCAGACAGGGAGCAGACCATGCTGGAAGCCCATTCACTTGGTTTGGATACGGTACACATACTCATCCATGTTCCTTTTTCACTAGGCATTGGGCATATCACCTGTAAAAAAAAAAAATATATCACCTGTATCTGCTAAAGGAGAGGACCTACCTAGGCAACCTGGTCTCAGAACATTTCGGGCGGCAGGTAGCCTAGCGGTTAGAGCGTCTGGGCAGTAACCGAAAGGTCGCTATTTATGACAAGGTGAAAAACCTGTCGATGTGTCCTTGAGCAAGGCACTTTACCCTAATTTGCTCCAGGGGCTGACCCTGTAGGTAGGTTGTCAATGTAAATAAGAATTTGTTTTTAACTGACTTGCCTAGTTAAATAAAGGTTAAACACAAACATTTATTAAAATGTTGTATTATTCTCTATGGAAATCCCAGACATGCTATTTAGTATGTTACATTTCATATGGTATGTATTAATATGTGGATGTCCATCACCCATTTCTTATGATATGTTAAGAATTACAATTTGTATTATATGTTACGAGTTTGCTAAATGTATAATATGTTACGAATTCGCAAACGTATGATACACTACAGTCGTGGCCAAAAGTTTTGAGAATGACACAAGTGTTGGTCTCCACAAAGTTGGCTGCTTCAGTGTTCTTAGATCTTTATGTCAGTAGTTACTATGGTAACAAGTAGTAACTGAAGTATAATTACAAGTATTCCATAAGTGTCAAAGGCTTTCATTCACAATGACATTCAGTTTATCTAAAGAGTCAATATTTGCAGTGTTGAACCTTCTTTTTCAATACCTCTGCAATCCGCCCTGGCATGCTGTCAATTAACTTCTGGGCCACATCCTGACTGATGGCAGGCCGTTCTTGTATAATCAATGCTTGGAGTTTGTCAGAAGTTGTGGGTTTTTGTTTGTCCACACGCCTCTTGAGGATCGACCACAAGTTCTCAATGGGATTAAGGTCTGTGGAGTTTCCTGGCCATGGACCCAAAATGTAGATGTTTTGTTCCCAGAGCCACTTAGTTATAACTTTTGCCTGATGGCAAGGTGCTCCATCATGCTGGAAGGCATTGGTCATCACCAAACTGTTCTTGGATGGTTGGGAGAAGTTGCTCTCGGAGGATGTGTTGGTACCATTCTTTATTCATGGCTGTGTTCTTAGGCAAAAATGTGAGTGAGTCCAATCCCTTGGCTGAGAAGCCCACATGAATGGTCTGAGGATGCTTTACTGTTGGCATGACACAGGACTGATGGTAGCGCTCACCTTGTCTTCTCCGGACAAGGTGTTTTCCGGATGGCCCAAACAATCGGAAAGGGGATTTATCAGAGAAAATGACTCTACCCCAGTCCTCAGCAGTCCAATCCCTGTACCTTTTGCAGATTATCAGTCTGTCCCTGATGTTTTTCCTGGAGAGAAGTGGCTTCTTTGCTGCCCTTCTTGACACCAGGCCATCCTCCAAAAGTCTTCGCCTCACTGTGCGTGCAGATGCACTCACACCTGCCTGCTGCCATTCCTGAGCAAGCTCTGCACTGGTGGTGCCCCGATCCCGCAGCTGAATCAACTTTAGGATTGATTCAGCTGGATTGATTTAGGTTAGGGGAAGGGAAGGGATAGCTAATTGTTCTTCACAACAATTGAACCTCTCTCCTTGAAGTTCTTGATGATCCGATAAATGGTTGATTTAGGTGCAATCTTACCACCAGCAATATCCTTGCCTGTGAAGCCCTTTTTGTGCAAAGCAATGATGACGGCACCTGTTTCCTTGCAAGTAACCATGGTTGACAGAGGAAGAACAATGATTTCAAGCACCACCCTCCTTTTAAAGCTTCCAGTCTGTTATTCTGACTCAATCAGCATGACAGAGTGATCTCCAGCCTTGTCCTCGTCAACACTCTCACCTGTGTTAACGAGACAATCACTGACATGATGGCAGCTGGTCCTTTTGTGGCAGGGCTGAAATGCAGTGGAAATGTTTTTGGGGGATCAAGTTCATTTTCATGGCAAAGAGGGACTTTGCAATTAATTGCAATACATCTGATCACTCTTCATGACATTCTGGAGTATATGCAAATTGCCATCATCAACACTGAGGCAGCAAACTTTGTGGAGACCAATACTTTGTCATTCTCAAAACTTTTGGCCACGACTGTACATTACCTAAAGTATGTGGACACCATCTCAGTCCAAAATCATGGGCATTAATATGGAGTTGGTCCCCCTTTGCTGCTATAACAGCCTCCACTCTTCTGGGAAGGCTTTCCACTTGATGTTGGAGCTTTGCTGCGGGGACTTGCTTCCATTCAGCCACAAGAGCATTAGTGAGGTCGGGCACTGATGTTGGATGATTAGGCCTGGCTCGCAGTCGCCGTTCCAATTCATCCCAAAGGTGTTTGATGGGGTTGAGGTCAGGGCTCTGTCCAGGCCATTCAAGTTCTTCCACACCGATCTCGACAAAACATTTCTGTATGGACCTTGCTTTGTACACAGAGGCATTTTAATGATGAAACAGGAAAGGGCCTTCCCCAAACTGTTGCCACAAAGTTGGAAGCACGGAATTGTCTAGAATGTCATTGTATGCTGTAGCATTAAGATTTCCCTTCACTGGCACTAAGGGGCCTGGACCATGAAAAACAGCCCCAGACCATTATTACTCCTCCACCAAACTTTACAGTTGGCACTATGCATTCGGCAGATAGCGTTCTCCTGGCATCCGCCAAAACCAGATTCGTCTGTCGGACTTCCAGATGGTGAAGCGTGATTCATCTCTCCAGAGAACGCGTTTCCACTGCTCCAGAGTCCAATGGCGGCGAGCTTTACGTCACTCCAGCCAACGCTTGGCATTGCGCATTGTGATCTTAGTGGGGTTTTTTTATACTCGCTTCAGCACTCGGCGGTCTCGTTCTGTGAGCTCGTGTGATCTACCACTTTGCGGCTGAGCCAATGTTTCTCCTAGACGTTTCTACTTCACAATAACAGCAGCTCTAGCAGGGCAGAAATTTTACAAACTGACTTGCTGGAAAGGTGCCGTCCTATGACAGTGCTACATCGAAAGTCACTGAAGTCTTCAGTAAGGCCATTCTACTGCCAATGTTTGTCTATGGGGGTTTCATGGGTGTGTGTGCTCGATTTTATGCACCTGTCAGCAACGGGTGTGGCTGAAAGAGCTGAATCCACTAATTTGAAGGAGTGTCCACATACTTTTGTATATATAGTGTATGTTACAAATTCTGTCTAGGTGGCTAACTTTAGCTAGCTGGCTAATGTTAGCTAGTGTAGTGGTTAGGTTTAAGAGTTAGGTTAGGGGAAGGGTTAGCTAAAAGGGTCAAGGTTAGGGTAAGGGTTAGCTAACATGTTAAGTAGTTGCAAAGTAGCTAAAATGTAGTAAGTAGTTGAAAAGGGATGTGTAACCATATGAAACGTAATATATCATGCCCATTTCATTTACTATGTTACGTCTAATCTAGAGACCAGGCTATCTGAAGCATAAGCATTAGGGATTGCAGGTAGTCTTAAAGTTAGAGCATTAGGCCAGTAACTGCAAAGTTGCTGGTTCGAATACCGGAGCCGACGAGGTGAAAAATCTGTCGCTGTGTCCTTGAGCCAGGCACTTAACCCTAATTGCTCCAGGGGTGCTGTACAGTTGTGACACTGGGTGTCTCAGGGGTGGTTGATATGCAAAAAAAAGTCCATTACGCACATGTCTCCTTTGTAGGCCGTCACTGTAAATAAGAATTTGTTCTTAATTGACTTGCTTAGTTAAATAAATGTAACAGGTCAGATATAAGCATATATTATTAGTTGAAGCCAGAAAGAATAAATGCATATTCTCTCATCCTAAACTCTTATAAACACATTGAAGTATAAATCCAGTGATAGAATGGTTGGGCCACACAAGAACAGAAGGTGGAACTAAATCTCCCCTCTAAAGTGTGTCATTAGTGTTGCGACCGTTGTCCCATGCTTTGACAGTACCTACGCCCCTCTGCAGAGTAAGTTCATCCCTGGCTCTCCCTCGGCCCACACTGCGGGGGAGTCAGCCCTGAAGGGCATGGCATTCTACAGCCAGCTCCAGGCAGAGGATGGCCACTGGGCAGGAGACTACGGAGGACCTCTCTTCCTCCTACCAGGTACACACAATGAAATGCACTTTTAAAGGACGTACAGTATGCATCTCGTAAAAAATTAAATGTCTGCATAATGACATCCTATATTAACTTTCCATATTTACACATAATGTATGTACACATAACAAGCACGGCCATTGAGGTTTATTGTGGTAATGTCCGTGGGAAAATAACAATGAACGGGGTTGCCCAATGGCGTACATTACGCCAACTGTTTATGGTAGTTATAATGTAATACATGGCTTATGAAAACAGTAAAAACACTCGACGATGCTAACGATGAGACTCACGTGTGTACTTACTACATCTGCGGTGACGTCCGTGGTCCGTCTGTCCTCAGGTCTCCTTATCACCTGTCACATAACCCAGATCCCTCTCCCCGAGGCCTGGAAGAAGGAGATGGTGAGATACCTGCGCTCTGTCCAGCTGGCTGACGGAGGCTGGGGCCTGTGAGTATTCACTGCTCTCCTTCACTTCTACCCCAAAGTACAGTGTGAAAATAAGAAGGATGCGTGCACACACCGTTTAGATGTTCCAGTAGATTAATTAGCAATGTTTCGACCACAGCTCTGTGAGGCTTTTTAGTTTCAGCCCATTCAAAGCTTCAAAGAATTCTTATTGCTCTTTTCTTGTCAGACACGTTGAAGACAAGTCCACAGTGTTTGGCACGGCCCTCAGCTACACCACCCTGAGGATTCTGGGAGTGGGACCGGATGACCCGGATATGGTTCGGGCCAGGAACAATCTGCACAGCAAAGGTCTGATATAACTGTTTTGTTTTTTCACACACTGATGTGGTCAATAAATTGAGCTCGATGTTTGGTATGTTGGTGGAACCAAAGACATATGAAAGGAATTGTTGAATATGATTTAAACCTTAAATAAAAAGTGACTATATGCTTTTAACCTCAAATAGGAGGTGAAATTGTTACCATTGTAGAGTCAGCTCATGTCTGTCTGTTGTACAGGTGGCGCTGTGGGCATCCCTTCCTGGGGTAAATTCTGGTTGGCCATCCTCAATGTGTACAGCTGGGAAGGAATGAACACACTTCTCCCGGAGATGTGGTATGCTTGATGTCCTGGTACAAATGTTATCAGAATTGTACATAGATTTTTATACAGCACCTATGCGTAAAAGTTCCAATTGGATAGATAGCTCACTCATGACTACTTGTGAACTTTAACCTTGATTTGGGACATTGAATCCCTTAGCTGTTTTTCAACTTGTACCATTCTTTGGTCCATGTTTGGCCTCCGTTCAGGCTGTTCCCTACCTGGTTCCCTGCTCACCCATCCACTCTCTGGTGCCACTGTCGCCAGGTCTACCTCCCTATGAGCTACTGCTACGCTGTCAGGTTTGCTGCCAAGGAGGACCCCTTGGTGCTCAGCCTCAGACAGGTGCAGTAGTTGCTTCACCCCACTTGGGGGCGACATGTTTCTGTCATAGTGCTCCACTCACTCCCGTAGGCACAGACCCAAGATCAGCTAGAGTAAGATGGAGCTGCAATAGGAATGCATGGACTTAGTAACATCCTTCTCTGTTCTACAGGAGCTGTATGTCCAGGACTATGCCACCATCAACTGGCCTGCTCAGAGGAACAATGTGGCGGCATGTGACATGTACACGCCACACAGCACACTGCTCACCGTGGCTTACAGTAAGCTCTGCACATACCGTACACAGTAATTTGTGACCACATTATAACTGTAACCAAGAATTCTCTTTTCTTCTTCAGTGGTCATGAACGTGTATGAGGCCCACCACAGCAGCGCTCTACGAGGAAGAGCGGTCAAAGAGCTGTTGGACCACATACAGGCTGACGACCGTTTCACCAAGTGCATCAGCATCGGCCCAGTAAGATACGGAACTTTGATCTAAGTACTTTTCTTTTATGGAACTTGTGTTTTAAATATTACAACAACAAAGTTACTGCAAAGAATTAACAGCCGAGTCATCGTTAAGCCCCCCCCCCCCCCCCCCCCCCCCCCCCCGCAGCAGATATCATGTCATGCACGACTGAACAGTATCACCTACTGCAATTTATCTTACCTTGGTGCTTCCCCACCTTCGTCTTCAACGAAACAAAAACAATAACAACGGCAGTGGGGCGGTTAACATTAGTGCCACTCTTTCCCATAGTGCGGATTCCATCTTTAATGCTGGTGTGGCAGTTTACACTTGAAGTTGATCCAGAATTGTGTGTGAATGTTAATTGGTGTTGATTTAACACCTTGTTTCACTCCTCAGATCTCCAAAACTATCAACATGCTGGTGCGCTGGCACGTGGACGGACCCTCTTCCACTGCCTTTCAGGAGCATGTGTCCAGGATCCCAGACTACCTCTGGTCAGTCACTTAGTGAGTCGATGTTATATGCGACAATGCAGCGGGTTGTGAGCGTGTTTACTTACATGTTTGTTTTCCATTTCCTGGTTCGCCGTAGGCTGGGATTGGATGGTATGAAAATGCAGGTATGTTGGGTGTTGGCTAGCCATGATATACATAATGTAGTTCATCTTTAGCATGGGCTGTTTCCTGACCTGTTTTTCTGACATGCGGTCTGATTGTGTTTCTAAAGGGGACCAACGGATCACAGCTATGGGACACGGCTTTTGCAGCTCAGGCCTTCCTAGAGGCGAGATATATTCATATTAATTTTACGCTACAAAGAATCCATCTGCTTGCATTACTCCCCATTCATGTGATGATCAATAACTGTAAAGATAATGTTTTTTGTGTTTTTTCTCAATTGGGGTCATTCAGGCAGGGGCTCAGGACAGCCCCGGGTTAGAAGAGTGTCTTAAACACGCCCACCAGTTCCTCACCATCACACAGGTGAGAGCGTCACAGGAAATGGGCTTGAGTTCCTCACACAGGTCAGAGAGTCTAGTGTATTGGGCGCACATTCCTTGGTTCTGGATTCTTTCTGATGTCTGACAGGTTTTCTCCTTTCATCAGATACCTGACAACCCCCCAGAATACCAGAAATACTACAGACAGATGAACAAGGTGAATCAGTACTGCCAGTCAGAGAAAGTGTTTGTGTGTGTGTGTGTGTGTGTGTTTGCCCTGCACATCCGTGTGTCCTGCATTTGTGTGTGCATGCGCACTTGTGCCTACATGCATGAATGTGTGTTTGTGTCTGTGTGTGTATCAGGGAGGGTTCCCCTTCAGCACTCGAGACTGTGGCTGGATCGTGGCCGACTGCACGGCAGAGGGCCTAAAGTCGGTGATGCTTCTGCAAGAACACTGTCCCTTCATCAGTCAGCACGTCCCCTCAGAGCGCCTGTGTGACGCCGTCAATGTGGTCAGTGGCAACACCAACTAACCTGTATCTACTGTACAAACAATCACCGTTTTTACCACAAGTTGATATAACATGTGTCGGGGTCTAGAGTCCCAGCCTTTCATGCGTGTATTCTCGATCTCTCATGTATTTTCCTCTCTACCCAACTATCAACTTCTTTCAAGATATCACGGTGCTGATAATTATGCTGACTCCGTTCATGTTTGATTCCAACAAAAAAAGCAATATACAGTACTGACACTTGCCCCGGTTGACTGTGTGTTCAGTTGCTGACTATGAGAAACGGGGACGGTGGTTTTGCCACTTATGAGACCAAGCGAGGAGGGAGACTGTTGGAGCTACTCAACCCCTCAGAAGTGTTTGGTGAGTCTTTTCATCTCACCGATTTTCCCCCTCTGTGTTGTGTTTATGGATATAATACTTTTATAGGGTATAAATACTTTCCCTCTCTCTCTCTTTTCCTTTCAGGTGACATCATGATAGACTACACCTATGTGGAGTGCACCTCAGCAGTCATGCAGGCTCTGAGACACTTCCAGCACGTGTACCCTGAATACCGGACAGAGGAGATCAGGTACACACACACCCAGGCTATACCTCTAGCCTGGAACCCTAACCCTCTCCAAACTATTGCCTAAAAGCATAACCTGTTCCAACTGTTTTCACTCAGGTCCACTCTGAGAGAAGGATTGGAGTACTGCCGGAGGGTGCAGAGGCCTGATGGGTCGTGGGAAGGGTCAGTACCCTCTCCTCACCTCCTTTACTTCATGATTAGTTCCAACTGATGGGTGAGGTTATATGGATAGGTCTCCTCCATGTTGATTCCATCTAACAAGTCCGGATCAGTGGTCATAAAGGAAAGGATACAAGAAAAGGAGGCTATTGAAGACTGTCGGGACTCTGCCTTTGATTTGAATGCCAGTGCTTGTGATTTGAATCTCATGTTGTTGTTAATGCTTCTGTGTCATATGGACCCTTCAGTTATGTGTCCTTTCTTATTGTGGTGTGTGTTGATAGATCCTGGGGAGTGTGCTTCACCTATGGGGTCTGGTTCGGCTTGGAGGCCTTCGCCTGCATGGGTCACACCTACCATGATGGGTAAGGATCCTTAGTGCTGGAGGAAGACATGTACGCGCACACACCCACATTCAAAGGAAACACAAATAGTTTTCAAACCTTTAAAATGACATCTCTCTCTCCATTTCCCTTTCTCTCACTCTCTCTTTGTCTCTTTCTGTCTCCCTCCCTGTCTCTCTCCAGCGGTGGTGTGTGCGAGGAGGTGCAGAGTGCCTGTGACTTCCTGGTGGCCTACCAGATGGAGAATGGGGGCTGGGGCGAGGACTTTGAGTCCTGTGAGCAGCGTCGCTATGTGCAGAGTGCTAACTCCCAGATCCACAACACCTGCTGGGCCCTGCTGGGCCTCATGGCTGCCAAGTATTAGTTAATACTTACATATGTAACTGAATTGTAACTACTTATATGACTACCTTTTTATAACTACTTTGTGGTTTAACTACATGGTTTAACACAATATGATATACATTGGGACCAGTGAACCTCAGTATGTTTCAGTTGTGGACCCAGAATCTCTTCTGTTCTCTGCGCCAGGTACCCAGATGCACAGGTGATTGAGAGAGGAATAAAGCTGTTGATTGACAAGCAGCTGCCCAATGGAGACTGGCCACAGGTGAGTCCCTGCCTCCTGCCACACTGTGCTCAGTGCTTAGCTCCATACAAGGCTCAAGCATGAAGTTGTCACATTGTTTAGCATAATTTTGTTGTTGAACGTCTTGCTGGCTGTCTGTCATTCTGTCATGTACTGTATTGCAGATTGTGTCAGTGTGTATTTTTGGAGCCCAAGACGCAGTGTAGTCTTACTAGAGAGAATACCCTGAAGCTTTATAGATTACCACAACTGTATCTTGTCCTATCTCTCCTCAGGAAAACATCTCGGGCGTGTTCAATAAGAGCTGTGCCATCAGCTACACCTCCTACAGGAACGTCTTCACCGTGTGGACCCTAGGACGCTTCTCCAACCTCTACCCCTCCAGCCCTCTGGCCGGGAAGGTCAAGCTGTGAGGTCAGGGGTCAGCAGAGATGGCAATAGTGCCCTTTTCTATTCTCTACGTAAAGAACGGTCGTAAACAGCGTTGGATTCCATGTAATCCGTTAAATGTAGCTGATTATAAAAATATGATTTGTGCGAAGTAACTTTTTTGGGGGTGACTACAACTATTTGAATACAGATCTTAGTAAGTAACTACTTACAAAAATATATTTGAATAAAGATCAAAAGTAATTACTTTTCTGAAATTGGCTGCCTTCAACTATCGGCAGGACTGTATCTGGAACTACATGCTGAATATAGAAATTGAATGAATAGATGGCACACAATCTCCTATACTATTCCAATCTGTCTGACAGTCATATGTCATCTACACAATACATTTCTATCGGAACAATGTGTAAATGTCCATTAGGGCAGCATGTAGCCTAGCACAGGGTTTCCAAAACTCGGTCCTGGCACTCAAATACTTTCCCAGTGCTCTTAACTTTCCACATTTTTCATACTTTCTTCAGAAGGGTGTGACCCATTTGATGGTTGGAAGACTCATCCAACATTCACGCTGACTTCGGTTGCCAGTACAGTATTTCCTCTGACACATTGGTGCGGCTGGCTTCCGGGTTAAGCGTGCATTGTGTCAAGAAGCAGTGCTGATTGGCGGGGTTCTGTTTCGGAGGACGCACGGCTCTCAACCTTCGCCTCTCCCGAGTCCGTACGGGAGTTGCAGCGATGGAAGAAGACTGTAACTACCAATCGGGGAGAAAAAAGGAGCTTAATTTAAGAAAAACACAAGTGGGGCTTTTATTACGCAATCTAATTCATGCTGCTAAAATAGAAATGTCCATAGCCCTCAATGACACATTCTCAAACTCACACACATTTGACGGACTTAAACAGCTGCAAAGTATTGACATATTAAAGTGTCACCAACAAAAGTTTAAGCAATAGGCCTAAAGCAAATGCAGCATATGGCATTCATTTTTCACATGCAAATAGCACTTTTCCAAGTGCTGTTTTTGAAGTCCAAGGGGTATTAAATCAATTGGAATGATTGGAAATCTGACAAACTTTGATTTTCAATGTAAAGTTGTAGCATACTCGTATTATTATCTATATTGAAGTAGAAAGCGATGGGTTAGAAGAAGCCTGCATAACTAGAGCAAAATACAACATTAAATGCTGAAGAAAACAAACATCCATGTTGCCTATTAATAGAAACCTTAGTTTCTGAAAATGTATTGATGTAATTGATTTGTAATTAGATCGTATTTTGAAATGAAGAATAAAGTAATTTTGTATGGTTTCACTTTGACTATTTCTCTCTTGCAACAGCTGATGATGTTTGAGTCGGAGAACGGTGCGAGTCAAACCTACCAACCAGTAGCCCTTGACCCATCCTGCATCAATACACACATGCACGCTCTCTCTCACAGGAATTGCCAAATCAAAGTATCTAATGGAATTCAAGGTGTGGTTTTGGGGAGTGTTTGTAAGTTCCAACTTTGTGTGTGTGCCCATCCATGTGTGTGATTGGGTAGGGTGCAGCTGTCTGGACAAAAAGGTATCGCTGGGACTGTCAATCACAGCAATGGTAAAGGGAGATAATATGATAACGGACAGTAGAAGTGTTAATAGACATTCCATAGAAATGCGTACTTGATGGGTATATTTCTGTTTTGTTTGGTGAGAATCAGAATTAGCTTGGTAACATAGATAATTAAGATGTCTTATCTGCATAATATGCTTATATGATTAAACTAACTTTTTGTTATTAGAATGTATCCTTTTGGACTCTGGTGTTGATTGTTGCACTTCTTCCCTCATATCGTCATACGACGAGGTACCAGTGAAGAAAGAGGGAGTCTTGCCTTCAGGGTCGAACTCTGTACAATGGGAACAGTCTGTACAGCAGATACTGTTAGGTGTGAATTATTAGTATTTTTAATACGAAGTCTGACCTTGTGATCCATTCCATACATCTGTTGTTTGTCATGAACATTCAGGAGGGTGTATCTTTGTTATAAAAGGTCTGTGTCATCATGTGTCGGGGCTCTCAACCAATCACCTACGGGTGGTCCGTCGACCAGCCAATCACCTACGGGTGGTCCGTCGACCAGCCATCATCATTATTGCAAATCAAATCAAATGTATTTATAAAGCCCTCGGTCAAACCAAGTCAAAATTATGAATACCTGAGAAGAGAATATTGCAGCTAGAAGCTGAATTGCAGTATACATATCGCACATACAGGACATATAAAAAATAAATTAATACATTTTATAAAACCCAATATGTACTGTTTAATTTAAATTGAATTATTTGTAAAATTAAATAAATATTGCGAAATTATTTTATACATTAATCAAATTACATAACATTAAAAAAAAAAAAACGACTTTTCAGAAACTATTGGATTGGCTGCCTTCAACTATCAGCAGGACTGTATCTGGAACTACATGCTGAAGAGAGAAATAGAATGAATAGATGGCACACAATCTCCTATACTATTCCAATCTGTCTGACAGTCATATTTGATCTACACAATACATTTCTATCTGAACAATGTGTAAAGGTCCATTAGGGCAGCAGGTAGCCTAGCACAGGGTTTCCAAAACTTGGTCCTGAGGTCCCACACACACACACACACACACACACAGAGAGAGATGTCTGTTTAGTTTATGATGAGAGATTTGGGGAGTGTTGAAGGAATTGAGGTGTCTCTCTACAGTATAATTAAGAGTTATTTCTCTGGGAAGCCATGCAGACAGAACCCTGACTGGAACTACATCCCAGTAAGTAAAATGTGCCTTATTTTTACACTTTAATTTAAAAGAACCATGTTATTTTTTTTTAAAGAGACGTGTTAAACATGATTGATAGGGTTTAACAGCTAGCACTTTGATTGATGGGTTACAGTACTTTGAACTATGGGAGACTTTAAAATATATGTAAGATCAGAGAGAGAGAAAGACAAAAAGAGAACAATTTATTTCCTGTTTTCTTTGTGTCTTTAATTGTTAAGTACTTCGTGATTTTTACCTACTTAGGGACACGTTTACTAAGTGTTTATTCCTGCAATATTCCAGATGAAATAAAAGCCTCAAAACAAATGTATCCATCTGGAAAAGTGTGATTATTATTTGACCCTTGTCAGTGCTTAATTTACCAGCAAATACTTAGTACCTGCGTAATATATAAATTAATTCAGTAACTTTAGTCCTTCAGTGCTTTCAATGTTCCATCCAGTGGAAATCTATAAGAATGCCATCAGAACTTACTTTGAAGTACCATATTATATACAGTATTGTGACATTAATATCAAAGCAATTGTTTAATAAGTACCTGAATTTTTTGGGGTATAAAATATGTTGGCCAACACCCCACTGTTGCTTTCCCTGGTATGGAATTGGTATGGAACCTTGACGTGTCCACTTATAATTCACTATATCACAATTCCAGTGGGTCAGAAGTTTACATACACTAAGTTGACTGTGCCTTTTAAACAGCTTGGAAAATTCCAGAAAATGATGTCATGGCTTTAGATGCTTCTGATAGGCTAATTGACATCATTTGAGTCAATTGGAGGTGTACCTGTGGATGTATTTCAAGGCCTACCTTCAAACTCAGTGCCTCTTTGCTCGACATCATGGGAAAATCTAAAGAAATCAGCCAAGACCTCAGAAAAATAATTGTAGACCTCCACAAGTCTGGTTCATCCTTGGGAGCAATTTCCAAATGTGTGAAAGTACTGTTCATCTGTACAAACAATAGTATGCAAGTATAAACACCATGGGACCACGTAGCCGTCATACCGCTCAGGAAGGAGATGCGTTTTGTCTCCTAGAGATGAATGTACTTTGGTGCGAAAAGTGCAAATCAATCCCAGAACAACAGCAAAGGACCTTGTGAAGATGCTGGAGGAAACAGGTACAAAAGTATCTATATCCACAGTAAAACGAGTCCTATATCGACATAACCTGAAAGGCCGCTCAGCAAGGAAGAAGCCACTGCTCCAAAACCGCCATAAAAAAAGCCAGACTACGGATTGCAACTGCACATGGGGACAAAGATCGTACTTTTTGGAGAAATGTCCTCTGGTCTGATGAAACAAAAATAGAACTGTTTGGCCATAATGACCATATCAGTTGGAGCATGTCCATGTCATATAGCCTTAACAATAAAAGCTGTTGAGTGCGTTGCTGATTTTATTTCTTGCTTGAGATGTAGGACCTGCTCAGTTCTGGCTTTTTCACCATCTGAGTCGCTTTCATTTACATTTTGTAGCAACGCTAACTAGTGCATCTATTAGTCTTGGTCTTCTCACCATTGTAAATGATGCACGCTCTCACTGTGTACTCCCAAGTAGGCCTGAGTACATTGATATAGTACATAACATTGTGAGATTATAACTAGAATAGATAAATACAATATAATGGCGCAGCCAGTTCTTCCTTCACAATCGCTCGATTACATAATCTGTAATTATTTGTGTGAAATTAGTTTATGTATAGTTTAGGTTCAACTCGAGGCAATTATCGGGGTGATTATCAAATCCGCACAGCATCTTCAACTATCAGAAGAAGAAGAGGAGCAAGCGTTGTCGAGAGAAGTAGGGGCAACGGTGAAAACCATATGAAAAATGACATGCCCTCATAAAACCGTCTAACACCAGTTCTGGTTGTGATATTACGATTATAACAACGACAGTGTGTATTATATACCTTTTTAGGGAAAGTCAAGGACAGAGGGGGGGGCATAACTTTTAAAATGGCAGAGAAATAAAACCCATTTTAATTAATGAGCAGTCCAAATGACTGCTTTAGCGGTTCTATTGTGGGTTTTATAGTAACAACATGTAATGTAACTTTAATGTGGCATGAACAGTCATGTTTTCATCTGATTGTAAAACAAATCACTTCAAAAAGTATATTACCTTTTGCACATTTGTCCAAAATAGCATCCGATTGACCGAAACACGCCCTTCTGTCTTACAATTATTTATTTTTTATTTAACCTTTATTTAACCAGCAAGGGCACATTGAGATTAAAAATCTATTTTCCAAGAGCGTCCTGGCCAAAACAGGCAGCAGTAAGTCATTACATAAAAGTTGTAAGTACAATACAACAAATACAGATATCAGTAAATACATAAAACAGAAACTATATAATTCCACAGATGTTTAAATAGCTAAATTAAAACATTGACAAGTAAAGGAATCGGCTTCAAGGTCCTTCATCAAGGATTTAAAAATGCCAAGAGAGACAAGTTCTTTCAATTTCAAACGATTTTGAAGGGTGTTCCAAGCTGATGGGGCAGAGGACATGACAGCACTTTTTCCTAAATTTTTTCTGACATTTGGTACAGCAAGCAAAACAACGTCCTGTGAGCGAAGACAGTACTCACCACGTTTTCAGTATAAAAGAGCATAGATAAGAATATTTATGTAGCCCATGTATCTGACACGGTCTGACAAAAAAGAGAATGTCATGCCATACTATTTTAGTTCAGACAGTATCAGATAGGCCTACATGGTCTACACCAGTGGAGGCTCCTCAGAGGAGGAAGGGGAGAACCATCCTCCTCAGTGAATTTCATAAAAATAAAAATGGCAAAACATAAAAAAAAGTTATCCTTTTTAGATAAAACTATACTATAATCACATGTCACCAAATGGCCAAGTACAGCTAGCTTCCGTCCTCCTCTGGGTACATTGACTTCAATACAAAACCTAGGAGGCTCATGGTTCTCACCCCCATCCATAGACTTACACAGTAATTATGACAACTTCAGGAGGACGTCCTCCAATCTATAAGAGCTCTTGCAGCATAAACTGGATCAGAGAATGAATCTAGTATTGAGAGCATAAACTACAGCTAGCTATCACTGCAGTGTATACAGTGTGTTGAGTAGTTGACTCAAAGAGAGAAAGACAGTAGTTTAATAGTTATGAATCTAGCTGATATAGGGTGAAATCATTAGTCCAATAGTTGCAAACGAGAGTTTCTATTCGACAAAATTCAGGTATGTTTATCGCCGTTTTGTTCCGTTTGCGAAACGCTTTTCAACACCATCTGCGGAATGAATACATCACCTGCATTGTGGGAGGCTCTATTGTCAACCAATCATTAGGGTGTTTTTGGTTCATCCACGCGAATTTGACCAAAGACGTGACTGAAAATGAGCACATTTTCCTCAACTCATGTGTACGGTGAATAAATAAATGTGATTAAGGCGCTGTCACACATGGCGTTTCTCAAAATGCATACTATTATTCTCCGAGCTCGGGAGGGTCGTAGTACGAGTCCAAATCAAAGTATGCGAAACGGAGCAGGGAGGGCACTTCTCGGATGCGCATTGCGTTTGGACATATTTTGAAACATGCATATCGATGCAAGCTTCAAATATGACGGAACTATGTAAAAAACGACGCGATTTTCTTGGAAGTCAATGGCGGCCATTATTTGTGCAGAAGCGAGAGAAAATACACTCCGACTTCGGAATTATAAGTCGCCTAATTAACATTTATTTTGTTGCCTGACTACAATATTTGATAATGATATGTTAATAAACACATGCTGTGTCGTTTTGGCATGGTTTTTCGTAGGTCACAAGCCCAATAGAGTTAACTGGCTAGATACTACTATCTACCTTGGATAAACTTATTTTTTTGGTCATTTTTGCCTGTGACTATCTGGTTAGCTACATTATTACAATTCCCGTATAGCTAGTTGATAGTTGTGAAGTAAAATGTTTGCTTTGTGTATATCTTGTTTAGTCTCTATTGCCTGACTAGAAGAAGGAAGGTTCAGTGAACGGGTAAGTCCATAGTAAGTCCAGTGGTCACCCGAGGTAAAGTGAGATTCAGTTTGGATATTCGACAGATATTCACCTGTAGTTTTCCAACAGCAGTTAGGGACCGTCAACATAGTGACAAATCAAATGTTTTACATTTAAATAGCTCTTTAACCATTACTCCTAAAAGTTTAGCTAACCCAGATGGCATAGACACACATTGCACACACTTTTTTTTTGTTGACGATTTACATCTCGCACTATTTTAAATTATATATTAAAATTTTTGAAAATCAATAGCGTCTTGGTCATGTGACTCACACACCTCAAACAAGGTTCACAATGTACACTCAGTGGGCCAACGCATTACACACTCTTTTGTTTGTCTATTTGCATCTCATGAACATTTATGAGAATTTTATAAAGTTTTATAAAATAATTCAATAGCTCTAACCCTTGGTCATGTGACCTACTGACCACAACCAAATACCTTTCTTTCTTCTCTACCAACCATAGGCCCTTATGTTTGGTTCAATCAATCAATCAATCAATCAAAATTTATTTATAAAGCGCTTTTTACATCAGCCGATGTCACAAAGTGCTATACAGAAACCCAGCCTAAAACCCCAAACAGCAAGCAATGCAGATGTAGAAGCACGGTGGCTAGGAAAAACTCCCTAGAAAGGCAAAACCTAGGAAGAAACCTAGAGAGGAACCAGGCTCTGAGGGGTGGCCAGTCCTCTTCTGGCTGTGCCGGGTGGAGATTATAACAATTCATGGCCATTAAGGCCAGTTCTTTCTCCAAGATGTTCAAATGTTCATAGATGACCAGCAGGGTCAAATAATAATAAAAGTAGTTGTGGAGGTTGCAACAGGTAAATACATCAGCAGTGAATGTCACTTGGTTTTTCAGTGCAATAGAGCGAGAGTGAGGTGAAAACAGCAGGTCTGGGACAGGGTGGCACGTCCAATGAACAGGTCAGGGTTCCATAACCGCAGGCAGAGGAGTTGAAACCGGTGCAGCAGCACAACCAGGTGGACTGGGGACAGCTAGGAGTCATCAGGACAGGTGGTCCTGAAGCATGGTCCTCCGGGTAGGCTCAGGTCCTCCGGGAGAGGGGGTAGAGTGGGAGAGAGAGCGAATTAGAGGGAGCATACTTAAATTCACACAAGACACTGGATAATAACATCAGATTTAACAAACTGACCCTAGCCCCCTGGCACATAGACTATTGCAGCATAGGTACTGGAGGCTGAGACAGGGGGGTCAGGAGACACTGTGGCCCCCTCCGACAATACCCAGACAATACCCCCGGACAGGGCCAAACCAGGCAGGATATAACCTCACCCACTCTGCCAAGCACAGCCCCTACACCAATAGGGGGATATCAACAACCACCAACTTACTACCCTGAGACAAGGCTGAGTATAGTCCACGAAAAGATCCCCTCCACTGCACAAGCCAGAGGGGGCGACAAACCGGACAGGAAGTGACGCACCCCTCCTAGGAATGGCATGGAAAGCACCAGTAAGCCAGTGACTCAGCCCCCGTAATAGGGTCAGAGGCAGAGAATCCCAATGGAGAGACGGGAACCGGCCAGGCAGAGACAGCAAGGGTGGTTCGTCGCTCCAGAGCCTTGCTGTTCACCCTTGCACCCCTGGGCCAGACTACACTCAATCATAGGACATACTGAAGAGGTGAGTCTTCAGTAAAGACTTAAAGATTGAGACAGAGTCTGCGTCTCTCACATGGATAGGCAGACCATTCCATAAAAATGGAGCTCTATAGGAGAAAGCCCTTCCTCCACCTGTTTGCTTAGAGATTCTAGGGACAATAAGGAGGCCTGCGTCTTGTGACCGGAGCGTACGTGTAGGTATGTACGGCAGGACCAAATCTGAGAGATAAGTAGGAGCAAGCCCATGTAATGCTTTGTAGGTTAGCAGTAAAACCTTGAAATCAGCCCTAGCCTTAACAGGAAGCCAGTGTAGAGAGGCTAGCACAGGAGTAATATGATCAAATCTTTTGGTTCTAGTCAGGATTCTAGCAGCCGTGTTTAGCACTAATTGAAGTTTATTTAGTGCTTTATCCGGGTAGCCGGAGAGTAGAGCATTGCAGTAATCTAATCTAGAAGTGACAAAAGCATGGATTAGCTTTTCCGCATCATTTTTGGACAAAAAATGTCTGATTTTTGCAATGTTACGAAGATGGAAAAAAGCTATCCTTGAAATATTCTTGATATGTTCATTAAAAGAGAGATCAGGGTCCAGAGTAATGCCAAGGTCCTTCACACTTTTTTGGGAGACGACTGTACAACCATCAAGATTAATTGTCAGATCCAAAAGCAGATCTCTTTGTTTCTTGGGACCTAGAACTAGCATCTCTGTTTTGTCAGAATTTAAAAGTAAAAAATTTGCCGCCATCCACTTCCTTATGTCTGAAACACAGGCTTCCAGGGCAGGCAATTTTGGTGCATCACCATGTTTCATCGAAATGTACAGCTGTGTGTCGTCCGCATAGCAATGGAAGTTAACATTATGTTTCCGAATGACATCACCAAGGGGTAAAATATATAGTGAAAACAAAAGTGGCCCCAAAACGGAACCTTGAGGAACACCGAAACTTACAATTGATTTGTCAGAGGACAAACCATCCACGGAGACAAACTGATATCTCTCCGACAAATAAGATCTAAACCAGGCAAGAACTTGTCCGTGTAGACCAATTAAGGTTTCCAATCTCTCCAAAAGAATATGATGATCGATGGTGTCAAAAGCAGCACTAAGGTCTAAGAGCACGAGGACAGATGCAGAGCCCTGGTCTGACGCCATTAAAAGGTCGTTTACCACTTTCACAAGTGCAGTCTCAGTGCTATGATAGGGTCTAAAACCAGACTGAAGTGTTTCGTATACATTATTTGTCTTCAGGAAGGCAGTGAGTTGCTGCGCAACAGCTTTTTCTAAGATTTTTGAGAGAAATGGGAGATTCGATATAGGCCGATAGTTTTTTACATTTTCTGGGTCAAGGCTTGGCTTTTTCAAGAGCGGCTTTATTACTGCCACTTTTAGAGAGTTTGGTACACATCCG
The DNA here is from genome assembly GCA_023634145.1 of Thymallus thymallus. Classification (NCBI taxonomy): domain Eukaryota; kingdom Metazoa; phylum Chordata; class Actinopteri; order Salmoniformes; family Salmonidae; genus Thymallus; species Thymallus thymallus. The sequence goes on along the minus strand of CM042407.1, from coordinate 3,001,681 downwards.
GTGGAGAGGGAGCCATTTATTATGTTCAGCATAGGAGGGCCGAGCACAGGAAGTAGCTCTTTCAGTAGTTTAGTTGGAATAGGGTCCAGTATGCAGGTTGAAGGTTTAGAGGCCATGACAATTTTCATGAATGTGTCAAGAGATATAGGATTAAAACACTTGAGTGTCTCCATTGATCCCAGGTCCTGGCAGTTCTGTGCCGACTCAGGACAGCTGAGCTTTGGGGAAATATGCAGACTCAAAAAGGAGTCTGTAATTTGCTTTCTAATGATAAAGATCTTTTCGTTGAAGAAGTTCATGAATTCATCGCTGCTGAAGTGAAAGGCATCCTCTCTTGGGGAATGCTGCTTTTTAGTTAGCTTTGCAACAGTATCAAATAGAAATTTAGGATTATTCTTATTCTCCTCAATTAGGTTGGAAAAATAGGATGATCGAGCAGCAGTGAGGACTTTTCGATATTGCACTGTACTTTCTTTCCAAGCTAGTAGGAAGACTTCCAGTTTGGTGGAGCGCCATTTCCGTTCCAGCTTTCTGCAAGCTTGCTTCAGAGCTCGGGTATTTTCTGTGTACCAGGGAGCTAGTTTCTTTTGGCAAATGTTTTTTGTTTTTAGGGGTGCGACTACATCTAAAGTATTACGCAAGGTTAAATTTAGATCCTCAGTTTGATTGTTAACTGATTTTTGTACTCCGACGTCCTTGGATAGGTGGAAGGAGTCCGGAAGGGCGTCTAGGAATCTTTGGGTTGTCCGAGAATTTATAGCACGGCTTTTGATGATCCTTGGTTGGGGTCTAAGCAGATTATTTGTTGCGATTGCAAACGAAATAAAATGGTGGTCCGATAGTCCAGGATTATGAGGAAAAACATTTAGATCCACAATATTTATTCCACGGGACAGAACTAGATCCAGTGTATGATTGTGGCAATGAGTAGGTCCGGAGACATGTTGGTCAAAACCCACTGAGTCGATGATGGCGCCGGAAGCCTTTTGTAGTGGATCTGTGGACTTTTCCATGTGAATGTTAAAGTCACCAAAAATTAGAATATTATCTGCCATGACTACAAGGTCTGATAGGAATTCAGAGAACTCAGTAAGGAACTCTGTATAAGGCCCAGGAGGCCTGTAAACAGTAGCTATAAAAAGTGATTGAGTGGGCTGCTTAGATTCCATGACTAGAAGCTCAAAAGATGAAAACGCTGTCCTTTTTTGGGGGGTAAATTGAAATTTGCTATCGTAAATGTTAGCAACACCTCCGCCTTTGCGGGATGCGCGGGGGACATGGTCACTAGTGTAACCAGGAGGAGAGGCCTCGTTTAACACAGTAAATTCATCAGGCTTAAGCCATGTTTCAGTCAGGCCAATCACATCAAGATTATGGTCAGTGATTAGTTCATTGACTATAACTGCCTTGGAAGTGAGGGATCTAACATTAAGTAACCCTATTTTAAGAAGTGAGATATCACAACCTCTTTCAATAATGACAGGAATGGAGGAGGTCTTTATTCCAGTGAGATTACTAAGGCGAACACCGCCATGTTTAGGTTTGCGCAACCTAGATCGAGGCACAGACACGGTCTCAATGGGGCTAACTGAGCTGACTACACTGACTATGCTAGTGGCAGACTCCACTAAACTGGCAGGCTGGCTAACAGCCTGCTCCCTGGCCTGCACCCTATCTCATAGTGGAGCTAGAGGAGTTAGAGCCTCGTCTATGTTCATAGATAAAATAAGAGCACCCCTCCAGCTAGGATGGAGTCCGTCACTCCTCAGCAGGCCAGGCTTGGTCCTGTTCGTGGGTGAGTCCCAGAAAGAGGGCCAATTGTCTACAAATTCTATCCTTTGGGAGGGGCAAAAAACAGTTTTCAACCAGCGATTGAGTTGTGAGACTCTGCTGTAGAGCTCATCACTCCCCCTAACTGGGAGGGGGCCAGAGACAATTACTCGATGCCGACACATCTTTCTAGCTAATTTACACACAGAAGCTATGTTGTGCTTGGTGACCTCTGACTGTTTCATCCTAACATCGTTGGTGCCGACGTGGATAACAATATCTCTATATTCTCTACACTCGCCACATTTATTTTTAGCCAGCACCATCTTTAGATTAGCCTTTACGTCGGTAGCCCTGCCCCCTGATAAACAATGTATAATCGCTGGATGATTCTTAAATCTAATATTGCGGGTAATGGAGTCGCCAATGACTAGGGTTTTCAATTTGTCAGAGCTAATGGTAGGAGGCTTCGGTGGCTCAGACCCCGTAACGGGTGGAGGAGAGACCTGAGAAGTCTCTGGCTCCGACTCGTTGCTTAATGGGGAGAACGGGTTGAAAGTTTCTGTCGGCTGAATGAGCGACACCGGTTGAACATGCCGACTGCATTTCTTTCCAGAAGCCCTGAGAAAAATGTCCGGCTGCGGGGACTGTGCGAGGGGATTTTTACTAGTAACTGTACTTACTGGTGACACAGACGCAATTTCATCCTTTCCTACACTTATATTGCCCTTGCCTAACGATTGCGTCTGAAGCTGGGCTTGCAGCGAGGCTATCCTCGCCATAAGGCAATAGTTTTCCTGTATGTGATGAATACAGTGACTGCAGTTAACGTCAGATGACATAGTGTTAATAATGTTACTACTTAGCTTCGGCTGGTGGAAGTCCTGTAGAACCATGTCCAGATAAAGCGTCCGGGATAAAAATGTTGAATGAAAAAAATTAAATAAATTATAATACAAAAACGTAGAAAAAAAAATAATAATTAAGACGTTGGAAAAATGTGTTAAATCAAAATAGATTTAAACAGTTATAAAAACGTAAAACTTGGCAGGTAGCCAAGAGGTAACAAACAGCAGCTCAGAGACAAACGAAACGCTCAAAATCCCTGGCCTTCCCTGTAGCTTAAACACTGTTCACTCTTTATCCAGACAGGAACAGGTCTCATATTCTCTACCAACCATAGGCCCTTCTGTTTGGTTCAACAGGTCTCATATTCTCTATCAACCATAGGCCCTTATGTTTGGTTCAACAGGTCTCATATTCTCTATCAACCATAGGCCCTTATGTTTGGTTCAACAGGTCTCATATTCTCTATCAACCATAGGCCCTTATGTTTGGTTCAACAGGTCTCATATTCTCTACCAACCATAGGCCCTTCTGTTTGGTTCAACAGGTCTCATATTCTCTATCAACCATAGGCCCTTATGTTTGGTTCAACAGGTCTCATATTCTCTACCAACCATAGGCCCTTCTGTTTGGTTCAACAGGTCTCATATTCTCTATCAACCATAGGCCCTTATGTTTGGTTCAACAGGTCTCATATTCTCTATCAACCATAGGCCCTTATGTTTGGTTCAAAAGGTCTCATATTCTTCACCATTGGTATATTTATTTCAAATGTGTGCTCATGTAAGCAGGCCACTAGTACTTCAAAGACCATTAGTTATTTTACAACATGCAGATTTCTTACATCCAATTTCTTGAATAGACCTGTAAACTTTCACATTCTTGGACAGTTAGAAGACACGATGCGTCAATGCAATTTTTAAAAAAATAAAACATTGTTCACTAATTACTGTCCATGAGTGACCTCAACCTTGTGGGTCTGTGTGTGTTTGGGCCAATAAAGTGCCAACTCAGTTCTACCACTGACTAGTATCTCATGCCCCTATGAACGGGGACATGGGGCAATAGTTTCTCATCTAAACCAGACCTTTTTTACTAGAGTACACTAACCCCTAATTTGGGCTCTTTTTTTTTGACACACAATATCAGTTTACCAGATAAGAAGTCAAGAAGATTAAAAAGTAGATTGTTGTAAGGGTGTATTATGTCCTGTGCTGGCCCCATTGTCATATCCGTCCTGGATCCTGAGTGGGAAAATGCCTCTTATGTATGTGTACACTGTATGTGGGAATGTCTTATGTCCGTCCGACATGGTGTTGGTACATGGAATAGTCCTCAGCTGCATATATCATAAATTGTTATGGCAAATAAGCAGTACGTGCTTAAAGACTTTCTTTAAGCACGTACTGATGAAACTGACACTTAATATTATTTTCTCAAAGTCTACAAACGCTCTATATTTATTCAGTCTGTGATAGGGGTTGGATCCTATATGCTACTTTATTCTCCTGTAAATGGTTCAGTGTCTATAATTTAGGCTGTGTGTAGAATTGGGCATAAAGGAAATTACCTCTACTAGACTATACTGATAAGGACAAAAAGCATGCAGTTTTGGCCTGTGTATTCATTTGCCTATAACTAATCAGAATTCCATTATGTTTACATAAAAAAGAGAATACTTCAAAATGAGAAGATCCTGCCATGGAAAAGACGACTGGGGGGACATAAAGTGGAGAGGAGGGGAAATAACTCACACCATTCAGCAGGACACCTTCAACTGTGGGGTCTTTGTCTTTGATAGTTATATTTTCAATATTGAATGGTTAGCTGTTATGTGACAATTAGGTCAACTATTTTTTTTTTTGGTGTAGATGGCCAAGGAAGTTGCACAGAACTTCCCCAACATCCCCTCCAACATTGATATAGAACCTTCACAGAAACACATGGAGCAACTGCGAAAAGAAATGGCTGAGGATATACTAAAAATGTCTGGTATGTAATGATATTTAATTCAAAGTAAATGTACATTCTTTATTTTTATGTCGTTTTGTGGGACAACCATATGTTCAGTTCATGCCCATGATTTCAGAGTTCAACAAAGCCAACAACTGCTTCATGTGTGCCACTGATAAAGAACCTGGATGTGGCCCAAAGACTGACTGGGTTAGTAACTTTATTTAACATGTTTATAATCTTTTGACAACAGTGACGGCATGTAAGACAATTTATGATATAACACAAGGGATGGCTAATTTGTCATACTGCATTGATATTTGATATTATTTATAACGTGTTAGGCTTTGTTTTTGTTTTAGATTGAATGTTTTGCATGCCAACAGTGGTTCCATGTGCTGTGCCTAGGGATGGAGACAAAAGAGTTCAACAGAGTGAACGACACAAACAGGAAGTGCTGTCTTTGTTGTTGAAAATGTATGCTACACCCCATCCACACTGAAGAGGCTCCGAAATGTACATCAACCAGGGATAAAGAGAAAGTTAACAATGAAATGTTTTGTACTTATTTGACATAAAGTGTCTGACATGTTGGAAAAGATTAAAGGTGTGTGTTTCATTTGTCAATATTCAATTCTTATTGATTGATTATCTGGCCACGATTATTGTGGTTACAGTATACTGTATGTATTGACCAGCAAACCCGTTTGCAGCCTACCTTACTGGCCGTGGAAGTTCACTCCATCCCTGCTTTGGTCAAATCATTTAAAAAAATGTTTAACCTTTATTTAACTAGGCAATTAATAACACGACTCTCATACTATGCCCTTTTCCATTATGGTTGATATTAACGATGAATGGAGATATTGTCTGTCTCTCTCCTACTGTCCGCTGTTAAATACTGTGGCAAAATAAAAACAACTGTGAAAATAAGTACTCAGAACTATCAATTATTATAGATAAAGATGAAAGAAAAGTTTAAACACAACCCCCTAATTGTCAAACTAATATTAATGTACAACAATATAAACCCCCGGTCAAAAGTTTGGAATAATACTCATTCAATGATTTTTCTTTATTTGCACTATTTTTTACATTGTAGAATAAAATTGAAGACATCAAAACTATGACATAACACATATGGAATCATGTAGTAACCAAAAAACAAATCAAAATATATTAAAATAGCCACCCTTTGCACACTCTTGTCATTCTCTATGCTGAGCACTTGTTGGCTGCTATTCCTTCACTGCGGTCCGACTCATCCCAAACCATCTAAATTTGGTTGAGGTTGTAACCAAAAATCTCAAATTTGGACTCCAGACCAAAGGACAAATTTCCACTGGTCTATTCTTCAAATGGCCACCCTTTGCAATGTGTAGGCCCACTGAGTGTACATTCTGAACCTTGTTTGAGGTCATTAGGTCACATGACCAAGGAGCTATTGACATGTTTTATTTTGAAAAATTCATGTAAAATCGTGAGATGAAAATGGACAGACTAAAGGGTGTGCTACATAGAAGGGCAGTCAATGGACATTCTGACCCTTGTTTGAGTCCAGTAGGTCACATGACCAAGGAGCTATTGAAATTTGAATGTAAAAAACAAAGTTTGTACTTTGTTGACGCTCCCTAACTAATTCAACTAGGAATACAAAATGCGGCTCACATTTCCACATGTTTATTATCTTTGGAAAGCTACTTTATGTCCTAATTGTGAAAATAAGACTAGTGCAATGTTGTGTGCAATTTTTCCAATATCATGACCCTTATTTGGAGTCTGTGACTCAAGTGGTTTGGAAGCGTGAATATCCGTCGATTATCCAACCTGAAACTGACTTTACCTCGATCAATACCGCTAACTGGCTAGCAACGAAGAATTGTTAGCTAGCTACCCACAAAGAGTTGACATCTACTGTACCTTGCATGACATTAGTTTTGGATCATTTTTGCCTGTTTAACTAGCTAGCTGGCTAGCAAGATTACAACGATTCGCATATATCTAAATGATAGTAATGAAGTAAAACGTTTGTTTTGTGTATGTCTTGTTTCGTCTCTATTGTTGCCATTGTCCTGCCTGGACAGTAGGAGTGCAAGTGCTTCTCAAATGTCATGTTTTCTCCACACTCGTCCTCACAAGAAGGTACTCAACAGTATGTCCTCAGAGAATGCCTTTGAAGCATGAGTGTGGAGCACGGTATTAAGCATATGGAGAAACACCCATGATTTTGGTTTGTGCGTGTGTGTTATATTGGTGTTGGAGATACGTTTTTTTCTACATTATAAAGAAAACCGTTTATAAACATTGGCAACACTACCATGTTGATCTGATCCTTGCTGTTGGAAAACTATATTAGTGTCTGACTTTCGGCTGTCGCAGATGCAAGTCCCCTGACTTGGCCTCTCGACTTTCGTTTACAGTCAATTGCTTTCGCCTTACCTCTCGAACACGCCCGATATCTTGACAAGCGCGTTAGTCAAGCCACTTAGTCTTCCAATTGCAAATGATGTGTTTCTCCAAAAGAGACTAACAATAACCTAGCAATAACCTAGCAATAACCTAACAATAACCTAGCAATAACCTAACAATAACCTAGCAATAACCTAGCCAATTAACAATAATTGGTGGACTTTATTTTCCATACTGCAATGCAAGGCAGAATTAAACAGCATTTTGAGTTAGTCAAGCCTTATCTACCTCACCTCTTACATTGTGAGCCAAAGGTTTACACTGTTCATAGTTCATTCTAACGTTTAACCTCTGTAAAAATGTTCACATCTGTCCCGTGTTCTCTTTAGACTAAGGTCCCTCTGCAGATTGCAAAGAAGTCAAGTACAAATGTGAGCATTTGAGCTTTGAGACAGTTAGTTAGCTATGCAGGCCCAAGTGTTGTAATACTCCCTCCTACCTGTTGGCCACAGAAATGAAGGCGGGAGAGGCAGACATGCACGTTAAGCATTAGCTACGTTAACAGCACCACGGTAGGAGAGTGCTACTACTACTTAACACCTCCATTGCTACACCTAAATGGTTCAGCTTGTGTTCACATTGCCTCTGTGTGTGTTTGGGGGCAGATGTCAAGTCAGACCGGAAAACATTTGTACTGTGGGCGCATCCACAGCAGTATGAAAATGCTATCATTTACAAAGTTATGGGACTGAGGGGGAGGAAATACTGAGGCCTCTCTGTCTAGAGTATAATTTGTCCCTATGAGTTCACACATGGTTCACCCTTTTATAGCTGACAATTTGTCCGTATAATTTGTCAGTTCGCCCTATAATTTACAGACCCTCCTGCAGGTGGCAGCAATGTGCTTAACGTCCCCTAGTCCCGACCAGCTCCCTTTTATTGTGAATTGATACCTAGGTGGGCTCTCATTGGTCGTGATTAGAAGTGGCATGGACCAGAGCATGTTGCTGCCACAGTTCTTTCCCCATCCTCCTGTCAGACCAGAATGTGAATTGATACCTTATTGGTAGAAGAATTGATAGCTTGTTGTCCTGCAGATGGGTAGAAGCGGAGAGACACTAGCTACAATTACTCAGACAGTAGACATATCCAGAGCTGCTGCCGAAGACACTCTATACAACCATGAATAGGGCACCATCATACATTGTGGTAGGAATGTGTGGAAAAGGTCTGTCTGACATTAGAGTAAAAGCCAAGCCATGATTTAATATGAGTAGCCTAGATGATTTTGAAATAGAATATCTCACTTATACGTACACTTTTAGATCCACTCAGATCCTTGTGCAGTCATTCTATGTTAGCGATGTATTATTCTGCCCAACCCATAATGAGAAGTGATATATGGCATGTGTATGCTGGACGAGACACTGTAATAATAGTCGCACCCAGCTGTCAGACTGTCATCAGTGTCCCATCCCTTCCTCTTCCGGGTGACGTATGCTGCGTATGTGTTTGTCCATCAGATTCAATGTGTTGTTTGTGGCACGGTGGAGTCACGAAGAGCTGTGTGTGATTTAGATCAAGCCCACACACACACAGCACACACAGCACACACACACACACACACACACACACACACACACACACACACACACACACACACACACACACACACACACACACACACACACACACACACAAACACACACAGCACACACAGCACACACACACACACAGCACACACAGCACACACACACACACACACACACACACACACACACGCACACACACACACACACACACACACACACACACACACACCCACACACACACACACACACACACACACAAAGGTATGTCAATTTCTTGTGGCATATGAAAGGGTTTGACTTAGGCAGACTACATTCAGATAAATCTTCTTGTGTAGGGTCAGATGTACCTGACTTAATTGCTCACTGGTAAGAGGCAATATAGCCTGGGGATCAATAAAGTACCTATCTATCTATCTATCTATCTATCTATCTATCTATCTATCTATCTATCTATCTATCTATCTATCTATCTATCTATCTATCTATCTATCTATCTATCTATCTATCTATCTATCTATCTATCTATCTATCTATCTATCTATCTATCTATCTATCTATCTATCTATCTATACTACCTGGGGGCTCATGGGAATCTCAGGAGTCCTCTAAAATACGTTTTACACCAAACATCTTTATCACTATTGTTTATACTTTTTGGCTTCAAGTTTGTTCTCTGCATATTTCCATGGGGGGAAAGTGTGGATGGTCTTAGCGCTAGACAACCGGGAAAAATAAAAAATTCTGTGGTTGGATGGTGAACGCAAGTGTTATGGAAGCATTTTACCCCTGTCCAATCAGAACCATCTCCCCTGAGTTAGGGCTTGATTTATTGTCCTGTCTGATTTCTTTATGGGTGTGCCCACATCCTGGTCTAACGTCGAAAACAAGGACGAGCCTACCTGTTGGTCTGATCAAACAAGACAGAGCCACTGGGCTATACTGACACAATTTATACAAGTTTATTTCAATCACTTTGCCACATTTTTCAGATGTAAGTTGTATATTTTCAAAACTCTTCAGTACAAAACAATAAACGGAGAACTTGTAATATTTTATTCAGATCCTTTGATTGTACATTCATTGGGGTTTCACACATCTTTCACCCATGAGTCACTCATGCAAAATCAAAGAGTTCCGTGAAATACCATGAGACATTTTTTGGGGTGACCAATACCATGTGCCTTACCCTAATCATTTGGTCTATTTCCAACTCTTAATTTCTGAAGAGCTGAACAAATATTTATATTGACTAGTCCGTTGTGGCTCGATCATTAATGTCTTCATCGAAATTATAGAATGCCTCTTATCTGCTATATACGGAATGCCTATAGTAACACCATGCAGCCTATAGTAACACCATGCAGCCTATAGTATCACCATGCAGCCTATAGTAACACCATGCAGCCTATAGTAACACCATGCAGCCTATAGTAACACCATGCAGCCTATAGTAACACCATGCAGCCTATAGTATCACCATGCAGCCTATAGTAACACCATGCAGCCTATAGTAACACCATGCAGCCTATAGTAACACCATGCAGCCTATAGTAACACCATGCAGCCTATAGTATCACCATGCAGCCTATAGTAACACCATGCAGCCTATAGTAACACCATGCAGCCTATAGTAACACCATGCAGCCTATAGTATCACCATGCAGCCTATAGTAACACCATGCAGCCTATAGTATCACCATGCAGCCTATAGTAACACCATGCAGCCTATAGTAACACCATGCAGCCTATAGTAACACCATGCAGCCTATAGTATCACCATGCAGCCTATAGTAACACCATGCAGCCTATAGTAACACCATGCAGCCTATAGTATCACCATGCAGCCTATAGTATCACCATGCAGCCTATAGTAACACCATGCAGCCTATAGTATCACCATGCAGCCTATAGTAACACCATGCAGCCTATAGTAACACCATGCAGCCTATAGTAACACCATGCAGCCTATAGTAACACCATGCAGCCTATAGTATCACCATGCAGCCTATAGTAACACCATGCAGCCTATAGTAACACCATGCAGCCTGTAGTAACACCATGCAGCCTGTAGTAACACCATGCAGCCTATAGTAACACCATGCAGCCTATAGTATCACCATGCAGCCTATAGTAACACCATGCAGCCTATAGTAACACCATGCAGCCTATAGTATCACCATGCAGCCTATAGTAACACCATGCAGCCTATAGTAACACCATGCAGCCTATAGTATCACCATGCAGCCTATAGTAACACCATGCAGCCTATAGTATCACCATGCAGCCTATAGTAATACCATGCATTCTATAGTAACACCATGCAGCCTATAGTAACACCATGCAGCCTATAGTAACACCATGCAGCCTATAGTAACACCATGCAGCCTATAGTAACACCATGCAGCCTATAGTAACACCATGCAGCCTATAGTAACACCATGCAGCCTATAGTATCAACATGCAGCCTATAGTAACACCATGCAGCCTATAGTAACACCATGCAGCCTATAGTAACACCATGCAGCCTATAGTAACACCATGCAGCCTATAGTAACACCATGCAGCCTATAGTATCACCATGCAGCCTATAGTAACACCATGCAGCCTATAGTAACACCATGCAGCCTATAGTAACACCATGCAGCCTATAGTAACACCATGCAGCCTATAGTAACACCATGCAGCCTATAGTAACACCATGCAGCCTATAGTATCACCATGCAAAAGTTATACTTAAATCCTGGTTCTCTAGCAGATTAGTAAGAATGTCTCACCTCGTGTTCAAGAATGGCCTTTTTCCCTTTATTCAGATTATAACCTCTCACTTTTGGTTATTTGAAAATGAAATAATCTCCAAAATATCGCTATTTTTAAAACAACCAATAGAAAGCTGGTTGTAATCCACCAGAAAAGACTAAACAAATATTATGGTTAAAATGAAATATAATAATTGATGAAAAAAATAATAATTGGGAAAGAAAACGTTAAAATTGTATAATCTTTGTAAATTATACCATAAATAGGACTGGTGGAGTTATGTTACACATGCAGTTAACAAAAATATATGGACATGTCTGCTCTGTCCAATATTACAACCAACTGATTGAAGCATTACAGCAAAAATGGAGTTGGACCAGGGGAGAAGGTAAGGAAGTTGTCTGTCGGCCCTGTATTAAAGACCAGGGGAGAAGGTAAGGAAGTTGTCTGTCGGTCCTGCATTAAAGACCAGGGGAGAAGGTAAGGAAGTTGTCTGTCGGTCCTGCATTAAAGACCAGGGGAGAAGGTAAGGAACTTGTCTGTCGGCCCTGTATTAAAGACCAGGGGAGAAGGTAAGGAACTTGTCTGTCGGTCCTGCATTAAAGACCAAAATTGACTAAAATAAAATGTTAATAAATAAAAAAAGCAAACCAGTTTCATTTAAGGACCAAAACATTGACAGCTGCGTCATACAGGTTTCAAAATAGTTTATCAACAGGTTGACCCAAGTTGACCCAGGTTGACCCAAGTTAAACACTTTACCAAATACTAATTGAGTGTATGTAAACTTCTGACCCACTGGGAATGTGATGAAAGAAATAAAATATGAAATAAATCATTCTCTCTACTATTATTCTGACATTTCACATTAGGTGGTGATCCTAACTGACCTAAGACAGGGAATTCTTACCAGGATTAAATGTCAGGAATTGTGAAATGTCAGAATAACTCTAAATTAAGCATATAGCAGTACCTATTTCTTTGTTAACCACTCAACACAGAATAGATGCGTGTGTGCACTCCCTCAAATCCTTGGGGGAATATATAATTAAAATTTTATTCAGCTTTGTTCAATTGTATTCTTCATACCATAAATTAATAAAAATTACACTGAATTCTAAGCAAATCTTGTCTGCTAAATTAACTAGCGTAGCCCACAGCCATATGGCATAGCCAGATGAGGACCTAACATAAGGACAACTCAGAGTATGCTATTCAAAAAAATAAATAAAGATTACATTTTATTTATATCATGTTTCTTTAGACCTGTCTAAAATAAATAATGGATTTATTGTAAAGGTGTAGGCTATATTATTAGACTTTGTAAATGTTCCAAAGGTCTGCATCATTGGCTTGTAGGCTTTGTGTGGAAGCCAGGAGCTGCTAAATGTCTGAAAAAAAAAAATATTGGGAAAGAAAACGTTAAAATTGTATAATCTTTGTAAATTATACCATAAATAGGACTGGTGGAGTTATGTTACACATGCAGTTAACAAAAATATATGGACATGTCTGCTCTGTCCAATATTACAACCAACTGATTGAAGCATTACAGCAAAAATGGAGTTGGACCAGGGGAGAAGGTAAGGAAGTTGTCTGTCGGTCCTGCATTAAAGACCAGGGGAGAAGGTAAGGAAGTTGTCTGTCGGCCCTGCATTAAAGACCAGGGGAGAAGGTAAGGAACTTGTCTTTCGGCCCTGTATTAAAGACCAGGGGAGAAGGTAAGGAAGTTGTCTTTCGGCCCTGTATTAAAGACCAGGGGAGAAGGTAAGGAACTTGTCTGTCGGCCCTGTATTAAAGACCAGGGGAGAAGGTAAGGAAGTTGTCTGTCGGCCCTGCATTAAAGACCAGGGGAGAAGGTAAGGAACTTGTCTGTCGGCCCTGCATTGAAGACCAAAATTGACTAAAATAAAATGTTAATAAATAAAAAAAGCAAACCAGTTTCATTTAAGGACCAAAACATTGACAGCTGCGTCATACAGGTTTCAAAATAGTTTATCAACAGGTTGACCCAAGTTGACCCAGGTTGACCCAAGTTAAACACTTTACCAAATGCTAATTGAGTGTATGTAAACTTCTGACCCACTGGGAATGTGATGAAGGAAATAAAATATGAAATAAATCATTCTCTCTACTATTATTCTGACATTTCACATTAGGTGGTGATCCTAACTGACCTAAGACAGGGAATTCTTACTAGGATTAAATGTCAGGAATTGTGAAATGTCAGAATAACTCTAAATTAAGCATATAGCAGTACCTATTTCTTTGTTAACCACTCAACACAGAATAGATGCGTGTGTGCACTCCCTCAAATCCTTGGGGGAATATATAATTTAAATTTTATTCAGCTTTGTTCAATTGTATTCTTCATACCATAAATTAATAAAAATTACACTGAATTCTAAGCAAATGTCTGCTAAATTAACTAGCGTAGCCCACAGCCATATGGCATAGCCAGATGAGGACCTAACATAAGGACAACTCAGAGTATGCTATTAAAAAAAAAAAAAAAAAAAAAGATTACATTTTATTTATATAATGTTTCTTTAGACCTGTCTAAAATAAATAATGGATTTATTGTGAAGGTGTAGGCAATATTATTAGACTTTGTAAATGTTTCAAAGGTCTGCATCATTGGCTTGTAGGCTTTGTGTGGAAGCCAGGAGCTGGTAAATGTGTTTATGTTAATTAACGGTCAATTACCGACAGTTATTTGCTTGACAATCACTGGCGGACAAAATTGTGTGACCGCCACAGCCTTATCTGTGGCCAGGCGGAAAAACTTTGCCAAGCCAAGCTTTCATATCATAAGTATCATACAGTCAGTAAGCAGTTACACCCGCGGGCCCCAGTGGCAATACATTTATGCACTGCAGTGCAAGCTAGCTGTAGCTTCTGCTTTCAGTAATAGATTAATTATCTGATCCTTTGATTGGGCGGACAACAAGTCAGTTCATGCTGCAAGATCTCTGACAGATTGGAGGACGACCTCCTGAAGTTGTCATAATTACTGTGCAAGTCCATGAAAAGGGGTGAGCACCGTGAGATACGTGGATATATTTAGTATAGTTTTATCTAAAAATGATAACTTTTTAAATGGAAAAAAATAAAAATAAAGGTTGGTTCTCCCCTTCCTGTTCTGAGGAGTCTCCACTGATAGCATTTAGAATATTCCAGAGACTCCTGATGAAGCTGTAGAATGTTAAGCATGAAATGTCCTATGCCTGGGCTATACTGTATCGGGTAAACCTGAACGTGTGAACGTGTACTTATGTGGTGGAGATCATATTGTTCCTCTACTTTTAGGGGTATGATTTCATCTTATGAAATGCTAAATGAAGCGCTCCCCTTTCATGCTCCTTTATTCCGACCAGCAGTTCCCATCGCTATAAAAAGGCGAGAGATATACAGCCTCAGATTCCATCCTGATAATGATTCTCAGTAAACTTATGTGCGGGGAATCTGCTTTTCCACTCCAGTCTCCAGAGCCTGCACAGCCATGTCAATGGGTGGTATTTTCCACTTTGGAGAAAGGCTGCTTAGAGCCAGCTAGATAGACAACTCATATCCCATCAATTTGAGATGTTTAATGGCTTCTCTACATCTCTGGTCTCCTGATCTAAAAGGAATGTCTCACAGAACCGAACGAGAACAGAAGTCTTACCCTTCAGATTCAATCAAAATGTAATCGGAACTTCATGAAATATGGATTCATACAGTTTCTTGCAAGTTAGAGGGGTCAAATATGCACATTGGAATGTGTTAGGAGGACGTGGAGGTATTGACACACAACCTTGACACTCATCACTGCTGACAGCCCTACACACTTATGGCAAAGGACACAGTCACCATTTCCACCGGGCACCAACGACCCTTATCTGAGGTGACCTGTCCAGGTCAGTTTAATCAGCTACTTTTAGCTGTTTTCCTCTCTTCGTTTCCTTAAAAACATTTTTTTCTATTCCTCTATTGCCCTAGAAAGGTCTCCTGTACAGCATGTCCTAAAGGGCAGAGTTCAACTCTACCCCCAGGCAGAGTTGATGTGGCCTTTCACACCCCGCGCCTCAACTCTGGGGTAGTTGTCTGTTGCAGGTAATGTGTGTCATTTAGGGGCTCTCACTAAAGTCACATCAGGTCTCCGTATCTTCCAGTCAACACCGCAGAGTTGTCTTTTCGTTCTGTTGATCTTTAGTCTGCGTGGCTGTTTGTCACACGACCCCCAGGTGAACCCCGGGGTGGTTGGGGTCGTCTTTGGTTTGTTTTGGCTTCATGTTTATTGTTGTTACTGCCAGCTGCCTGTCTATTTGTAGTCACGGAGGTACTGAAGACCAGACACTACGTGCTCCTTCACAGACATCAACGCAGAGCAGGTGCTGCTGTGCTGTGTGCACATCCACCAACGTATAAATCACCTTTCTCACTAAAGAGCACAACTAATGATTTGATAAGGCTATCCACATCATGTAAAGATTAAGAGAGCTAGCTGCACTTGTGTTGTGAACAAAGTGCTGCTCTTTTACACTGATCTCTTACTGAGGGGAAACATCTTTAAAATGAGCTATAAAAGTGCCTTTTACTGCAAACATTTTCAATCAATCGGGTTTACATCTTCAGGTTTACATCTTCAGGTTTACATCTTCAGGTTTACGTCTTCAGGTTTACATCTTCAGGTTTACATCTTCAGGTTTACATCTTCAGGTTTACATCTTCAGGTTTACACCTTCAGGTTTACACCTTTAGGTTTACATCTTTAGGGCCATCTTCAATCAAAAGCAGTAACCGTGTTTGCTTGATAAGTCCATAGAGCATTTTGATCTATCAGGCCTCTTGTCAGTCCTAGTGTTTAATATTCTGCTTCCACTGTGCCATGAGGCTCCTTGAAGCAACATGGCCGCTGCAGATCAGGACAGGGTGTGATAATGTTGGTGTGTGGAACGCCTTGTCTACAATGTCTAGCCTGATCATGTCAGATTCTCCCCTGTACTATGCCCCCCTGCCATTGGTGCTTGACTTTGGGTGTACTTAATGTTTTTCGCAGTGTTTGTGTGTGTGTGTGTGTGAGAGAGAGAGAGAGACAGAGACTGTTTCCATGGCAACGATGCAGTCTTCGCCTTGACCTGAACACCGTTTGGTGTGCTGCTATGGCAGCGGAGGGATGCTCAGCCATTCCTGGTTGTTAACCTTAACCCTTCTCCCACACACACACACACACACACACACACACACACACACACACACACACACACACACACACACACACACACACACACACACACACACACACACACACACACACACACACACACACACACACACACACACACACACACACACACACACACACACACACACACACACACACACACACACACACACACACACACACACAAAGGGCTTAACATGGCCTCAGTCTGATTTTCCAATCTGTTACATACCTTTCCGTCAATCACATCACTCATATCCAGTGATGGATGTTTGCCTCTCTCTTTACCTTTCTTCTTCTTTCTATCTCATCTTTTCTCGCTCTCTCTCTTTCTTGCCTTTCTCTCTCTGTCCCTATTCCCTCATTAATAATTTCCCCCTCATCATCTTCCCCTCTCTTCCTCACACTAACCCTTTCTCCCCCTCTCTCCAATTTTCAGGGTTTGGGCCTCTCAGGCCACGGGAGGTTTCGGGTGGCCACTGAGAATACTCTTGTTTGCCAATGGCGGAGAGACACTGTGCCGGCGTCCGCACCTGCCCTTCCACTGAGGTCCATGTTTGTCTCATGTTATTGTGATTGTGTGTATTGTCACCTTGCTTGGCACAGTCACTCCACTGCATTAATAATAAATGAGCCGTGCAGACGCAGCGATGCAAGAAGAGCATCCTCCTCAGCCGGATGTGAACAGGCCAAGCAGGGTTACACACATACACAGAAAATGTCTCTGCAGTTGCCTTATGCTTTAACAAAGGCTTCGCGTGGCTTGATGTGACAATTAAACCTAAACATGTAATAATAATTTAATTTGCCGAACGCCTAGAACACACTTCTTTCAGGCGACAGAGTAATTTGTTTAAAAAATCTTAACGCCTAGCTAATTACACAATAGCCTGTTACCTGTTTAACCCCAAGATCAATAAACAGTGTGGAGAACATGTATTTGATACACTGCCGATTTTGCAGGTTTTCCCACTTACAAAGCATGTAGAAGTCTGTAATTTTTATCATAGGTACTCTTCAACTGTGAGTGACGGAATTTAAAACAAAAATCCAGAAAATCACATTGTATGATTTTTAAGTAATTAATTTGCATTTTATTGCATGACATAAGTATTTGATACATCAGAAAAGCAGAACTTATTATTTGGTACAGAAACCTTTGTTTGCAATTACAGAGATCATACGTTTCCTGTAGTTCTTGACCAGGTTTGCACACACTGCAGCAGGGATTTTGGCCCACTCCTCCATACAGACCTTCTCCATATCCTTCAGGTTTCGGGGCTGTCGCTGGGCAATACGGACTTTCAGCTCCCTCCAAAGATTTTCTATTGGGTTCAGGTCTGGAGACTGGCTAGGCCACACCAGGACCTTGAGATGCTTCTTAAGGAGCCACTCCTTAGTTGCCCTGGCTGTGTGTTTCGGGTCGTTGTCATGCTGGAAGACCCAGCCACGACCCATCTTCAATGCTCTTACTGAGGGAAGGAGGTTGTAGGCCAAGATCTCGCGATACATGGCCCCATTCATCCTCCCCTCAATACGGTGCAGTCGTCCTGTCCCCTTTGCAGAAAAGCATCCCCAAAGAATTATGTTTCCACCTCCATGCTTCACGGTTGGGATGGTGTTCTTGGGGTTGTACTCATCCTTCTTCTTCCTCCAAACACAGCGAGTGGAGTTTAGACCAAAAAGCTCTATTTTTGTCTCATCAGACCACATGACCTTCTCCCATTCCTCCTCTGGATCATCCAGATGGTCATTGGCAAACTTCAGACGGGCATGGACATGCGGTGGCTTGAGCAGGGGGACCTTGCGTGCGCTGCAGGATTTTAATCCATGACGGCGTAGTGTGTTACTAATGGTTTTCTTTGAGACTGTGGTCCCAGCTCTCTTCAGGTCATTGACCAGGTCCTGCCGTGTAGTTCTGGGCTGATCCCTCACCTTCCTCATGATCATTGATGCCCCACGAGGTGAGATCTTGCATGGTGCCCCAGACAGAGGGAGATTGACCGTCATCTTGAACTTCTTCCATTTTCTAATAATTGCGCCAACAGTTGTTGCCTTCTCACCAAGCTGCTTGCCTATTGTCCTGTAGCCCATCCCAGCCTTGTGCAGGTCTACAATGTTATCCCTGATGTCCTTACACAGCTCTCTGGTCTTGACCATTGTGGAGAGGTTGGAGTCTGTTTGATTGAGTGTGTGGACAGGTGTCTTGTAAACAGGTAACAAGTTCAAACAGGTGCAGTTAATACAGGTAATGAGTGGAGAACAGGAGGGCTTCTTAAATAAAAACTTACAGGTCTGTGAGAGCCGGAATTCTTACTGGTTGGTAGGTGATCAAATACTTATGTCATGCAATAAAATGCAAATTAATTGTGTACCTATGATAAAAAGTGTACCTATGATAAAAATTACAGACCTCTACATGCTTTGTAAGTAGGAAAACCTGCAAAATCGGCAGTGTATCAAATACTTTTTCTCCCCACTGCATATCTGATTTATGAAATTTCCCCCCCGGGGGATCAATAAAGTACCTATCTATCTATTTGTTCAAACTACAGTAAGTATGGGTATCTAAAATTAGTATATGAACTAAAGGTGCACAATTGCATTTGACTATGTGTTATTCTTATTATTTTGAGTGTTGATGGTTATGCGGACCATGTGAACCATGGGAAAATACAATTTTATATGGAAACTGACAACCAGTTGTTCTGTGTGAACAGAAGGTATGCAGATCACCTGGTGGGCACTACCCGCTATGGAGGGAAGGAATGCTTGCCAAGCGGCCGACCGCAAATCAAACAGTCGTTAAAATACTTGAGGCCGGTCTCATGCAGAGTCTCAAAGTGTCAATCATTGGTTTCGGACCGTCACTCATTCCCGTGTGCATCTTATACCAGGTTGCCAGGTGTGGGGTTTGCCCACATTATGTTCCACTGGGCATAGATAGATAAATTTGAACACCTTACTCGTCTCGTTTATCGAAGATGTGCCACTGTTTCTGAGACCATCGATTGTAATGAACAGTAGAAAGTTTTCATGGCACCGCATGCTGTAATGTGTCCCAGATCATTTTGGGACTCTGTTATGTTGTAAAGATTAGCTTTACTGACCATACTGGCTGTTGCTGTAGTGGCTCCCCTCTTATACAAAGACGAACAGCACAGTCATCAAGGGAGGAGCTGCCTCTGAATCGATCCAGATGCTTCTCTGTGTTTTTGGCATGTAATTATGTGTGGTTTGCAAGGTCTTGTATATCGACCCAGTAGTAATTGGCCATAATGTAGGGCTGGGCGATATGGTGTAAAAATCATATCTCGATTATTTTCAATCTTATGGGCGATTCATGATATATATCTCAATTTAATTTAAAAAAATGTATACAGTATCAGTCGAAAGTTTGGACACACCTACTCATTCAAGGGTTTTCTTTATTTTTACTATTTTCTACATTGTAGAATAATAGTGAAGACGTCAAAACTATGAAATAACACATATGGAATCATGTAGTAACCAAAAAAGTGTTAAACAAAAATATATCTTATATTTCAGATTCTTCAAAGTAGCCACCCTTTGCCTTGATGACAGGTTTGCACACTCGTGGCATTCTCTTAACCAGCTTTGTGAGGAATGCATTTTAAGGTAAGCATTAGATTTTAGCTTCTATCAAAATCTTCTCTACTCTTATTAAAGTAGGGTAAATCAACACATAAAACCAGACACTTCATCATCACAATCCTTCTTGTAAAACCATGACCTTCCGCTTCATACAGTTAACACATACTTCATCACACAATTTTATTTATGGGCTCAGGCGATGACATTTCAGCTGGAGCTTTTGTCGCGAATGGCATGTTAGTGACAGATCAGTATCTCAATGCATTTCTAGTCTAAAGTACTATAAATGGCGCAGTGTGCAGACCTCCACAATCAACCTGATACCCCAAATAAACCATTTTTTGGATAAGCCTAAATCAATTACGGCCACGGTTGACCCCCCTCTCCCTCCTTGAACTCATCGTTCTGGCATTTCAGTTTGTCCTCCCAATGGCACACGTTCAAAGTGGATGGCCCTTGATAATGTCCCGATTTCTCTCGCCTGAACCGCCACTGTCCTTTATGGTCCATTATGTCTTGTCCATTTTCCTACCAGCAGCATGAGAGAAGTTTGGACTGGATCTCTCTCCATGCTCACTCCACGTGGACTCGTCTCGCACACCTGAGGGAAAAGGCAGTCGATAGCTTCGACTGGATGCTGTGTACGGGTTGCTGGCTCAGACACAGGTCTCGTGGTAGAAGTGGTGAAGGACCATACTGAACGGCATTAGAAAAGCACAAACATACAATAAGTTGGGTGAATTTTGGCCCATTCCTCCTGACAGAACTGGTGTAACTGAGTCAGGTTTGTAGAACTCCTTGCTCGCACACGCTTTTTCAGTTCTGCCCACAACAAAGTCCAATACCTTGACTTTGTTGTCCTTAAGCCATTTTGCCACAACTTTGGAAGTATGCTTGGGGTCATTCTCCATTTAGAAGACCCATTTGCGACCAAGCTTTAACTAGTCTGGCTTTTTTATGGCGGTTTTGGAGCAGTGGCTTCTTCCTTGGAGGTGCCTTTCAGGTTATGTCGATACGGACTTATTTTACTGTGGTTATAGATACTTTTTTACCTGTTTCCTCCAGCATCTTCACAAGGTCCTTTGCTGTTGTTCTGGGATTGATTTGCGCCAAAGTACGTTAATTTCTAGGAGACAGAACACGTCTCCTTCCTGAGCAGTATGGCGGCTGCGTGGTCCCATGGTGTTTATACTTGCTTACTATTGTTTGTACAGATGAACGTGGTACCTTCAGGCGTTTGGAAATTGCTCCCAAGGATGAACCAGACATGTGGAGGTCTACAATTCTTTTTCTGAGGTCTGGGCTGATTTATTTTGATTTTCCCATGATGTCGATTAAAGAGCTACTGAGTTTGAAGGTAGGCCTTGAAATACATCCACAGGTACACCTCCTATTGACTCAAATTGTGTCAATTAGCCTATCAGAAGCTTCTAAAGCCATGACATCATTTTCTTGAATTTTCCAAGCTGTTTAAAGGCACAGTCAACTTAGTGTATGTTAACTTCTGAGCCACTGGAATTGTGATATAGTGAATTATAAGTGAAATAATCTGTCTGTAAACAATTGTTGGAAGAATTACTTGTGTCATGCACAAAGTAGATGTCCTAACCGACTTGCCAAAACTATAGTTTGTTAACATGAAATCTGTGGAGTGGTTGAAAAATGAGTTTTAATGACTTCATTAAAGTGTATGTAAACTTCCGATTTCAACTGTATGTATGAATGTATGTTAGACATCCAGACTGTGTGGTGTATGTACTGTATATAAAACATTAAGAACACCTACTCTTTCCATGATATAGACTAAACAGGTGGATACAGGTGAAATCTATGATCCCTTATTGATGTCACTTGTTAAATCCACTTCAATCAGTGTAGGTGACTGGGAGTAGACAGGTTAAAGAAGGACTTTTAAGCTGTGTGACAATTGAGACATGGATTGTGTATTCGGAGGGTTAATGGTGCCTTTGAACAGGGTATGGCAGTAGGTGCCAGGCGCACCGTATTGTGTCAAGAACTGCAACGCTGTATTTCACGTGTGGACAGGGCTTTTTATTTGTATTTATTTAACCTTTATTTAACTAAGTCAGTTAAGAACATATTATTATTTACAATGACGGCTTACCTACAGGATCAGCCATGGTAGTACGGCGCCCCTAGAGCAATCGACAGGTTTTTCACCTTGTCGGCTCAGGTATTCAAACCAGTGACCTTTCGGTTACTGGCCCAACGCTCTAACCGCTAGGCTACCTGCCACTCCAAAACTACTTGGTGAAATGTACTTTTGATTATTTACTTATTGTCACACCCTGATCTGTTTTACCTGTCTGTGTGATTGTCTCCACCTCCTCCAGGTGTCCCTATCTTCCTCATTATCCCCAGTGTATTTATACCTGTGTTTTCTGTTTGTCTGTTGCCAGTTCGTTTTGTTTCATCAAGCCTACCAGCGGTTTTTCTCCTTTGCTCCTGTCTCTCTATACTTCCTGTTTTCTAGTTTTCCCGGTTTTGACCAGACCCCGAGCCTGCCTGCCATCCTGTACCTTTGCCCCGTCTATCTGGATTATTGACCCCTGTCTGCCCCTGACCTGTCTTTTGCCTACCCCTGTTGGTTTAATAAACTGTTGTTACTCCGACGTTGTCGGCACCTGGGTCTTACCTGGCTGTGGCAAGATACTCACCGTCAAACCACCATGCCCATCTCTGACATTGTGACCTTGGGCTGAGTGATGTTCAATTAGCAGCTCGTAGAGCACCCTCTTCAGCCAACCATTGATAAATAAAAGAAGAATGACTGCAAATGAGCAGAAGTATTTGTTTATTCTCTGCATATAAAATCTGAGCTATCTGTGGAATAAAGACTAATACAAATATTTCTGTGAAAGGCTAATATCGGCTGATAATATTGGTCAACCGATTTATCGTTTGGGCTCTAGTAATGTTATAAGCAGAGACCGTCTTGGGCGGCGTTAGGCTAATCCTCTTTGGAGCTGACTGTCTTTCTACCCTGCTGCTTGGCCACACTTCTCAAACTGTCCAGAGCCACAAGCTGCACTTCTCTTCAGTTCTGCCTCTTTGCCACTACAATGAACAGGCCAAAGCTCAAAGCTACAGCTCAGGCTTCAATTCTCAGTTTCTCATTTCAGTTTCTCATCTCAGTTTCTCATTTCAGTTTCTCATTTCAGTTTCTAATTTCTTTATTTTTACACTTTCTCTTGCATTTGAATGCTAACGCCAGTGTTACGCCAACACTGCTTCCGTCCTCTTGAAAGGTTTATTGAGGTCATGGTGAAAGGAGCATTAGGAATGGCCCCCGGCCATCAATGACTCAGATGAGATGATTGGCCCAGTAGCATATACCTTTTTCTCACCACCACCCCCTGGCCCTTATCCCATCACTGCAATCCACTTGACAGGTGTCTTTGTATCTCTTGTCCAGTTACCCCAAAAACTGTGACACGAGGAAAGACTAACAGTTTTTCTCAGACACCCACCGTCCCCTCACACAAATATTTGCAGCCACACAAAGTCTCCCTTTCAAACATGGTTTTACTCTGGTCTGGACTTGGCAAATGGTCTTGCAAGTGGACATATTCGGATCGTGAAGCATTTCATCGTTCATTTCTTCCACATTCTGAGACTTTCAATGAAAACGTTCAGATCCAATGTCCATGTAAGAGCAAGTGAAATCTCACCAGTCTTTCTGAATTTTGATCATAAATTAGAGCCAACAGAAACTAAACACTGGCACGTGGTTTTGAAACACAGGGTCTCTGCTCACCCCGTCGAATGGTGCTCTCTGCACGCTGTATGTACAATCCATCTGTACTGTCACTTGGATGTCCCTCCCCCATCGTTCACCACCAGTCTCTTAACCCCCTTCATCATAGGATTAAGAGATTATCTTAGTCTTTAACCCTCCCTGCCTCAGGCTCCAACAGGACTCATAATCTGGCATTTATGATATTACATTTTCAGCCCAGAATCAGGTCAGGGATTTTAATCCCTGAGCCTACTCTCTCTCTCTTTCTCTGTTCCACTATCGTTGAGAAACCAGACAAACCTATTGGAACCTTTACATCTGCTCAGCTGTCCAATGGGATTGTCGCATTTCATAATGGGACACAAGAATAGTACAATCCTGTACAATTGAGACATCATTGAAACATTTCCTGAATGGGATGCAGATTTTGGCAGTGATCTGAACAGGGATTTTTTTTGTCATCAGCCACTTTAACCCCTCACCCCAATTGAGCCTCCATTGTATATTTATGTATAGCTGTCTGATGAAGGGCCTGTTTGAGTCTTGTCCTAATCTTTTGGTGGCCAATTTGCACCAACTTGATTTCAGGTGCCTGTCCATGTAGTGAAGTGACTCATCTAAGAGACACTGTAGACACGGCTTGTATCAAGGGACGTTGGTCTGCTAGTGTTTTCATTAAATCCAAATGATTACTGGGCTTTACAGCAAGAACCCAGGACACCGCTGAGAAGGAAATTGATGGCCCGTTGTCACTTGTTACTGTAAGATCTGTGACTAGGTTGGCAGGTCCCCCACTGCATTTACAACCCTCGTATTTACCAGTGACTGTTAGAGGTCTTCCAGTATTGTGTACCAGTGAAATTGTCTTTTTTTTGTCACAGAAAATGATTAAACCCTTATAATGTACTGCTTAGATTGTCCATAACTAAAGGGGTAGTGCTCAGCCAGTCTCTCAACTATACATGTTTCACACCTTTATTGCTTTTGATCTAATTCACAACACTGTGACTTGATTTGTCAGGACTGTTACCTGATGTGGGCGGCGGATACTTCCTGCCAAGGCTACAGGGCCAGCTGGGTCTTTTCCTGGCCCTGACGGGCTTCCGCCTCAAAGGACACGACGTCCAGAGAGTAGGAGTTGCCAGTCACTTTGTGGAGTCTCAGAAGGTACTGCTGGGCCAAGGGCAGGAACTGGGTGGTGGAAGGGAGGTCAGGGCTCCAGTGAGGAGCTGGGTGCTGAGTCAATGGGTCTAGGGCCAATGTGTGTAGGTGCCAACAAACTCCTCCAGGCACAAAATGACTGCTCCTCTTTATAGCTGCTGTTACACTGTTAGTGTGAGGTTATTAACAATAGGGAGTAGAGTTCATGCAGGACTACAACCTTGAACGTATGCTGTTATTAGACAGGAAAGCAGCAGGGGGAAGATTTCCTGACCACAGAAACTACATTTGACCTGTTTGTAATACAAATAGCTGTACCTCCCACTGGGAAAATGCTTTTGACCTGAGAGGCTTCCATTTTGGAGAGGTGTCAAAAATAAAGTCTTATGATGTGATTTAAGATCAAGATGGATCACTTTCCTCCCTCTTTCTCTCCCAGATTGCAGCCCTTGAGAAGGAGCTGGTTGACCTAAAAACTCCCTCTATCGAAGACGTCTCCAAACTGTTGGACTCTTATCAGAAACAGGTAGGAGACCTGATTTGCTTTTGTAACTGTGTGTTTTCTGTCAATTTTCATCTCTATGCTGAAGGAGGGAACGAGGTGTAACACACTATGGGGAGTCAACGATCAATCCTATTCACCTGAAGGAAACTGAAAATCGCACCCAACGGACCAATGGAGGCCGAACCCGCCCTTGGAAGCCCTGCCATCCAGGCTATAATACTGGGGTTCGCATCCATTTCCTCAATTCAGTACCGCTCTTCAGTGAGCCCAAACCCCCTGATGGGGCGGGGCCAAAATATGTTATACCTCGTTCCCTCCACAGGCCATGGAACCCCCGTTATTCACTGGAAGCAAACGGAGGAGGTGAGAAAGGGAACAGCTCAAAAGCCAGCGACCTGTAAGACATAGGAATAACCTTGGGATCAAAAGCTGCATCAAGACATTACACCCCTTTGGCGTCACCAGGCGCAAACTCCAAACAGGAAGAATGTACTGATAGCGTGTGGAGATCCCCAACACAATTTGGCCAAAGCCTAATTTGGCTGAGATGATAACCCTATAAACTCCGACCACCAATATTCCTCATAAAGTCAACCCGACTCTCAATGGAAGTTGAACCCACCGGGAGACAACAGGTCAGCACTCGTAAGTATCTTTAATTTTCATTCTTAAACCACATGCCCGTAGGGCACGGTCGGAGGTTCAAACTCGGCTGGTTAGCCTTTTTGAACCACTGACCATCATACTCAAGCAAGGAAGCACTAGCTACACAAGCAGAGCAGAAAGTAGTTTGCTTTTAGCAAACACAAAAAACAATATCAAGACCCAAAACTCACAACATCTAGAGGGACGAGTTCTCTCCCCCCACTAACAGACAACGAAGTCGGAGGCGAATCTCGTAGCCTTCGTGTGCTTGAAAAATGTGTAAATTGCACGACACGTTCTTCCTTCAGGCGAGCTGAAGAGCGAAGAATATATAAAATGGATGCAAGCCCCGGGGGGCGGGATGTGCATCCGTTGGCCCATTGGGCGTGATTTCAGTTTGCTTCAGGCGAATAGGATTGGTCGTTGACTCCCCATAGTATGTTCTACAGAGTGACCGACTGAAAGGGAACTGTCTGTTACAAATGGGATTGTGACAGTCATATGTAGGATGTACTGTGTGTGTGTGCATGTCTGTGTGTGTGTGTGTGTTTCCTCATCAGTAACGTCTGCTTGACCCAGGGCTGGAAGTACACTACTCCACCTTATTTTATTGAGCGTTGGTGAGTCAGATCGTTTCTCCTAGTGGATTTATTGCCCCTCTGTAAAGTTGACTGTTGGGGGCCTCAAATGGGACCCTATTCACTTTACAGTGCACTTCTTTTGACCAGGGCCCATAGGGCCGCAGCCCAAAGGGCCGGAGCCCAAGAGACTCAAACAGGCCTTTCATTAGGCAGCTTTCCAGAAATCTGGTGCCTTTGGTTGGTGTGTTCAGGGATAGGCTTTTTATAGCCTCCTACAGTATGTGGGTTTATACAGGGGTAATATACATGACTGTGGGACCTGCAGTAAACCAGTACAGATGGAGATGAACACAACGTATTTTCATTTTCCATAGTGGAAATAATTGGAAATGCCAACACAATCTGCGTTGCCAAAAACATTGTAATTAGTGTTGCACGGTATACCGAAACCTCTGTACGTTTTAGATACTATACTGAACAAAAATATAAACGCAACATGTAAAGTGTTGGTCCCCTGTTTCGTGAGCTGAAATAAAATATCCCAGAAATGTTCCATACACACAAAAAGCTTATTTCTCTCAAATTCTGTGGACAAATATGTTTACATCCCTGTTAGTGAGCTTTTCTCCTTTGCCAAGATAATCCATCCACCTGACAGGTGTGGCATATCAAGAAGCTGATTAAACAGCATGATCATTACACAGGTGCACCTTGTGCTGGGGACAATAAAAGGGCAATCTAAAATGTACAGTTTAGTCACACAAGACAATCCCAGGCAATTGGCATGCTGACTGCAGGAATGTCCTCCAGAGCTGTTGCCAGAGAATTTAATGGTCATTTCTCCACTATAAGCCGCCTCCAATGTTGTTTTAGAGAATTTACATCTGCGTACCATGCCTGCTCCACTTAGCCTGTGCTGGGAGTCTGGGCTGCATCATGTTAGCTCCCCACTCATGCTTCACAGAGGTTAACACACTTGAATAATGCAACACAGAATGTTGAAATGTTGAAACTGTTAGTTACTGTTCACAAAATATACAGGCTCGAACACTTTACAATGCAAGAAGATACCGGTAGCTTCCAGCTTTGTAGGCTAACTTTTCTTGCCAGCTTACAGCTGAAGAAAACATAAATTCACAACCACAGTACTTTATTTGTGGTAATATGCAAACCATAATAAAAAAATATGCTAATTTCAAAGCTGATTGCCACCAAATCTTGATTTAACCAGTTTATCAATAATGATTTACCATTCAAATAAATTATTACTATTATGTTATGAAGTTAGATTGGTAAAAAAACGAAGTGAAATTTATTGTATAATTGATTCATTAATGCAAACACTACCGTTCAAAAGTTTGGGGTCACTTAGAAATGTCCTTGTTTTTGGAAGAGAACCGCTTTTTGCTGTCCATTAAAATAATATCAAATTGATCAGAAATACAGTGTTGACATTGTTAATGTTGTAAATGACTATTATAGCTGGAAACGGCTGATTTTTTATGGAATATCTACATAGGCGTTCAGAGGCCCATTATCAGCAACCATCACTCCTGTGTTCCAGTGGCACGTTGTGTTAGCTAATCCAAGTTTATCATTTTAAAAGGTTAATTGATCATTAGAAAACCCTTTTGCAATTATGTTAGCACAGCTGAAAACTGTTGTGCTGATCAGAAGCAATAAAACTGGCCTTCTTTAGACTAGTTGAGTATCTGGAGCATCAGCATTTGTCTGTCATTTCCTCTGTCCAGTGTCTGTGTTCTTTTGCCCATCTTAATCTTTTATTTTTATTGGCCAGTCTGAGATATGGCTTTTTTCTTTGCAACTCTGCCTAGAAGGTCAGCATCCCAGAGTCGCCTCTTCACTGTTGACATTGTGTGATGGCTTGGTTGTGGTAAGGCCTCTTACTCCCACCTAGGGGAGGAGAGAGGCACACAACCAAGTCATCACACCCTAACTAGGGTGATTATCATCCCCAATCAGAGACAGCTGTCTAGCGTTGTCTCTGATTGGGGATAGTATTTAGGACCCACACATTTCCACCTGTGTGTGGATCATTGTTCGTGTCTGCCTTGTGTTTCAGCACGTAAGTTACTTTGCTTAGCTTTGTATAGTGTTTAGTTATAGTTAGTTTAAGTCATCTCCTTTTCTTGTATTTTCGTGCCTTGTGAGACCATCTCCGAAAATAAAAAGGAATGACACTCCATCAGCGCTCCGTTTATCGTCCCATTATTCCGCATCGTGACAGAATGATCCACCACCCTGGGACGCAACGTGAGCAGACACTGGTAGACATCCTCTACGATATGGGGAAATTATCAAGGGAGGATGTCTACCATTATCATGCGGTGGAGAAAGGCTGGGGTCCGGAGCAGTCGAGGCGCCGACGACGGAGGACACGTCACCGGGCTAGTACTGAGGACCAGCCTGGAGCCCAGAAAAACCCCCAAACTGATTTTGGGGGGGGGCTATGGGGGTGGTCGGGGATCGAGGGAGAAGAGCCCCGACCACTGCACTCGTGGGGGTTCCAGGAGGAGCCCCTACAGCCATGGGAGCGGGAGTACATAGAGGAGTCGGAGGAAGACGACGACGATGTGCTTCTGTTCCCTCATTCGTGGGGGTTCCCGGAAGAACCCTCACAGGATGGGGATTGGCGGTGGAGTAGGCACGACAGGGACAGTCGTGCTCCAGCGCCAGTTCCCAGTCCGGTGCCTCCAGCGCCGGTCCAGAGTCGGAGGAAGAGGAGACCGACTCAGCGCACCACACCATCGGTGCGCAACACTAGCCCGGTGCGACCCGTACCAGCTAAACGCACCCAGCCAACGGTGTGTTTCCCCAGCCCGGTACGGCCCGCGCCTGCTCCGCGCACCAGCCAAACGGTGCGTTTCCCCAGCCCGGCGCAACCCGTGCCAGCTAAACGCAACAACCCAACAGTGCGTTTCCCCAGCCCGGCGCGACCCGTGCCAGCTAAACGCAACAACCCAACAGTGCGTTTCCCCAGCCCGGCGCGACCCGTGCCAGCGCCTCGCATCAGATCACTGGTGCATTTCCCCAGTCCTGTACGCCCCGTGCCTACTCCTCGCACGGAGGCTACAACGACGGTCGCCAGCACAGCTCTGTGGTTGGAGACCATCTCTGCGTCGGTGCCCAGAGTGGGCACGACGTTCAGCCCCGCTGTGGAGCAGGAGCTCCATAGCGCGTCGGTGCCCAGTCTGGGGCCGACAGCCAGCCCAACCACAGGGCTGAAAACCCTCTCTGCGTCGGTGCCCAGGGTGGGCACGACGTTCAGCCCCGCTGTGGAGCAGGAGCTCCATAGCGCGTCGGTGCCCAGTGTGGGGCCGACAGCCAGCCCAACTACAGGGCTGGAAACCATCTCTGCGTCGGTGCCCAGGGTGGGCACGACGTTCAGCCCCGCTGTGGAGCAGGAGCTCCATAGCGCGTCGGTGCCCAGTGTGGGGCCGACAGCCAGCCCAACCAGAGGGCTGGAAACCATCTCTGCGTCGGTGCCCAGGGTGGGCACGACGTTCAGCCCCGCTGTGGAGCAGGAGCTCCATAGCGCGTCGGTGCCCAGTGTGGGGCCGACAGCCAGCCCAACCAGAGGGCTGGAAACCATCTCTGCGTCGGTGCCCAGGGTGGGCACGACGTTCAGCCCCGCTGTGGAGCAGGAGCTCCATAGCGCGTCGGTGCCCAGTGTGGGGCCGACAGCCAGCCCAACCAGAGGGCTGGAAACCATCTCTGCGTCGGTGCCCAGGGTGGGCACGACGTTCAGCCCCGCTGTGGAGCAGGAGCTCCATAGCGTGTCGGTGCCCAGTCTGGGGCCGACAGCCAGCCCAACCACAGGGCTGGAAACCCTCTCCGCGTCGGTGCCCAGGGTGGGCACGACGTTCAGCCCCACCAGAGGGTTGGGAACCATCTCTGCGTCGGTGCCCAGGGTGGGCACGACGTTCAGTCCCGCTGTGGAGCAGGAGCTCCATAGCGTGTCGGTGCCCAGTCTGGGGCCGACAGCCAGACCAGCTACAGGGCTGAAGACCACCTCTGCGTCGGTGCCCAGGGTGGGCACGGCATCCAGCCTGAGGTCTCCGGAGAAGGTCAGCAGCCCGAGGCCTCCTGTGACGGTCAGTAGCCCGAGGCCTCCTGTAAAGGTCAGCAGCCTGAGGCCTCCTGTGAAGGTCAGCAGCCCGAGACCTCCGGAGAAGGTCAGCAGCCCGAGACCTCCGGAGAAGGTCAGCAGCCCGAGACCTCCAGTGAGGGTCAGCAGCCCGAGGCCTCCAGTGAAGGTCAGCAGCCCGAGGCCTCCAGTGAAGGTCAGCAGCCCGAGGCCTCCAGTGAAGGTCAGCAGCCCGAGGCCTCCAGTGAAGGTCAGCAGCCCGAGGCCTCCAGTGAAGGTCAGCAGCCCGAGACCTCAAGTGAAGGTCAGCAGCCCGAGGCCTCCAGTGAAGGTCAGCAGCCCGAGGCCTCCAGTGAAGGTCAGCGCCACGCCACCTCCAGCGAAGGTCAGCGCCACCTCCAGCGAAGGTCAGCGCCACGCCACCTCCAGCGAAGGTCAGCGCCACGCCACCTCCAGCGAAGGTCAGCGCCACGCCACCTCCAGCGAAGGTCAGCGCCACGCCACCTCCAGCGAAGGTCAGCGCCACGCCACCTCCAGCGAAGGTCAGCGCCACGCCACCTCCAGCGAAGGTCAGCGTTCCGCCACCTCCAGCATAGGTCAGCGTCCCGGAGCCTCCAGCCACAGCTCAAGGCCTGGAGCCTCCTCCACCGGTGCCCAGTCCAGGGCCGGTCGTCTGCTTCGCTCCAGTGCCGGAGCAGTCCGCTCCACCGGTGCCCAGTCCGGGGCCGGTCGTCTGCGTCGCTCCAGTGCCGGAGCAGTCCGCTCCACCGGTGCCCAGTCCGGGGCCGGTCGTCTACGTCGCTCCAGTGCCGGAGCAGTCCGCTCCACCGGTGCCCAGTCCGGGGCCGGTCGTCTGCGCCGCTCCAGTGCCGGAGCAGTCCGCTCCACCGGTGCCCAGTCCGGGGCCGGTCGTCTACGTCGCTCCAGGGAAGGAGCAGTCCGCTCCTCCGGTGCCCAGTCCGGGGCCGGTTGTCAGCCCCTCTCCAGGGTCGAGGGCTCCCACACCAGGGTCCAGACAGGACTTGGTGGAAGGCGGGAGTACTGAGGGGGGAACCATCGCGCCGGGGTCCGGACCGGACCGGGCGTGCAACGGAGAGGTAGGAGAGAGGCTACTCTCACAGCCTGTGCCACGCCCGGAACCGGAACCGGAGCCCCCACCAGCAACCACCTCAGTACCCCGCCATGTCCCCCCTAGAATTTTGGACAAATTTTTTTTCAGGAGAGGGGGGATGTTTGTTGTGTGTGCGATCGGGAGTCCGCACCTTGGGGGGGGGGGGTACTGTGATGGCTTGGTTGTGGTAAGGCCTCTTACTCCCACCTAGGGGAGGAGAGAGGCACACAACCAAGTCATCACACCCTAACTAGGGTGATTATCATCCCCAATCAGAGACAGCTGTCTAGCGTTGTCTCTGATTGGGGATAGTATTTAGGACCCACACATTTCCACCTGTGTGTGGATCATTGTTCGTGTCTGCCTTGTGTTTCAGCACGTAAGTTACTTTGCTTAGCTTTGTATAGTGTTTAGTTATAGTTAGTTTAAGTCATCTCCTTTTCTTGTATTTTCGTGCCTTGTGAGACCATCTCCGAAAATAAAAAGGAATGACGCTCCATCAGCGCTCCGTTTATCGTCCCATTATTCCGCATCGTGACACGTTGAGACTGGTGTTTTGCGAGGGTACTAGTTAATGACGCGTCTATTATCTATAATATATTGGAGACCACAGTACCTTTGTAAACCTTTGTGGGCAGACTCCAGGAACAGATTAATTTGGGCACCTGTAGAGTAGCTATCTAGCTATATAAACCCTCCGCAAACGCAGTACTTATTTAAATTAGGTGAGAGAATATCATGTTACCGTTGGTGTATTAACATTAGTTAGGGTGATGTCACTCTACCTCCTGAATCTAAGTGTTTGACATGGGGGAGGGGACAAGTAACCTAATGATCAAACTTGATCAATGTAGACGTAACAGTCATTTTTAATACTTTGGTCATCATACATCACGAAAAACATGATTTTGATTGTTCATTGTTCCTTTAAAAACTGATCGATTCCTGCCAGCAATGTCCTTGTTTTACCGCTGGCTTATACACCTACACGCATGTGCGTGTGCGCACACACACACACACACACACACACCAGATGAACTCCAGCTCTTAGAGAGCACGGCCCGTTGCAGAGCGTAGTCATATTTATTTACTGTAATAACAAGTTGAGTTCCTTCCCTCTCATACAACCAGCTACAGTACATTTCTCCAGCATGCGTGACAGAGTCACAGCTTTTCTGGCCTAGAAGGCATTGAACCGTGGCGTTACCACAGTCCTTGAAGCAGTAAACAAGCCTGAGTCATGTGGGCCAACTGTTATTAGCTGAAGGATTCTCTCTGTTAGTTGCTCCTTGGTAGTCTGAAGGCAGTAGTCTAGGTATCCACAGGGTGTGCAGGCTTTTGTTTCAGTCCAGCTCTAAATAATATCACACCTGATTCAACTAATCAAGGGCTCGATGATTACAGTCGTCAGATTTTTAGAACGACAGACAGGACACCGTGTGTGTCTCAAGAACCAGCATTGAAGCACACTGCACTGCAAAGTGTTCTGTTATATTTAGCATTGGTAGAGAGAGAGAGATCGCTGCTAGTTGCTATTTTAATACCCTCTTATCGTCGAGTACACATGGCCCTGTCTACCGTATGTGTTTGTTATGAAACGCTGTGGTGTAATGTGGGCTGTTTCACTAACAACATACTCTTAGTGGATGTCAATCCCACCTGTACACTGGGGATTATAACATTGGTCCCATGCCAAAAAAGTGTATGTTTAATGAAAATAGTTTTTTCATTGAGTAGTAACACTGCTTTAAAAAATGTGCACATAATGAAATTATGAAAGAGTGACCCCAACACATTCAGCTGCCAACATACACTAAGTGATGTGTTCAGATGGTGGAGTGAGGGAGGTTATGGAAAGGGCAGTTGGGAGCTATAGATAGAGGGGTAGGTCTGTGAATTCCATGTGCAGCCCCTCACTGTGAGGGTTTGGCTGTGGTTAGACCTTACTCCCAATAAGGGGAGTGGTAGAACCACAGTCGAGCCCTCACACCCTAACTAGGGGAGGTATGATCCTCAATCAGAGACAGCTGTACAGGGTTGTCTCTGATTGGGGATTGCATTTAGGCACCACTCTCAGCCACCTGTGTGTGGGTCATTTTATTCTCCAGTCACGTCACAGTAAGTGTGTTTTCCATTCTTGTTCCTTGCACCATTGCCTTTTGTTTATATAGTTTGTGACATTTGTTGTTTTATCATTTTAATAAACAATGTCGAACTATCACTGCGCTGCTCCTTGGTCTCTCTCTACACCCACTCGTGACACTCACAACACCAAGTGAGTGAGTAAGTGCTGCATTGTGTGTGCTTGTGTATATACAGTGCATTCGGAAAGTATTCAGACCCCTTGACTTTTTCCACATTTTGTTACATTACAGCCTTATTCTAAAATTGATTAAATAGTTTTTTCCCCCTCATCAATCTACACACAACCCCATAATGACAAAGCAAAAACAGATGTTTTTTTTACATTTTTGCAAATCTATAAAAAACTGAAATATCACATTTACATAAGTATTCAGACCCTTAACTCAGTACTGTTGAAGCACCTTTGGCAGTGATTACAGCCTTGAGTCTTCTTGGGTACAAGCTTGGCACACCTGTATTTGGAGAGTTTCTCCCATTCTTCTCTGCAGATCCTCTCAAGCTCTGTCAGGATGGATGGGGAGCATCGCTGCACAGCTATTTTCAGGTCTCTCCAGAGATGTTAGATCAAGTCCGGGCTCTGGCTGGGCCACTCAAGGACCTTCAGAGACTTGTCCCGAAGCCACTCCTGCGTTGTCTTGGTTGTGTGCTCAGGGTCGTTGTCCTGTTGGAAGGTGAACCTCCGCCCCTGTCTGAGGTCCTGAGCGCTCTGGAGCAGGTTTTCATCAAGGATCTCTCTGGACTTTGCTCCATTCATCGAGCCTGACTAGTCTCCCAGTCCCTGCTGCTAAAAAACATCCCCACAGCATGATTCTGCCACCACCATGCTTCACCATAGGGAAGGTTTCTTTCAGCTGCAGAAACGTTTTGGTACCCTTCCCCAGATCTGTGACTCGACACAATCCTGTCTCAGAGCTCTATAGACAATTCCTTATGGCTTGGTTTTTGCTCTGACATAGACAGGTGTAGACAGGTGTGTGCCTTTACAAATCATGTCTAATCAATTGAATTTACCACAGGTGGACTCCAATCAAGTTGTAGAAACCTGAGCTTAATTTAGAGTCTAATAGCAAACGGTCTGAATACTTAAGTTCTGTTTTTTATTTTTTATACATTTGCAAAGATTTTTTTTAAACTGTGTTTTTATGGGGTATTGTGTGTAGATTGCTGACATGAACAATAAAAATGTTTAGAATAAATCTGTAACGTAACAAAATGTGGAAAAAGTCAAGGGGTCTAAATACTATCCGAATGAACTGTATATGGTGTGTCTGTCTGTGTCTGCATGTGTGCATTCAGCCATTTGTACTTGAACTGACCTTACTGTATCTCATCCCTGTATTCCTGCTGGCTATTCCAGTGCGGCAGTGTGGATTGTGCACAACCTGAAGACAGACAGCTCTTCATTCGCCCAGAATCAAGCTGAGGTAGGTTCCAGCCTGAAGCTAGTTACAGCAAAGTCACACGCCTTAGTACCACCTCAACCTCCATCCCCATCTCCCACACATATACTGTACGCTGCCTGGCGGTAAGGTGGGAGCTTTGGCTATCAGAGAGATTGACTTTATGAACTCTAGAGGTACTGTAAAGTTCACTGTGTTGAGCTTTGGCTAACCGAGAGAAGGGCTACCAGAGGAACGTAATCTGTTGCTGTGTTCTAAATCCCTTCCTCCTCACATCTACTTCTCAATGTGGAATAAAATCCAGCATGCCTTCCAGTGTGAAGTCATCTGAGAGTATGAGAACCTGGCCCAGGTCTTTAGTCCAGTCTTTAGGGCTCTTTTAACGGTAGTAATTACCACTTTGTAAGCCCTTAATATGGTTTAGCTTACCAGGGTGGCTCTGAAAAACACCCTTATCGAGGATGATCACCAAAATGAACAGTCCAATTGTCAGTGTGACACTGGGTCAGAAATGCCCTTTCTCTCCCCACTGCCCAAAGAGCCCTGTTGGGCAAACACTCGCCATGGCGCACCCTAACCCTGAATGATAAGTAACTCTTTAATGGTGCCAAAAGCCAAGCTGTGCTTGTTTGCGTTGGAAGCTGTCAACCTGGATGCTCTGTGAGAGATATGTGCACGATAATAAAGGGCCTATTTGCAGTTATCAATGCAAAGGCAGTAACTACAATGATATAGGCTACTCACAATATCACCTGAAATAATTTTCAGTGTATTGACCATAAAGTTCTGCTGGCTAATAACAAACTAGGTTACAGCTAACCAGGTTTTTTTGTGTTTGTACATTTCACAGACCCTCGCCAAGATGTCTCCCACATCACTGGATATAATCTTCAAGCAGCTTCAGGCGGGAGGCGGCATGACTCTGCAGGAGGTTCTGGTGATGGAGTACAGACTCAGTCAAGCCTGCTGGATGTTCTGGTGATGGAGTACAGACTCAGTCAAGCCTGCTGGATGTTCTGGTGATGGAGTACAGACTCAGTCAAGCCTGCTGGATGTTCTGGTGATGGAGTACAGACTCCGTCAAGCCTGCAGGATGTTCTGGTGATGGAGTACAGACTCAGTCAAGCCTGCAGGATGTTCTGGTGATGGAGTACAGACTCAGTCAAGCCTGCAGGATGTTCTGGTGATGGAGTACAGACTCAGTCAAGCCTGCAGGATGTTCTGGTGATGGAGTACAGACTCAGTCAAGCCTGCAGGATGTTCTGGTGATGGAGTACAGACTCAGTCAAGCCTGCAGGAGGTTCTGGTGATGGAGTACAGACTCAGTCAAGCCTGCAGGAGGTTCTGGTGATGGAGTACAGACTCAGTCAAGCCTGCAGGAGGTTCTGGTGATGGAGTACAGACTCAGTCAAGTCTGCAGGAGGTTCTGGTGATGGAGTACAGACTCAGTCAAGCCTGCAGGAGGTTCTGGTGATGGAGTACAGACTCAGTCAAGCCTGCAGGAGGTTCTGGTGATGGAGCAGACTCAGTCATGGTGGCAGGAGGTTCTGGTGATGGAGCACACTCAGTCATGGTGGCAGGAGGTTCTGGTGATGGAGCAGACTCAGTCATGGTGGCAGGAGGTTCTGGTGATGGAGCAGACTCAGTCATGGTGGCAGGAAGTTCTGGTGATGGAGCAGACTCAGTCATGGTGGCAGGAAGTTCTGGTGATGGAGCAGACTCAGTCATGGTGGCAGGAAGTTCTGGTGATGGAGCAGACTCAGTCATGGTGGCAGGAAGTTCTGGTGATGGAGCAGACTCAGTCATGGTGGCAGGAAGTTCTGGTGATGGAGCAGACTCAGTCATGGTGGCAGGAAGTTCTGGTGATGGAGCAGACTCAGTCATGGTGGCAGGAGGTTCTGGTGATGGAGCAGACTCAGTCATGGTGGTAGGAGGTTCTGGTGATGGAGCAGACTCAGTCATGGTGGCAGGAAGTTCTGGTGATGGAGCAGACTCAGTCATGGTGGCAGGAGGTTCTGGTGATGGAGCAGACTCAGTCATGGTGGCAGGAGGTTCTGGTGATGGAGCAGACTCAGTCATGGTGGTAGGAGGGTCTGGTGATGGAGCAGACTCAGTCATGGTGGTATGTGCCAAAGGTCCCGAGGCCTTTAATTCTACCTCCTCTTCCCCATCACATTTTTTCTATTTCCTTATCAATTGAAGGTTTTTTTTTCCAGCTAAAGGTAATGTAATTTACTCATTTACTGGTTTTTGAATAGGATCACCCCTCAACAGCTATGTACCTTCTCCTGGTCTTATTAGTTAAAACAGTTATGTGTGTCATGAGTTTTTATTCTTGTTGTTTTGCAGAAGGGCAGTGACTTCTACGAGGGTGTGAGGTCAGGTAAGGTGTTTGACTCCTGCAAAACACACCAATAAACCCTTTTGAGCTTTTACAGCTTAAACCCTTATTTCTAGTGCTGGTCGACAAGGACCACAGCCCCAAGTGGAGCCCATCCACACTGGAGGAGGTCTCAGAACAGAGTGTGAACGACTGCTTCTTGTCACTGGGGGAGCATGCCTTTTAAGGACAACCCAATAGATTAGATCAAGGGATAGCACTTTGGTCCTCCACAACCTCCCACTCACGAGGTCTTCTCATAGGAGGTGTCCCAGTTGCCTAAATTAGTTTCCTTCCCTCGTATCGTTTCTTTCATGGCCACTCAACGGAATCCATGTTCTCCCTCACTCAACAGAGTCCATGGTTGAAATAAGCTACCATGTTGACCTATTAGTGGTCACACAGTTGGGAAAGGAGACAAGGAAAGGAAGCTACTCTAGACCACACCCCAGTGCCGTGCCCATTTCTGTGAGGCAGAGAGAGATTATGACCTCACCACTTAGTGCATTATAACATTACTGTGTCAATGATTGTTACATGACATTAATCAACAATCATTCGAAATACATTATCTTTCTACGATGATGGTCGATAACACAGTGAATATTTTGGGTTTGTTTCTTCTAGATTTAATTGACTAAATCAAACTCTGTAGTGCTGAATTACACATCGTAGGACTATGGATCAAGCAAGATCTCGGCATCAGAAATCCTCTGCAAAAGTGAATGATGAGGCATTAGGGTGTGTGAATTCAAACTGATACAGCAGATTTATTAGTCAATAAAAATACACTACATTTAGAAAATGATTTGGTCTGCATACCAAACCTCTAAAGTGCTGTCTATTTAAAGTCCTGGTTTATGTTGCTCGCAAACAGGGGGCCCATTTTGCAATGCATTTTTAAACAAATTGAATTGACTCTTCAAGCATGACTTCTCAAAAGCTGCACAAGTGTTGGTAAGACAACTCCTACCATCAAGCTAAAAGGCTAAAGTGTGATACTAGACCAGTTATACGGTCAGTCAGACAATATGTACAGCAGGGGTCTTCAACAGGTGGCCCGGGAGCCAAAATCTGGTCCCACAAATAAACAAAAAGAGACAAGTCACCAGGAAATACACAAAGCATAAAGTGATTTTAATTTAGGAAATCTGTTCCTAAGTATTCCCATAATTAAATAAAGAGATCGTGGATGAATGTAGTTGGGGACCCGTGATGTACAGTATCTCTGTCGTGCTGATGTACAGTATCTCTGTTGTGCAGATGTACATTATCTCTGTCGTGCTGATGTACACATTGCACTGATGTACAGTATCTCTGTCGTGCTGATGCACAGTATCTCTGTTGGGCAATATTTATTGTTACGGTTGGTGGTACAAAGAGTAGCTGAGTAAGGAAGAGGTTATATCCTGTTTGAAATATCATATAACTTGGGAAAGTACCGTCAGGTGGTTATTATGGCCCTTGTTGAGTCATACATTCATGTTTACCAGTGTCTGTCAGGCTGTACAATTCATTTACAAATACACAATGCAGGCAGCCTACACTGGGAAAACACCATGGTAAAATGTACAGCCTAATTTCTACATAATTTGTATTTTAACGAAAGGGGGGATTTTGTAGCACTTGAGCTGTTTCATAATTTTTCTGCAGTGTGGCTTTGACTGAATCTGGCTGTTTGAGTTTCTTTTTATTAAATCCAATGTTTAGCACTCAAACACTCAGCACACAGTTAAGAGCCCTTACAGGCTCCCAGAGAAAAATGAGGCCAGAGTTGCTAAATGACCCGCCACGAAGTTTGCTAAGTCAACAATGAACCAGCATAAACACTCTCCTGGAGAACACAGGCTCAGTTATTATCTTGGCGACAAGAGATAAGCTTTTATGGTTCAGGATTTGCCCTTCAAAAAGGCACCAGTCAGGTATCATTATTATCTTGCCCTTGTCATGTAGCTGGAGTGATCACTGTGTTGCATTTTGCATTGTATTACTGATTGCTAAAGGCCAGTTAGCCTTTAGCATACAATTTCCCAACTAGTAGCTGTAAAAGTCTATTGTACAAGAAATATGTTGATAAAGATGTGTATGATTGTCATTTGATTGAATTGTTTGAAGACATTGGTTGACAAAAGCATAATTACACTGTAACAGCCTATGTAACTATATATTAACACTTAGTTGGATATTCCATTTCTAAAGCGGAAAACATCGCCATTGTGTACAAGCCTGTAGTGTTCAGCTCATAACGCTTCTGAGTCACTATATTCAAAGCCAATTGGTGTGATCCATTCATCTGGAGCGCCAAGTCTAGGTCCAAAAGGCTCCTTAACAGCTTCTACCCCCAAGCCATAAGACTGCTTAACAATTAATCAAATGGTCACCCGGACTATTTACATTGACACTGCTGCTACTCTCTGTTTATTATCTATGCATAGTCACTTTATTTCTACCTACATGTAAATATTACCTCAATTACCTCGACTAACCTGTACCTCCACACACTGACTCGGTACCGGTACCTCCTATATATAGCCACGTTATTGTTATCTTATTATGTTACTTTTTTAAAAACGTTAGTTTATTTAGTAAATACTTTCTTAAATCTTATTTTCTTAACTGCATAGTTGGTTAAGGGCTTGTAAGTATGCATTTCACGGTAAGATCTACACCTGTTGTATTAGAGGCGCATGTGACAAATAAAATCTGATTTGATTCAGACGGAAGACAGCAGTTCCAAAGGTTAAGGTTAGGCAATAGCCATGACATTTAAATTGGTTGAGGTTAGAGTAAGAGTAGACTACGGTAAGGGGTAAGCAAGGGTTAGGGTCATTATCGGATGATGCCCAGGCTCAATGGCCCCATTTATACCAGGTGATGCCCAGGATCAATGACCCCATTTATACCAGGTGATGCCCAGGATCAATGACCCCATTTATACCAGATGATGCCCAGGATCAATGACCCCATTTATACCAGATGATGCCCAGGATCAATGGCCCCATTTATACCAGGTGATGCCCAGGATCAATGGCCCCATTTATACCAGGTGGTGCCCAGGATCAATGACCCCATTTATACCAGGTGGTGCCCAGGATAAATGGACCCATTTACAGGTGCTAATGTGTCCTCTCTCCTGATCTTACCCACATTCTGATTGTTGCCCACATCTTTAGAATAACTGACTGCGATCAGATCTTCCCAAGCATTTTGGAAGTAGTCTGACGAATTGATTGGTTGGATGAAAGGTCATCGGTCAGAGCTTAGTAACAGGTTAGTGGGGTCTGAGGTGGATGGGGACGTCAGACGCGGGTTGTGACCCGCAAGGTTGCCAGTTTGAACCCAAGTTTAAACCCCCCCCAAACCTTACCCAACATACATCACCAATCACATTTCTAATTTATTAACATTCTAAGTGCCTCAACAACTGAATAGCTTTCAATAGGAGGGCATTGCTCTCCCCTCTGCTGGTGCTGTTGACTACACTCTGGGATAGGGAACAGAGGGTTCTAATCTGCTGGTGCTGTTGACTACACTCTGGGATAGGGAACAGAGGGTTCTAATCTGCTGGTGCTGTTGACTACACTCTGGGATAGGGAACAGAGGGTTCTAATCTGCTGGTGCTGTTGACTACACTCTGGGATAGGGAACAGAGGGTTCTAATCTGCTGGTGCTGTTGACTACACTCTGGGATAGGGAACAGAGGGTTCTAATCTGCTGGTGCTGTTGACTACACTCTGGGATAGGGAACAGAGGGTTCTAATCTGCTGGTGCTGTTGACTACGCACTGGGATAGGGAACAGAGGGTTATAATCTGCTGGTGCTGTTGACTACGCACTGGGATAGGGAACAGAGGGTTCTAATCTGCTGGTGCTCTTCACTACGCACTGGGATAGGGAACAGAGGGTTCTAATCTGCTGGTGCTCTTCACTACGCACTGGGATAGGGAACGGAGGGTTCTAATCTGCTGGTGCAGTTGACTACGCACTGGGATAGGGAACGGAGGGTTCTAATCTGCTGGTGCAGTTGACTACGCACTGGGATAGGGAACAGAGGGTTCTAATCTGCTGGTGCAGTTGACTACGCACTGGGATAGGGAACAGAAGGTTCTAATCTGCTGGTGCAGTTGACTACGCACTGGGATAGGGAACAGAGGGTTATAATCTGCTGGTGCAGTTGACTACGCTCTGGGATAGGGAACAGAGGGTTCTAATCTGCTGGTGCAGTTGACTACGCACTGGGATAGGGAACAGAGGGTTATAATATGCTGGTGCAGTTGACTACGCACTGGGATAGGGAACAGAGGGTTCTAATCTGCTGGTGCAGTTGACTACACTCTGGGATAGGGAACAGAGGGTTCTAATCTGCTGGTGCAGTTGACTACGCACTGGGATAGGGAACAGAGGGTTATAATATGCTGGTGCAGTTGACTACACTCTGGGATAGGGAACAGAGGGTTCTAATCTGCTGGTGCAGTTGACTACGCACTGGGATAGGGAACAGAGGGTTCTAATCTGCTGGTGCAGTTGACTACGCACTGGGATAGGGAACAGAGGGTTATAATCTGCTGGTGCAGTTGACTACACTCTGGGATAGGGAACAGAGGGTTCTAATCTGCTGGTGCAGTTGACTACGCGCTGCGATAGGGAACAGAGGGTCACAGGTTCTTATCTTGCCGATGCCCTTTCTCAAAAAAGAGATGAAGTCACTTTGTCAATGGTAGAAGGCATAGATTTCAGCTTTATTGGCGTCACATTTTTGATTGATTAGTTATTTACAGACCTGTACAGTGCTGCACGTGAAATTAATGTTATATAAATATATAGATCAGTCTTTAGATGATGCAAAAAAAGCATTAGTATCTCCCAACAGAAAACACATTTTGCCAATAATCAAAGGGTTGGATGAAAGACTGATGTTACAAGATGTTACTATAACTCAAGTGAAATTTCGCCATTGTTCCCAAAGCTGACATCATATTTAGAAGGAAAGAATCCATACTTCACCTTGTATTTACTTCATGCTGGAAGCATTGTGAACTGCAACATTGACCAAATCCAAAGCATTGGATTTCTGTGTTCGACGTAACTTCAATGGCATAGATAGCGCCTCTACCATAGAAGGCTATCACAGTTTTATTATGAAGATATACAGTGCATTCGGAAAGTATTCAGATTTTGTTACGTTACAGCCTTCATCTAAAATGGATTAAATACATTTTCCCTCATCAATCTACACACAATGCCCCATAATGACAAAGCAAAAAACAGGTTTTTCTACATTTTTGAAAATGTAAGTATTCAGACCCTTTGCTATGAGACTCAAAATTAAGCTCAGGTGTATCCTGTTTCCATTGATCATCCTTGAGATGTTTCTACAACTTGATTGTAGTCCACCTGTGGTAAATTCAATTGATTTGACATGATTTGGAAAGGCACACACCTGTCTATATAAGGTCCCACAGTTGACAGTGCATGTCAGAGCACAAATCCAAGCCATGAGGTCAGAGGAATTGTCCGTAGAGCTCCAAGACAGAGTTGTGTCGAGGCACAGATCTGGGGAAGGGTACCAAAAAATGTCTGCAGCATTGAAGGTTCCCAAGAACACAATGGCCTCCATAATTCTTAAATGGAAGAAGTTTGGAACCACAAAGACTCTTCCAAGAGCTGGCCGCCCGGCCAAACTTAGCAATCAGGGGAGAAGGGTATTGGTCAGGGAGGTGACCCAGAACCCGATGGTCACTCTGACAGAGTTCCTCTGTGGAGATGGGAGAACCTTCCAGAAGGACAACCATCTCTGCAGCACTCCACCA
This sequence comes from Thymallus thymallus, assembly GCA_023634145.1. Classification (NCBI taxonomy): domain Eukaryota; kingdom Metazoa; phylum Chordata; class Actinopteri; order Salmoniformes; family Salmonidae; genus Thymallus; species Thymallus thymallus. Next base: position 2,957,928 of record CM042407.1, on the reverse strand, counting down.
ATCAGGCCTTTATGGTAGAGTGGCCAGACAAAACCACTCCTCAGTAAAAGGCACATGACAGCCCGCTTGGTGTTTGCCTAAAGGCACCTAAAAGACTTTCAGACCATGAGAAACAAGGTTCTCTGGTCTGATGAAACCAAGATTGAACTCTTTGGCCTGAATGCCAAGCATCACATCTGAAGGAAACCTGGCACCATCCCTACAGTGAAGCATGGTGGTGACATCATCATGCTGTGGGGATGTTTTTAGTGGCAGTGACTGGGAGACTAGTCAGGATTGAGGGAAAGATGAACGGAGCAAAGTACAGAGATCCTTGATGAAAACCTGCTCCAGAGCGCTCAGGACCTGACTGGGGCGAAGGTTCACCTTCCAACAGGACAACAACCCTAAGCACACAGCCAAGACAACGCAGGAGTGGCTTCGGGACAAGTCTATGAATGTCCTTGAGTGGCCCAGCCAAAGCCCGGACTTGAACCCGATCTAACATCTCTGGAGAGACCTGAAAATAGCTGTGCAGCGATGCTCCCCATCCAGCCTGACAGAGCTTGAGAGGATCTGCAGAGAAGAATGGGAGAAACTCCACAAATACAGGTGTGCCAAGCTTGTAGCGTCTTACCCAAGAAGACTCAAGGCTAAAAAACAGTTTTTGCTTTTGCTTTTTTACATTATGTGTAAAAAAAATTATAAATTGTTATCCATTTGAGAATAAGGATGTAACGTAACAAAATGTGGAAAAAGTCAAGGGGTCTGAATACTTTCCGAATGCACTGTATATGGTATATACTGTAGTGCTAGCTGTCTTCTGCATAGTAAAACATTACTTTTGTCATCCAATTTATCGGAGTAAAAATCAAGCTTGATGGAAAACAACTTTTTAATTTATTGTTTTTTGCAGCTTTGTCTATAAATTGTTAAAACATTTAGCTGAAGCAGTGATAGCAGTGATCTGTTTCTAAACCCTCCACCTCCCAGTTCTTAGATTTATGAATACAGTATGGAAAGAAATTGTGTCACTGCTAAATGAGCCCGCATTCTAGGTTCAGTTTGCTCCTAGCAGAACTCGGCCAAGGCTCGCATACTCTCTTAAAAGACCTTCGCTTGAAAAAACAAGAAAAAAATTGGCAATATTTCTGTTTGTCCCTCTTGAGACGCCGTAGCAACAACATAGCCAATAACACTTTCTCAAAATAGTCCGAATTAATAAAGATAAATCAAGAATTATTAGTAATTAATGCTGGCGCTTTTGCCGAGGAGATCTTAGTTGCACAATTTTACATCTAACTAAGATGGTTGGTGCGCGGACAAAGAAATACCTGCCAAAACAAACAATAACGTCACAAAATGTTGTAATATATGCGCAAAACGTTTTCGACTGGGAAGCATGAGACAGGCTTTTCAATTTGTTTACATCATTTTTGGGATGGTTCAAGAGATTAATCTCTCAACCCAGATTAGTGCAAATGTCGTTATAAACAGTATTTGTTGCTTTTGACTGTAATGGATTTTTTTCACCACAACCACGATCCTAATGCTGTGGCTAATGCGCCTTTAAAGCTTCTTGAACATCGTTTTTGGTAATAGTGGAACCTGACGTGCCATGACTAAAACTCACTGATATAGCCTTCTATCATATAAACGTCATAAGAAAGCCCATCAAACATATTGTGCTTGTATTAGCATTCATTAAGGACTTTGGCAGTTGTGGTCCCCTATTCCAAACAACTCAACTCTCTGTTGTGAGTAAGTGTGTCTTTGGCTTGTTAAAATAGCATCATACTATTTTAAGAAGCCATTTGCCTCAATAAAAATAGCATGGCCTTTTAGAGTTGCATATTTGGGGGGCAGATGGCAGTAGTTCGTCATTGGGTAGAATACAGCATGTAAAAACCAGGGTGCTTGGCCCTAGACATTTTGGCCAAAACAAAAAGGTATTTGTGAACCCAGCACTCGTTTTGTGCACAGAAGCCAAGTCCCGGTAAAAGTGTGTGAATCCGTCCTGATTTACTGATGGCATGGGGACCTAGTCAGCCCTCGGGAATTTCCTATTGTCATTGGCATTCAAATTTACAAAATGGGAGAACGCTGAACCTCTGTAAAACTTTCCTAGAGCATAATTGTCAAAATGACCGTTGTCAGGTCCTTGGTTGCTGCAGCTTGTGGTCATACCTGTCTAATGGTAGGGCCGGGACGATACCAGTATCGCAATATTCTTTCCATGGTAAAAATAAAAGCACAAATCTCTTTGGTCCTTTAAAAACCTGCTGTATGTACAATATTGTGTGCTACAGCTGTTTCCAATATTAGGGCTGTTTTCCTTTAGAAGTTAAATCTGCTTTGTGATACTGGTATCGTCCCGGACCTACTTAATGGGTAGTTTGAAGAATGAGTTTTCTTTGTTGGTGGACGTGAACCTGGGATGACATTATCCTAGAACCCTAAACTGGGAGCTTCTTTCTGGGCAGACAGATGGAGAGGGAGGAGTGTTCCTGCTGACCCCAGCAAACATCTCAAGTGAAAAACACTGGCCACTTGAGGGGCCTATTAATAACTTCCTACATAGGAACTGAAATTTGGCCCCAGGATGGCACACGTCAAGAGAAAACAGTAGACTTTTACTGAAAGGCAGAAACGGTCATTTTCAAAGCAGGATTCACCAATACTCTCCTGCTTTAATGACTGAAAGAGATCTGAATGGCATCAACATCTTGCCATTTCCAGCTAGTACATGTTTGTAGTGTTTTGTTGAATCTGAGTGCTGTCTGGTTTCCTGTTTTCTGGGCATCCAGTCGTCCTCCTCTCCCCAGAGGGTCAATGTGAATGCCAGAACAGAAATGCCTCTCTCCCTGTGGCCAGACAGAGGAGAACGGGAGACCCCCCCCCCCCCCCCCCCCTCCTCATGGCACGTCACACTCAATGTAGGGGATGTCACTGTAGCGGCTGTCCACCTCCACCCACTGCTGCACTGCCCGGGCCACTATCTCCTCCGACAGCCGCTGGGCATATTCCAGTAGGATGGGGTCCACCCGTGCAGAGTCTTCCCCTGACCCCGTCTCCGAGTGGACCAGTAGTGCATTCTCACCTCTTCGCTTCCCAGGCTTGCCGTCCACCTTCTCCACCGAGTTGGCGTACTGGGTCAGATCGCTCTTCTTGGATTTGACGCATCCCATGATATAAATATAATGTAGCATTGATTTCAGGGAGAGAGTAGCTGGTGAAGCAGGAGTGTGTCAGAGAGGGGCTTGCGATCTGATCGAGAAGTAACGGCTAAGAAGCCGATTCTTGTCTGGACCGAGCTTCGCTGAAATAGTCCAGACAGTCAGCCATGCTCCTGTACTCCCATACACACTTATTTCCCATGTGCTGTAGGGAGAGAAAAAAAGGGAGAGGATTTCAGTGATTTATTTTCCATTAGATGCAGCCTAAAAATACCAGATGGCAAAGGAAAGAATTGAGAGGCCTACTATTTTCACAGTGACTTAGCATCTTTCCCCCGGTTACCAGCTATGCAGCAGTAGATACCCACTGGGCACACCACATCATTTCAACGTGGACCTTTGGGTCATATTTGGTTGAGACATTGATCAATGAGATTTCAACCTTTTATTCACCCACTCATAAAGACAGCCAGAAGTTTGTTGAATTCCCAATGTGTTATCACTATGCTTTCAACTATCTAAAGCACAAGCAGATTCCAATGGAAAAACAATGTCTGATTTTTGGTTAAGATGTGTCATCTGAATGTGTTATCACTGCCTTTTCAACCACTCATCTACAACCAAATGACCTGGATTGCAGTTGAGATTAGACTGCATTAAAAGTGCAGAGTGCAAGTGATCGATGCTGTTCAAGATTCTGTGCAGATTATTTTCCATCAAAATACGTTTATAGTTAATTACCTCAAAATGCGCCATGGACATGTTACTCATTTTAAAGTTGAATAGATACCGTTACATTAGTTTCTAAGATTGCCTTAACTTTTGGCTATTTAATGTATTACAGAAGTCATATTACGTTTAAAAGAGATGTATCTAATGCTTGGTTCGTTTTATCTGAGCTTAATCATATTCTTCAACTTTTATTTTTGGAGACACAATTTGTTAACTTGTCGAGGTTAATAGGCTATTTACTGGAGATTTATTTTTGTTTAGAATAGTTTTTAGAGAAAGTGGAATTAAAGCCAGACAAAGTTAATGGCACAAAAGATACAAACACAACATGTAAAGTGTTGGTCTCATGTTTCACAGAAATGTTCCATATGCACAAAAACCTTATTTTTCTCAACTTTAGTTAGTGAACATTTATCCTTTGCCAAGATAATTCATCCAGCTGACAGGTGTGGCATATCAAGAAGCTCATTAAACAGCATGATCATTACACAGGTGCACCTTGTGCTGGGTACAATAAAAGGCCACTTTAAAATGTGTAACAGATGTCTGTTGACAGAGAATTTAATGTTCATTTCTCTACCATAAGCTGCCTCCAACGTAATTTTAGAGAATTTGGCAGTACATCCAACAGGCCTCACAACTGCAGACCACGTATAACCACACCAGCCCAGGACCTCCACATCCGGCTTCTTCACCTGCGGGATCGTCTAAGACCTGCTACCTGGACAGCTGATGAAACTGTGAGTTTTCACAACCGACAGATTTCTGCACAAACTGTCAGAAACCGTCTCAGGGAAGCTCATCTGTCTTGACCTGACTGCAGTTCGGCGTCGTAACCGACTTCAGTGGGAAAATGCTCAACTTCGATGGCCACTGGCACGCTGGAGAAGTGTGTTCTTCACGGATGAATCCCAGTTTCAACTGTACCGGGCAGATGGCAGACAACAATAATGTTGTGTTGGCAAGCGGTTTGCTGATGTCAACATTGTGAACAGAGTGCACAATTCAAATGAAGGTGTATCCTCCCAACTCCCAGCTGGAGGGCCCGCTCTCCACGGACCTCACGTACGACTGCACTGTCTATATTTACGCCTCTGGTTTGGAATGAGTCGGACCGCTGTGAAGGAAAAGCAGCCAACAAGTGCTCAGCATATGTGGGAACTCCTTCAAGACTGATGGGAAAGCATTCCAGGTGAAGCTGGTTGAGAGAATGCCAAGAGTGTGCAAAGCTGTCATCAAGGCAAAGGTGGCTATTTGAAGAATAGTTTTGACGTCTCCCTGCACCAGGTCTCCAGTGCGTGTGCCCAGTCCGGTACGTCCAGTGCCAGCCTCCTGTGCCAGACTCCCGCACCAGAGCTCCAGTGGAGGTTCCCAGCCCTGCTCCCGGGATGGAGCTGTATATAGGGGGAGATCGGCCTCCTGAGAGTTTTGACACCCTGCCTCCGGTGGTACAGGCGATCTTGTGGAGAGCGTGGCTGGCGCGGGTGCCCAGTCCAGGCCCGACGTCCAGACCAGCTCCATGGCCAGAGCCATCCCTATTTCAGTTTTTTATTTTTAATAAATTAGCAATCATTTCTAAAAAAAACTGCGTTTTCATTATGGGATATTGTGTGTAGATTGATGAGGAGAAAACACTATGTAATCAATTCTAGAATAAGGCTGTAACGCAACAAAATGTTGAAAAAGTCAAGGGGTGTCAGGTCCTGGCCTTTGGCTTCTCTATGGTTGTCAAGGTCAAGTTTCTGCAATTTCCACCTGTGTTATGGGACATTGTATGTGCTTGATGCTCTGTGCTCACACACGTCGCGGTTGTTGCGCTTGATCGTTTTGTTGTATGTCGTATGTCGAACTACTTCAGCGCTGCGCCTTGGTTATTCCCTACACACCGAATACTTTCCTAATGCAATGTAAATAGATGATGTGGCTCTAGGTTGAATGCACAAAGGACTGATGTTATTTGTAGTCCACATCTCCATCTGTCCTGTGTGTGTTGCCTTAGTCCTGCCTGATCCAGATTCACGGTAGCGTGTGATTATTTCTGATCCAGATTCACGGTAGCGTGTGATTATTTATCTGACAGAGCAGCACACTATTGTATCATCCCGGCATTGTAGCTTATGCTTTTTTGACAGTGGCTTCCGCTTATATAACTACAGTGCTGATTCCTAAAACGTCAACCAGATGTTTATGACACATCATTTCACATTTTGAAGGTGATGTATGTTACCTTATATAGCCCGCCCAGGTAGCCTATAAGGAACGTGGCATTGTTGCTTCAGCCCAGGCTTGCATATGGCTCTAGCACAGATATCATGGGACCCAACCTCCCTCCCCAGCGGATATTATTACAACCAACCCATCTAAACAATATATGTTTTCGTATAGGTTATTATTTTAGAAAAAGTTATTCTAAATAAATGTGTCCATTTAATTCACATCCTCGGGAATGTGAGGGTGACGTTGGCCAGACCAGGGATGTCTAAACTACCTTATACTATAATCCACCTTTCTTGAATTAAGGGCATATATGGAATAATCTCACTATTCAAACGTGAACATAAAAGGTCAAGGATAAATGCTAACCGGGGATGGATGGGGAAATAGAGGGCGAAATAGTTGTAATCGTTGGAAACAGGCTTCTGGGAATTCCTGATCAAGAGCGCATTTCTGCTCAATACAACATTATTTAGACGTCGCCTGCGCCTACAGACCATTTCCAACACAATTCCCTGACAATACATATCATCAATTATTGCTGAAGCGTGGGATACGTACCTTCAAGAAGGCTAAAAAGTAGGACTGGGTGAGTTTCCCCCATGAATATCAAATTCACCTAGTAGGAAAACACATCCTCGTTCTCTCTTGAAAGATACTTTCGCCTACGGTTGATTTCAATAAAGAAGTCTCTCACATCCACACGGATTGTGAACCGAAATCACCATACGTGCCGCACGCCTCTCCTCTCTACTCCATCTCCTTATCGGCTTCAAACGGCCGCATATGCGTCCAAGGACTTGAACTTGAACTTGAAACTTGGAAGGCAGCGACAATACTGGTCGGTTTCTCTCTCTGCGTGAAATGTGCACTAAGTTACCAAACTGGACATCCAATGTTGCACCACACCACATTGTGCAGTAATTCACCTAAATGCAAAAATCGATTTAAGATCTCAATGCCATGAATAGTCGGACCTGGAGGACTACACCTCCTTGCCATCATTCTACTCGAGATTGTCCATAGGTCATCGTTGAAATTGTTGCCTGTTTGACTCCACGTTCTAATGGCGGCTGTAGCTTGCAGGACGTAATTGTATTATTTATACATATTCAACAGCAATTAGTAGCTGTGTCGACGAGGTTGTGGGGATAAATTGTGCGCATTTCACCAGGCTACTGTTACTTGTACAATGTCACCCTCTTGTGGCATGGGACGGTCCCATGCTTGATTTCTCAGTGACTTATTGCAATGTTTACAGTAAGGAATATATTCAGTTGTTGTTATAAACTAATGATATCTATAGATTATAATTCTGTCTCCCAGGCCTTTGGTGGAAGTGTACCCCCGTGTAACTTCCCTGTATCTAAGTCTTAGGCTACTACTGAGTCTGCCAAGAGGTCTGGACCACTATGGCAAAGGTGGAGGTACAGTATTCACTTTCCCTTTAGCCACAGGGGCACTGTGTCAGTTTTTATGAGTATTGATAGCAAGCTGTATGTGCTCGGATATATTCAAAACCAGGGTGATTCTGCAACTATGGGCACTTCTATGTCATCGGATTCGGTTTTTAGGATATTATGTAAAAAATGTTTTTATTATTTATATGTTAACTTTACACTACAGTCATCACATTGTATTTTTAACACCTCTCTTTCAAGTACTTGAGCTACTTTTCAGATGCATTTTATACCTCCATTTTTTTTATATCCCTTGTCCCTGACCCAGACATTTGAGCTTCTACTGTTGTTTGTTTTTCTATGACATTAATAATTACACATTATATAATGTTATCTACTAGAGAAAGAGTCAATAAAATATATTAATATTTATTGTGAGTATGCCCTTTATATAGTTTTTTTACACAAAATATACCTGTTATTTGGTACTGGTGTCATTTGGTACTGGTGTCATTTGGTACTGGTGTCATTTGGTACTGGTGTCATTTGGTACTGGTGTCATTTCCACCACTGAGGGCAGATTCCTCCAAGAGAATGTTAATTTAGTTACCATGGAAACGTATTGTGACGCTGAAGCACATGGCTGTTGTTCCAGATGTGATGTCCAGAAGTTGTAGAAAAATCTTGATAGAGAATATTTTTATTGTCAGTCATTTCCAAACAGGCTATAATTTCTTTAATTTGTAGTAAAATTTTGAAAAGAAATAGTATATTTTATGCATTTACTGTCAACTATATGCTAGCTGTAATATTAGCCAAAGCATGCTAAGCAGTCTGTCATTTTTCTCCCAAAAACTATAGAAGCGTCATTTCCATCATAGTCATTTCCATCATAGTCATTTCCATCACAAACTTAACTGTGGTGGAAATGACAGAACGTGGTGGAAATGACAGAACGTGGTGGAAATGACAAACATACATTGTTATTACTTTTTTTTAACTATAGGCTTATTTAATTATGTTTTCAATTAATTTAATCTAGAAAATGCTCCAAGTTAAACTTAAGGGAGAAGTGAAGTCTATCTCTGATCTTACAAAGGGAGAACAAAGAAGCAAGAGAAGGCAATGGAAATGCAACCAATGGAATAGAATACACACTTTAAAGAGAACAGTTGCAATGGAGATTTACCTATCAGGCAACACACCACCTCAGTCACCAGATGACTTGCAGCCAGAACATGAGGCCAACATACCTGCCCCTAACTTACCTGCCCCTGATGCACGCCCTGATGCCCCTTCATCATCATCTGCAACAGGAATGAGAAGTCAAATACTTGCTGGAAGGAAAAAGGTTGGAAGAGGTCGCTCAGAAACATACACAGCTCTTTGATCAAAAGCACAGATGTTTGCATGACAAATGTCAAACTTGATAATGCTTTACGGAATGCTGAGAAAAACAAACAAAGGTATGATCACCTGATGAAGAAAACGGAGAGACAAGATTCCCCCAAAATAACGACAAAATAGCAAATGAAGGGAACTTCGAAGAACTTGAGAAGGATTTTATTTTATTGTTTCAAAATGCCACCATTGCAGAATTAAAGCAAAAGTATGAAAACATGTGCAATGCCAAAGATAAACAAGTGGCTTCGAAAATGTTCAGCAGCAACATCCTGAGAAAGCATGGCCTGGTCAAAGCCGCAAACAGAATTAGGATTTTCAGCAAAACCAAAGAGGGCAAATTAAAACAGACACCCTAACGAGGAACAAGGAAAAAAAGCAGAACGCTTCTTGAATGGAACAATTCAGAACCTTTATCAGAACGTTAAGAGGGAATATTCAGAGATTAAAATGTCCTACTATGAATTCAGTGAAAGACGTCCTGTTTGGGTTGTCAAGCCAACAGTCCAGGATAGGGACACACGCCAACCTCCAGTTCATGGCGGGCAAACTACACTCTCACAAAGAGATCAGCTGCAGCAAGGTTGAGAACCTTATTGAGTCTTTGTGCTGTGAGAACCTGAAGAAAGAGTGCATGTACAGAGAGTGTTCCCTTTGCCAAGCAAAAGAGCTTTAAGATCTGACTTTGGTGCTGGTGAGCAGACATGGTGGTTTGAGTGGAAAAACAAAACTGAAGAGAGACAGAGGAAAAACAGAGAGGGTAACATGGAGAAGAAGTTCCCTGTACATTTGACAGTGAAAGCACACTGCACATTCTACTGGAGGACTTCTCCAAAGAATTGTCATCATCATGCATATTGACTTTGCAGAGAACTACCTGTGTAAATACACCAGTGAAATCCAGGCAGTTCACTTTGGTGATTCTCACAAGCAAGTGACCCTCCCTACCTGTGTTGGATATAAAATAAATTATACAGTTTCACTTTGCTCACTGAGATCTTCTATACGGCTTGACCCCTCTGCTATCTGGGTCCATCTCTCAAAAACACTGGCCTACTTCCTGGAGCTCTGCCAATCAGCTACTTTTGGTATCTTAATTTGGCTTATGGTATATTAAATAAATGTTTAACAATGGTTGTTGTTCAAAATGTTTGCAAAATGTTTATTTTTTTTACATAATGTCATTTCCACCACACCTTGTCATTTCCACCATACCCATATTTTATAGCTAAATTAGTATATTATGTATAATTTATATTGATTGATTTGTTTTAGATAGGGAAATCATATGTTTGTTATCATAATCTCACAAAAAGGTTGGGTGGAAATATCTTATTTTTCATGAGATATAAATTCAGTAGTCTTGTTGAATTATTAATATTAGAAAATCCTTTAAAATTACTTAAAATAATATTCAATACCAGTTAATGTACAAATGTATAAGAAATGTGTTATAAATTAATTGTATGATATTTCATTTCCAACTAAAATGGATGTTTAATGACGTGATGGAAATGGCATTTGTCTAACGGACATCTGAGAAAAATGACAAAAATATATACATTCCTGAATAGTACAATCACTGCCATTATCAGACATAGTTTATAGACAAATCAAAGACAATTAAAATACTGGTCAAATGGTGTTTGAATAAGTTTTAATTTCTGAAAGCTTGGAGGGCCAAAGTGCCAGAAGTTGCAGAATCACCCACCAATTGGTATCATTAAAAAAAAGATATACATATATATATTTTATTTTAAGAATATATATATATATATATTTTTTTTTTAATGACACCAATTGGTGGGTGATTCTGCAACTACAATATATATATATATATATATATATATATATATATATATATATATATGACGAATTGGTTCTTGGCGAATGCGTAAAACTCATTGGAGGAGTGCACGGGAACCGGTATATTCCATACGTGTACAATAGTTGGTCGTTTTGTATGTTTTCTTTCACATAAGGGATAGTCTCAAATTCCATAATAAAAATAGGCTCTAAACCATTGACATGACTCGTGACCAAGTCATTGTGTCATGCCATCCATATTGTTGCGTAAATCTACATAAGTTAGACGATTTGATTGACTTTCATTAGAACCTATATGTTACTGTTCATCTGTAAATGAGAAGAATATTTCATAACGTGTGCATAATGTTGCAAATGTTGTTGTTGATAAGCCGCACGATGGCACTGAACGTCTGGACTAAAAAGCTTTCGTACATCACAGACACCCCAAGGCAACAATATCCAGTAGCCTATAGTGTAGTACAGTATGGTAGGCCCAAATTACAGCCCATGTCGCAATATATTTCCAATGCAATGATATATATCCTATAGCCTATTGATGAATTAATTTGGCATTTGGAAAGTATGTTTGGAGGTCTACACCATGTAGCCTATAGGTCTACATATGCTAAAGAGTGGTTCCTGTCATATTTGTAAATTAATATACCTTACATTTTCAAAAGAGATTCAGAGAGGTAGGCAAACTGTTCATGTAACTAACTGTTCTTAAATTAGTGAAGTCATAACTCCGATTAATTTGATCCCTGGGATGCAGGGGCGGACTGGCCATCTGGCATTTCTGTTTTTTGCCTAGTGGGCCTGTCTAACTTAGGTTTTTTTGTACAAAATGATAATTATCTGGCTAATAATGGATGCCTCAAGGAATAAAATGGGCTGGTGTGGGCGCCTCATGAAACAATGTAGTTGTGGGAGCCTCCAGGGGGAAAAAATGGGCCATTGAGTTAGAAATGCCAGAACCGATTTCTGGTTCCAGCCTGCCCCTGATGGGATGGGACAGGCTGAATAAAAACAGTTTCTCAGTGGCATTCATATGTTGACAGGCTGCTGACTTTTATGCAATATATCATTAACCATATCCGAAATGTTTATTTGACCATTTGCAGAACTGTCTTGTCTGATTGATAGTGTAGTCGCTTCAAAACTTTTCCAAACTTTGTCATAGCGTACCTCTTTAAGGTTTGACTGAAAAATACAGTTAATGTCTGTCTGGTAAATTCATTGTTGCCAGCCCAACCAATCATAGAGTTTGACGACACAAAAGAGAGGCCAAAGTTGCAGTATAAAAAGGGCTGCCGAATTAAAGTATTACACCTATCAGTGTAGAGCCTGATTTCAAACACAGGCAACTCTGTAGTCCGCCTTCACGCCAATACATATTAACTTTGGGATTCCATTTTTATAGCAAAAGCCCTTAGATAATGCATCTGACGCAGGTTCTGATTTATCTGAGTTTCATGGTTGCTTTCGGTCCAGTCTCGGGTCTTGGTGATCAATCCGCGCACCACCAGCCCCCGGCCACCGATGACGGAGAGCAGTGCTCAACATGTGAGGTCCGACAGCAGATCAAAAACATGAGATTACACGCCATCAAGTCCCAAATTCTTAGCAAACTGCGACTCAAGCAAGCTCCCAATATCAGCCGAGATGTTGTCAAGCAGCTCCTGCCTAAGGCACCACCTTTGCAGCAACTTCTTGACCAGTACGATGTACTTGGAGATGACAATAAGGATGGAGTTATGGAAGAAGATGATGAACATGCCATCACAGAAACTATCATGACAATGGCCACTGAACGTAAGTTTTACAAACTATTATTCAATGCAACTATATGTGTTTTGTACACATTAGGTGTTCTTAATGTGTACAAAACATTAGGAACACCTGTTCTTTTCATGACAGACTGACCAGGTGAATCCAGGTGAAAGCTATTGTCACTTGTTGAATCCACTTCAACCAGTGTAGATGAAGGGGAGGAGTCAGGTTAAAGAAGGATTTTTAAGCCTTGAGACATACAGTATATTGCGTATGTGTTCCATTCAGAGGGTGAATGGGCAAGACAATATATTTAAGTGCCTTTGAACGGGGTATGGTAGTAGATGCCAGGTGCACCGGTTTGAGTGTACGCTGCTGGGTTTTTCACGCTCAACAGTTTCCCGTGTGTATCAAGAATGGTCCCACCACCCAAAGGACATCCAGACAACTTGACACAACTGTGGGAAGCATTGGAGTCAACATGGGCCAGCAACACTGTGGAACGCTTTTGACACCTTGTAGAGTCCATGCCCCTACGAATTGAGGCTGTTCTCAGGGCAAAGGGGCTGCAACTCAATATTAGGAAGGTGTTCCTAATGTTTTGTTCTCTCAGTGTTTAATAACGTTAAAAAGGTACCAGAGCTGTTTTTACGCATGGGGCACAGAGCGCACCTGCATGTCTGATCCCGTATTACTTGCACCACTGTGTTGAGAATAGGTTCACACGAATGATGACATCTTTTTGATCTGTAATTTTATGTTAAATTGAAACCACTATAAAACTTTACGCAGTAAATTTACGAACAATTACGCACGAGCAGAGTACCATTTTATAATGTGCCAGTGCCACTCTGGTGTTGAGTGTGGAGGTTATGAAACTAGATAGGCTAGGCTATATTGGAGGATACCCTGGAGATCATCAAATCATCAAATCAAATGTATTTATAAAGCGCTTTTTACATCAGCCGATGTCACAAAGTGCTATACAGAAACCCAGCCTAAAACCCCAAACAGCAAGCAATGCAGATGTAGAAGCACGAGATGACACATTGTTGTGTTTTTTAGTTTATCAATACTTTACATAAACATTGTAACTTTAAATATATATTTTGAAATTGGTTTACCAGTTTTCTGTAACGAAAACACAATTGTGATTTGAGTTAAATACAACTGCAAACTTTTTTTGCAGGCATTTCATTTAGTTTATACATAAAATGTTATTGAAATTATTGTAATTAAAGTTATAATTTCTCTCCTCCAGCCGAATCCATCGTCCAAGTCGATCAGAAACCGAAGTGTTGCTTGTTCTCCTTCAGTTCGAAGATTCAGGTGAACCGCATTGTTCATGCGCAGCTATGGGTGCACCTTCGGCCAGCTGACGAAGTCACCACGGTGTTCCTGCAAATCTCCCGCTTGATGCCTGTCACCGACGGGGGCAGGCTCATAGGTATCCGGTCTCTAAAGATCGACGTGAATGCAGGAGTCAGCTCTTGGCAAAGTATCGACGTGAAACAAGTGCTGTCGGTGTGGCTGCGGCAGCCGGAGACGAATTGGGGGATCGAGATAAATGCGTTCGACTCGAAGGGAAAAGATCTGGCCGTTACCTCAGCAGAAGCGGGAGAAGGACTGGTGAGTTTAGATTTATCTCTCATCGAAGCAATTTACAAATCGTTTTGTAGTTTATCCTCGTGGGATCTCTGGGAAGTAATCCATAACCCATAATATTTGTAAAGGGAGTGCAAATTCATTATTGTGTGGCAAGACTCATTTAGAACCATGGCTTCAAATACCAGTTGGGGGGGTGATTACACCCAATAATCTCATGTCCTATCACCTGATTACACCAATAATCTCATGTCCTATCACCTGATTACACCAATAATCTCATGGCCTATCACCTGATTACACCAATAATCTCATGTCCTATCACCTGATTACACCAATAATCTCATGTCCTAACACCTGATTACACCAATAATCTCATGTCCTATCACCTGATTACACCAATAATCTCATGTCCTATCACCTGATTACACCCAATAATCTCATGTCCTATCACCTGATTACACCAATAATCTCATGTCCTATCACCTGATTACACCAATAATCTCATGGCCTATCACCTGATTACACCAATAATCTCATGTCCTATCACCTGATTACACCAATAATCTCATGTCCTATCACCTGATTACACCAATAATCTCATGTCCTATCACCTGATTACACCAATAATCTCATGTCCTATCACCTGATTACACCAATAATCTCATGTCCTATCACCTGATTACACCAATAATCTCATGTCCTATCACCTGATTACACCAATAATCTCATGTCCTATCACCTGATTACACCAATAATCTCATGTCCTATCACCTGATTACATAAAAGTTGTTCACATGGCCAGAATTTCCAGAAGTCTTCTGTGTGACTGTGCTAATCAGAGTAATTGCCTACTGCCACACACACACACACACACACACACACACACACACACACACACACACACACACACACACACACACACACACACACACACACGTTTTGTTCTTCTATCCTCAGGGACCTAAAATAGATTTCCATTCAAAATCCTATTTCCCCTAACTCCTAACCCAACCTTAACCTGTAACTCAAACCTAACCTGTAACTCAAACCTAACTCCTAACCTTAACCTGTAACTCAAACCTAACCTGTAACTCAAACCTAACTCCTAACCTTAACCTGTAACTCAAACCTAACCCCTAACCCTAACCTTAACCTGTAACTCAAACCTAACCCCTAACTCTTAACCCTAACCTTAACCTGTAACTCAAACCTAACCCCTAACTCCTAACCTTAACCTGTAACTAAAACCTAACCCCTAACTCCTAACCCTAACCTTAACCCTAACCTGTAACTCAACAATCATAACACCAGGATTTGAAACCTTGTTTTATTGGAGTTACAAAATCAATATGTTTCCCAATGTGTCAACCAATGCCTGTTTCATGTTTTCAACCATTCTGTATTGTGCCCTTACAGCAACCCTTCATGGAGGTGACGATATCAGAGGGCCCGAAGCGCTCCAGGAGAGACTCCGGCCTGGACTGTGATGAGAACTCCCCTGAGTCCCGCTGCTGTCGCTACCCCCTCACGGTAGACTTTGAAGACTTTGGATGGGACTGGATTATTGCCCCCAAGCGCTACAAGGCCAACTACTGCTCTGGTGAGTGTGAGTACATGCACCTGCAGAAGTACCCCCACACTCACCTGGTGAACAAGGCTAACCCCCGGGGCACCGCAGGGCCCTGCTGCACCCCCACCAAGATGTCCCCCATCAACATGCTCTACTTCAACCGCAAAGAGCAGATCATCTACGGCAAGATCCCCTCCATGGTAGTGGACCGCTGCGGCTGCTCGTGAGCAAGAGCTCTGCCGGGGAGAGGCTCAGCCAGGGTCTCAGCCTGTACTTTGGGACAGATCCATCCACCCCACTACCAGTGCTTTCTGTAGAACACAATAGAGCCAGAATAGCAGCTAAAGAAAAGCCCGTCCATTCTCTGAGCAGCGCTTCCATCATGGACATGTCTCGTTCAGTTTGTATTTTTCTTCATTTTTGTTATCTTCCCTCCTCCAATCACATGTTCGCGCCACAATGGCCTAAAGTCACATGGCCTGTAGGAACACAAGGCCCGTTGGACGTAGTAGCTTAGAGGTCATCATATTTTCCCACAAAGCTGTTAAATGTCACACGCTCCGTCCAGTTATTCAAACACACAGACATGGATGGACACAGACACACCAGACCTGGGTTCAGATAGCATTTGTTTTCTTTCAAATACTTTGACTGTTTGATGTAGACGGGTAGGGTTTGCACTTTGGGGAATAATGCATTGGTTCCATTGCACAAGTTAAGCTCAATCTAGCACAGCTGAAGTATTGGAAAGACAAAAATATATATTTCAGCCCAGGTCAGGCACATACGTGCACACACACACACACACACACACACACACACACACACAGACTAATTTCCCCCAAAGATTTCAAAGCTACGCTTACCTATTGGTGTGGTAATCATATAAGCAATGTTTGAGAGTGAAACCGGGAATCCTCAAGGACTTTTGAAAGGGCTTGGAAAACTATAGCTGAGGACTCAGTCTGAACTGGCCCTTCATGCATAATGCCATAAACACCATATACACACACAGCAACAGTGCATTCTTATTCAACTATTAGTCCTAACTTTACCACCATTGAACTGCCTGAACTGCCCTACTCACTTGAATTATTCTTATTGTAAATCAACATTACTGGACAGGAGGACTTGAGCTGGAGGCACGATGAATGCAGTCTACACATCGAGATGTGTTTTAAGACAGATAAATATATTTTGAAAAGTATGAATGTTAAAACCACGTTTAAACTCTGTCTTACAAATAACACAGTTTGCACTATGGCAAACCAATAGAAGGAATTGGTTGCTACAACAGTTGTAAAAACTGATTTTGATATGTTTGCTAATTTGTATTGTATATGCGGTTGTTGCCATTAGCAGTTGCCTTTCTAAACCACTGTTAGTAAAACGTATAAGGACCACAAACTAGCAAGAACTGTACAAATGCGACTATATACCTGTTAAACAAATAAAGGTGCTTGCTTATATGTTAAGTTCAGTTATTTCATCCAATAGCTTGGTAATGGTATTTTACTGCCATAGGAATACTAGAGGTGTGAACGTATTCTAAACAAGGAACGGTGTGCTCCTTCAGGAATGAGTTCTGACTGACAAGTGACGTGGAATCATATAAAGATCATTTTATAACATTCCTGTTCATGTGCATTTGGTCACCAGCCTCAGTCATGTACATGTGATCATAAGAGGAAGGTTCTCGTGATAAAAGCCTAATGCATCCATACGGTTCCAATTCACATAAAAAGAATGTGTATTATTGACAGCATCCTGTTCTCCCCTGAACAGAGCTCAAACTCAAAATGGCCAACTGTCTTAGCCAACAGAGCGAGAGACGTCTGCCATTCGATGAGCGACAATTGGCTTTAGATCTCAAGGAAGGTGAAGTCTGCGATGTTACTCAAGCCAACGGGCTACGTACATTTTGAATCCACTACACAGGCAATTCAGCCAAATAGCACAAGACACAAAACCATCCCATCCATGGTCACAGAAAGTGTGCCCAGGCTAAGGAACAGCATGGATCCTACCATACCCCATCAAAACGATTGGACCAACATGGTGCCTTTCAGCTGACCAATCACACGGACCCAGCCAGCCCTGGTGTTAACATTTCGTTTCATCATCAAAACAACATACAGCAATCAGAATAGTCTGGATAACATATGTCTCATTCACTTGAGTTCATCCACACTTTATCCATCCATACTGATGGATAAAGCAACAGGAAGTGTGTGTTTGTGCGTGCACCTATGCATGGATGTACAGAAAAGTAATGAGATCAACATTCACTGATACCATTATATCATATGTGTTATGGACATCATTCATGCCAACTTTCATTCAATCTGCTTTTCCAGCTGGGGGTTTTTGCAGTCAGTCAGGGCTGTAGAAGGCATTGCGGTCTAATGAGAGGAAGTGAACTCTGTTGCGTTCTGACAGCATGACTTATTGAACTGATGGCTTCATGAGGCTTCACTTCCGCCCAGTAGAGGGCGAACTGAGCATTGGCCCAGAGTGACTTCCTTTCCAGCTGTGAGCTGGACGCCGGCCATGACAGTCAGGTGGGACTCTAGCACAGGGTTTCCCAAACTCGGTGCATATATAGTTTTTCACCCTAGCACTACACAGCTGATTGAATAATTAAAGCTTGATGATGAGTTGGTGATTTGAATCAGCTGTGAAGTGCTTGGCAAAAAAAAAACGAATTGTGCACTCGGGGGGGCACCAGGACCGAGTTTGGGGAACCCTGCAGTCTAGCAGACAGGTACAGTAGCCTAACAGGTACAGTAGCCTAACAGGTACAGTAGATTCACAGAACAGCTTTCCTTGAGAGTACATTTTTTTTTCTAAAGTTATCCCTTGCCCACTGCCCTCCCTACTCATGTGTACGGACATGTAACAGGTGCATTTCCAGGAAGTAAAGCACTATGGGAGCAAGCGTTGAACGTTATGTGGGCCCTACACATATCATGCATTTAGGCTACATAGCAATGGAAGAAGTTCTAGAAAAGCCCCACGAATAGTGATAGGTCGAATTAAAAAAATCAAATTACTTCCAAATCAGGTAGAAGCAACCAATTCAATTAAAACATGTAATCAATTACATGTATACAAATAACACTACATTGAAACCTATGAATAAGATGACAGCAATTACACATGATGATGTTTTCACAATGTTTACACATCTAGTCTAGATGATGTAACACTTTACAATATAGACTCCATAAGATATTAATTAACATGACTTAATGCAGCAGTTGGCACAAATACATGATTAACTAATAGTGTTACAAATCATTATGTATTCTTTATGCCAACATTACATATTTTCCATTATGTTTACAATGAATATTTGTTGAATATAGTTCAAGGTAGATCTAATACCAAATCCACAGTACTTTACGATACAGCTTCATTAAGTAAATAATCACATTATTAATGACTTAATGCAGTAATTAACATGAATACATCATTCAACTAATTCAACTTGTACCGGGAGGGGGTGTTCATAGGGTGTTCATAGGGTGTTCATAGGGTGGGAGGGGGTGTTCATAGGGTGGGAGGGGGTGTTCATAGGGTGGGAGGGGGTGCTCATAGGGTGGGAGGGGGTGTTCATAGGGTGTTCATAGGGTGGGAGGGGGTGTTCATAGGGTGGGAGGGGGTGTTCATAGGGTGGGAGGGGGTGTTCATAGGGTGGGAGGGGGTGTTCATAGGGTGAGAGGGGGTGTTCATAGGGTGAGAGGGGGTGTTCATAGGGTGAGAGGGGGTGTTCATAGGGTGGGAGGGGGTGTTCATAGGGTGAGAGGGGGTGTTCATAGGGTGAGAGGGGGTGTTCATAGGGTGGGAGGGGGTGTTCATAGGGTGGGAGGGGGTGTTCATAGGGTGTTCATGGGGTGTTCATAGGGTGTTCATAGGGTGGGAGGGGGTGTTCATAGGGTGGGAGGGGGTGTTCATAGGGTGAGAGGGGGTGTTCATAGGGTGGGAGGGGGTGTTCATAGGGTGTTCATGGGGTGTTCATAGGGTGTTCATAGGGTGGGAGGGGGTGTTCATAGGGTGGGAGGGGGTGTTCATAGGGTGAGAGGGGGTGTTCATAGGGTGGGAGGGGGTGTTCATAGGGTGGGAGGGGGTGTTCATAGGGTGTTCATGGGGTGTTCATAGGGTGTTCATAGGGTGGGAGGGGGTGTTCATAGGGTGTTCATAGGGTGTTCATAGGGTGTTCATAGGGTGTTCATAGGGTGGGAGGGGGTGTTCATAGGATGGGAGGGGGTGTTCATAGGGTGTTCATAGGGTGTTCATAGGGTGTTCATAGGGTGGGAGGGGGTGTTCATAGGGTGTTCATAGGGTGTTCATAGGGTGGGAGGGGGTGTTCATAGGGTGTTCATAGGGTGGGAGGGGGTGTTCATAGGATGGGAGGGGGTGTTCATAGGATGGGAGGGGGTGTTCATAGGGTGTTCATAGGGTGGGAGGGGGTGTTCATGGGGTGTTCATAGGGTGTTCATAGGGTGGGAGGGGGTGTTCATAGGGTGTTCATAGGGTGTTCATAGGGTGGGAGGGGGTGTTCATGGGGTGTTCATAGGATGGGAGGGGGTGTTCATAGGGTGTTCATAGGGTGGGAGGGGGTGTTCATGGGGTGTTCATAGGATGGGAGGGGGTGTTCATAGGGTGTTCATAGGGTGGGAGGGGGTGTTCATGGGGTGTTCATAGGATGGGAGGGGGTGTTCATAGGGTGTTCATAGGGTGGGAGGGGGTGTTCATAGGGTGTTCATAGGGTGGGAGGGAAGGGACTTGTAACATGACTGTAATCGTGTATTGTCTGCCATTTGTGTGTGTGAAATGTATTGTTTAAAAATTATTATTATTTTAACTAGACTTTTAATAAATGAGTAAAGACGTGAAAATGGCAATAAATGGCATGTAGTTAAGTATTAGTAAGTAAATGGCTTGTTAATTAGGTATTAGTTAATGTTATCTAAGTATCAAAGGGATAGTGCGAGATTTAGCAATTCCTTCCTGCATGCATTTTGAAGGAAGTTGAAGGTAGTTTGCGAGACATTGCTAACTAGTGTTAGCGTAATGACTAAGTCTACCGTAACAGCTGTCATGGCTACTGGTCTGTGCCAGGTAAGTGTTGCTGCTTAATGAACAGCAGCAGGGAAACACTTTGACTGGTCATCCCTACATCTGTCACCGCAAGACTAGCTTTTCCAGAGAAGTGACGCTACCAACAACATTCTGTCAACGCAAGACTAGCTTTTCCAGAGAAGTGATGATGCCAACAACAAGATTTCACCACAAGACTAGGTTTCCAGAGAAGTGACGCTACCAACAACATTCTGTCAACGCAAGACTAGCTTTTCCAGAGAAGTGATGATGCCAACAACAAGATTTCACCACAAGACTAGGTTTCCAGAGATGTGACGCTACCAACAACATTCTGTCAACGCAAGACTAGCTTTTCCAGAGAAGTGATGATGCCAACAACATGATTTCACCGCAAGACTAGGTTTCCAGAGATGTGACGCTACCAACAACATTCTGTCAACGCAAGACTAGCTTTTCCAGAGACGTGACGCTGCCAACAACATTCCGTGCTTGACAGGTGAGGAAGTGACAGTGAGGAAAGAGGAAGGAGGGGGAAACCCCAGAGGTGGCTAGGGAGACAGTTCTGGTTGCTGGGCTCAGGATTCCCCTTCGTCTGGTATTCGGATGCTCCACCTCATCCCGGTCCGGATGGGGCAGAGAGCCACAAACAAGGGGAAGGGGGAGGCTGCCAGGGACGGTCCAACATCTGGAGCCTTCGGCAGACGTGTAAGACATTCAGAATCTGAAAGAAAAAAAAAAAAAGAGGGACATCTGGAGAAACACTCTGGCAGGTCCCTCTGTGGGAAGAAGGGACTTTCTTGTAACATACATGGGTTGATAGGGATTAGGATGGATGAAGCTGTCGCATTTGACGAAAACCCTTCTGTCTTGCATGTGTTCTTCTAACTGATTGAGGATTGTCTAATGGCTGAGCTGTCGTCATTGGCTTATCACCAGTTTTTGGAGAGTTTTGGGGAGCCATACCAGCAGAGGGACAAGCGTTTTGGGTCTTTGGTATCTGGTATGGAGCTGATCCTCAGTGTGCTCCTGCCCTGTCTATTTATCTGGTGACTCCCTGAGAAGGTCGAAAACAAGGGTGTCAGCTCCAGTCCTCAGGGGCCAAACTGTAAACTTTCCACTTCATTGATCAGACACTGATTCAAAGGCAAGGATTCAAATCAACAGGTATGTGGCCCTTCAGGAGCTAAGACCTGTGCTAATGTGACTCGGGTATGTGGCCCTACAGGAGCTAAGACCTGTGCTAATGTGACTCGGGTATGTGGCCCTACAGGAGCTAAGACCTGTGCTAATGTGACTCGGGTATGTGGCCCTACAGGAGCTAAGACCTGTGCTAATGTGACTCGGGTATGTGGCCCTACAGGAGCTAAGACCTGTGCTAATGTGACTCGGGTATGTGGCCCTACAGGAGCTAAGACCTGTGCTAATGTGACTCGGGGAGCTAATGCATGTCCTCAGGTCTCAGGAAGGTTACTCATCACACAAGTGAAACACGGAACCACCTCCATTACACTTCACTCCTCGCAGAGACCCATCCAGGTCACGGCACCAATGTGACAGACTGGGTTTTGAACACGGGTCTCCTGTATGCCAGAAAGTATTCAGGTCTCAAGAAGGTTGCTGATCATGCAAGTGTGAGTAATTAACTTAGTCAAAGTAACTGGGTTAGACACTGGCATAAAAGCGGGTGATTTAATTAATTTTAGTCAAAGTAACTGGGTTAGACACTGGCATAAAAGTGCAGCAAGAAATGGGCCAATCAACCACACAGAGAAGCCTGGGAATGTTTCTCAGACCTGGGAAGCCTCTCAATCCTCACACTGCTAGACATCCAGGTACCTGCAGATACGTAGTAATCACTAGAATAACCCAGAAAGGATGAGAATCAGGGGTCAGCTGAAAGGTAGTCTGTTAAATTCTCTCTCGGGTCCGAAGAAAGCAATGAAATGCAATAAAAGGAAACAGTCTGGGACAAGACCTGCAGCTGCTGGAGGCTACCTGTCGTCAGGCCGCAATGATTTATCCTTCCCGTCCACACCACTTCTTGCTTTTTCACTTAGGGGAGGAATCAGCGCTCCCGTCCTTAAACTATACTGACCTTTGTGAAACTATCACATGATTAATGGCATTGTAAAGCTACTGGAAGTTGGGAGACGGGATATTTTTGGTGTCCATTCAAGATAAATTAAAATTACTTATTTGTTGTCCTTTTTGTGACATGACAGTTGGAGTTACATCCTCTGCAACAATTGTGTTTACAAAACGTCTAAATATCGATCTTGGTTTACAAGGAGGACAGTGACTGACATAAATGTGGCTTAAAGACAGCCAAGGTCCAAGGCAATGAAGCACGTGTTCTCAGGGGGCCGTGGGCTGACAGTGATGGAGGATAGATGTTCCTCTAAGGAGACTGGGAGAAGTCTGGATTATGGAAACCTCATGTCTCCCAGTGTCATTCCTGTGCAGTTCCGACAGCCGGATAAAGAAGAATATCAGCTATCTGTCAGATGGGGGGATATATTTTGACATGTTTCAGAACAATATTTATGAAATGTTTTTAGAGAGATTATTACATACAATTAATTATAAGGAAAACCCGGGGTTGAGTGAAATGTTCAGAAGCAGTGCTGCTGTAAAATAAACGATAAACTGATAACCAGTCATTTCCAGAGCTAAATATACAGTAACAAACAGGTAAGGCCAGACAAAACCTCACTGTTAATACTTCTCAATGGGCATTAATGTGAGCTCAGTTAGCAAGGTTTAGCAAGGAGCGTCTGGCGGCTGTCTTCGGGGACGAAGAGACGGGGTCTCTTGACAGAGCCAGAGCCACCTGCTATACCGGTGCCCAGTCTGGGACCGGTTGCCAGCACCTCTCCAGAGCCAGAGGTGCCTGCCACACCGGTTCACAGTCTGGGCCAGGTGTCCAGGACCGGTGTCCAGTCCAGCTCAGAGGTCGGAGTCCTCTGTGCCGGTGCCCAGTCCGGGACCGGTGTCCAGCCCAGCTCCGAGGTCGGAGCTTCCCTCTGCGCCGGTGCCCAGTCCGGTAGCTCCAGTGCCGGTACCTAGCCCGGTAGCACCAGTGCCGGGTCCTAGCCCGGTTACAGGGCCGGAGCCTTCCTCTGCGCCCGTGCCCAGTTCAGGCACGGCGTCCAGTCCTGCTCCGAGGTCGGGGCTTCCCTCTGCGCTGGTGCCCAGTCCGGGTCCAGCGTCCAGTCCAGCTCCATGGCCAGAGCCTTCATCTGCGCCGGGGTCCGGACAGGACCTGGCGTCCAGCTCGGCTCCTGAGGTGGAGTCATCGGCGTCGGGGTCCAGACAGGACCTGGCGTCCAGCACAGCGCCAAGGTCTGAGCTTTTCTCTACACTTTCTGTACACCGGTGCCCAGTCCGAGAGGAAGGAAACCGCTCAGGGATTTCACCATGAAGTCACAAATTGTGACTAAAACAGTTACAGTGTTTAATGGCTGTGATAGGAGAAAACTGAGGATGGATCAACAACATTGTAGTTACTCCACAATACTAACCTAAATGACAGAGTGAAAAGAAGGAAGCCTGTACAGAATAAAAATATTACAAAACATGCATTCTGTTTGCAACAAGACACTAAAGTACAAAGAAGAAATTAAGACATAATTAACTTTATGTCCTGAATAAAAAGTGTTATGTTTGGGGAAAATCCAACACAACACTGAGATGCTCACTGACGTGTTGTGTTGGATTTGCCCCAAACATAACACTTTCATATTTCCAGCATGGTGGTGGCTGCATCATGTTATGGGTATAGTGGTGGCTGCATCATGTTATGGGTATGCTTCTCATCGGCAAGGATTAGGGAGTTATTTAGGATAAAAATAAACGTATTAGAGCTGAGCACAGTTAAAATCCTAGAAGAGCTGGGACAGAATGAAATACCGCCAGATTAAGTCTGCTTTCCAACAGACACTGGGAGACAAATTCACCTTTCAGCAGGACAATAACCTAAAACACAAGGCCAAATCTACACTGGAGTTAATGGCAAGACTTGAAAATGTCTGTCTAGCAATGATCAACAATCAACTTGACAGAGCTTGAATAATAACATTTAAAAAACTATGTGCAAATATTGTACAATCTAGGTTTGCAAAGCTCTTACCCAGAAAGACTCACAGATGTAATCGCTACCAAAGGTGATTCTAATGTGTTGACTCAGGGGTGTGAATAATTATGTATATGAGATATTTATGTATTTCATTTTCAATACATTTGCTAAAATTTCTAAAAATATGTTTTCACTTCGTCATTATGGGGTATTGTGTGTAGATGGTTGAGATTTTGTATTTATTTAATCAATTTTGAATTCAGGCTGTAACACAATAAAATGTTGAATAAGTCAAGGGGTATGAATACTTTCTGAAGAACTGTACATTTGAGGTAAATTCTGAGGAAAACAATTAACGACTTGGCAGTTGTCCCGGACTGCATCTTTAATAAGTTCAGCAATAAAATGTCAAGGGGCAATTTGACCTCACATATATCATCGAACGGAATTCCTGAGCCATTATGGAATAGTTAGTTACTTCATGTCCAGGCTTTCAGGATGTAGGCTATTAAAATCTACCAAACTGTTGTTTCATTTTGAAACATTTAAATTCTTAATTAAACAAAAGTTCAACATTCACCTTGTGCTACCATTTCTGTCAACCCGTTGATGCATACAGTTTGACGCACGTGTCAGATAAATCCAATGTATGCACCACCACAGAACGCACTGCAACTGCCTCCGCAACGCAATGCTGCAGCGTTACATTGGAAATGCATGTGCTTATGATGTACCAGAACGCAATGATCGGTGTGTTCGAAGTGTAACGTATGAGCTACACTGGGAAGTCACAAAAGGTTCTTTACCTTGTACACTGGAAGCGTAACTTTCGGCCAAGTAGAGCACAAGACCCTTTCGCAAGTGTTCTCGGGTGTTTTTTTTAAATACTACATTTAGGGCTCTATTCAATCTGTAAATTTGAAGCTTAAATTACAGATTCCGCAATAGAAATTAAAAGTTAAATTTGGATTGAGGTCGACATATGCAGCGTTTAGTGAATTACAGTCTTCGCTAAAGCAGAAACATTGCCTTTAAATGTTTAATCGCGTTGTAGAGGGTGAACTTCCACTATGCGGATTGAATAGCGCTATCAATGTATAATTTGGCCGCAAACTGCTCTGCCAAGGAAGTTAACTTTATTGGGCCAGCAGTTACGGTCACTGCCATTCATGACGCCTGGGGTTCAAGCAACTGCAGAGACATTAGCATTTATCCCCCCCTTAATACCATTCTATCTCAATATTTGGGTAATATGTCTTAAATAAATATTAAGCTTATAGAGAAATGTATATTATATGTTATTATACATTATAATTTATATTGATTATACAAAACATTAAGAACATTGGGGTGGCAGGTAGCCTAGTGGTAAGGGCGTTGAGCCAGTAACCAAAAGGTTGCTGGATCAAATCTCCGAGCTGACAAGGTAAAAATCTGTCGTTATGCCCCTGAACAAGTCAGTTAACCCACTGTTCCCCAGTAGGATGTCATTGTAAATAAGAATTCTTAACTGACTTGCCTAGTTAAATAAAAGAACACCTTCTCTTTCCATGGCATAGACTGACCAGGTGAATCCATGTGAAAGCTATGATCCCTTGTTGAAGTCACAGCCACTTCAATCAGTGTAGATGAAGGGGAGGAGACAGGTTAAAAAAAGATTTGAGACAATTGAGGCATGGATTTTGTATGTGTGCCATTCAGACGGTGAATGGGCAAGACAAAACATTTAAGTGACTTTGAACGGGGTATGGTAGTAGGTGCCAGGCGCACCGGTTTGAGTGTGACAAAAACGGCAAACGCTGCTGGGTTTTTTCCCGCTCAACAGTTTCCCCTGTACCCAAAGGATATCCAGCCAACTTGACAACTGTGGAAAGCATTGGAGTCAACATGGGCCAGCATCCCTGTGGAACGCTTGACACCTTGTAAAGTTCATGCCCCGACGAATTGAGGCTGTTTTTATGGGCTCCCGAGTGGCGCAGTGGTCTAAGGCACTGCATCTCAGGTTCGAATCCAGGCTGTATCACATCCGGCCGTGATTGGGAGTCCCATAGGGCGGCGCACAACTGGCGTCTGAGTTTGGCCGGTGGAGGCTGTTATTGTAAATAATAATTTGTTCTTAACTGACTTGCCTCGTTAAAGGTTAAATATATATATAATAATAACTTGTGTAAATATGATATTTCTGTTTTTGTTGTTTTATAAATGTAAAATAAAAACCTGTTTTTGTTTTGTCATTATGGGGTATTGTGTCATTATGGGGTATTGTGGTCATTATGGGGTATTGATGTCATTATGGGGTATCGATGTCATTATGGGGTATCGATGTCATTTGGGGTATTGATGTCATTATGGGGATTGATGTCATTATGGGGTATTGTGTCATTATGGGGTATTGTGTCATTATGGGGTATTGATGTCATTATGGGGATTGATGTCATTATGGGGAATTGATGTCATTATGGGGTATTGATGTCATTATGGGTATTGATGTCATTATGGGGTATTGATGTCATTATGGGGTATTGTATCATTATGGCGTATTGATGTCATTATGGGGTATTGTGTCATTATGGGGTATTGTGTCATTATGGGGTATTGTGTCATTATGGGGTATTGTGTCATTATGGGGTATTGATGTCATTATGGGGTATTGATGTCATTATGGGGATTGATGTCATTATGGGTATTGATGTCATTATGGGGTATTGATGTCATTATGGGTATTGATGTCATTATGGGTATTGATGTCATTATGGGGTATTGATGTCATTATGGGGTATTGTGGTCATTATGGGGTATTGATGTCATTATGGGGTATTGATGTCATTATGGGGTATTGATGTCATTATGGGGTATTGATGTCATTATGGGGTATTGCGTCATTATGGGGTATTGCGTCATTATGGGGTATTGCGTCATTATGGGGTATTGCGTCATTATGGGGTATTGTGTCATTATGGGGTATTGATGTCATTATGGGGTATTGCATCATTATGGGGTATTGTGTCATTATGTGGTATTGTGTTTAGATTGATGAGGGGGAAAAACTATTTTGTCCATTTTAGAACAAGGCTGTAACGTAATAAAATGTGGCAAAAGTCAAGGGATCTGAATACTTTCTGAAGGCACTGTATATACAGTAACTGGACAGTTTATTAGGTACCCTGTTCACAAAAATGGACCGCTCCTACAGACAGTGGCCGTGGCTTGCTATATAAAGCAGGCAGACAGGCATGCAAGGCATTCAGTTACTGTTCGACTGAACGTTAGATTGGACAAAACAAGTGACCTAAGTGACTTTGAGCGTGGTATGATCGGCGGTGCCAGGCGTGCTGGATCCAGTATCTCAGAAACGGCCGCCCTTCTGGGCTTTTCACACACGACAGTGTCTAGGTTTTACAGAGAATGGTGCAACTAACAAAACACATCCAGTCAGCAGCCGTCCTGTGGGCGAAAACAGCTTGTTGATGAAAGAGAATGAAGGACGATGGCAAGTTAGGCAATAAACAGACAAATATTGGCGCAGTACAACACCACCACACCGGATTCCACTCCTATCAGCTAAAAAAAAAGCAGCTCCAGTGGGCACGCGATCACCAACACTGGACAATTGAGGAGTGGAAGAACACTGCCTCGAACTTGACAGTGAGTTCAGTTTACATGAATTGCCCGCGCAGTCCCCAGACCTCAACCCAATAGTGCATCTTTGGGATGAGATGTAATTGCTGTTCGCAGCATGAATGTACTGTGTTAACACTAGCTAGGTTTCCATCCAATTGGCGAAAGATTTTCATGCGAATATTCCAAAATCTGCATAACAAAAATATGCTAATGTTCCCACAAGTGGTGTGTTTCCACCATGGATTAAATTGCGGATAAAAATCTGTGCGTGATGACTGCAGTGCACACAATATGTACTTTTTCCGCTTATGTTTTCATGTACTGAATAAAACTCTAAAGTTCAATGTGTTTCCACCTCCTTTTCAACTCTAACGATAGTTTTGTCATAAAAACTGTTGCGTTAAATAGATAAATGTATTTGTCAAACGGCAGACAAGCATAGGTAATAAGAATAACACTCAATATTTATTGGACAGGAGCATCAATATCACCGTGCACTTTGACCTTTGATCTGTGAAGTAGTCATAGAGTCATAGTGGGAGGACCACAGACCATATCACTGCGTGACTCCAGGTTTTACTTCGATATGATGGTTATTATATTATATCAATATTTGCACTTGAAGGCGTTTCCACCGCCATTTCTCGCATTAATACATGTTACGAACACAAAAAGATCAGAGCCATATCGAACGAACAAATTATCTGCCGGCATTTATAAAAATGTGCCGAAATGGGGCCTGCCGAGTGGCGCAGCGGTCTAAGGCAGTGCAGTGCTTGAGGCATCGCTAATGGTCCGGGTTCAATCCCGGGCTGTGTCGCAGCTGGCCGAGACCGGGAGACCCATGAGGCGAATATGTTGGTAACCCGTGGTATAGTGAAAATGCCCTCAAAGCCGGTGTTTGCAGGACGTTAGCACGGTTTGCCGGCCCGAGACACTGTATTTCTTATAATGTGATCTTTACTCACTGCTTCACCTACATTAAATGTTGGGATTTCATAAGTACATGGAAGATACACTGCATGACTGAAATTATGTGGACACCTGCTCGTCGAACATCTCATTCCAAAATCATGGGCATTAATATGGAGTTGGATCTTTGCTGCGGGGACTTGCTTCCATTCAGCCACAAGAGCATTAGTGAGGTCGGGCACTCGAAGTCGGCATTCCAATTCATCCCAAAGGTGTTCAATGGGATTGAGGTCAGGGCTCTGTGCAGGCCAATCAAGTTCTTCCACACCGATCTCAACAAACCATTTCTGAATGGACCTTGCTTTGTGCATGGGGGATTGTCATCCAGAAATAGGAAAGGGCCTTCGCCAAACTGCTGCCAAAGTTGGAAGCACAGAATTGTCTAGAATGTAATTGTATGCTGGAACTAAGGGGCCTAGCATGAACCATGAAAAACATCCACAGACCATAATTCCTCCTCCGCCAAACTTTACATTTGGCACTATGCATTCGGGCAGGTAGCGTTCTCCTGGCATCCGCCAAACCCAGATTTGTCCGTTGGACTTCCAGATGGTAGATTGTGATTCATCACTCCAGAGAACGTGTTATTCCACTGCTCCAGAGTCCAATGGTGGCGAGCTTTACACCACTCCAGCCGATGCTTGGCTTTTAAAGTTGACCGGGGCAGCTCTAGCAGGGCAAAAAATTTGACTTGTTGGAAAGGTGGCATCCTATGACGGTGCCACGTTGAAAGTCACTGAGCTTTTCAGTAAGGCCATTCTACTGCCAACGTTTGTCTATGGAGATGGCATGGCTGTGTGCTCGATTTTATACACCTGTCAGCAACGGGTGTGGCTGAAATAGCCTAATCCACTAACTTGAAGGGTTGTCCACACACTTTTGTATATATATTGTAATTGGATTTGTCCACTAATGCTGCTCTTTGAAACGCTATTTGGTAGCAGAGTAGCAGAGAGTGACATCTGACTCACAGTCTGACTCGTCACACATATCAAAACAGCTCCAGAAGCCTGCCATCCCTGAGCGTCATTGTGGCACTGTTGGAATGGGTCTTATTTGGCAAGTTTCTCCACTCGGACATCCAGTGGCCCACTGGGTGCCAGCTGCTCCCACAATTCCCTTCTCATAATTAGTGACAGCTGCTGGGGTCTTTATTAATTACAGATAGCTGTGTATAGTCCCTGGATACACAAGATGGCTCAGAGATTTGCACACTGTGATTCTGAACGCAAAGCTAAGTTTAGCAAAGCCATGACACTCTGCTCATTTCTGGTGTTGCTCCCTGCTGTAGACACAGCACAGCTAAGCACTTTACCATTACAATTCAGCATATAGTTACAATTAGTTACAGTAGGAACTATTCATTATAACAATATGACCTGCTTGGTAAAATGTATTTTAACAGCAAGAACCAACAACACATATTATCACCGGCTAAATGACAGGACAGGATTCATGCCTATTCACAACCCTGGGGTTAAAATGGATAGAATCAACAATCTACACAATGTACTATACCAGTCAAAGGTTTGGACACACCTACTCATTCAAGGGTTTTTCTTTATTTTGACATTGTAGAATAATAGTGAAGACATCAAAACTATGAAATAACACATATGGAATCATGTAGTAACCAAAAAAGTGTTAAACAAATAACATATTTTAGATTCTTCAAAGTAGCCACCCTTTGCCTTGATACAGCTTTGCACACTCTTGGCATTCTCTCAACCAGCTTCACCTGGAATGCTTTTCCAACAGTCTTGAAGGAGTTCCCACATATGCTGAGCACTTGTTGGCTGCTTTTTCCTTCACTCTGTGGTCCAACTCATCCCAAACCATCTCAATTTGGTTGAGGTCGGGTGATTGTGGAGGCCAGGTCATCTGATGCGGCACTCCATCACTCTCCTTCTTGGTAAAATAGCCCATAAACAGCCTGGAGGTGTGTTTTGCTCCATTGTCCTGTTGAAAAATAAATGAGTCCCACTAAGACGAAACCAGATGGGATAGCGTATTGCTGCAGAATGCTGTGGTAGCCATGCTTGTTAAGTGTGTTTTGAATTCTAAATAAATCAGACAGCGTCACCAGCAAAGCACCATCACTCCTCCTCCTCCATGCTTCACGGTGGGAACCACACATGCAGAGATCATCCGTTCACCTACTCTGCGTCACAAAGACACGGCGGTTGGAAACAAAAATCTCAAATTTGGACGCATCAGACCAAAGGACAGATTTCCACCGGTCTAATGTCCATTGCTTGTTTCTTTGCCCAAACAAGTCTCTTCTTCTTATTGGTGTCCTTTAGTAGTGGTTTCTTTGCAGCAATTCTACCATGAAGGCCTGATTCACACAGTCTCTTCTGAACAGTTGATGTTATTTTATTTTAACCAAGTTGCGCAGTGGTCTAAGACACTGCATCTCAGTGCTAGAGGTGCCACTACAGACTACCTGGTTCGAATCCAGGCTGTATCACAACCGGCCGTGATTGGGAATCCCATAGGAGGGCACACAATTGGCCGAGCGTCGTCCGCGTTTGGCTGTTGTAGGCCGTCATTGTAAATAAGAATTTGTTCTTAACTGACTTGCCTAGTTAAATAAAGGTTCAATAAAATAAATAAATTAAAACTAGGCAAGTCAGTTAAGAACAAATTCTTATTTACAATGCCGGCGTACCCCGGCCAAACCCAGACGACGCTGGGCCAATTGTGCCCCGCCCTTCCATCCTCACTTTTCTCCTATCAAAGCCATTAAACTCTGCAACCATTTTTACTCTGCAACTACTGTCCTCATGGTGAAATCCCTGAGCAGTTTTCTTTCTCTCTCGGCAACTCAGTTCGGAAGGACGTCTATCTTTGTAGTTGTATTGAGTCACCATCCAAAGCCTAATTAATACCTTCACCATGCGCAAAGGGATATTCAGTGTCTGCTTTTTACTAAATCGGTGCCCTTCTTTGCAAGGCATTGGAAAACTTGAATCTGTGCTTGAAATTCACTTCTCAACTAAAATTGTTTGTGTGGGGTACAGAGATGAGGTAGTCATTAAAAAATCATGTTAACCACTATTATTGCACACAGAGTTAGTCCATGCAACTAATGTGAGTTGTTAAGCAAATGTTCACTCCTGAACTTATTTAGGCTTGCCATAACAAAGGGGCTGAATAGTTTTTGACTCAAGACATTTCAGCTTTTCATTTTTAATTAATTTGTTTTAAATTTCTAAAAACAAAATTCTACTTTGACATTATGGGGTATTTTATATCCAAGCTGGAATACTTTCTAAAGGCAAACTACTAATATGGTTGTCTAGTATGAATACCAGATATGCTTACATATGTGGTAAATCTGACACGTTCTGAGTCTGAATCAATAATCAAAAGAAAAAGAAGGAACCATATTTCTCTAAGTACCAGATTACACTAACCTAAGAACCAGATTACACTAACCTAAATAGCCAGATTACATTAACCTAAATAGCCAGATTACACTAACCTAAATAGCCAGATTACACTAACCTAAGAAACCAGATTACACTAACCTAAGAACCAGATTACACTAACCTAAGAACCAGATTACACTAACCTAAATAGCCAGATTACACTAACCTAAGAACCAGATTACACTAACCTAAGTACCAGATTACACTAACCTAAGAACCAGATTACACTAACCTAAATAGCCAGATTACACTAACCTAAGAACCAGATTACACTAACCTAAATAGCCAGATTACACTAACCTAAGAACCAGATTACACTAACCTAAGAAACATGCTTATGGATACATTAATTTCCCCGCACACATTTATATCTATGCTGAATCCAAACACGGGGAGAGTGCAACCCAATAGCTCATCCTATGATAATATTATAGTTGCCACAGGGAAAGGTCAAACCCCAGCACACGTCTTGGTTTTCATGGCCTCCGCTGTGACTCCACAGATGGCTTCAGCATTGCTGCAAGGCAAAAATTATCTTAAAGCCTATGTGGAGGGGGGGGGATGGTACAAGAGGAGGGCTGGCAGCCTTCCCAGAGGTGCCATAATCTTGGCCCTGGATCATGCCTTGTTTGAAACTTTGATTAGAGCCGTGGGTACGCAATTCCCTGAGTTGCTTGTGTCCAGAGTTGCCGCAGCAGCAGAATCTGCCTCATATGTGCTGCCTTTGACACGGGGGGGGGGGCATATCAGGGTGATTAACAGATTATCATCTTTTAAACAGTTAAAAAAAGGTCAGTCATGATTTATTTGACCAACTGTCATTCAAACCACCTGACATGTTTATGTTGTTTTTTTCTTACCTTTTCTTAGAGTTTCTTACTAATAGTTAGTGCAGCAATTAGCATATTACATACGGCTAGCTCCTCATTATGCACAATGGACTGTCCAGATGGAACATTATCAAGTTATATAATATCTCATATCACTGCTCCAACGTGCGAGGCCTCTACTTCTCAGGATGTATTCAACAACTGGAGCAACGGCATGCCTATTTTGCAGCCCGGTAACCTAACTCTATTAACAAAGTCATCAAGGCCTAAATAAAAAGACACGTGCTATATATTTACACACCTTCCCACTACTTTTGGATCGGCAATGAGAAATCCATACATACCTAGCAGGATAGAAAGAGGTTAGGGGCATCCGTTTCTGTTTTGGAGGAAAAGGAGTTTTGATTTCCAATAAGAAATGTATAAAGTACACTATTAGCGCCGGTGTGGTTAGCATTAGGCTAACGTTAAGGTTAAGGTGGTTAGGGTTAACAGTTAGGGTAGGTTACGTTTAAGCATGCTAGCTAGTGTGCTAGGGGTATTGGGTTAGGGCATGGGTAGGGTGGCCAAGAACCACACCTGGATTCAACCACTGCCACTCAAGGATGTCTCCGTTACCCCCATCTACCAACCTGCTAGCAAATGTCTGAGATGACTCTTGACATGACACAAAATAAAAAAAAAAGTGTTAATTATTTACTTATGTCTACAAACCTTACGTCTGCATAGCAGTTCCACAATAATTCTTCTGACATTTCAATATGGATCAGTGGCGTTGGGTAAACAAACAGAATTACACAACGACTGACAGTGCAGCGATGTCTCCATCAGAAGGCTTTGAAGATCCAATAAGAATCATTGCATTTCTATTCGTTTTTGGAACTCTAATCAACCCAACCCCATAAAACATGAGCTGTAGCCACCTGCCAGCTGCTGCTATCCGTCTCTCCTGCCCTCATCACTCTGGTCCTGACAAAACCAAAAATGTCACCACCCCAATGAAATGCCCATGCAAGGCTGGAGCGTGTCGACCCCAGAGATCCTACCAGGAACCACTACCTGATCCAGGCCTCAGCACGGCCAGTCTGCCTCTGGCATGGGGTGACCTCTCCATCACCTCCCGTCCCTATGGGCCCAGTTATGACACAACCTTATATATTTATATGCCCTACTAGGACACTATTCAAAAGCTCAGCATGTTCCTTAGCATCAGTTTCATTTGAGAGGACTGATGACATCAGTTTAAAATGGTCTTAATGCTCATGAGACAGCTGCAGATAAGTGCCAAGTCCTTTTCCACCCTCAAGGGGCATTTTATTTAACTTGCCAAATCAACAAGTTTGCCCTCAATTTTCTGTGGTTTTTAGAGCAGCACCATTTGAGAGGCTATCCGCAACACTTCATAGAAACGTGTGATTCTCTCAAGACACGTTTTTCAGCTAGTCAACACCACGTGCAATTTCCTTTACGAAAGGAAAAACGGGCAAGCGGTTTTAAGCCTTCACACTCGTGGGAATTGGACTATATGGATAAATTGAAAAGGTCTTACAGAATAAATATGAAACGCATAAGCATGGTAGCAATTGAAAGGGAACCGCTTGGAGATTATGGGTAAATTATTAGACCAAAGGTGAGGACATTTCACCTGACACAAGACAATACAAACATTACACTGTTGATTTTATGTGCATTTTACATTTACTGTACCTTTCGCCGCACTTGTTGATAACGAAATCTAAAAATACACTGGATACATTTGGGCGGCAGGTAGCCTAGTGGTTAGAAAGTTGGGCCAATAACCGAAAGGTCGCTGGTTTGAATACCCGAGCCGACAACGTAAAACACCTGTCGATGTGCCCTTGAGCAAGGTACTTAACCCTAATATGCTCCAGGGGCACTGTCTGACCCTTTAGAACAATGTAGCCCGTCATTGTAAATAATAATTTGTTCTTAACTGAGTTGCCTAGTTAAATGAAATTTAAAAAAAATAAACATTCAGTAACATAATTTTGATGTGTGCTTGGGGTTATTGTCTTGCTGAAAGAGCCACTCGTGGCCAAGTTTCAGCATTCTGGCTTTTGGCAAAAAATATCCTGGTACTGGGTTCATGATACCGTTGACCTTAACAAGGGCCCCAGGACCAGTGGAAGAAAAATAGCCCCATAACATCAAAGATCCACCACCAAATTTTACACTAGGTATGGGGTTCTTAATTGCTCATGCATTCTAATTTCAACGCCAAACCCAAACTGGTGTACGTGACCAAAGAGCCCTAATTTCATGAAATCTGACCAAAGCATCAGTTCCAATCCAAGCACCAGGGTCGTTTAGCAAACTCCAGGGGTTTACATTTGTTAGACGACATGAAAACAGAGCTCCTTGGCCACGCCCACCAGCGGTGGGTTTGGCGTGGAAATGAGAATGCATGAGCAGAAAATAACCCCATACCTGGGGCTATTTTGTTTCCACTGGGGCCCTTGTTAAGGCCAACGCCATCATGAACTTTATCCAGTTACCAGAATAGTTTAGCCAAAAGCCTGGTTGCCTCTGCCAGGAAGCTGACATTTGGCCGCAAGTGGATCTTCCAGAAATACAATAACATACAAATCCACAAAGAAATGGTTAATTGGTCACAAAAATCAACATTTTGCAATGGCCATCTCAGTCTCTGGAATTGAAACCCATTGAAAACCTGTGGTTTGAATTTAAGATGGTAGTCCATAAGCGCAGACTAAAGATAAAGGATATGGAAGGATTCTGTATGGAGGAATGGTCTAAGGTCCCTCCCAATGTGTTCTCCAACATTTTTAAAAAATGTCCAGTGCTGTTACCTCGCAAGGTGAGGTATTGAAAGGTATAAAAAAAAAAAGCAAGTGTCAATTTTGACCCCTACCTTTGTGAAAAAAAGTATTGTTAAACAATAGCTCTTTCTATGACACATTGTGTTAGCATAAAATAAACAGGTAACTGCCAAAATAAAGGAAACACTTGAGTAAAGGATGGATACAAAGTATATTGAAGCCTTAATTAAGCAATCGACATCCCATCATTCTTAGGGTCATGTATAAAAACACCCAGTTGCCAATAACGTTGGCTACCATTGCCAGAAGAAAAGATCTCAGCGACTTTAAAAGAGGGGTCTCAAAAAAGCATAAGGGGTTTAAGGGGTGTGTGTGCCAGTCACAAGATCTCAACCCAAATGCACACTTATGCAAAATTCTGTAGCGGCACCTGAGACAGCGTTTTCCACCACAATCAACAAAACACCAAATTATGGAATTTCTGGTGGAAGAATGGTGTTGCATCCCTCCAATAGAGTTCCAGACACTTGTAGAATCTATGCCAAGGCACATTAAAGCTGTTCTGGTGGCTTGTGGTGGCTCAACGCCCCTAAAACACTACGTTGATGTTTCCATTATTTTGGCAGTTACCTGTAGCTCAGTATTTCAATAAGTTATTGTTGTTCATCTTTAAAATGGAGTGTGTCTGATTCCGGACCCCACCGAACGCCTCTATTTATACCTGGGAATACATGGGAACAGATTTCCTAAATAGAAATCACTGAGCTGATTTCCTGGTGATTTTACAGTTATGCCCAACAATGAAAAGTATATATAAATATATGTTTAAAAAAGTATATGTATATTATTTTTCTCAGAAAACATGAGGGGCCAAATAAAATCACTTGCGGGACCAATTTGGCTCGCAGCCCACCTATTGGGGAACCCTGCCCTGAGGTCCCAGTGCCAAACCCCATGATAACCACCACCACCTTGCTCATGTGGAGTTGAACAAACCATATGTCCACAGGGCACCAACTGTTAAATCCTTCCTGCATCTGAGCTTTATTTTCAGCAAGGTAATTGGAGGTGCCTCACTGTGACTGTGCACTTTTGGGCCAACCACAGAAAAGCAACTACTTTCATTTTATGGCCATCAAGCGCCCACTAATGTGATGGGTGTTTAAGGCAATGGTTGGAGAATTTTTACAGCCACACCACATTTCATTTCAATGGCACCTTTCGAATCAGAGGTCAACAAGGCCCATAGTTAAAATTTGATTTTAAAAACTCCGGTCTATCACGGTGACTTTCTCTGAATAGTGATCATCTCACTAATAATAAAAAAATGCCATCACATCTAAAATACCATCACAACTAAAATACCATCACAACTAAAATACCATCACAACTAAAAGACCATCACAACTAAAATACCATCACAACCCACAGTAATTGTCATCACTCACTGTAAAAAAAAGTGTTTTCTACAGATCTATGACTAATATGTCCCTCAGTATTGTCACCAACATACTACAAACAGCGACCTCGTAAAGAGATTTGGACTAGAGATGCATTGGAGACGAGTGGTCTAGTCAACCGAATGCGCTGCTTATTTCACAGAGCAGCGTTATGTGAGTAAGCGTTGATATTCGCTATTAGCATCCGCTATGGTTTAGTTTTATTTTCCTACAACACACAAGTCGCTCATGACATGTTAGACTATTACATGATGATTTTCACCTTCCAATCCCATGATGCATTTCAGTTACTCTGATGCAAATCAAAATGACAGCCTTACTATTAGAAACGTGGTTGCAGTTTGTATCTGTGCTAGAATGTATATATCGGTCAATATTGCAAAGTAAATATTGTACATCAGTATTGGACTTTACTGGTGGGGGTACTGTTGAGGGTACTGGTGGGGGTACTTGAGGACTGGAGTTGGGAAACACTGGTAATAGCAGATTCCTGGTCAGGCTACCCTCCAAATTCAGAAGTGGAATGGTACTATATACAACAACAAAACTGGTCTCGGTCACAACCAAGAGTGTATTCATTACGCTGAGACTGTTTCATCTGCATAGCTTGATTCTGTATTCACTTAATTTAATCATAAGAAAAAGCCACATAGGTGCCTACAGGAAACACAGGACACAGCTGTGCGTTTTTTGTTCATGAAGGAATGGTTTCACACTCAAACACAAAAACATTCCTGCACAGGACCAAGCAAGTTGCGTACTATGGGACGTGAAGATATAGTTGGCTCCCATTCAAGTAATCACAGCGATCAGCAGGAGCATGCTGGATGGTTACAGCACAGCGACTCAGGCTGACCCAGTTTTCTTAGAAGTAGGCTAGCACACTGCACAAGAATGCGAGTTCCTGATGGGTAGAGTTGGGGGATGTGTGATGGATATTGTTCTCTACTTTGTGGCCAACATAATCAAAACGCCCGTTGTCTCCCCAAAAAATTGTGAAGAGCTCTGCAGATAAGCATAAGTACTACACCCACGCTGACACACATTATTCAACCCATGGCTTTCAACATGTATCTAAGCTGATATTTTACAGTACAGTGGGGAGAACAAGTATTTGATACACTGCCGATTTTGCAGGTTTTCCCACTTACAAAGCATGTAGAAGTCTGTAATTTCTATCATAGGTACTCTTCAATTGTGAGTGACGGAATCTAAAACAAAAATCCAGAAAATCACATTGTATGATTTATGATTAATTTGCATTTTATTGCATGACATAAGTATTTGATACATCAGAAAAGCAGAACTTAATATTTGGTACAGAAACCTTTGTTTGCAATTACAGAGATCATACGTTTCCTGTAGTTCTTGACCAGGTTTGGCCCACTCCTCCATACAGACCTTCTCCAGATCGTTCAGTTTCGGACTTTCAGCACCCTCCAAAGATTTTCTATTGGGTTCAGGTCTGGAGACTGGCTAGGCCACTCCAGGACCTTAAGATGCTTCTTACGGAGCCACTCCTTAGTTGCCCTGGCTGTGTGTTTCGGGTCGTTGTCATGCTGGAAGACCCAGCCACGACCCATCTTCAATGCTCTTACTGAGGGAAGGAGGTTGTTGGCCAAGATCTCGCGATACATGGCCCCATCCATCCTCCCCTCAATACGGTGCAGTCGTCCTGTCCCCTTTGCAGAAAAGCATCCCCAAAGAATGATGTTTCCAC
Organism: Thymallus thymallus; assembly: GCA_023634145.1. Classification (NCBI taxonomy): domain Eukaryota; kingdom Metazoa; phylum Chordata; class Actinopteri; order Salmoniformes; family Salmonidae; genus Thymallus; species Thymallus thymallus. The sequence goes on along the minus strand of CM042407.1, from coordinate 2,918,250 downwards.
CTCCATGCTTCACGGTTGGGATGGTGTTCTTGGGGTTGTACTCATCCTTCTTCTTCCTCCAAACACGGCGAGTGGAGTTTAGTCCAAAAAGCTCTATTTTTGTCTCATCAGACCACATGACCTTCTCCCATTCCTCCTCTGGATCATCCAGATGGTCATTGGCAAACTTCAGACGGGCCAGGACATGCGCTGGCTTGAGCAGGGGGACCTTGCGTGCGCTGCAGGATTTTAATCCATGACGGCGTAGTGTGTTACTAATGGTTTTCTTAGAGAATGTGGTCCCAGCTCTCTTCAGGTCATTGACCAGGTCCTGCCGTGTAGTTCTGGGCTGATCCCTCACCTTCCTCATGATCATTGATGCCCCACGAGGTGAGATCTTGCATGGTGCCCCAGACCGAGCGAGATTGACCGTCATCTTGAACTTCTTCCATTTTCTAATAATTGCGCCAACAGTTGTTGCCTTCTCACCAAGCTGCTTGCCTATTGTCTACAATTTTATCCCTGATGTCCTTACACAGCTCTCTGGCCTTGGCCATTGTGGAGAGGTTGGAGTCTGTTTGATTGAGTGTGTGGACAGGTGTCTTTTATACAGGTAACGAGTTCAAACAGGTGCAGTTAATACAGGTAATGAGTGGAGAACAGGAGGGCTTCTTAAAGAAAAACTAACAGGTCTGTGAGAGCTGGAATTCTTACTGGTTGGTAGGTGATCAAATACTTATGTCATGCAATAAATTGCAAATTAATTATTTAAAAATCATGCAATGTGATTTTCTGGATTTTTGTTTTAGATTTCGTCACTCACAGTTGAAGTGTACCTATGATAAAAATTACAGACCTCTACATGCTTTGTAAGTAGGAAAACCTGCAAAATCGGCAGTGTATCAAACACTTGTTCTCCCCACTGTATATAATCATTACATTTACTGAGGCATATTTATTATTACTTTGAAGAATGAATGAAAAGTGTTGTGCAAAATCGAAATATAATGTATATATTATGTAAGATAGTCGATAAGCTGAAGATGGACATTATTTTATTGTAACCTTATAAGACATGCCTATTATTTAATAGTTTAACTAAACTGTATGTAAAATATCATCATTTATTACAATATGGATTTATTCACTTTAATTAACATTAGTAAATACATACATAAACCATTTACTATGAAGACGTGACATTTATTAAAAAAACAAACAAACAAAAAAATTCAGGAATACCACATCTTAATTATAAGCATATTTTCAAATAAAGTATACAGTGCATTCGGAAAGTTTCCAGACCCTTCATCAATCTACACACAATACCCACAAATGACAAAGCAATTTAGCAGCAAGTTAAGAAATAGCAAATGTATTTTTTTATAAATATTCAGACCCTTTGCTATGAGACTCTAAATTGAGCTCAAGTGCATCCTGTTTCCATTGATCATCCTTGAGATGTTTCTACAGCTTGATTGGAGTCCACCCGTGGTAAATTCAATTGATTGGGCATGCTTTGGAAAGGCACAAACCTGTGGAGAAGGGCCTTGGTCAGGGAGGTGACCAAGAACCGTTGGCCACTTTGACAGCACTCCGGAGTTCCTCTGTGGAGATGGGAGAAACCTTCCAGAAGGACAACCATCTCTGCAGCACTCCACTAATCAGGCCTTTATGGTAGAGTGGCCAGACAAAACCACTCCTCAGTAAAAGCCACGACAGCCCACTTGGAGTTTGTCAAAATGCACCTAAGGACTTTCAGACCATGAGAAACAACATTCTGTGGTCTGATGAAACCAAGATTGACCTCTTTGGCCTGATTGCCAAGCGTCACGTCTTGAGGAAACCTGGCACCATCCCTACCGGTGAACCATGGTGGTGGCAGAATCATGTTGTGGGGATGATTTTTAGTGGCAGGGAGACTAGTCAGGATCGATGGAAAGATTAACGGAGGAAAGTACAGAGAGATCCTTGATGAAAACCTGCTCCAGAGCGCTCAGTACCTCAGACTGGGGTGAAGGTTCACCTTCCAACAGGACAACAACCCTAAGCACACAGCCAAGACAACGCTGGAGTGGCTTCGGGACAAGTCTCTGAATGTCCTTGAGTGGCCCAGCCAGAGGCCGGACTTGATCAGAGACAATAAAGTACCTATCTATCATCTCTGGAGAGACCTGAAAATAGCTGTACAGCGACCCTCCTCATCCAACCTGACAGAGCTTGAAAATATTCAGAGAAGAATGGGAGAAACTCCCCAAATACAGGCGTCCCAAGAAGACTCAAGGCAGTAATCGCTGCCATAGGTGCTTCAACAAAGTACTGAGTAAGGGTCTGAATACTTATGCAAATGTGATATTTCAGTGTTTTATTTTTAATACAAACATTTATAAAAACCTATTTTTGCCTTGTCATTATGGTGTATTGTGTCTAGATTGATGAAGAAAAAAACTATTGAATCAATTTCAGAACAAGGCTGTAACTGTAACAAAATGTGATACAAGTCAAGGGGTCTGAATACTTTCTGAATGCGCTGTATCCAGGGTTTGTTTTAACTGGCTCTATACTTCCATAGAAAAGGTAACAGAGCTACAAAATATTGGACATGATCTTCAGCGCCTCTTGTTCGGTGTCGGGAATGTCAGAAAGGTGGTGGAAAAAGGCTTGTCCATGGATGCAGGTTTGGCTGGTCTCCAGCTGCTGTTGCATCCGCAAAAGTGTGTCCTCCACATCCTCTTTGGCAAGGGTCACAGGCAGCTGACGGGCCAATCGAACAGCTTCTCCCTTCAAAAGGAACACACCATCATGTATTAAAGGCAACATGATCAGTATATTTTGCTTTCACCTAGAAATTGAGTCTTGATCTAGTGGTCTTGATCTCGATATTGGAATTTTTCTTCTTGGCACCACTATGCTGGTCTGGGTCTTGATCTCTGCTCATAGTATCAGAAAATACCATTGTTTTTGTAGTCTCTAAACTCATGTGGTCAAGATACACCACCTTGCTTTCTGGCCAACTCAGTGGCCTTGGGGTAAGAGTGTCTGCCCTGAGATTGGAAGGTTGGGTGTTGGGGAGATGGATCTGTGGTAAGGCCCTGTGATAGAGTAGCACCTTGTTAGGCTCCTGCCCTATGGGCTATTCTGGCTTGGACATGGCTACTCTTACTTACCTTGCTATGATGAAACCAGATCGCAATGGTTTAGAGAGAGAATTAATTATTTCTCTGGGTCTCGTTTTATCAGAATTAATTGTTCTTGGTCTCATCATAGTGTCAATATACAGGGTCTGGGTCTCAATGGGTCTCAATGGGTCTGGAGTATTACGGTCATGACTCAATCTCCACTTTCATCACATGATAAAGGACTTCTTAAGACTTTCACATCAGTTTAACCACCATACATTTACACACAGGAAAGTACAGCATAGGGACCTTATATATACACACAGTGAAGAACTCATATACATTGAATTACTCCACATTTTGTTTTGTTAAAGCCTGAATTCAAAATGCTTTTTTGTTTTTTTCCACCTCACCCATCTACACACAATACTCCATAAAATGACAAAGTGAAAACATGTTTAGACATTTTTGCTAATTTATTGAAAATGAAATACAGAAAAATCTCATTTACATAAGTATTCAGACCCGAGTTAATACTTTATAGAAGCACCTTTGGCAGCGACTTTGAGTCTTTCTGGGTAATTCTCTAAGAGACTTCCACACCTGCATTGTGCAAAATTTGCCCATTATTCTTTTCAACATTTTTCAAGCTCTGTCAAATTGGTTGTTGATCGTTGCTAAACAACCATTTAAGTCTTGCCATACATTTACAAGTAGATTTAAGTCCAAACTGTAACTCGGCCTCTGTCTTCTTAGTAAGTAACTCCAGTGTATATTTGGCCTTGTGTTGTAGGTTATTGTCCTGCTGAAAGGTGAGTTTGTCTCCCAGTATCTGGTGGAAAGCAGACTGAACCAGGTTTTCCTGTTTAGCTCCATTACGTTTATTTTTTATCCTGAAAAACTCCCCAGTCCTAACGATTACAACCATACCCATAACATGATGCAGCCACCACTATGCTTGAAAATATGGAGAGTCGTACTCAGTAATTTATTGTATTGTACTTGTCCCAAACATAGCACTTTGTATTCAGGACAAAAAGATAATTGCTTTGCCACATTTGTAGCCGTATAACTTTAGTGCCTTGTTGCAAAAAGGATGCATGTTTTGGAATATTTGTATTCTGTACAGGCTTCCTTCTTTTCACTCTGTCATTTAGGTTAATATTGTGTAGTAACTAAAATGTTGTTGATCCATCCTCAGTTTTCTCCTATCACAGCCATGAAACTCTGATTCAACTGTTTTAAAAAGTCACCATTGGTCTCATGGTGAAATCCCTGAGCGGTTTCTTTCCTCTCCAGCAACTGAGTTAGGAAGGACATCTGTATCTTTGTAGTGACTGGGTGTACTGATACACCATCCAGAGTGTAATTAATAACTTCACCGTGCTCAAAGGGATATTCGATGTCTGCTTTATTTATTTTTTACCCATCTACCAGTAGGTGCCCTTCTTTGCGAGGCATTGGAAAACCTCCCTGGTCTTTGTGGTTGAGTCTGTGTTCACTGCTCGACTGAGGGACCATACAGATAATTATATGTGTGGGGTACAGAGATGAGGTAATCATTCAAAAATCATGTTAAACACTATTATTACTTATTATGCGAATAGTTACTCCTGAACTTAAGGCTTGCCATTACAAAGGGGTTGAATACTTATTGACTCAAGACATTTCAGCTTTTCATATTTAATTAATTTGTAAACATTTCTAAAAACATAATTCCACTTTGATATTATAGAGTATTCATTTTATACATTTTAAATTCAGGCTGTAACAACTAATGTGGAAAAAGTAAAGGTATGTGAAATACTTTCTGAAGGCCCTGTATCACATATACACACATACATTTAATAATTGAGCTTTATTTTCACGTACATTAATTAGTGTCCCTTACCTGAAGGTAGTTGGTGACTTTCAGCGGCCGGCACTCCTGTACGGTCTTAGCATTTCTGTGCAGAACAGCTTTAAGGATCTCCCTGAGGTCCTCCATACCGAGGAAAGGCACGCAGTCGGCAATCGCTGTCACTTCCAGATGTCTCTCAGTAGACGAGGACCCTGGCCAAAGAAAGCAGAAAACAAGAATTAATATACTCTAGATACTAACAACTATCTCCAGGAAAGAATAATAAATAAATATTGTGATTTACACACATACTGGGGTCCAAGTCAAACAACGAGGGGCCAAATAGAGTGCTAAATGATAACATAAATGACTATTACGCTGTCTTTGCAGACTGGAAACTAGATATTGAGTGAAGGCGGAGAATGGTACTAATGGCATACAATGTTGTTGAACATATATTATACAGTGTTGGTCCCATGTGCTGAAAAAAAAAGATACCAAACATTTTCTATATGCACAAAAAGCATAGAGCACAAATTTGTTTACATTTCTCCTTTGTCAAGGTAATCCATCCACGAGACAGGTGTGGCATATCAAGAAGCTGATTAAACAGCACGATCATTACACAGGTGCACCTCGTGCTGGGGAAAATAAAAGGTCATTCTAAAATGTGCAGTTTTGTCACACAGCACAATGCCACAGATGTCTCAAGTTTTGAAATAGCGTGCAATTGGCATGCTGACTGCAGGAATATCCACCAGAGCTGTTGCCAGAAAATGTCATGTTAATTTCTCTACCATAAGACGTTGTTTTAGAGAATTTGGCAGTAGGTCCAACCGGCCTCATTCCACAGGACAACTATGCGAAGGAGATGTGTCACGCTGCATGAGGCAAATGGTGGCCACACAAGACACTGACTTGTTTTCATTTCCTCACCCCTTCCTTAAAAATATCTTTGACCAACAGATGCATACAGTATCTGTATTCCCAATCAATTGAAATCCATAGATTAAGGCCTAATGAATTTATTGCAATTGATTTCCTTATATAAACTAAGTAAAATAAAGAAATGGTTGCATGTTGAGTTTATATTTTTGTTTAGAATATATGAAAAATATGGCCACTGTGGAGAGAAATCTTTTGCACCAAACGATGTGCTACCAGGTCCAGAGGACATTTGTCCAAAAAGTATGATATTTTTCCCCATGTGCAGTTGCAAACCGTACTCTGGCTTTTTATGGCAGTTTTGGAGCAGTGGCTTCTTCCTTGCTGAGTGGTCTTTCAGGTTATGTCGATATAGGACTTGTTTTACTGTGGATATAGATACTTTTGTACCCGTTTCCTCCAGCATCTTCACAAGGTCCTTTGCCGTTGGGATTGATTTGCACTTTTCTCATCTCTAGGAGACAGAACGTGTCTCCTTCCTGAGTGGTATGATGGCTGCGTGGTCCCATGGTGTTTATACTTGCGTACTATTGTTTATACAAATGAACATGGTACCTTCAGGTGTTTGGAAATTGCTCCCAAGGATGAACCAGACTTGTGGAGGTCTACCATTTTCTTTTCTGAGGTCTTGGCTGAGTTCTTTTGATTTTCCCATGATGTCGAGCAAAGAGGCACTGAGTTTGAAGGTAGGCCTTGAAATAAATCCACAGGTACACCTCCAATTGACTCAAATGATGTCAATTAGCCTATCAAAAGCTTCTAAAGACATGACCATTTTCTGGAATTTTCCAAACTGTTTAAAGGCACAGTTAACTTGGTGTATGTAAACTTCTGGCCCACTGGAATTAAGATATAGTGAATTATAAGTGAAATAATCTGTCTGTAAACAATTGTTGGAAGAATTACTTGTGTCATGCACAAAGTAGATGTCCTAACCAACTTGCCAAAAATATAGTTTGTTAACATGAAATCTGTGTAAAAATGAGTTAATGACTTCAACCTAACTTGGTTACCTGCAAAACTTTTTATTAAACTTTCCACCCTGGACGCTTTATCTGAACATGGATCTGTAAGACCTCCACAAGACGAAAAAACTAAGTAACATCCTGCCTTCCCATTGCAGTCGTTGTACTTATGGTTAAGATAGCCGCGTTGCAAGCCGGCTTCAGATACAATCGTTAGGCATGGGCAACCGGTGTCGCTCATTCAGCCAATAGAAACTTTCAACCGGTTTTCCCCACTAAGCAACGAGTTGTCAGAGCCCGAGCTTTTACAGGTCTCTCCTACACCGGTTACGGGGTCTGAGCCTCCGAAGACTCCCACCATTAGCTCTGACAAATTGAAAACCCTAGTCATTGGCGACTCCATTACCCGCAATATTAGACTAAAAGAATCATCCAGGAATACAGACGTAAAGGCTAATCTGGAGATGGTGAGTAGAGTATAGGGATATTGTTATCCACGTTGGCACCAACGATGTCAGCAAGCAATGCAGACGGAAGGTGGCTAGGAAGAAACCCAGGTTGCGGTCCAAACACTTAAAAGACACACCCTATCCCCTCAGCCCTCAAATTAAGTGGATACTTCTGATGACGTTTCATGACGTCTGACGAGTATACACTTGGGCAAGGGGCGAGGGAGGAAGGAATTATTTTGAAATGGACCATCCTTTCCTGGAAATTTGTCACTCGTTCATCCAGCGATGATTGTGTTTTCAGCCAACGGTAGCTTGTGTGTGTTTTATATGCGCTACAGTCAATGATGATTCCATATTTATTTACATGAACTATTCAATTATTAATATACGCATACTGTATGATAGCTAGGAAATTAATTAGCTAACTAACATTAGCTTGCATAGCTGGAACTTCTACATTTTTCAAAAGTTAACCAAACAAAAACATCATTACTTTTACGAGACGTGTTTGTGCCGCCATGTGCATCGGTAGCACAATTGATAACTTATTTACATTTGTTTATACTTACACTTGTATGTTGACTTCTCCATATTGACGTTGAGGCAGACTTTTCTTAGCGGATGTACAAGCATCGCGAATTGAATTATGGGGTGTTTCAGGCCCCGAAGTGAACATAATTGTAAACTTGCAAACTTGACTAAAAGCAAGGGCTGAGGGTCTTACGTTGTAAACTTCCCTTGCTTGACTAATCATTTGGACCGCCCTCTAAGATGGCGATGGGGATTCGCCCAGGGCATAAGGCGAGGGTAAGTGGACGAGGGTGTGTCTTTTAAAAGTTCGGACGACAGCCCTAGAGAGGAACCAGCTCTGAGGGGTGGCCAGTCCTCTCCTGGCTGTGCCGGTTGGGGATAAGAGTACAACATGGACATTAAGGCCATTAACGGTTCTTCAAGATGGTCAAACGTTCATTGATGAACAGCAGGGTCAAATAAGTGCTGCTTTCGAAACCTCCTATAGAGCAAAGTTTTTATGAAATGGTTTGCAGACTGTGCCCCCTCAGGCTTGTGTGGTAGGGGGAGATCTTTGTGGGCACTGCCTCAGTCTCCAATATCTATGCTGCAATAGTCTCTGTGCCAGGGAAGCAAGGGCGAGTCTGTCCTATCTGGTACAATTCTCCTGTCTTATCTGGTGTCATGTGTGATCTTAGTTATGCTCACTAGCACTAGGAACATGCCTCAGGACTACCTGGCCTGACAACTCCTCGCTGATCCAGTTTCTGCTGCTCTGCCTGCGGCTATGGAACCCACCTGTTCAGATGTGCTACCTTCGACCCTCTCTCTCTCTCTCTCTCTCTCTCTCTCACACTCTACCGCACCTGCTGTCTTGACCTCTTAATGCTCAGCTATGAAAAGCCAACTGACATTTACTGCTGAGGTACTGACCTGTTGCACCCTCAACCACTGTGATTATTATTTGAATCTATGAATGCTTGAACATCTTGAAGAACGATCTGGCCTTAATGGCCATGTTACATTGCATTCAGAAAGTATTCAGACCCCTTCCTTTTTCCACATTTTGTTACGTTACAGTCTTAATCTAAAATGGATTAAATCAATTTATTTCCTCATCAATCTACACACAATACCCCATAATGACAAAGCAAAAAAATGTTTTTTTAGACATTTTAACAAACATGTTAAAACATAAAACAGAAATATCTTATTTACAATAAGATATGAGACTCGAAATTGAGCTCAGGTGAATCCTGTTTCCATTGATCATCCTTGAGATGTTTCTACAACTTGGAGTCCACCTGTGGTAAATTAAATTGATTGGACATGATTTGGAAAGGCACACACCTGTCTATATAAGGTCCCACAGTTGACAGTGCATGTCAGAGCAACAACCAAGCCATGAGGTCGAAGGAATTAGTTTGGAACTAAAAAGACTGTTCCTAGAGCTGGCCGCCCAGCCAAACTGAGCAATCGGGGAAGAAGGGTCTTTGTCAGAGAGGTGACCAAGAACCCAATGGTCACCGACAGAGCTTCAGAGTTCCTCTGTGGAGATGGGAGAACCATCCAGAAGGACAACAATCTCTGCAGCACCCCACCAATCAGGCCTTTATGGTAGAGTAGTCATACGGAAGCCACTCCTCAGTGAAAATGACACATGACAGCCCGCTTGAATGCTGTACAAGTTGAGTGACCTTCTCTATATTCATGCTGAAAGTCAGTAGTTAACATCTCTGAAAAAGAGCATTGTATTTGGTAAAACAATTCTCTCCATCAGCTTAGAACATGCATTCTCACAGTTATTTCCATTATCCAGGTTGGGGGGGAGTTTGATGTGCAATTGAGATTGTCATTGGTGGATCTGTTGGGGCAGTAGGCGAATTGGAGTGGGTCCAACGGTGTCTGGGATGGGGGTGTTGATGTGTGTCATGACCAGCCTTTCAAAGAAGTTCATAATTACAGATATGAGTGCTACAGAGCGATAGTAATTTGTGCAGGTTACCTTGGAGTTCTTGGGAACAGGGACAATGGTAATCTTTGAAACATGTTGGGATTACAGACTGGGACAAGGAGACACTGAAAGGAAATGAAATCTTTCAATCCCAGAAACGTAATATCTAATTTGAAAGTGCATCAGCCCCAGACGTTCAGCTAAAAAGTGCACACTTTCAACAACTAAACAAGTTCAAGTCGAGCAGTCATTTCAAAGAGTAAGAACATTTTTGCGAGACAACTCAAAGGCGAAATACATTAAAACGCCAAGATAATGGAATTCATTGCCAATCAACAATCATTGACAATCAACCGTTCTCTGTCATGGATTATGTTGTCTTTAGCCGACTGGTGGAGCACCTCGAGCCCCGGTACACACTACCAAGTACACGCTATTTTTCAGATGTTGCCCTACCGGAGTTACACAGTATTGTTGAAACGCAGGTCCATGAGCTACTTGCTATGGGCGTCACCGTTATTAGCTACACGACTGACATTTGGACCAGCGATGTCAGTCCCATGAGCATGACGAAAGCCGTATTGCATGCTCAAGAATGTGCCGGTTCCCATACCGCTGCTGCAATTTCAATGGAATTTCAGTTTGAAACTTGGAAAATCCCCAAGAACAAAGTACACGCCGCGCTACGTGATAACGCACGTAACATGACAAAGGCTTTGGAATAACATGGAGTCGCCAGTTTGCCATGCATGGCACACATGCGGCAAATGGCTGTGAACGAAGGTGTTTTGGCCTGAGGTACCGCAGCATAAAATGAGGCCTGAGGGAATGGCTGCTGTTCTACAGCCTCAACCAACTATGTTATTTTGTAAATTTTTTCGCGTTGTTGGTAACTTATTTTTTTTACTTATTGTGTACATAATATTGCTGCTACTCTTTTATGACCAAAAATAACTTCTAGACATCAGAACAGCGATTACTCACCTCGAACTGGACAAAGGTTTGTTAACGAGTCCAACGCAAAGGATATACTACTTTCTCTGGAACGGGCCCAACCTCCCGTCATTTTCGTGAAGTAAAGACTGAGGAAAAAGGCGTCCTCTATGGCGTGTCTATGTCAACAACAGCTGGTGCACGATCTCTAATATTAAAGAAGTCTCGAGGTTTTGCTCGACTGAGGTAGAATTCCTCTTGATAAGCTGTAGACCACACTATCTACCAAGAGAGTTCTCATCTACATAATCCGTAGCCGTCTATTTACCACCACAAATCGTTGCTGGCACTAAGACCGCACTCAACCAGCTGTATAAGGCCATAAGCAAGCAAGAAAATGCTCATCCAGAAGAGGCGCTCCTAGTGGCCAATCTGACCATAATTCTATCCATACATATCCCGACCAGAAGCCATGGATTACAGGCAACATCCGCATCGAGCTAAAGGCTAGAGCTGCAGCTTTCAAGGAGCGGGACACTAATCCGGACGCTTATAAGAAATCCCGCTACACCCGCAAACAAACAGGCAAAGTGTCAATACAGGATTAAGATTGAGTCCTACTACAGCGGCTCTGATGCTTGTCGGATGTGGCAGGGTTTGAAAACTATTACAGACTACAAAGGGAAACCCAGCCGCGAGCTGCCCAGTGACGCAAGCCTACCACGAGCCAAATGCATTTTATGCTCGATTCGAGGCAAGCAACACTGAAGCATGCGTGAGAGCACCAGCTGTTCCGGACGACGCTCTCCGTAGCCGATGTGAGCAAGACCTTTAAACAGGTCAACATTCACAAAGCCGCAGGGCCAAACGGATTACCAGGACGTGTACTCAAAGCATGCACGGACCAACTGGCAAGTGTCTTCATTGACATTTTCAACCTCTCCCTGACAGAGTCTGTAATACCTAGAAGTTTCAAGCAGGCCACCATAGTCCCTGTGCCCAAGGAAGCAAAGGTAACCTGTGTAAATAATTACCGCCACGTAGCACTCACATCGGTAGCCATGAAGTGCTTTGAAAGGCTGGTCATGTCTCACATCAACAGCATCATCCCGGAAACCCTAGACCCACTCCAATTCGCTTACCGCCCCAACAGATCCACTGATGATGCAATCTCAATCGCACTCCACACTGCCCTTTCCCACCTGGACAAAAGGAACACCTGTGTGAGAATGCTGATCGTTGACTACAACTCAACGTTTAACACCACCGTGCCCTCAAAGCTCATCACTAAGCTAAGGACCCTGGGACTAAACACCTCCCTCTGCAACTGGATCCTGGATCCTGGGCCGCCCCCAGGTGGTAAGGGTAGGCAACAACACATCAGCCACGCTGATGTTCAACACTGGGGCCCCTCAGGGGTGCGTGCTTAGTCCCCACCTGTACTCCGTTCACCCACGACAGCAGGGCCAAACACGACTCCAACACCATCATTAAGTTTGCTGACGACACAACAGAGGCAGTGATCACCGACAACGATGAGACAGCCTATAGAGAGGAGGTCAGAGACCTGGGCAGTGTGGTGCCAGGATAACAACCTCTCCCTCAATGTGAGCAAGACAAAGGAGCTGATCGTGGACTACAGGAAAAGGCGGGCCGAACAGGCCCCCCATTAACATCGGTAGGGCTGTAGGTCAAGAATTTCAAATTCCTTGGTGTCCACATCACCAAAACTACCATAAAAAAGTTCAACAGCTGCACCATCGAGAGAATCCTGACCGGTTGCATCACCGCCTGGTATGGCAACTGCTCAGCATCTGACTGTAAGGCACTACAGAGGGTTGTGCGTACGGCCCAGTACATCACTGTGGCCAAGCTTCCTGCCATTCAGGACTTATATACTAGGCGGTGTCAGAGGAAAGCCCAAAAAATTGTCAGACTCCAGTCACCCAAGTCATAGACTGTTCTCTCTGCTACCGCACAGCAAGCGGTACCGGAGGACCAAAAGGCTTCTTAACATCTTCTGCACCCAAGACATAAGACTGCTGAACAATTGATCAAATGGCAAACCAGACTATTTACATTGACAATGCTGTCAATTGTTTTTACAAATTCAGTTTGATTTGATCTGACACAGTGGCAACAGGTAGGAAGACAGTGGGTCATTTTAAACACACAGCTTTGACTAAAGCCCAATGGCTTTTCTGTTGTTTATTCATGGCTGGTATAGGTCAAGATTTTAATTTAATTTAAAACAAAGCAGTTTTGTTCTTTTGTTTATTTTAGACGAAAACAAAAAAAGTTGATAAATAGCAAAGTTGGGTTGGAACTCTTAAGATGTCGACCTTTTCTGTCGGCGCCATCTTTCCATCATATTCCATGTAACTTTAAACGCATGCAATCAGTTACTCCCCAACCCTGTGTGCTACTATTATGAGGCAAATATACCTTGCCTGTGAACAAATATGTGTGTTCAACTCATTGGAACCACATGACACCCAAACGTATGTTTCTCAATTGCATCAAGATGACATGGGTTAACTACTTGCAGTGGCAGGTGACAAGACAATAGTCTCCCTGCATTAATCACTCAATAAAACATTGGCGAAAGGAAAGCAAATGATAACATTTGGGTCAATAAGCAACAAGCCGCCACTCAGCTATTTAGTAGGATAGAATAGAATAAGTTGTGCTAAGAGACCTCAGATACAACAACCATTGTGACCACTGTAATACAATCACTCATATTTTCCTATGACCAGAAATGTGAGCAATATTACACTACTGTTAACAGAACACTTCTCTGATATAGATACTACCGTTGACAAATCGCTCCACACTGGCTACCTAGTATCACATTCACACCCACCTGCTGGGATTGGCAACAAGAATATTGGGAAATTCTTCCCGCTCTAAAGGGCAGCCATTCTCTTCACCTGCACACTGCGGTACAAACCCACTGTGAGGGCACAGTGCCTGGCAAAATGCCAAAGTCAACTAAGGTGACCCATACTGGCACCAAAACAACCAGGATTTGGCGAAGGCCTTTTGCACTATTCAACCCCAAAAAGAAATAAGGTCACATCAACTGAAGACAAGGGGGATTGGAGTGGTTTGCTTTAGCTTTCACAGCCATTCAAGGTATTTGAGACTGTTCAGTACCATTTAACACCAAACACAATTAATAGTTAACATATACACATTATAGTGCAGATAAACATAGAAATACTGGTACACAAATACTGACTGAAGAGAGAAACATTGAAAAGCTAATAAAAATGGTAAATCTGTTGTCTTTGAATCTTGACTGGAATTTCCCTCCTCCATATTTAAAGCATTGACGGCAAGGGATTACAACTACGACTAATAATAATAATAATAATAATAATAATAATAATAATAATAATAATAATAAGATGGATATATAGCACTTTCCCCCAGAGGGAATTTGGTCCCAAGTCAGCACCTAGACAAGGTACATGAAATTGTTGAACACTGAAATCCCTCTTCATACGAAGTCATGTGGAACCTTGAATAACTAACATGTTGCATATGAAGGAAGTATTTTGGGGGAAATTGTTATATTTTCTGTCTCATCCACTGCTAATCCAATACTGACACAGCAACTCTGTCAGAAATAATTGACCATAATCCTGTTACTCCAGCTCTTATGTTTGACATTTCTAAATTATTTGTGAACTATGACATTAATGACGTCCAATGAGCCCAACCTTTGTTAAATCGAATTGGACAATCCTTCAGACCTTTAAACAGCTTGAATCAAGAAATAATAAAAGGCCTATTTTCTCTCAGAAGGAAAGGGTGGGCTGTAAACTGTACTGTCTTATTTACCAGCGAGAGAAGGTAAGTAAGATGAAAGGACCAGACCATGGAATGGGATAAAAAAAACAATGCTTAAAATCAATTAACTTTCATTCGGTGTCCAATTGTGCCACCAGGACCAGGGAAATGCTGACATTGTTTCCTCTCAAGCAATTTATCCTCGCAATGATGTCATCATACGTGTTGCTGGAAGAGTCTCTGCTAACAATGTCAGCTTGTGCAAAGAAAAGTCATCATTTTAGCTATATTGTCCGGAAACCAAGAAAAGGTTCAGACTCGGATTGTTTTGCAAAACTTAATAGTTTGCATCCCATCTAGGTCGATAGCTTAAGCCAGGTTACATGGAGAGGGACTATCATCTCACCAAACAGCCACGCAACCAGTGGCGTGTATTCGTGGATGCCAAGGGAAACCAGGCTTCCACAAAACAAAAAAAAAACAAAAAACTATTGATCTTTTGTCTCTGTGTTTCATAATTTCCCTCCAATTCGCATGAGGCTGAATGTATCTCACAGGAGAAAGCATCTGAGCGAGTCAAACAGCGCCCCCTCTGTCTCTGTATGTGAAGCCTACCTATCTGATGCTGTCTGGTCAAAAAGAGTGTGACATTGTTGGCGCCGTAGCACTGAATGCAACGGAAGCCAGCAAGCATTTGGCCTCCCTTAATGAATGTTGTGAATGCTGCTGGCACACCAAAATAAAAGTGTTACTAGAAGCCACTTTGGATTTATCTTCCCTCCAATCACATCACATCGAGAGGAATAAGTCATTAAACAGAAACAACTTGAATTGTTGCATCTCGTCGTGTTGTTGTCCTCTGGTGGTTAGATAGCTAGCAAAATTGAACCCTTTCCTAAATTATGGATTATGGATGGAGATATGGATTTGAACTGGTGGTTTTACTTCATTCTCTGTACTGGCCAATGATTACAACAGCGATTCTGATTCAAACTGATCATTCGGAAAGTATTCAGACCCCTTGACTTTTCCCACATTTGTTACATTACAGCCTTATTCTAAAATTAATTAAATAGTTTCCCCTTCAATCTACACACAATACCCAATAATGACAAAGCAAAAACAGGTTTTTAGAAATGTTTCCCCCCAAAAAATATATTTTTTACGGAAATATCACATTTACATAAGTATTCAGAGCCTTTACTGAGTACTTTGTTAAAGCACCTTTGGCAGCGATTACAGCCTCAATTTTTCTTTGGTATGACGCTACAAGCTTGGCACACCTGTATTTGAACCACTGAAGGACATTCAGAGACTTCCCAAAGCCACTCTTGCATTTTCTTGGCTGTGTGTTTAGGGTGATTGTCCTTTTGGTAGGTGAACCTTCACTCTAGTCTGGAGGTCCTGAGTGCTCTGGAGCAGGTTTTCGTCAAGGATCACTCTGGACTTTCCTCTGTTCATATTTCCCTCGATCCTGACTAGTATCCCAGTCCCTGCCACTCTACCATAAAGACCTGATTGGTGGAGTGCTGCAGAGACGGGAGAACCTTCCAGAAGAATAACCATCTCCACAGAGGAACTATGGAGCTTTGTCAGAGTGACCATTGGGTTCTTGGTCACCTCCCTGACCAAGGCCCTTCTCACCAGATTGCTCAGTTTGGCCGGGTGGCCAGCTCTAGGAAGAGTCTTGGTGGTTCCAAACTTCTTCCATTTAAGAATGATGGAGGACACTGCGTTCTTGGGGACCTTCAATGCAGAAGGTGGTCTCCAATCAAGTTGTAGAAACATCTCAAGGATGATCAAGAGAAACAGGATGCACCTGAGCTCAATTTCGAGTCTCATAGCAAAGGGTCTTAATACTTACAAACATTTCTAAAAAACAGTTTTCACTTTGTCATTATTCGGTATTGTGTTTAGATTGATCAGTGAAAAAAAAATATTTAAATCAACTTCAGAATAAGGCTGTGTGGTAACAAAATGTGGAAAAAGTCAAGGGGTCTGAATACTTTCCGAATGCACTGTAAATGTATACATTGCGCTAGTTAGGCTAGCGAGCAAGCATTTTAGCCAGGTAGCCTAGGACAAGTGTGTACTGTATGAGAGAGAGAGAGATAGAGAGAGGTAAGCCAATTAGTACTCATTCGTACTCATCATGTAGTTTGACAAATGCAACCCATTCTCACTACTATTCTACTCATCATCAGTCAAGCATGAACAGCCCAGTAGAGGATCAAGATGTGGCAAATCGTGACAACCCTTGGCCACAATTGCAGGACATTTTTATTTTCAAACGTAAAAGAGGCAATAATATCATCATGAAATGTTGTCTTTGCCTCAATAAAAACCTTCGCAAGCATATTGAGGTAAGTTAGGCTAGTTAGGTTAGTTAGGCTAGTTAGCTAGCTGCTAGCTAACTTCAGCTAGCTAGCAATAGGTAGCCAACGTAGCTAGCTATCTAAAATGGCCCAGTAGTGTAGATACAATGTAAAGCTAAATGTCAATAGGGACTAGCTAGCTAGAAAATATTATAGAAACATGTAGGGTTATGTGTTGTGTTGTATTAGTGGTCAATTTACTTTGCTTGACCTTATTTTTAGGATGGCATAAATAGTTACTCCAATGGATAATTTTAAATGGGTTTCTAATGGAAACCTTTTGTCTCGGTTGTTGTAGCCAGCCAGCTAAGTTGTTATTTCTGCACATAAAGTATGAGAAAAAATTGGAAAAGGTACAATTGATGATACAGTGGAGTCTGCTTATTGTGATCACGTCCGTCCGGGTCAATTTGATCACTAGGGATGATCGCTATAAAAAATAAATTCTCATGCAGATTACCATTTATTTTACCATTTTAATTTTTATTACATGAATATAACGTAATGAAACGGACAGCTTCGATATTAACTGAAGTTTACTGACATTCTAAATACATTTGTAAATTGCTGTACTGTTACATTAGTGCAAATAGGCTAGCACCACAGGTGCTTTCCCCTGGCAAATTATTTTCTGTCTCAGTCACTACTAGCCATGACCGTAACTCGTTTGTATGAGCTAAAGAATCTATCTGTTAGGATCAACACTCCACTGCCTGCATCTGCTGCATGTGAAAGACTGATCAGTTGTGCCGGACTGATTTTTACAGGTTAAAGAGCTAGACTAGGCTGCAAAAACTTAGAAAACCAGCTTCTTCTGAAGCTGAACAAAAAATACACAAAGTAGACCGGGCTCGATTGTGCTGTATAATTTTTTTTTCCCAATACATTATTAAAGATAAATATATTATTATTTCTGATATCCAAGCCCTGTTATATCCTCTACAATACGCTAACAACATAACAATTTGTTACAGTTTTACAATGTTAGTATTTGGTTTATTAAACCAAACTATAAAAAATTTAAATGTACTCAAAAAGTAACTGTACTCAAGTACTTTTTTGATTGAGTACTCATTTACTCATACTTGAGTAGTTTTCTTAGGTGGTAACTTTACTCATACTCCTGCATGTACCCGTTTGTTACATGCAATATGCTTTGTTGACTTCACCGGACAGAGGTTTCTCTCAGGTTTTGTGATGAAACAAAACGTGGTTGAATTTATTCTGCCACTATGTCTTCTTATTGTCTGGGCCTTTAGTTCTATATATCACAGTCGGAAGGCATATGAACTAACAGGTTATAGCGCACACAATGCAATTATCACAACACATAAGGTTGCAATATGTCTTCTTTTTAGCCACATACCGCTAATGCTAGCAACAGGTGTCCCTCAGGGCTCAGTGCTGGGTCCCCTGTACTGTTGTGAAGGTTTTACAGTTGTCTTTTTTAACTCAAGATAGGCATATTTAAGTAGAAAATGTTATTTGTCAACTTACCTACCAATGATAATGAAAAATGTATTCAATTCATATTCATACCTGGAGTGAATGTGATTTGAAACCCGTTGGCCACAAGCCTAGGATCAGAGTAGATGGCCATTCCCCTCAGCTCAGGACTTCCCTTCTCCATGGTACAGAGAGCCTGGGTATACTCAGCACCCCCTAGGATACTAAAAAAGACAAGCACATATTGTATTAACAAAGAACACCAAAGCTGTACCTTGTACCACATGGGAAATTGAATCAATGAATATCAGTGATTCAAAAAGTAATGATCATATACACTGAACAAAAATATAAACGCTACATGTAAAGTGTTGGTCCCATGTTTCATAAGCTGAAATAAAAGATTCCAGAAATGTTACATAAGCACAAAAAGCTTATTTCTCTCATATTTTGTGCAACAATGTGTTTACATCCCTGTTAGTGAACATGTCTCCTAAAATAACATAATCCATCCACCTGACAGGTGTGGCATGATCATGCTGATTTAAACAGCATTATCATTACACACGTGCACCTTGTGCTGGGGACAATAAAAAGCCCCAATGTGCAGTACTGTCACACAACACAATGCAACAGATGTCTCAAGTTGAGGGAGCGTGCAATGTCCACCAGAGCTGTTGCCAGATAACTGAATGTTAATTTCTCTACCAAACTTGTTTTAGAGAATTTGGCAGTACATCCAACCGACCTCACATCCACAGACCACGTGTAACCATGCCAGCACACATCCGAGCTCTTCACCTGAGGGATGCTGAGGAGTATTTCTGTCTGTAAAAACACATTCTGATTGGCTGGGCCTGGCTCCCAAGTGGGTGGGACTGGCTCCCAAGTGGGTGGGCCTATGCCAGTCATGTTAAATTCATAGATTAGGACATTTATTTATTTCAATTGACTGATTTCCTTAAACGAACTGTAACTCAGAAAAATCTTTGAAATTGTTGCATGTTGCGTTTACATTTTTGTTCAGTATAAATTATAAAATGAGTCATTTATAAGTACTGTATTTCAGGTAAATAGCAAGCTGTAAAATTAAGTGTAACAGGTTTTACATAACGACTAGATTTTAGAATGCATTATGAAATCACTCTGAACTTATGAGCTGAGAACAAGACTGTGTCAATGTTCACATTTCACTGTTAGGTGAGAAATCTGAGTGATATGTTACCCATCTGTTAACTGTATAGGGTTCTGCAGGCTCGCTGCTGGAAGTATATTATTCTCCAGAAGTCTCTTAAACAGCAAGGCCTCCTCCACCCGAAATGGATTTAACAACATGAGCTTTCTACCACATAAAACGACCCAGGCGCTTTGAGAGGCCAAGCGGTTTACAAGCCGGAGGCCCTGAGGTCTTGGGCTGCTCTGGAACGAGAGGCGATGAAGCCGCTGCCTGAGGGTAACCACACTGAACGGTAGGGGTTGTGAGGGCTTTGGCCCAGGGCTGCTCTTCTTCTGGGGCTGGGAAAAGGAGAGCTGGTCCAGGACCGGTTGGTTAGAAGGCAGGACCTTGCGTTTCTGGCCCTGGGGCCGACTTAGCGGGGAGCCCAGACAGAACCGCCTCTCGGGCTCTCTCACACCTCGATCAGAGGCCAGCTTGGTCTGGAGGTCGTAGCGTTCCAGGTGTTTCTTTGCCTTATCCTCATACCTGCAAGGACCAGAAACCAATTAAGCCAATTAAAAAAAGGTTGTATTATAATCTCAAACACGATCACAAAGGTCTCTCACTCAAAGTCTTTGTAAGAATGTAGCAACAGACCTGGGCAGAAAATAGTTGCATTTTGTTGTTGATTTGAAAATGCCAACTTTTCAAATACTTGAGGAAGTCGAATATAGTTTATATAGTTTCAACTAAAACTATTTTCTTTGACATTCAAATACAGATCTCAGAAAAAAGTTATTTTGAATAACTCTCAGAAAACCAAATAATATTTGAAGGTATTTGAATATATGCAAGTTATTTGAAAACAAAAAAATAAAATAGTTTGGAATGGCAGCCATCAAATTAACTTATCGGAGTCTAAATACTGCATATGATCATAAGTACATGGTTTGGAGGGCTCTTAGATAGGTTGGCTGACAGTTACGAAAATGGCACGCACGCATCGATGTGGCCGGAAGGCGTGGGTTTGATTCTTAACGGTCAGATGGCTAGCAACAATGACAATAAGCTGCAATAGTAAGAGGCTTGTTTCAGATCGTATCTTGTTATTGATACGGCCTTGTTTTGAGGTGTTTTGACTGATGTCAGGTTTATACTAATATGGCTAAAATTAGCTAGCTATCTAACCAACAACTGTACCCTTACGAAAAAAAGATTGCAGTTAGAGTGCCGTATTACTGCAGTATTACTGCAAATACTGCATTCACAATAACACAGTCGACAGCAGTTACTGCACTTTTAATGCAAATGTTTTTGTAAGGGTAACCATGTATTTGAGAGACAAAGAGTGCTCGTTGTGAAAAAGTATTTATGCTTTCAATAAACATTTGGAAACAAAATATAGTTGACGTCAACAGTCTAAGCCAAACCAGTCTGTTTTGCCCCATAGTTGCACACGTGTCTGTTTTGTTGCTAAACAATCAATAGTCTATAACCTAGACTTAAATACACGAGGGACATGAAATTAGAGTAGACAAACAAATACATTCTCATAATGACTGAGACATAAGGTAATACACTAACACTTGGCATTAAGTTCTTATGCAGGTGTAGTAACTGTGATTAAAATAGAAACATTTTTGTTACATAGTACTTTGAAAATTGCTTTACAATGCCATAATAGAGTTATTATATAAGTGGAATAAGGAACATAACCTATTCCTCGTGTACAGTAGTTAACCCCCAGCTCATTACCTATTCATATACCCTTTAAAAAATGGTCAATCTGAGAATTCAGAAAAATCCACAAATTTGGGCAAGCTCAGAAAGGTAGTTATTGTAAGCTACTGTGCATTGTACAACGAGTGGGTCGAATCCTGAATGCTGATTGGTTAAAACAGCATTCCAGATGGTGTCTATTCCACAAGTTACCACCGGCTAAATCTAGGAGGTTAAAATGCCTATTTACTCTGTTCCATCTGACTGAGCAATCCACTGTCTCATCAGCCCAGCCAGGCAATTTATAAACTTGATCTCCACTATAAAAAGCATCTAGACATTATCTCACATTTCTTTTAGACTAACATTTGTTTAACAGCGGAGATCTGTATAAACTTTGCTGTCGGTCTCTCCGACATTTGCAACATTGTTTCAATATTCAAATTAGATCTCCAGCTGTCCCATTCTAATGAACATGTCGGGAGTTGGGACGAGACAGACAGGCAGGCAGCGTTTCTCAGCCAGTCGAAATCATGAATCCGCTGGCATCATTTTTATGGATATATACAAAGAAATGTCAATTGAAAAAAAGGTCAAACAAAACAAAGTGCAGCTAGTTTGCAGTCTTCCCAGCTTCAGTTACAACACAGCTATCTCCTCTGAACAACATCCTGACCAGAGAGAACATTTTCTATACCATGTAATCAAATTAATCACTAGAAAACAGCTTAAAGTGACTTGTTCCAGGAAACTAGGCGTATGTCACTACTTCACAGGAGAGACATTTGAACGTAATAACAAACTTGTATGCCATCTGTAAATACTAATAAAATTGTTAAAATTACGAACCTAGAGGACAGAGTTTTGAAATCAGTGGAATTAAAGTATGATCGCTAAGGAGAAGGAGAAAATTCTGGCATTTGATTGCAAATATGCAGAGGTAGTCGAAAAGAGAACACTATTGTAAAGAACACCTGTCTCCGGATTACATCTTCAAACTAAAAGAAAACCATGGCATCCGTGACAGAGAGAAGCGTCCATCCGGTAAGATGGTACCGCTAGCTACATTTTCAGATATTACGCTTTCCAAATTGTCAGAAAACCCTTTTCATTTCAGGTTAAAGTGTACTGTTAGCTATCTAGCTAACGTTATGTGTATGATCTGTTTAGTAACATTATTTGTATCTCAGAGCCATTTGCATTGCTAGTTATAGCCTAATGTTAGCTTGTTAACATTGAACCTGGTTGGTTAGCTACCTGCAGATTCACGCAGGGTAGTAACGTTATGAGTTGGGATTATGGTTCATTGTGTAGCTAGCTAGCTACATGTTTAAACGAAGACTCCCCTATGCAAGTAAACATTTCAATAGAATGTTCATGATGTCACTGTGACAACTGTCGATAGACGTAGCTGGTAAATTCGCTCTGGCTATCTACTCCGAATTCAGAGCACTCTCATCTGAGTGTGCCAGAGCGCAGAATAACTGACGAATTTACGAACGCTCAACACCCGTTGAATATGGCATGTGTCAGTAAATGTTTGCAAAAAAGTGTAATTAAATTGTTCAGTTCTGCCTCCAGGACAAGGCAATAAAAGGCAATCTGAGGTTCTCAGTATGCAGGCGATATAGAAGAGAAGACAGCTTGTCTGTCAAAACGTTGGTTATTAGGTTATTAAATTATTGCATCTGAGCTCCTAGAGTGTGCGGCTCTCCTTTTCTTTCTCAAGTGTTCTACTCTGCTAGCCAGCACCTCTCCTAAACAGGTGTTCTACTCTGCTAGCCAGCACCTCTCCTAAACAGGTGTTCTACTCTGCTAGCCAGCACCTCTCCTAAACAGGTGTTCTACTCTGCTAGCCAGCACCTCTCCTAAACAGGTGTTCTACTCTGCTAGCCAGCACCTCTCCTAAACAGGTGTTCTACTCTGCTAGCCAGCACCTCTCCTAAACAGGTGTTCTACTCTGCTAGCCAGCACCTCTCCTAAACAGGTGTTCTACTCTGCTAGCCAGCACCTCTCCTAAACAGGTGTTCTACTCTGCTAGCCAGCACCTCTCCTAAACAGGTGTTCTACTCTGCTAGCCAGCACCTCTCCTAAACAGGTGTTCTACTCTGCTACTTCTAACTCCTATTAACTGTCTTGTCAGTTCAGTGGAAGCATCTTTGATGAAGTTCCACGGTGCAATCTTTCATCTCTGTGAAGAAGAACCAAGTTGTGCTTGCTGGCTAATAACGTTAATTGATTTATAAAGCCACCAAGTACAACGGTTTTGGGATTACTGTATGATACCAAGCATCCGGAAACACAAGGGCAATAAACAAATTACACATATCACTGATTGTGTTTTTAATCTCTTTGATGGATGATTATCATTGATAATTATATTGCTTGAGGTATAAGATGGCAGTTAGTCACCAACGCTCTGAATAACAAAAAAAAACTGCCTAACCAGCTTTGCTAGGGCGAGTAAAATGAGATGTTCTCTCATTTGTGTCTGGAAGTAGCTAGCAAGTTGGCAAGCTAGCAAAACGTAGCCAGTTAGTTTGGGTGCTTGGCTGCGGTTAGGTCAGAATGCTCGGATCAACCCTCCTCCTGAGCCAGAACGTCCAGAGCGCACTCTGGCACTCCAGATTGAATTTACGAATAACGTAGTATAAACCAACATTTAGTCTTTAAATATTAGGTTGCTTAGTACATGGCCTCACATGTGAATCCTTAAAGAGATGGGTGGGGCTTAGGCTTAAGAGGGTGTGAACGATGCTAAATGGGTGTAGACAAAGAAGAGCTCTCCAGTAGGTGTACCAAAACATTCAAGGGCCGTTTTATCAAAAGTAGGGTTACAAGTTTCTCAACTTTCAAAGCAGAATTACTTTCCCATTGTTCCTCAACTGCAGTGTATGATATACAATTTTCTAGCTCTGAGTCTGTACTTTTATCAGATGTAAAAAAAAAAAAAAACACACCATTTAAAATGTTGCTACATAAAACAGAATCTAGCCGGTCGTTTACGTAATGGCACGGTTATCGACTTCGTCACGGCACTAACACCAGTGCCAATATATCCTCCAAACACCGGCTTCTCTAGCATAACCACTTAATTACACACTGTATATCAATTTACAAGCTCAGCTTATTATTTGTCGTAAAGCCCTAATCTTTTAGAATAAGCCCTTCGGATTTATCCATTCAGAACCAATTACTCTACGGGCATGATGGAAATAGGTTTATTGAAGGGGTCACCAGTTGTGACCAAATTAAATATCCTAAATTCACATATGGAATCTTGATTCAATTTACTCTAGTGAATCTAAGTGGCTCCCAGGGACATGCAGTAAAATCATAGCGTAGAAATGTGTGGAAACCGTCAAGATAAAAAAACATCTGCTACTAGTAGCCAGATGGGGGTGGGAGGTGAATCACTCAAAATGGAAGTGGGGGGACTGTTAAAATATCCAGTCTTGACCTTCCACTTGGATTGTTCCACATTCCTGCCAATTAACATCAGTGGCAGTGTGTTGAGTTTTGCTAGCTGCTGTAAATGCACCTGGGTCGCCTCAAGGCTAGGGGTTAGGGCTAAAGTAGCTATAAAATGCCTGAAAGCAATAGCTACTGCTAGTATCCAAGTATGATCAAACATTGGTTTAATCCACTCAACAGTTTAGCTCCATAAACCCCATAAATTCACAAAAACACACATCTTTCTCCGCATTACGTATGGCATCTGTTTGGCACTTCCTTTCACAAGTTGTGTTAACGTAGTGATTTCGGCAAATCAAGAAACCCATCCAGTTTTACTGTCCTTCTGCCCGAGTCGTTAATGCCCTGAAACGCCCCCAGTTAAAATGTCCTAATTGCAAAGGAAACAGTCACAAGTGAAACAGGAAACAGCAGTCCAGGGTAACGCACAAGGGTGGAAAATTAAAAAGGAATTGGGCTTAATTCAGAATGCGCAAATCAATGTTATCAAAGGGACATCTCCCTTTCTGGGAAATTGTGTAAAAGAAATGGTCCAAAAAGTGAACTATCCCTTTAAAGTTTGTAAACTCACTTAGGCTAAGTTGTGAAGTGCAGGAGCGATGCCAGTGTTCTGATGTGAATGGCTCCAAAGCAGCATTTGTGGGGAGCCCAGAGGACAGAGATAGATAGATAGATAGATAGATAGGTACTTTATTGATCCCCCGGGGGGGAAATTTCATTATCAAGCAGCTACAACAAAAACACAGGGCAGGTGCAAAATGCCACAACGAAAGTACACAAAAGACAGATACACGGTACATGATACATAGAGCGGCAGTATGAAAAAGTATAGAAATACAGGATATCTGGAGTGCAAAAAAAAAAAGCTATAAAAGGACATTGCGTAGTATGAGTGGTTGGCTGAATATGTACACTATACATTGGTGGATGTTGGATGGTTAACTATACTATACAGGTTGATGGCAGAGAAATACTTCAGTAGCTAATGCGTATGATATGAGCGAGGGTAATAATAGTTTACTTAATAGACAGACTGGGTAAATTAACAGGTAAGTGAAAATTTTGCATGGTTAAATTAAATTAGCTGTACAGTTAGGTATACCGTTATATTTACAGATAAGTGAATACTTGCATGTTTACACAAACTGTACAGGTAAATGACAGGAAGAGATACTTTAATAGCTAAATGTGTGTATGATATCATTGGGGTAATAATAGTAATTCCCTTAAAATACAGTCCTTAGTGCGCAGGGTTTAATTACAGACAACTGCACTTATTGCACATTTGATATACTAAGAAACCTTTTAGGAGTAATATTGTCAACTTCGCTAGATAAAAGTGTCTACCTTTACTGTAAATCTGGAAGTCCAAACAGTACAGCCTTAAGACAAAGGTCCACCTCTACAACAGCAGTGTAAAGCCCTTGTAAGGCACTAAGGCAGATTCCAGTCAGGTGTTGCACACATGGGACAGGAAACTGCATTATTAGGTAAAGCAAGGTTTGCATTTAGATTCTGGAGGCGGACCAGGGCAGTGCTTCTCTAGCACAGGGATTCTGGAGGCGGACCAGGTCTATACATTGCAGCTGGAAGAGAGCCAGGGTTTTTGTAATCTTTCCTTTTCTATTGCTTCATATAATAACAAATAAAACATTGCTACATCAAGCCGGGGGGGGTCTGCTAACTTACACTTCCATGTAAATAATCCTATGGGTTTATGACACTGCATCCACCCATGCAACTGACCTGTGTTACTAGAGTTCATGTGAGATCGATAACGATTCCTAGAAGTGGCGCGTCACTTAACAGCGGAGTCGAAAGGAGACAAATATTTGCCTCGTCTTATTTCATGTTTAAGACAGCACTAACATAAGGCAGGATTTCAAACGGATGTCTTTTTCCATACACTCGTCCAGGCTAATGCTGATACACATTGTCCGTCCTTTCAATTACTTTAAATTGGTATGCAGTAATCTACTATAATTGGGTGGAGTGCTTTCAGTAGAGGGTAATGATGTTATTCCATGATGCTGGTTGAGTTGTTCAATCTCAGTGGATTGAGATCGGAAGATAATGCTGCCTGTGAACGCATATGGATTAAACTTCTACACTGTTAGGAAAGCACCAAGGTGAGTTACCTCGTGCTGAATCATGAGTCACTCAAAAATGCCAAAAATCATGTCAATCATGGCAATTAAACCAAGGTCACAAAATGTAAGATTTGCAACATTTGGGTAATTACCCCAAGTTTCAAATGTTCTCAAAATATTGGTAGCACTTTATAACAACAAGTACTAAAGCATTTAAAATTAGTAAATTGTTTATTCATAAATGACTAATCTTTATTCATTTGTAAATGTAAGTAACCTAGTTATTCACACATTAATAAACAACTTTTAAAGTATTTAAAAATGATTCATAAGATGTTAAATATTTAAGCGATAAGGCACGAGGGGGTGTGGAGGACACAGCCCTTAGCCGTGGTATATTGGCCATATACCACAACCCCCCCCACCCCGAGGTACCTTATTGCTATTATAAACTGGTTACCAGCGTAATAGAGCATTAAAAATAAATGTTTTGTCATAGCCGTGGTATACGGTCTGATATACCATGGCTGTCAGCCAATAAGCACCCAGTTTATAATGTTCCTTAAAACCATTTACTAAATCGTCAGTTAAGTATTTTTGTGTTCCATCTAAAGTGTGGGCTATTGATATTTTATAAATACTAATATAAGCATTTCTTGGCAGTGACTTTTCTACCAAAACTAAAGTGTGGATTGCAGTCACTCAGAGCAGTCTGATCTTAGTTAACCAAGACCTAAAATCTGTGCGATTAAGTTCTGGGTCCATATGTGTTAGAAATTGGGAGTTCCGGTTTGCCCTCGCAAAAAGAAACTCTCAGCCAAAGTCTGCAGTTAAAAGACTTAAGCACTGGAAGGAATAAAAAGGTTATACATGTAACATTTCTACCTGCAAATCATACACACACACACACACACACATATATATATATATGAAATAGCCGAATCCACTCATTTAATGGCGTGTCAACATACTTTTGTGTGTGTATATATATATATATATATATATATATATATACACACACATACACACAAAAGTATGTTGACACGCCATTAAATGAGTGGATTCGGCTATTTCAGCCACACCCAGGTTTCCATGGCCGAGCAGCCGCACCAAGCCTAAGATCACCATGCTCAATACCAAGTGTCGGCTGGAGTGGTGTAAAGCTCGCCACCATTGGTCTCTGGAGTGATGAATCACACTTCACCATCGGTCAATCTGACAGACGAATCTAGGTGGATGCCAGGAGAACGCTGCCTGCCTCAATGCATAGTACCAACTGTAAAGTTAGGTGGAGGAGGAATAATGGTCTGGTGCTGTTTTCATGGTTCAGGCTAGGCCCCTTAGTTCCAGTGAAGGGTAATCTTAACGTTACAGCATACAATGACATTCTAGACGATTCTGTGCTTCCAACTTTGTGGCAAACACATACTTCCCCCATTTTCTGACTTTGCGTTCCAACATTGTAATAGCTCCTCAGTTGGTCAAGCTGGTCAACCCCGCCCATTTCCTTGTTGTAATCCATTACAAGATCTGGAACAGATATATATATTTTTTTACCTTTATTTTACTAGGCAAGTCAGTTAAGAACAAATTCTTATTTTCAATGACGGCCTAG
Source organism: Thymallus thymallus (assembly GCA_023634145.1). NCBI lineage: Eukaryota > Metazoa > Chordata > Actinopteri > Salmoniformes > Salmonidae > Thymallus > Thymallus thymallus. The sequence goes on along the minus strand of CM042407.1, from coordinate 2,889,880 downwards.
GAACAGTGGGTTAACTGCCTTGTTCAGGGGCAGAACGACAGATTTTTACCTTGTCAACTCGGGGATTCGATCCAGCAACCTTTCGGTTACGGGCCCAACACTCTAACCCTCCCTCCCCCCTCCACATCTCTATCCCTCCAATCATCTCTATCCCTCCAATCATGTCTAACTCCTCCTCCCTGCCTTTAGCTGCTGAGCCTTGACTCTCCACATCACTTCCTTCTCTTTCACCGACCTAGAGGAACAGAGTAACGGAGGAAGAGCAGCAACAAATGGGATACAATTGTAGTCAGGAACAGAATCTCTCACACTGTCTCTCTTTTTCTCAACCATACACATACTCTCTTCCTAATAAGGGGTTTCCATAATAAAATGGTGTGGTAGTTACACACCTCCCATTCCACACACAAACACAGTCTCTCTCCCTCTCCTCCAATCAGCTCTTGCTTTCTTGCCTGACAGACTAACTACAGAGTTGGCCAATGTTAGCTGATTAGATACGAAGCTGGGATAGTTTCCAAATTAATTGCATCGGTAGAAACAGGACAAAACAAGCAACTTGTTAGACGGCTATAAAAACAAATACATTATAGCAGCAAACAGGGGGGGGACCAACTCCATATTAATGCCCATGATTTTGGAATGAGATGTTCGACAAGCAGGTGTCCACATACTTTTGTTAATGTAGTAACGTCTACCTCAATCACATATCAGTAATGAAGGAATAAAAGTCCACTAGTTGTAAGATACATCTCCCCTTTTTATGATTAATTAGCATTCGCGACTTTGACATTAGTAAAACATTTACATTATAACTCTTACTCAAGTCATTGCAGCATTTGTTTCACAACAATTTTTGCGAATGAAATGGTTGATATACAGTTGAAGTCGGAAGTTTACATACACATACAAATACATTTAAACTCAGTTTCACAATTCCTGACATTTAATCCTATAAAAAATTCCCTGTCTTAGGTCAGTTAGGATCACCACTTTATTTTAAGAATGTGAAATGTCAGAATAATAGTAGAGGGGATTTATTTCATCGCATTCCCAGTGGGTCAGAAGTTTACATACACTCAATTAGTATTTGGTAGCATTGCCTTACAATTGTTTGGGTAGCCGGTTTGGGTAGCCTTCCACAAGCTTCCCACAATAAGTTCGGTGAATTTTGGCCCATTCCTCCTGACAGAACTGGTGTAACGGAGTCAGGTTTGTAGGCCTCCTTGCTTGCACATGCTTTTTCAGTTCTGCCCACAAATGTTCTATAGGATTGAGGTCAGGGCTTTGTGATGGCCACTCCAATACCTTGACTTTGTTGTCCTTAAGCCATTTTGCCACAACTTTGGAAGTATGCTTGGGGTCATTGACCATTTGGAAGACCCATTTGCGACCAAGCTTAAACTTCCTGACTGATGTCTTGAGATATTGCTTCAATATATCCACATCATTTTCCTTCCTCATGATGCCATCTATTTTGTGAAGTGCACCAGTCCCTCCTGCAGCAAAGCACCCCCACAACATGATGCTGCCACCCCCGTGCTTCACGGTTGGGATGGTGTTCTTCGGCTTGCAAGCCTCCCCCTTTTTCCTTCAAACATAACGATGGTCATTATGGCCAAACAGTTCTATTTTTGTTTTATCAGACCAGAGGACATTTCTCCAAAAAGTACGATCTTTGTCTCCATGTGCAGTTGCAAACCGTAGTCTGGCTTTTTAATGGCGGTTCTGGAGCAGTGGCTTCTTCCTTGCTGAGCGGCCTTTCAGGTTATGTCGATATAGGACTCATTTTACTGTGGATATAGATACTTTGTACTCGTTTCCTTCGGCAAATTCACAAGGTCCTTTGTTGTTGTTCTGGGATTGATTTGCACTTTTCGCACCAAAGTACATTCATCTCTAGGAGACAGAACGCGTCTCCTTCCTAAGCGGTATGACAGCTGCGTGGTCCCATGGTGTTTATACTTGTGTACTATTGTTTGTACAGATGAACGTGGTACCTTGAGGCGTTTGGAAGGATGAACCAGACTTGGAGGTCTACAATTTTTTTTCTGAAGTCTTGGCTGATTTCTTTTGATTTTCCCATGATGTTGAGCAAAGTGGCACCGAGTTTGAAGGTAGGCCTTGAAAAACATCCACAGGTACACCTCCAATTGACTCAAATGATGTCAATTACCCTATCAGAAGCTTCTAAAGCCATGATATCATTTTGTGGAATTTTCCAAGCTGTTTAAAGGCACAGTCAACTTAGTGTATGTAAACTTCTGACCCACTGGAATTGTGAAATAGTGAATTATAAGTGAAATAATCTGTCTGTAAACAATTGTTTGAAGAATTACTTGTGCCATGCACAAAGTAGATGTCCTAACAGACTTGCCAAAACTATAGTTTGTTAACATGATCTGTTGAAAAATGCGTTTTAATGACTTCAACCTAAGTGTCTGTAAACTTCTGACTTCAACTGTGTTACCTTTAACATCCTGTGTTATTTTAACCTTATGTTCGTATCGGCTTTATAAAGTATGGTTTAATAAAATGGTTTATAAGGATGTATATTAAACATCACATTAACGGAGTAATGATTAGTAAATGAATAATCTATTTACTAATCCATTATAAATGCTATATTACATAGTTATTATAAAGTGCTACCAAAATGTTCTATTACATTTTCAAAAATTATATTCACATTCCTAATATTGAGTTGAACCCCCACCCTTTTGCCCTGAGAACAGCTTCAGTTCGTCGGGGCCTCGACTCCACAAGGTGTCGAAAGCATTCAACAGGGATGATGATCCATGTTGACTTCAATGCTTCCCACAGATGTGTCAAGTTGTCTGGATGTCCTTTGGGTGGTGGACCGTTCTAGATACACACGGGAAACTGTTGAGCGTGAAATAACCCAGCAGTGTTGCAGTTCTTGACAAACTGGTGAGCCTGGCACCTACTACCATACCATGTTCAAAAGGCACTTAAATATGTTGTCTTGCCCATTCACCCTCAATGGCACACATACACAATCAATGTCTCAATTCTCTAAAGGCTTAAGTCCTTCTTTAACCTGTCGCCTCCCCTTCATCTACACTGATTGAAATGGATTTAGCAAGTGACATCAATAAGGGATCAAGGCTTTCACCTGGTCAGTCTTACATCTTATTATTTGTCGAAACTGCAACAAAACGAATTACTAGAACATATTCTCAAGACATTTTTTATACACGTGACAACGTCTTGACTAGGAACAAGCCGCACCAGACAGGCGAGACAGAGGAGAGGGTTGGTGCGTGTCCACATACAGAATATTAAGGTAAATGTATTAAGCGTCTGACTAGCAAAATACTTTTGAGTGCCTAAGATGCATGACATACTTTGGAAAAAGGGGAGATATTTCATCATGCAGAATGTGTTTTACAGTGGGAAATATTGACCAGATAACCTAGTAATCAGATTCAGTTGTCTGGAAAATATAAACATAGCTCATCTCAACATGAATTCTCTGTCTGGGTAGCAACATGAATTCTCTGTCTGGGTAGCAACATGAATTCTCTGTCTGGGTAGCAACATGAATTCTCTGTCTGGGTAGCAACATGAATTCTGTCTGGGTAGCAACATGAATTCTCTGTCTGGGTAGCAACATGAATTCTCTGTCTGGGTAGCAACATGAATTCTCTGTCTGGGTAGCAACATGAATATCCTGGTCCATATTTTACACATGCAAGTGACAGGTCAATCTTTCTTTTTTTTGCCTTGCTAATAATAACAAAGGGAAACAACTGCTTCAAAGGTGAAGTCTGGAAACCCACCTTTTCCGGTCCTCCTCCCTCAGGTTTTTCCATCTCTCCTGCACGGCAGTGGTGATGTCCTGGAGGCTGGCTGTGGGCTTCTCCTGGAGAACCTCTGCCCGGGTCTCCCTCTCAAACAGGGCGGCAGGGGACAGGGGGGTCCTCATGGCACGGTTATTGATCAAGTCGTAGGCCGTCAGCGCTGCCCGTTTCTCCGTTATAGCGTTGGACACCTTTTTGCCAGGGCTGCTCTGACCCTTGGCCTTAACCTGGCCAAGGTCACTGCTGCATCCGGTGGGTAGGTGAACCTTGACGGGCTGCAACGGCTCTCCTGTGGTGGGGTCCGTCAGAGCCGTGCCTCGGCTCCAACTCACTGTTGATAACTGCTCGACGTCTTTGCCTTTGTCAGGACCTTGGTCGTGGTTGTTGAGCCTCTCCAGGTCTTTAGCCGGGCCTGGATGTGTTGTCCCGGTGCAGGTCGAAGGCATGTAATCTTCCAATAGTGGAAATGTCAGGTCAAAGTCCCCTGGATTTAGGTTGACTATCCAGTCTTCAGAGGAAGAGGAGGAGCTAGTGTTTGCTGTCTGGTCACCAGCCACTACCCTGGATGGAGGTCCATCAATGCAGTCAGATGGAGCTATGGCCACTCTGACACTGTGCTCCGAAAGACTGTCCTCTACGTCAGCGTTTTCCCTACAGTCGCCCAGTGATGTGCCAGCATGCAGGCCACTGCCTCCATCATATTCTCCAGTGATTGGTAGAGCCTCAGCGGAAGACCCCAACCCAGGGCCATAGAGGGAAACCAACAGCGTCTCCACAGCAGCCAGCACAGCCACCTGAGAGTCAAAGTCTCAGTGAGAAATAACACCACACACTAATGCCCATGCTGCTCACTTTTCCCTTTCTGTTTTACAGGACATGGCTGTGCAACCAGGTCAGCTCCTCCTATTTCAAATGGTGCTGGCAACAGAACTGAATGAAAACTTACTGTTTAAAATCAGCACTTCCTATTTTTATGAAAGAATAAGAGAAGTTAAAGTTAAGACCGTAACGTTTACTAGCCAAAGCAAGTACAAGGATTCCTTGCTGTGCCGTAGAGGCAACACGTAAGAAAGTTGTGAATTTGCTAAATGGATCTCACATTGCACATTTGCAGTTGAATCAGTCTGAAAGCCGACAGGTCTAAATTGACTGGTAAGTGGTTCTGCATCTTCTGTAGCTATCCCCCATCACATTCTGTTTCCCATTAGTTCTCTAGTCTACTGCAGCTATCCCCCATCACATTCTGTTTCCCATTAGTTATCTAGTCTACTGCAGCTATCCCCCATCACATTCTGTTTCCCATTAGTTCGCTAGTCTTTCAACCTGCCTGCGAGGAAATCGGGAAAATAATAGAAAACGGCACCTTGTTCTGGAGCAGAATCTGGGTCTTGTCGGGCGTCAGGTTGACGTCTACAGTGGAAGCGGGAACAGTGATGTTGAGCATCATAGTGGGATAACGATTGAGGGCAGAGTCTGCCGGGTACTGAGCCAGGTAGTGCTGCCGGACCACCTGATGGTCAGAGAGAGAGGGGTTTTTTAACTAGACATGTCAGTCAAGAATGTCTTATTTACAACGACTCCTACGGTGATGGGGGCTGGGATTAAAAATAAATAAATAAAAAGGTATCATAACTGCAGTCATACTATGCTCATTGCAATGCTTCACATTGACAGTGTTGTAGCATTTACATAACAAAGTGAGAGTATTAATGACAAAGCTACATTGGGGATAATAGACAGGCCTATATGATGACAGAGTGATGCTTTAGAGGACCGCAATGGAAATAAAACATTTGTGTTTTTATATATAAACACAAATATGAACCACTTTTTTTTTTTTATTATCCTTGAAAATACTAGTAATAGTTTGGTTGTAGCCATCAATTGTCCCATCAGCCATCACCCATATGTGACTCGTTTCAGGAAACTAGGCGTATGTCGCGGGTCACTACTTCACAGGAGAACGTAAATGTTTTTGGGCAGAAGATGCCTTCTGGAAAATGTGAACTTTCATGTGCCTTAATAACAAACGTGTATGCCATCTGTAAATACAAATAAAATTGTTAAAATTACAAGCCTAGTTGGTTTAGTCACAGAAAAAGACAGCAACCTTCCCACTAGCCATGATTGGCTCAGATAATGAGTGGGCTGGACATGTCTCTTTGAGCTGGTCAGTATGTGTAGGTAATCCTGTATCTTCTGTCTATTTGAGCTGGTCAGTATGTGTAGGTAATCCTGTCTCTTCTGTCTATTTGAGCTGGTCAGTATGTGTAGGTAATCCTGTCTCTTCTGTCTACTTGAGCTGGTCAGTATGTGTAGGTAATCCTGTCTCTTCTGTCTACTTGAGCTGGTCAGTATGTGTAGGTAATCCTGTCTCTTCTGTCTACTTGAGCTGGTCAGTATGTGTAGGTAATCCTGTCTCTTCTGTCTACTTGAGCTGGTCAGTATGTGTAGGTAATCCTGTCTCTTCTGTCTATTTGAGCTGGTCAGTATGTGTAGGTAATCCTGTCTCTTCTGTCTATTTGAGCTGGTCAGTATGTGTAGGTAATCCTGTCTCTTCTGTCTATTTGAGCTGGTCAGTATGTGTAGGTAATCCTGTCTCTTCTGTCTATTTGAGCTGGTCAGTATGTGTAGGTAATCCTGTCTCTTCTGTCTATTTGAGCTGGTCAGTATGTGTAGGTAATCCTGTCTAACGCGGCTTTTAGAGTTTGATAGCTAAAGAGTAAACCTGTCTCCGGATTACATCTTCAAACTAAGGGCAACCATGGCATCCGTGACTGGGAGACGCTTTTACCATGCACGTTAGCCAGTTAGCTTTGGTCCTTGACTGCCGTTGTGAGTTCAGAATTTTCTCAGAAATTAGATTACAAGTTTATCAACTTTCAAAGCAGAATTACTTTCTCATTGTTCCCTTAAATGCAGTGTTTTATATATACACCATGTTGTAGCTCTGTGTCTCTGCTTATTTCTGTCACTTATTTCATTTCAAACGTATTATTTCAGGCTTTTCATAACGAACGAAAATCAGCAAAATGCCTCCGATAAGTGATCGGTATATTCCGTGTCAATAATGTTTGGTTAATCGTCCCAGTTCTAGAGAATGCTACTGGAAGAGAACAAATACTTCAAAAAGCACTTGTTTATTTAAACACCTCTATCACATTGGCTGCCGATTTTCTTTACCTAAGCCACAAAACACATATGTACATTTCATTAAACACAAAAAAATAATTCTACCTTCAGGATATCCTTCTGGTGGACAGGTCGATCATTCACAAAGATAAATGTTTTGTCGGGGTTACTGGAGCTTGCTAAAGAGCAATCCACACCAGGTCTGGGAAAGAATCCATCTATTACAATCTGTTAAAAGAAAGAAAACCAACATAACTGAGGAACAATTTATCAGTGCAAAACAACATATGTTCTACATATATATTTTGATTACTTCATACCAAGTGGCCCTGCATATTACACAGGCAGGTACAATACCCCAGAATGACCAGGTGAAAAGTTTTTTAATAAAATACAGAAATAACTAAATTGACATACTATTAAGTATTCACACCCCTGAGTCAATACTTTGTAGAAGCACCTTTGGCAGCGATTACAGCTGTGAGTCTTTCTGGGTAAGAGCTTTCCACACCTTGACTGTGCAACATTTGCCCATTATTATTTTCAACATTCAAGCTCTTGTCAAATTGGTTGTTGATCAATGCTAGACAGCTATTTTCAGGTCTTGCCGTAGACGTTCCAAGTAGATTTAAGTCAAAACTGTAACTCGGCCACTCAGGAACATTCACGGTCTTCTTGGTAATCAACTCCAGTGTAGATTAGGCCTTGTGGTTTAGGTTATTGTCCTGCTGAAAGGTGACTTCATCTCCCAGTGTCTGGAAAGCAGACTGAACCAGGTTTTCCTCTAGGATTTTTCCTGAACTCCATTCCACTTCTTTTTTCCCCTGAAAAACTTAAAGATGACAAGCATACCCTTAACATGATGCAGGCACCACTATGCTTGAACATGAAGAGTGGTACCAAGTAATGTGTTGTGTTTGCCCCAAACATAAGACTTTGTATTCAGGACAAAAAGTGAATTGCTTTGCCACATTTTTTTGCAGTATTACTTTAGTGCCTTTTTGCTAACAGGATGCATGTTTTGGAATATTTTTATTCTGTACAGGCTTACTTCTTTTCACTCTGTCATTTAGGTTAGTATTGTGGAGTAACTACAATGTTGATCCATCCTCAGTTCTCTCCTATCACAGACATTAATCTTGAGTCACCATTGGCCACATGGTGAAATCTGTGCTGTTTCCTTCCTCTCCGGCAACTGGGTAGTAACTGGGTGTATTGACCATCCAAAGTGTAATTAATAACTTCACCATGCTCAAAGGGATATTCAATGTCTGCTTAATATTTTTTTTACCCATCTACCAATAGGGGCCCTTATTTGTAAGGCATTGGAAAAACCTCCTTGGTCTTTGTGTTTGAATCTGTGTTTGAAATTCCCTGCTCGCCTGAGGGACCTTACAGATAATTGTATGTGTGTGGTTCAGAGATGAGGTGGTCACGTTAAAACACTGAGTGGGTGACTTCTTAAGCCCATGTTTACTCCTGAACTTTAGGCTGGCCATAACAAAGGGGTTGAATAGTTACTGACTCAAGATGTCAGCTTTACAATTTTTTATTCATTTGTAAAAAAATGTCAAAAAACATAATTCCACTTTGACATTATGGGTTGTTTTGTGGAGGCAAAAGTCAAGGAGTGTGAATACTTTCTGAAGGAACTTTAAATGTCAATAACACAGCCTTTCAAACAGTCTGGAATATAATGAATTGAAGGCTTGTACAAATTATACCTAGGCTAATTATAAGCCTTCAACTATTCTTTATTATTTGATCAGAATAGTTTAAACCTGCTTTTTTTTTTGCAATAATCACTGATCTGGCTTTTAAGTCAATGAAAATGCGCTCTCTGTTACAAATGTAACCAGAACCATGCACATCCAGCAACTATGACCAACTTCTGGTAGCAGGCATTACAGAGCGTTAACACAGGTCTCAATCTCTCAAGCACAAGCCAACTTGGAACTATTTGCTTGCTAATATGTTAGAACAGTTGTACTGTTATGAATACACCCTCCTGTCCGTCTACAACTGTCCGAATAGCCTGTTCACTTTGTTTAGGATGTTGAAATCAAGTTGCCTAGCAACCTGAATGAGAACAAGTTTCCAATTCCTTATACAAACTTATCTTTTTATGCTCATTGCACATTTATAAAGACAGCTAGTACGTAACAGCATGTGGCTAAAATACTGCTAGTGGTACGAGGTACCGCAATGTGACGCACGATAGAAAGTCAGCATATGTTTTCCAATCATGTTCATTGTTGATACTCCGGTCTTAGTAGGGTGTGCTCTGTTCAACATTTTAGGAGTGGAGGCATAAAAAAAGGGTATCTAAGTTTTCTATTACAGTAAAATAAATGTCTCAAAGTGTTTCGGTGTCCATTATGACCGATTATGTCAGAACAAGTTGAAACTGCTTGTTGTCAGAGAGGAAGAAGTGATCTTTCGTTTCTTTGTTGTTGTGAGTGGCAGAGGGAGAGTCTTGGTGTCTGTGTGCGAGTGGGAAGGTAAGTGCAAAAAGACAAACAAACACTCAGAAAAACAGAAGTAGGAAAAAAAAATTACTTGATTCTTGCGATACAGGTATTTAGAACATCGTGTTAAAACAAATTTGAATAAATCATTTGATATATCGCCCAGCCCTGCAAGGGGTTTTACTATGACGTCTGCAGTGCATGGCTGGACGAACCAAGTCCCGCCCCCAGTGTTAATAACATTTACAAAAGGCTCGCCTCTTGGCATCGTAAAGAAAAAGTGGCAGTTTTCAAGCAAAAAAAAAAACGTTGCTGTTTTAAATCTTAAAATTACAGTGCATTTATAGTATTGAGTTGAAAAATGTATAATTAGTAGAGTTACTGTAGATACCAATATCTCTGTGAGCCTCCCAGGCCCATATTGGCCAGGGTTAAGAACATAAATTGTAGATGAATAATAGTAGTACATTGTACTAAACATATTCCATACATTCCTTCGGCAAAAGTAATTGAATCTGTTAGTAGTAATAATCGAATGATCATCATGTTTTTGATCTGGCCGCGGATCCCGTGCAGTACCACAGCGGACCCCTGACCCACCCTTGAGAACCCCCTGATGTAACGTACACATTGTTACAAAGCTACTGTAGTTCAACTATGCTTTTTGCATAATTTGTAACAATATGTATCGGTACTGTACTTACAATGTATCTATCATTTAAATACCAAGGTACTAAAAGGGATAGTTCACCCAAATTTTTTAAATATTTATTTGTTTCCTTCTATGTACAAGGAGAGAGAGTAATCTTATGCTTTCGTTTTGTTACCTAGGCCAGCGCTTCCCAAACTTGGTCCTGGGGACCCAAGGGATGCATGTTTTGGTTTTTGCCCTAGCACAACACAACTGATTCTGTGTAGTACTATGGCGGCAACTTTTTAAAAAATTAAAAACAATTTTAAAAAGAAAAAAATTGCTTACATTAGTGTTTTCTAACCAAAAAACATCTACCCAATATTAGAATGTTTTAAACTTCACGCCAAAATCATTTTAAAATAACTTCAAACCAAGTCTTTCAGCAAAATAATCTCAGTGAAGTACACTATCAAATCGATTTATGCCAGATCCTCAAGGGTTTCACATCTTTAAAAATAATAGTTCACCCAAATAACAAAATGACATATTGGTTTCCTATGTCTATGAACAAGGCATGACAGCAATACATGCTTTGGTTTGGTTTCCTTAGTACGGTTTCCACATGCTAACGTTTTAGCATTTGTGGCACAAATCCCATTCAAGTCATGGGACTGATATTAGCATTTTCCTCCCATCATGTTCAAATCATCTATAAGTGACTATGTTGAGCTTCACAATCAATTTTAGATCCTGTCGGATGACTTGGACATAATGCGTGAAAAATGTCCATATCGGACCCATGACTTGAATGGGATTTGTGCCACAAATGCTAAAACGTTAGCATGTGGAAACAGTGCTATGGGAAACTAAACAAAAGCATGGCTTGCTGTCATAACTTGTCCATAGACTGCTTACAGTATAAGAAAACCAATGTCATTTTGTAATATGGGTGAAAAATCCCTTTAAGGATTCACGTTTGTTTTTTTTGTTTTTTTCAACAGAAACATCATACGCTGTTCACACTTGGACAACCAATGACATTGAACTGCTGTTTCCAAGCTTCTTAATTCTAGGAAACAGCATGTGAGAGACAAAAGTATTGGCGAAAAGAGGACCAGCTCTAAATTACTCAATTAGCCACCGTGTACAGCATAACTCGAGCAAACAATTCTAAATTAACAAGCTTCGCAGTTGGTGAGCATTAGGGGCCATATAATTGGAGTTTTAACGAACTCTCTAATTACTGGCATTGAAACCTTGACAATAGCCATGTGCATTACGTATACTTTGCCATTAAAACATTTGTCAATTACTGTGACACAGGTGATCCTGCCCACTGACTGCCTGGTCATGAATGAGCTCCATTATTCCAGACGGTATCTGGGTCTCATTGGCAGCAGTGTTGTTCACTGCCACAGGAACTCGCTCTAGTAATTACCAAGGCAGTACAGCAAAACTGACCCAGGTTCACCACAGATACTTGTTAACACACTTACAGCTAAGCCTCTTGAACTCTCGATTTGTCCACTCAATCAAGGAGCGACCACGAGTATTGCGTTCCTTAAAAAAATCCTTTTTTTTTTTTCTTACTAAATTTGTCTTACTAAATAGGTGATAAAATACTTAAAATATAATAGGCACCAAAGTTAAAGGAAAATAACCAAACAAACCAAGTAAGAACTGTCTGCGGTTTGAAATCTGCAAGATAACCTGCCTAAATCTGCAAAACAGAGGTCCTAGGATTGACGCGGGCCAGGCTGTTTCCCCAGTCTGTCTGCACACATCTTCACGTGTCACACCCATGAGCTCGGAACTGGAACACATCTTGGCTTGGTGTTCTACCGATGAGTGATCATCTCTCCCTGGCTAATGACTGATTACTCAAGCAGACATCTCAACGCATAAATTAAAAAGGGTGGGTCTATAGGACATTCTAAGAATGTCGAGAGAAAAAAAATAAAATACAAAAATTGGTAGATAATCAGTTTCATGAGCCAGACCTAAGGCTAATATTATGTAACAGGCATGAGCGGGACAAATTGCAAAGCAATCAATGGAAGATGTAGTTCCAGGGACACAGTGTTTTGGTTTTAGATTGGCACAAAACTTCTCAACACAGAGTAAATGAATTGATGCAACGCTGTTTGAGGATTTGCTCATTAGGTCAAGTTATGGGAGCACCAATGGCACCTTTGCCTCAAAGGGCATGGTTGTGTGTTGTCACGTTGCCAAAACGAGTGTCACATTTTGTTCCACAAGAGGCATGGCCCCTACATCAACTTGCCAGAATTGCGTGTGGAATCTTTGAACTGGATTCCGTGAAGGGGGAGCCAATAAGGTTCTTTCATTGCTACCAGGAGGACAAAGGCCATCGGTCCTTCTCATAACTAGAACCCAGAGTCCTGCTGAAAAATAACAACAAAGCAAACGGTGGAAAGGGACTCCATAGCTGTCAGGCCACATTAGTCGGGAGATGCAGGGCAGGTAGCAGCCACAACACCTTCCATGACCAAGCAGAAGGTTAACGCTCCACAGCCAACTCAATTAACAGCAGCAAAGCAAATCTCTCACACAAGGAGAAAAGGGCATAGACACAGCTGCCGAACAGCCAACCAACATCATACACTGGCTCGAAAACCAGGAGTTCTTGGTACAGTTGTTTTAGAAGCTAGCTGTCTAGTATTTCTCTTGGGTTTATCATTTGAAGTCATTCACACACACACACACACACACACGGTGGACCTGTCCGTTCTGCAGCTGAACCACCACCATCCAGAGCAAGGTTCATGCAGACTGTGGAACAGACCCAGGATATGGAGAGAGGGTCTCTGGGAACCCTGGTGTTGGCCAAGACTGGAGGGCAGTGGGAGGACGAGTGGCTGGGTGCCAGTGCAGCCGTGTCTCTCTATGACGCTGGGCCATCGACATGCACCACGGGGTCACACAATCTCTCTTCTAATTTCATTCAGTGCCACATTTGTCACAACGGTTCGAATGGCTTTGTCTTGTAAAGACTTATGGTATATTGTTTCATGATTGCATCACACGTCATTGGAGTCACAGTGCTCCGACCCTTTACACGTCCACTTTCTCACTATTATAATGTCTATAAACGATATTGAGTAATGTCTGTGAACGGCAGAAGTAATTGTGACATGGTATCATAATGGGATTACTTATTGTGCAGGATCTGTCTATATGGGTATAGTTAGGATACTTTAAAACATCAGGTCCCAATTCAGAACAAAAAGAGAATTCAGATGTTTTACACTTACTGTAAAACCCCCCAAAAAGATGACTGACATGTACTTTGGGGAGATATAGAAGTCAATGAAATAGTCATTGGTGTCATTGAGCACAGCAGGAGGGGACAGTACTGCAAAACCAGCCATGTTTAAGTCAAGCTCTGAGTGGACACCTCCAAGAACAGACACCTGCTTGCAGATTTCAGGACAGAGGTATTACATTAAAGGCCTTGACTGTGGCTGTGTAGCCTTGCTTGATCAAATAGCATGTGACGCACGAGACTACATTATAACAGCCACTCAAAAGAGGGTTCAATCAAAACAGATGGGGAGTTTCTGGGGTAAGGCCACCAACGTTGGTCCTGTGCTGTGTTTTAAAATTCATTTCCCATTTCTGTTTCACTTATTTAACGTAGTTCAATTGTATTATTGCAGTACAACAGCATTGGTTTTATCTATGATTACTGGTTTGGATGGACTAGTGCCATGACGGAGTGATGCTGTTGTGAAGGTTTGACTGACCTCTGGTTGTTGATGGTGGACGGGGAGCAGGTGGGCCACAGCGTTGGGCCCCAGCGTAGCCATGAGAGCCATCCTGTGATCGGACACCTTGGCCTTCTGCCACACCACCACCTGCAACAAACACGCAGCAGCTTATTTTCAGTCGGGCTAAAAAAAGACCACCTGCTGGATCTCGAAATCAAGACAGTAGACGCTGACCACCAATCAAAGCCTCTCCTGTAGCACTTCCCTTACCTGTCTGGTGGCACAAGAGGGGCTCGGAGAGAGGTTTACTGTGTCAACTGTTATAGAAAGACCTGAACCAGACCACAGGGTTTGGGGAAGGCTAGAGAACAAGCTAGTGTGCACATGTCAGGTCACATACTGCGAGAGCAGTTCTGCTGAATCAGTGAGTCTGTGCAAGCACCTTGGAGCTTGCAAAACGGACACTAGTTCACACCATTCTCAAAATCAGCATGTTGTCTGAGCATATTATTCAACCCAATGGATCAATGTACACTTCCTCATCACTGTGCAACCACCACCGAGGCATGGATTCCTCAGATTTTCCTTTGTGTCAGATGTATGCGAGAGGAAAGTAGTCCAGGAAAAAAAGCAAACACAGTTTCACATCCATGGGTGGCCCTGTCACTGGTGTGTCCACCAGCGAGTACATCTCCAGGGTGTTGATTTCTGAAAGCATGCTGACCACTGAAGCAGCACACGTCTATGCTATGAAATATGCAATTTAGTGACTGTAAACGGATCACTCCCGTAAAAAACACTTGGAGAAGCCATGAAACCCAACACAGGCTGAAGTGCAAAGTTGGGGATACGGGATATGTCTCCCAAGTGCCGATGCCATGAAACGGGGGCACGCTCCTCCCTTGATGATCCGTGGTGGAGTAACTCCCCCTCCACTAATGTTTTACTTCAAGTGACCACTGACTGAAACTGAATCTCAAATCAAATCGTATTGGCTGCGTACACTATTTGCAGATGCTATCGCAGGTGCAGAGAAATGCTTATGTTCCTAGCTCCAACAGTAATAGCTAACAAAACAGAATACACACTAATCCCCAAAATAAAAAGGTAATTAAGAAAAAGTCTGAAGGAGCTGTCAGAGTCTGGAATATAAATATATACACTGAACAAAAATATAAATTCAGCGACTTCAAAGGATTTTACTGAACTACAGTTCAAATAAGGAAATCAGTTGGTTACAGATACCTTTAAAAAAATAATAATAATAAGGGTTTGGATCAGAAAACCAGTTGGTATCTGGTGTGACCACATGCAGCGAGACACATCTCCTTCACATAGAGTTGATCAGGCTGTTGAATGTTGTCCCACTCCTCTTCAATGGCTGTGTGAAGTTGCTGGACATTGGCGGGAACTGGAACGCACAGTCATACACGTCGATCCAGAGCATGCCAAACATGCTCATTGGGTCACGTCTGGTGAGTATGCAGGCCATGGAAGAACTGGGACATTTTCAGCTTCAAGGAATTAAGTACGAATTCTTGCGACATTATCATGCTGAAACACGGTATCTCTGTGCATTCAAATTGCCATCAAGTTTACATACACTTAGGTTGAAGTCGTTAAAACTAATTTTTCAATCACTCCACAGATTTCATGTTAACAAACTATAGTTTTGGCAAGTCGGTTAGGACATCTACTTTGTGCATGACACAAGTAATTCTTACAACAATTGTTTACAGAGATTATTTCACTTATAATTCACTATATCACTATTCCAGTGGGTCAGAAGTTTACATACAGAAAGTTGACTGTGCCTTTAAACAGCTTGGAAAATTCAAGAAAATGATGTCATGGCTTTAGAAGCTTCTGATAGGCTAATTGACACAATTTGAGTCAATAGGAGGTGTACCTGTGGATGTATTTTAAGGTTTACCTTCAAACTCAGCGCCTCTTTGCTCGACATCATGGGAAAATCAAAAGAAATCAGCCAAGATTTTGTAGAAAATAATTGTAGAACTCCACATGTCTGGTTCATCCTTGAGAGCAATTTTCAAACGCCTGAAGGTACCACGTTCATCTGTACAAACAATAGTATGCATGCATAAACACAATGGGACCACGCAGCCATCATACCGCTCAGGAAGCGGTTGTGGGGGTGCTTTGCTGCAGGAGGGACTGGTGCACTTCACAAAATAGATGGCATCATGAGGAAGGAAAATTATGTGTATATATTGAAGCAACATCTCAAGACATCAGTCAGGAAGTTATAGCTTGGTCGCAAATGGGTCTTCCAAATGGACAATGACCCAAAGCATACTTCCAAAGTTGTGGCAAAATGGCTTAAGGACAACAAAGTCAAGGAATTGGAGTGGCCATCACAAAGCCCTGACCTCAATCCTATAGAAAATGTGTGGGGAGAACTGAAATAGCGTGTACGAGGAAGGAGGCCTACAAACCTGACTCAGTTACACCAGTTCTGTCAGGAGGAATGGGCCAAAATTCACCCAACTTATTGTGGGACGCTTGTGGAAGGCTACCCGAAACGTTTGACCCAAGTTAAACAATTTAAAGGCAATGCTACCAAATACTAATTGAGTGTATGTAAACTTCTGACCCACTGGGAATGTGATGAAAGAAAA
Source organism: Thymallus thymallus (assembly GCA_023634145.1). Lineage (NCBI taxonomy): Eukaryota > Metazoa > Chordata > Actinopteri > Salmoniformes > Salmonidae > Thymallus > Thymallus thymallus. The sequence goes on along the minus strand of CM042407.1, from coordinate 2,873,452 downwards.
GCTGAAATAAATCATTCTCTCTACTATTATTCTGACATTTCATATTCTTAAAATAAAGTGGTGATCCTAACTGACCTAAGACAGGGAATTTTTACTAGGTTTAAATGCCAGGAATTGTGAAATGTAGTTTAAATGTATTTGGCTAAGGTGTATGTAAACGTCCGACATCAACTGTATGTCATAGCTAATTTCAAAATATAAATATTGACATATTACAAGCTCAAAACATGTTTATCTTCTATATGACAAGTTAATCACTGGGTGATGAGAAGGCAATAACATCAACCCCCCCTCTTAATCTGATCGTGGTCGATGCTCAGTCAGTCCTATGGCTCAGCTCACACATCACACACACACACTCAGAGAAGTCAGCTGAGACAGATCCAGCGTAGATCGAATCGTTTCAAACTAAAAGTATCGTTCCTGTATAGTAGCAGAGCCCATGTAAGCGAATTGTGCTTGTAAGGAGAGATGCACATCCCTAGAATACGATTGTTAACCATTTTAAGAGCCATCAAGGCACCACTAACGTATCAAATCATAGACAGAATAAATTATGCTTCAACTGTGATTATTGGATATGGTGTGCAGGGATTGGCTTCATGGAATATACAGACAGCTGAGGACACCTTGTGGTAAGAGGCATAAGTGTGTGCAAAAGATTCATAAATAATGAGAATGAGGTTGTACCTTATTGTGAGTGAGGGTGACTCTCAGCTCTGGTTTTAAAATGGCATAGGCCATGAGCAAGTCCTGCACCTTCTTCAACTCCTCCTTGCACTTCTTCATGTTGGCGTAGTACTGCCTCCTCACTGGGAGATTCTTAAAAAGCTTCAGCGCACAGACCGTTGTACCTGTAAAGACATCAAAGACATCATGTCTACCCATAACATTTTTCTCTGTCAAGTATGCATCATAAATATTGTTGGAAACTAAGGGAATTAATCCTCAGTTTCAGTAAAAAGTAAAAAGCCAAACCTTGCCCTAGGTGAGAGGGCTTCTGGGAAACAACACTTCCCGTGAGGTCAAGTGTGTACTGGGTCCCCACGTCGTCCTCGGACGTCTTCGTCGTGACAGCTACCTGGCGGGAGACGACGGGACAAATCTATCACAGCTGCCTAGCAGCGCTTTGGACTTTTTGGTACAGAAGTGTGTAAAAAAGACAGATGTGTCTGACCTCTGCCACAGCACAGATGGAGCCCAGGGCCTCTCCTCTGAAGCCATATGTCGTCAGGTGCTCCAGGTCATCATGGCTGCAGATCTTAGAGGTGTAGTGTTTCACAGCCATCACAGCAGTATCAGCAGCTTTGATTCCAGAGCCATTGTCTTTGATTTCTATTCGATCCAGACCATAATTCTCCTAAGACACATGATATACACAAAAAAAACTGAGATGCAGTTCATTAAGAAATTGAACTCAGTTCAGTGTTGTCCCTTCAAAAGAGTCTCAAAGGCAGATTGAGTTGTGTCTCCTATTAATAACACCTGTTCTTAAAGTACCTTGTGTGGGTTGATATGATAATATTTTTGTGTCCACTGCAGCTTAGAGGAAGTAAAAGCAAATAATACATTGTGCATCAATAAAACATTAGCTTCCTCCTTCCTTCCATACAGGCAGATTTGTGCTAGATGCTTGGAGGGCTTTTGATATTGACGATGTGGTGTTCACAGTTCCAGAAAAATTAAAAAAAAAAAATCCTCTTCATAAGTGGATTTGCTTTCCACTTGGCGATACAGGAGAAGAGTTGGAAATATTAGTCCAATAAAAAAGCTTCACTATGTCCTCAGAGGCTGGCTGTGTTGCCTGAAAGGATTACTGCTGACAGCTCATTAAGAAATGGCTTTGAAGTGGACAAAGACTGCACTGATGAGAGTGAGCTCAAGTATTCCCCGCCATGCCAAGAAAAACAAGCTCACTCTGAGAGCAGGTGAGCCGAGCCCACTCGAAATAGGAAAATATCTTAGGAATTCAGATGACATGACCATGAGTACACTACAACCATTTGAGACAGTACTGGGAGTTGGACGGTGTGTAACTAACTATTCATTTTATCATGACGGATTAAACAGCATACCTTAGAGGACAATTCTGCCACTTTTCAACCTTATATTCATCATCTCCAAAACCAAACCATCGTGTCTACATACAGTGTCCTCGTAAAGTATTCAGGCCCCTCGACTTTTTCCACATTTTGTTACATTACAGCCTTATTCTAAAATGGATTACATGTTTTATTTTCCTCAGGAATCATTATGACAAAGCTTGTACTTGGTATACGGGTTGAAAATGGCAGATTCAGGAAGATATAAGCACCTAAATTGGAAGGTAGTGGCTGTACAGTAACATGCTATACATGACGCGCTTCACAGTGCTGTATGGTTTTGACTGAGAGCCGTTCGGAATTTGAGCACAAGCAGTTACCCACAATTCTCCCGGTAATCGGGCAAATTTTGCACATTTTCTGTTGTCTGCGTGAGTGAAATGCTGTAAATGAAGGTATAATGACAGATGAGACGTTGAGGATTATAACATTTTGATGTCATACAAGCAAAACTGATACAAGCAAAACTGATGTACAGTTAGTTACAAGATGACATGGCGTCATTAACCCGAGTTGTTCTGAACAGAATGAGTCTGTTTGTTTAAATAAGAACATTTGACTCCTTTGTATGAGCACCAAAATGATGAATCCGTTTCTCTGAATTGTCTTGTGAACAGGGGCGCCGTATGGGGGGGAAAAGTTAGGATGATTCTAAGGGCCTGTGACTGACAGGGGCCCTAAAATATTATTCCAGCATTAGGTAAAAACATTTTGGAGCCCAATGTTATATATTTTCATGGGGCCCAAAATCCCTGGAGGCTCCCCTGCTTGTGAAAGCCTAACACTAAGTTCGTATTTTATAGCTTAGCTAGTCATGTTGGCAATAGAACAAGCTTTCAAATCATGGTAGATTGCGATGGACTGTTTTTTGGACTACGTAAACAGTTTAGTGTTCCAAACCAAACAACTACAAGTGTCTTTTCTATAGCAGTACAGCTCAAATATGTACCTCCTAGTCATAAAAAGTGCATTAAAATAGCTTAGGAACTGTCATTCAACATGCCATTGGTGATGTTGACGTGCTTCCCTGGCCACAGTACTTGGTAAAAAGACATTTTTACCAGTTTAATGTCGATGCTTAAGGCACCAGCATCCAAGGAGTTCTCCAGCAGCTCCTTCACCACGTTGAGCACAGAGGTGATGACCTGACAGCTGGACAGAAGGCGCACCGTGTCTGCAGGCAGCCTCTTCATCATCACTTACGGGTTTATGGACGGACACCTGCAACATGGACAAGAAGAAGAAGAAGAAGAAGAAGAAATGAGCTTTCACTTCACAACACAACTGTAATCTAACTGCTTGGCTGAGTAGGGTTACATTATCTAACGGGACTTAACTGAATGTGTGCAATAGAAGTAACTAACATTACCTGCCAGCCATGAACTCGCGAAACGATTAACACATTTGCAATAAAGTGTAACACAATAGTGAGTGACTGGGTGGACTGTGGTTGTTAAACGTTATTTATTTGATGTATTTGATCTCCTACCTCCTCGTCTCCGTCGGATTCAATAACGATATTGTAAATACACGTGATAAAACGAGACCGTTGTGAAACCGTTCAGTGTGTAACTAAGTACTTCCAGGTCATGGATTTTAGGACTCGTTCAAATAAGAATCCCGTCCTTTAGTACATTAATAATTAGGACGAAAACGTGCACAATTATCGATATATTCTATATTACACTGAACAAAAATACTATAACGACCCTGGTCGATATCCGAGCTTATAAACCCAGGGTCGTTACAATACTTAAAGTGTTGGTCCCATGTTTCATGAATTGAAAAAAAAAAAATGTTCCATACTCACAAAAAAGGGTATTTCGATCAAATGTGTGGACTAATTTGGTTACATCCCTGTTAATGAACATTTCTCCTTTGTCAAGGTAATCCATCCACCTGACAGGTGTGGCATATCAAGAAGCTGATTAAACAGCATGATCATTACACAGGTGCACCTTGTGCTGGGGACAATAAAAGGCCACTTTAAAATGTGCCATTTTGTCACACAACACAATGCCACAGATGTCATTAGTTTTGAGGGAGTGTGCAATTGGCATGCTGACTGCAGGAATGTCCACCAGAGCTGTTCCCAGGGAATTGAATGTTAACTTCTCTACCATAAACCTCCAACGTCATTTTAGAGAATTTGGCAATATGTCCAATCGGCCTCACAACCTCCAACCACGCGTAACCACGCCAGCTCAGGACCTCCACATCCGGCTTCTTCAACTGTGGGATCGTCTGAGAAGGGTTGGGGAGGTGCTGAGGAGAATTTCTGTCTGTAATTCTGACAGCCATTGCTGTACCCCTGCCCAGTCACGTGAAATCTATAGATTAGGGCCTAACAAATTCATTTCAATTGATTTCCTTATATGAACTGTAACTCAGTAAAACCTTTGAAAAACAGCTTCTATCCCAAGGCCATCAGACTGTTAACTAGCCATCACTAGGTGGCTTCCATCCATAACCCTGCAACTTAGAGGCTGCTGCCCTATATACATAGACTTGAAATCACTAGTCACTTTAATAATGTTTATATATTTTTGCTTTACTCATCTCATATGTATATACTGTATTCTATTCTACTGTGTTTTATGTCACACCGACATTGCTCTTCCTAATATTTACTGTATATATTTCTTAATTCCATTATTTTACTTTTAGATTTGTGTGTATTGTTGTGAATTGTATTTCGCTACACCCATAATAACATCTGCTAAACATGTATGTACCAATAGAATTTGATTTGATGCGATGTTGCGTTTATATTTTTGTTCAATATATTTATCATACAAAGAATGATAAAAAGGTTTTCTATAAGATATTATGTGATTTATTAGTTGTTGTTTTTCTATAAATGGCCAACAATGTTTTTTGTGTGTGTACATGTGTGTACTTATATAATTTATTGCATCATGTACACAATTTTCTGTACATTTTGTCACAGTAAAAGGGGGTCCATTCTAGTCAGGAGCACTTCTAGATTCCAAATCCACTGAGTTTCACTGCTTATTTTGTGGCCCTTAAAGAGTTACCAGTCAGCTAAAATCCAATCTTTTTTTTTATATTGAACATACATATTGCACTGTACATTATTTTCTGTACATTGTGTCGCAGTAAAGGGGAGGTCCATTCTACTAAGGAGCACTTCTAGTTTCCGGCATTATGTATGGTGAAATAAGTATGTCCAATATGACAAACGTACTGAACGAATAGGCAAATAACAAAGGGATTTAAAAGTGTTTTTTAAAGTTGACTATTATAATCATAGTATTAATATTACTATTATTAATAGGATCATTATCATTTTGGGCGGTTATTTGTATTACTGTTGTTACCATGACAACTATCGAGTAATCATTAAATAATTCATTTTAAAGCTGTTAACAATAAAATCCATGCTATAATATTATTTGTGCTATAAAGGCGATTATCTTTTTCGCGTTTTTCATATTGTTAAAGAAAATTATAAGTCTGCTAACATTTACTCATAAAATGTTATGCATTTCGAACATTTGTACGTATAGATTTTTTACTATCTTCATTGTGGAACCTTTATTTTGAAGGGAAATCGCCGAGGTCACGGTCTTATTCATGCTGGCGGAACAGAGGTAAAAATTAGCGCCTTCACCCCTCTGGCTTGTGATTGGCTGTTTGGAAAATCCAATGCGTTCCCACTGTGAAGCAGGCAAGGATAACTAAGTACTTCCGGGTCATGGACTTTTGTAATCCTTCAGAGTAAGGGTTATTTTTATTTTTTAACCTTTATTTAACTAGGCAAGTCAGTTAAGAACACATTGTTATTTAAAATGACAGCCTACCAAAAGACAAAAGACCTCCTGCAGGGACTGGGGCTGGGATTAAAAAAAAAAAAAAAATATATATATATATATATATATATATATATAAATATAGGACCAAACACACATCACGACAAGAGAGACGAAGCAGCCACAACTGTCAGTAAGAGTGTCCATGATTGAGTCTTTCAATGAAGAGATTGAGATAAAACTGTCCAGTTTGAGTGTTTGTTGCAGCTCGTTCCAGTCGCTAGCTGCAGCGAACTGAAAAGACGAGCGACCCAGGGATGTGTGTGCTTTGGGGACATTTAACAGAATGTGACTGGCAGAACGGGTGTTGTATGTGGAGGATGAGGGCTGCAGTAGATATCTCAGATAGGGGGGAGTGAGGCCTAAGAGGGTTTTATAAATAACCATCAACCAGTGGGTCTTGCAACGGGTATACAGAGATTACCAGTTTACAGAGGAGTATAGAGTGCAGTGATGTGTCTTATAAGCAGTATTGGTGGAAAATCTGATGGCCGAATGCTAAAGAACATCTAGCCACTCGAGAACACCCTTACCTGCCGATCTATAAATGATGTCTCCGTAATCTATCATGGGTAGGATGGTCATCTGAATCAGGGTTAGTTTGGCAGCTGGGGTGAAAGAGGAGTGATTACGATAGAGGAAACCAAGTCTAGATTTAACCTTAGCCTGCAGCTTTGATATGTGCTGAGAGAAGGACAGTGTACCGTCTAGCCATACTCCCAAGTAATTGTATGAAGTGACTACCTCAAGCTCTTAACACTCAGAGGTAGTAATCACACCTGTGGGGAGAGGGGCATTCTTCTTACCAAACCACATGACTTTGTTTTGGAGGTGTTCAGAACAAGGTTAAGGGTAGAGAAAGCTTGTTGGACACTAAGAAAACTTTGTTGTAGAGCATTTAACACAAAATCCGGGGAGGGGCCAGCTGAGTCTAAGACTGTATCATCTGCATATAAATGGATGAGAGAGCTTCCTGCTGCCTGAGCTATGTTGTTGATGTAAATTGAGAAGAACGTGGGGCCTAGGATTGAGCCTTGGGGTGACAGGCAGTGGCTGAGACAGCAGATTTTCTGACTTTATACACTGCACTCTTTGAGAGAGGTAGTTAGCAAGCCAGACCAAAGACCCCTCAGAGACACCAATACTCCTTAGCCAGCCCAAAAGAATGGAATGGTCTACCGTATCAAAAGCTTTGGCCAAGCCAATAAAAATATCAGCACAACATTGCTTAGAATCAAGGGCAGTGGTGACATCATTGAGGACCTTTAAGGTTGAAGTGGCACATCCATAACCTGAGCGGAAACCAGATTGCATACCAGAGAGAATACTATAGACATCAAGAAAGCCAGTCAGTTGATTATTGACAAGTTTTTCCAACACTTTTGATAAACAGGGCAAAATAGAAATAGGCCTATAACAGTTAGGATCAGCTTGATCTCCCCCTTTAAATAAAGGACTAACCGTGGCTGCCTTCCAAGCAATGGGAACCTCCCAGAACGGAGAGACTGGTTAAAAAGGCTTGGCAATGATAGGGGCAAAAACCTTAAAGAAGAAAGGGTCTAAACCATCTGACCCAGTTTTAGAAGCACATTAATAGTTAGGGCGAAAATGGAGCACTTCTAATATGTAATTTATTGGCCTACAGTGCATTACATTGTGACTAATGGAGTGGGTAAAAAGTGCTCAGTCCCCTAAGAAATAGCACCATAGATAGAGTCTACAAACCCTACTGAGTAATCCCAACCCCACTTTTTCTTCAGCATATAGAATAGTTTTTTCCCTATGGGCCTACAGTGTTTTGCATTGGGAACAATGGAGTGAGTGTAGAAAGTCCTGCTGGTTATTTAGACCTCAGTCCCCCAATAACGAACACCATACATAGATTCTATAGAACCTACTAAGTATTCCCAACCCCACTTTTATTTCGGCACATAGAATAGTATTTTCTTTTTTAAGCATTTTTTAACATTTAATTAATTACTGAAAACCCCCCACTTGCTGGCCAACAGATTTTCTTGTGCCGTTTTCATTCAAAAGGGTTTTCAGTACATTTATCTTACGTTATCCCTTTAAATACAGATTACCTTTACTTGTCAACAGACTCACTAGAATACATCGAGAGAACAGTGTCAGAATATAGGGACCAATGAAAGATTTTAGGGTTAGGAAAAATGTATGAATCATACAAAAACTGGTTTGGAGAGCCTTTACACACAAACTATATTGAGGAATATTCATGGAACATTGGAAGGTGGTTAAAAGTGTACAATAGAGGTTTAACAATAGTCCTATGAATCTAACCTAATTGTCACTAATCAGGCACCAGGTTTCATAATGATTTTATAATGATTAAAATTGGCTGCATGTCCCAAATTATTGCACATTGTTACCCTAATATGTAACACGAACGGTAGCGACCCTCAGGAAAAACAAAGAATGGTAAATGGAATAGAATGGAAAAGGTAAGTAACAAATTGAAGGAAACTAACACTAGAGTGACAGTTGTAAATGTATGTGGGTATTACTGACGGTGGCTTCCGATAGCGGCTAACATTTAACATGATACAAATTGTAAAATAAAACGGAGAAAAGCCCGGGCTATAATTAAAACATTCTAAAATGCATACACCATCTCGGCAGGTTCAGCCCTACAGAAGCCTATACTGTAGCTTGGGTGTCCAAATTTCATCCACGCAAATTATGAGGGAACACAATACAAATTATATTTATAGCCTATTTCACTGTGGAAAATAGGTTGCAATACATGTCATGTTGATATGATTTTCAGATTGCTTCCATATGACTGGTTTCACATTCGTCTCCAGAAATCATAAGAAAAAATTATCTAAAATAATTGCTATGTGTATTTACAATCCCCTACCTAACTAATTTATCTAGCTCTTATCAATAGCTCTTAATACATGTATAAATGATAAATGATGCCTTTTTCCAGTAGGAACCGGCAGGTTAGCTCAACCTTATTCAATTAAATGTATTTATAAATCCCTTTTTACATCAACTCCCTAGAAAGGAAAAAACCTAGGAAGAAACCTAGAGAGGAACTAGGCTCTGAGGGGTGGCCAGTCCTCTTCTGGCTGTGCTGGGTGGAGATTATAACAATTCATGGCCATTAAGGCCAGTTCTTTCTCCAAGATGTTCAAACGTTCATAGATGACCAGCAGGGTCAAATTATAATCATAGTAGTTGTAGAGGTTGCAACAGGTAAATACATCAGGAGTAAATGTCACTTGGCTTTTCATAGCCAGGCATTTAGATGCGGTAGAGAGCGCAGGTACAGTGCGATAGAGTGCAGGTGCGGTAGAGAGAGAGCAAGCGAGAGATGAAGCATGGTCCTAAGGCTCAGGTCCTCCGGGAAGGGTGGTAGAGTGGGAGAGAGAGAGAATTAGAGGGAGCATACTTGCACTCCAGACTTCTTGTATTTCTATACCTTTTCATACTGCCGCTCTATGTATCATGTATCGTGTATCTGTATTTTGTGTATTTTAGTTCTGGCATTTTGCACCTGCCCTGTGTTTTTGTTATAGCTGCTTGACAAAGAAATTTCCCCTCGGGATCAGTAAAGTACCTATCTATCTATCTAAATTCACACAAGACACCGGATAATAACATCAGATTTAACAAACTGACCCTAGCCCCCCGACACATAGACTATTGCAGCATAGATACTGGAGGCTGAGACAGGGGGGGGTCGGGAGACACTGTGGCCCCTTCCAACAATACCCCCGGACAGGGCCAACCAGGCAGGATATAACCCCACCCACTCTGCCAAAGCACAGCCCCCACAACAATAGAGGGATATCAACAACCACCAACGTACTACCCTGAGACAAGGCTGAGTATAGCCCACGAAAGATCCCCTCCACTGCACAAGCACGAGGGGGCGACAAACCGGACAGGAAGTGACGCACCCCTCATAGGGATGGCATGGGAAGCACCAGTAAGCTAGTGGCTCAGCCCCAGTAATAGGGTCAGAGGCAGAGAATCCTAATGGAGAGACGGGAACCGGCCAGGCAGAGACAGCAAGGGTGGTTCGTCGCTCCAGTGCCTTGCCGTTCACTCTTGCACCCCTGGGCCAGACTACACTCAATCATAGGATATACTGAAGAGGTGAGTCTTCAGTATAGACTTAAAGGTTGAGACGGAGTCTGCGTCTCTCACATGGATAGGCAGACCATTCCATAAAAATTGAGCTCTATAGGAGAAAGCCCTGCCTCCAGCTGTTTGCTTAGAAATTCTAGGGACAATAAAGAGGCCTAAGTCTTGTGACCGGAGCATACATGTAGGTATGTACAGCAGGACCAAATCTGAGAGATAATTAGGAGCAAGCCCATGTAATGCTTTGTAGGTTAGCAGTAAAACCTTGAAATCAGACCTAGCCTTAACAGGAAGCCAGTGTAGAAAGGCTAGCACGGGAGTAATATGATCAAATTTTTTCGTTCTAGTCAAGATTCTAGCAGCCGTGTTTAGCACAAATTGAAGTATATTTAGTGCTTTATCCGGGTAGCAGGAGAGTAGAGCATCGATTTTTGCAATGTTACGAAGATTTTGGGGCGTCACCCTGTTTCATCGAAATGTACAGCTGTGTGTCGTCCGCATAGTAATGGAAGTTAACGTTATGTTTCCGAATTACATCAACAAGAGGTAAAATATATAGTGAAAACAATAGTGGTCCTAAAACGGAACCTTGAGGAACACCGAAACTTACAATTGATTTGTCAGAGGACAAACCATCCACGGAGACTAACTGATATCTCTTATTCAAAGTTTCCTCGTGCGTAAAGGTGGTGTAATTATGAGGGCATTAAGTCAAGGTCAGAATACAGCTTATCTGTAGACACCTCCACCACACCTTAATTTCATAGATCTTCACCACCAATGAATAGTGGGTGAATAGCATGCCATTCTCATACTTAAGGTCAGAATAAGCAGAGGGGTAAGTGCATAAAAGGGAATAACGTTTCATTTACGTGCGCCTAACTCGGGTCGGAATCTGTGCCATAGAGAAAAGTGCATAAAAAGTTAATTATGTTCCATTTATGCACTGCTTAACAAGAGTCGGAATCGGCCCCATAGTGTATTGCATTGCGACCAATGGAGTGGGTGGAGTAGAAAGTGCTGCTGGGTATTTAGACCTCAGTCCCCATTAAATAACCCCATATATAGATACTACAGACCCTACTGAGTATTCCCAACCCCACTCAGAATCGTTTTTTCCTCTACAGCCCAATGTTTTGAACAAACCAATCTGAATTGTATTTTTATTTTTATAGTGGTCTTTAAAAAAAAAAAAATAATAATAATAATTAAGGAGCACATTTAATCACATTGATTGTAAGTATTATGTTTTGAATGAGTTATCCACATTGCAATGTTTTTTTTTTGGAAAGGATGGCTATTATTCTTTTATTTTTTTTAAAGGATTCGTCATTACAACACAACGCGTGACGTCATCGCTCGTGCCGCTAGTGAAGAGGAGCTCGGCCTTCCTGTCGTTCCTGCTGCCACGTTTAAACAACGTTTCATAACAAGGTACTCCGGTGAGTACATGTCTACGTGTTCACTTGTTTCTTCAAACTGTTGACAGGCAAATACTGTCACCTAGATATTCCTAGTTTCACGAAGAATAGCTCACTAGCAAGTTGGCAATTCAACTGGTGTTGTTTCAAGCGTGCAACACTTGACTTGTTGAAAGGAGCTCGAGCTTGGCTGTTGGCTAACGCAAGCTAGCTCGTTTCCGGCAGAAACATTTGGCATTTCTAAAAAGGTGAAAATAATGGTAGTTACCTAGATAATGTTAGCCAGTGCGGCTTAGCATTGGATGAAGGCATGTTTGGTCTGAACACTAACACGCATGGCTTGCGGTACGGTTCTGGAAGCATAAGGACAGTGTCATTTATATCAGTGAATAAGACTTTTCTCCTTTAAAAAAACATCCCCAAAAAGGTTAAATTGATAAACACCTTTTTATAGGGTTAGTGTTCTCACGTGGCCATATCTCCATGTTTATGGAAGACAGGCAACACCTGTGCTAATTCTCTATCTAGCATGCTCTGATGAAGGCACCCATAGTTGTATAGATCTGTGCAAAACTGCAACAGTATCTTCTCGCTGATGAAAGATAAGGGCCATATTGACTTATATACTGATCATACATAAGATTTAATGTTTATGGCAAATGTAAACAAACAAACAAAAAAAATGCATACAAAGCAATTAAAAAAACACCCCTTAGCACCGCAGATCACAGTACATCTAATCCCAGCCTATTCTACAACGGGAAGGTGTGGTCAGGAACTGAGAGAATGATGCCAGTTAGGGCTGCATTGACTACAGACTGGAGGGAGCAGGTTGAGGCTACTGAAGGTATCATTATTATACCTTTCAAAACTGTAAAGGTATTTTCTTACAACAAACCCTGGATCACAAAGGATCTGAAAAAGACTAAATGAAAATAGTATTTACCACTGGCAACAAGGTTGAAGGTTAACTAATTCAATCAAAATTAAATGAGCAGATGAAACGGGCCAAGACAGTGTACAAGGAGAAGATGGAAAGGCTCTTTTAAGAGGGTAAAGCCAGAGGTGCAGTAGGGACAGAACTACTGCACTGTGCCTACACCCACCTGGAGAAACCCAAGACATAGACGTCAGGATGGTATTTGTGGATTTCTCTAATGCCTTTTTAATATAGTCCTCACTTAATGGGTCAAAAGCTCCAGAACATGAATATCAATCCACATCTGATTCTCTGGGTCCCTCTCCTTTCTGACAAATAGAGAACAGCTGGTCAGATTCAATAGTCATTGCAGCTTGTCCAGAACCATCTCTACAGGATCACCACAAGGCTCTGTCATCCCACCTGTTTTAAAAGCTCAGACCCAGAGATAATGTTCATCAAGTACTACTTTTGGCTCCCGAGTGGCGCAGCGGTCTAAGGCACTGCATCTCAGTGCTAGAGGCGTCACTACAGACTCTGGTCCGAATCCAGGCTGTATCACAATCCGGCTGTGATTGGGAGTCCCATAGGGGAGCACACAATTGGCCCAGCGCTGTCTGGTTTGGCCCGGGTTGGCCGTCATTGTTTTGCCTAGTTTAAATAAAGGTTAAATACAAAATAAATAAACTCTGATTACACCGTAATTATGGACATACAGGCAACTCAGAGGGGCACCTCCAGGCTGAAATTGACAGGTTTTCACTGTGGTGTAGCCAGAACTACTTAGACCTCAATGCAACCAAAACCAAAGACCTGGTCATTGACTTCAGAAGAGACCAACCTCCCATCCCACCACTGGAGATGAACAGATAGATCATTGAGTGAGTGGGGGACTAAAAATGCCTAGGAACCATCATTGGCAACAAGCTAGCTCTCCTTCAAAAGAAACATTGAACATATTCACTCAATGTCAACAACGGCTGTTCTTTTTACGGAAATGGAGGGTATTTAATGTACAATCAATCCTCCAAGCATTTTATGCAGTGCATTCGGAAAGTATTCTGTTTTTCCACATTTTGTTACATTACAGCCTTATTCTAAAATGGATTACATTTTTTACCTCTCAAATCTACACATAATGACAAAGCGAAAACAGGTTTGTAGAAATGTTTGCAAATGTATTAAAAATAAAAAACACAAGTATTTAGACCATTTGCTATGAGACTTGAAATTGAGCTCAGGTGCATCCTGTTTCCATTGATCATCCTTGAGATGTTTCTACAACTTGATTGGAGACCACCTGTGGTAAATTCAATTGATTGGACATTATTTGGAAAGGCACACCTTTCTATATAAGGTCCCACAGTTGACAGTGCATGTCAGAGCAACAACCAAGCCATCAGGAATTGTCCGTAGAGCTCAGAGACAGGATTGTGTCGAGGCACAGATCTGGGGAAGGGTACCAAAACATTTCTAAAGCATTGAAGTTCCCCAAGAACACAGTGGCCTCCATCATTCTTAAATGGAAGACGTTTGGGACCACCAAGACTCTTCCTAGAGCTGGCCGCCCGGCCAAACTGAGCAATCGGGAGAAGAACTTTGGTCAGGGAGGTGACCAAGAGCCCAATGGTCACTGACAGAGCTCCAGAGTTCCTCTGTGGAGATGGGAGAAAGGGCACATGACAGCCTGCTTGGACCTAAAGACTCTCAGACCATGAGAAACAAGATTATCTGGTCTGATGAAACCAAGATTGAACTCTTTGGCCTGAAGCTTCACGTCTGGAGGAAACATGGCACCATCCCTACGGGGACGCGTGGTGGCAGCATCATGCTGTGGGGAGGTTTCTTCAGATGCAGGGACTGGGAGACTAGTCAGGATCGAGGCAAAGATGAACGGAGCAAAGTACAGAGAGATCCTTGATTAAAAATCTGGACCTCAGACTGGAGGGCGACGGTTCACCTTCCAACAGTACAACGACCCTAAGCACACAGCCAAGACAACGCAGGAGTGGCTTCGAGACAACCCTAGGAATAGATAACCCTATTCCAAGCATACTGGTATATAAACAAGTATAGCTACTTGCCCACAGTCTATTTTTTCGACATCACCATTATCAAGAGCTTGAGAAATCTGAGAATTTATGAAGCAACCTCAAACTTTCAATCTCAAGCCTCGATGGTCTGAAAAGCAACTCTCAGACAAGTAAAGTCCAAATAGGTTACATATGTCATGTTGTGGAAAGCTTAATTTGATTATTTGTCTGAAAACAACAGCAAGAGCTATTGTTGTGCAAGAAAGGTGAAAGTGTACTACATAGCCAAAGCAGATCATGTTCATTTTATTTGGGTAATTTATCTTGTACCTGCGGGCTATGAACTTTGTGTATTGCAGCAGTAATTCTGTGCTGGGGCAAATTGCTCCCTGTTGGGATAATTTATGAGTGACACATTTTTGTGATGTTTTCGAAAGAATAAGGTGTATTATTCCTCAGTAACATAATCCTCTTGTTCACAGAAACAAAATGAATGTTGGCGTAGCACACAGTGAGGTGAACCCCAACACTCGGGTCATGAACAGTCGAGGGATCTGGCTGACCTATGCCCTTGGTGTTGGGATGCTTCACATTGTGCTCTTAAGCATACCCTTCTTCAGTGTACCTGTGGTGTGGACTCTCACAAATGTTATACACAATTTTGTAAGTAATTTTTCTTCTCACGCTTTAATAACCTAAGTTGGGGCCTTGACAATTGTTGCTTCCTCAATGCATTGGCCTCTCGTTGTTCGAATAAAGAAAGATCACTGACATGACAACACTCACTAAGTTGAACTGCTGTCTCCATATTGGAAAAGTCTTCTGTATCACAGCAGTAAGGAAGGCCATTCAAAGGGAACCACAATATCATGCTATTTTAATTCAGCAGCTTATTGTTTACTGGATCCTTTGCTTGCCAGCAAGTGCTAGTTCAGCTGGTAAATGACAAATTTTCACAGACCCTGTTATTAATAGTGTAGCATTCTCATTCAAATGAACTTATGTACTCAGTGCCAGGAAGTGAATACCCAGAACATACTCACTCCAATGTCCCACTTATGTAGTATCAGTTGAGGTAATTGTGAGAGGCTTTGGCCAGCTTTGCACCAGATTTTCACACACACAGATTCTATCCCAGATCTTTCTATGGAAGGATTAATTAGAATAAAAGTACACGTAGTTGTTCTGTAAAATCTGCCCTCAGTCTCTGGCACCATTTTGCTTCTTGATGACTAGTTTGTCTTGTCTTAATGGAATGTTTCACTGTATGTCTGTCTTGCAGGGGATGTATGTCTTCATGCATGCAGTGAAAGGCACTCCATTTGAGACCCCAGACCAAGGCAAAGCCCGCCTCCTGACACATTGGGAACAGTTGGACTACGGCGTGCAGTTCACATCATCCAGAAAATTCTTCACCATCTCCCCAATCATTTTGTACGTCAACTCCCGTAATTTAGAACAAGGTTACATTTTTGTCCATTGGCTTTAGATACCCATTTAGCATCCAGTGCAGAAATTATTGCAAACTTTATGGGACTGTTTCCCGGACACAGATCAAACCGCCCTATAAATTCCAACTGCTGTCTGGGAAACCGGCCCTATAAATTCCAACTGTTGTCTGGGAAACCGGCCCTATAAATTCCAACTGTTGTCAGGGAAACCGGCCCTATAAATTCCAACTGTTGTCAGGGAAACCGGCCCTATAAATTCCAACTGTTGTCAGGGAAACCGGCCCTATAAATTCCAACTGTTGTCAGGGAAACCGGCCCTATGAATTCCAACTGTTGTCTGGGAAACCGGCCCTATGAATTCCAACTGTTGACCATGTTGCAGAGCTTTTTTTTAACTGACACATTTGCTAACTTGTCTTTATTTTTTTTCTCCCCCTAGATATTTTCTTGCAAGCTTCTACACAAAGTACGACACAACACATTTTGTCATAAACACTGCCTCCCTTTTGAGTGTGCTGATTCCCAAATTGCCACAACTACATGGAGTTCGCATCTTTGGCATCAACAAGTATTAAGGGTCAGTTGTGCGTGACCAACTCTCAAAGGAGCTATTGGCTCATAGCAAGATGGATAGTTAACCCTATGTACTGAGCAGTTTTCTACAGTATGTGTAATTGTCACTCATTGTTTAGATACGCCAGGTTAAACTATAGTGGGAGACTTGGAGAGAGAAGATAATGCCGTGTGTATTACTAACTTAAGTAAATATTTAATGTTGTATTTTTTATTTTATTTTTATTTTATCTGCATAGACCTGGGCTGGCCCATGTTTAAGGAGCAGAGCTTTCCCCCCGCGTTATTCACCGCCCTCACTTCACACAGTGACACAAAGATTGAGTTCCTCCTTGTTAGAATAATTTTCTTCTCATCTTAACCGAAAGCCTTGGAAATATCAGATGTATTTTTAAAGATGATTTCTTCATAAAAGTAGAGGGCTATGGCTCATTGTTTGACACGCTTATTTTTTAGATGGGTTATCATTGCTTAAAAGAACTGAACAATATGAAATACATGTTTTGCATGATTTCCTTGGTATATGAATAATTTGTCATTGTTACTCAATCATATAGGGCTGGTATTTCTTTTCAGTGTATATAGTTTTATGTATAGGTTCATGTCTTGATTCTTATGTGAAGATCAGATGATTTTTCATAAGATGTTAACTGTTGTCAGATGAGTGTTTACTGAGACCGGTCTATGGTATGCCTATGTACCTATATTCATGTAGCTGTACCTTATCTCCTGGACGCTATTAACAAGGCAGCTAGTGCTGTTTTGTTTGGTCATGGCTTATCCACAATATTCCATGGAGCTTTGTCAGCCCCTGTATCGAACATCATTAAAACATTTGTGCCCTTAAAAAGCAACATGTATGTCTTAACTGGCAAAATCTGTTGATGGAAACCATATTTTGACATGCACTGACTACGGTGGAAGA
Organism: Thymallus thymallus; assembly: GCA_023634145.1. Lineage (NCBI taxonomy): Eukaryota > Metazoa > Chordata > Actinopteri > Salmoniformes > Salmonidae > Thymallus > Thymallus thymallus. The sequence continues at coordinate 2,856,079 of CM042407.1, read as the reverse complement.
TCAGCATTAAAACAAGCTGTGAATGCATTTAAGTGATGTCATAGTGATGTCACAGTGATGTCACAGTGGCAAAAGCTTTGTTTCAGTTTTAATTTATGTAATCAAAGATGTCACATGTAATTTCGTCACACCTTGATCTCATTCATCAACCGTGTGCATAGTAGCTTGACACGTGTAACTATCCAATTATTAAGCTAGAGCATTCCTGTTACAATTGTGAACCGTAGGAATTAATTTTGGTACAGTACTGTTGGCACTGTTGGCCCTTTGAAAACCACAAAGCATAGATTTGATATTTAGTCCCATATACCCCATCTGTTCCATAGAAGACTCTGCCTATCTTGGAATGGACTAGAGCCATGGCACAAATAATACAAGGCTCTCAAGTAACGTGCAGATGTACCGCTGACCTCTCTCTGCACTGTCCCTGTCCCGCGGGACCCCACAGGTTGGCATGGTGGTGGCGGCGCCATGTATTTCAGAGGGTGAGGAGTCTGGCAAAACAAACTGGCAGGCGGGGTACTTATCATGGGTGTAGGCCCCACCACCCTGCCCACGTGCCACAAGGTTTCTGGTAGTCATGTCCCACAGCGTTGATCAACGACTGCAGCCTCCACAGCCCCCATGCCTCTCTCCTTCCCCACCCTTGCTGCAACCACAGCAGCCATCATGTAGCCCTGCATCTTGGCTTTCTGATGAGGTGAACTGCTGGCCTTTCAGTGCCACTGTCACATACTTTTATAAAAGGAGGTGGGCCAGTGTTTGCTGGCTTGCTCAAACTGCGGTCTGGTCAAAGGAGGGCATGCTGGTATCTTGACCAGGAAGAGGTCCCCTAGACCTCCACAGTTTAATTTACCTGAGGACAACAGATCAGATAGGTGCATGTCCTTACTGCAGCCAATGTCTGTTACATCACTTGCAAGGCATACAATGACCTCCAGAGGGTGAGGGCTGCCCTTATCCTTGCATGCCCATACTCTTTTGATGTGCTGAAGTCCAGGTAACAGGTACACTGTGGCTAACTCCCTTATCAAACAAGAGGTTTCTTTCTTGTTGACGATGGGAGCTGCAAAGTCCTCGATTATGTCAGCGTCTTGTGACTGAACGTTGGACAGCACAGGATAAGCAACCCAGGAGTCAATGTCACACTCAGATTATTTGATGCGTTTGGACTGTGGCTCAATTTCATAGTACCTGTGTTAAAAAGATAGATTTTCAACCACAAATCAGGTCAAACAACTGATCCAGACAATGTTTACATAAATTGGTGATTCTGCAACTTCTGGCACTTTGGCCCTCCAAGCTTTCAGAAATTAAAACTTATTCAAACACCATTTTACCAGTATTTTAATTGTCTTTGATTTGTCTATAAACAATGTCTGATAATGGCAGTGATTGTACTATTCAGGAATGTATATATTTTTGTCATTTTTCTCAGATGTCCGTTAGACAAATGCCATTTCCATCACGTCATTAAACATCCATTTTAGTTGGAAATGAAATATCATACAATGAATTTAACACATTTCTTATACATTTGTACATTAATATTATTTTAAGTAATTTTTAAGGGTTTGTGAATGTATAGATTGCCTAAAAACATTTGTGAAAAATAAGATTTCCCTCAACTTTTTGAGATTATTTTATTTATTTAACCTTTAAGTCAGTTAAGAACTAATTATTATTTATAATAACAACCATATGACTTCCCTAAAACAATTCAATGTAAATTATACATAATATACAAATTTACTTCAAAAATATGGGTTGTGGTGGAAATTACATCTTATGTAAAAGAAAATTATGAAAACAATAATTTATTGCAAACATTTTGAACAACAATTGTTAAACATTTTAATAATATTAGACAAAGTAGGATTCCAAAACACTGGAGCTAGCACCCTTTCGTATACGAGATTGGCTCCGCCCTGCTGGTCGCCTGTTAAGCAGCTCCCAATGTTTGTGCGTTAATTGTTGTTTTATTATGTTTTTCGTCAGGTTTTTTTGCAACAGTTGAACTATAATAGTTCAGGATTATGGAGTGCTACTGTTTTACGAAGGTTTTAGCAGCCCTTTTTATCACTGAGGCACATTTTCTCAGCACCGAATGTTCACTTGAGTCCTCAATTATTTACAACAGAGCCCACCACCTGGATTTAGCACACGCAGCGCTGCTGCACCCCAGGGAAAAGTTTGATATTCCGGACGAGTTGAAAAGGCGATGGCGTGGACGCAGGGCGGGATTGAAGTGCAAAGCAAAGCTGAGTAAGTACAAGCCGGCTATACCGTCTATCATTATGGGCAACGTGAGATCACTACATAACAAGGTGGATGAGCTTGAGGGTCTGGTCCATGGACAAAGAGACTACCGGGAAGCTAGTCTATTGTGCTTTACAGAGACATGGCTGAATGATAACATCCCCATAGAGAACGTCACTATCGGCGGTTTCCAGACCATCAGAGCGGACATGGATAGCGTTTCTTCTGGTTAGGGTAAGGGAGGGGGGCTGGCTTTATTAGTTAACAACAGATGGTGTAATCCGATACATATTACTGTTAAGGAACAGTTTTGTAGCCCAGACATTGAGCTGTTAGCCATTAACCTGAGACCCTACTATTTACCGAGGGAATTCACGGCGGCCATTGCAGTTATTGTTTACATCCCGCCCTCCGCGGACGCAAACACAGCGTGTGATGTCATCCACTCTGCTATCGGGAGGTTACAGACAGCGCATCCCAGTGCTTTCTTTGCCATTTCGGCGGATTTTAACCAACACTACCCACGTTCAAACAGTTTGTGAAGTGCCCAACCAGGAATTATAAAACTCTGGACTTGTTATATGCTAATGTGAAGGATTCATTCAACTCCACTGCACTCCCTCCCCTCGGTAGATTGGATCACAACCTTGTCCACCTCACCCCACTCTAAAGGTCTATGGTCCAACAGCAGCCAGCGACCACTAGGACCATTAGGAGATGGTCCCCGGAGGCGAATGAGGCCCTACAGGACTGCTTTGAAACAACAGACTGGGATGTGCTCTGTGAGGCTCATGGGGAGGACATTGATGGACTTACTGACTGCATAACGGACTATATACATTTTTGTGTAGACATCACTGTACCCACCAGGAAGGTACGCTGTTTTCCAAATAATAAACCCTGGGTCACCAGTGACCTGAAGGTCCTGCTGAATGAGAAGAAGAGGGCCTTCAAGGAGGGGGACAGGGTCTAATTTAAATGCGTCCAGAGGGAGCTGAAGTTGCAGATTGCAGAGGGGAAGAGAGGGTATAAGGAGAAGATGGAGGACAAGCTGAGGCAGAGCCAGGTGAGAGAGTTGTGGAAGGGTATGAGAAATATCACTGGCTTCAAAAAGTCAAACAGTGGGCAGACGGAGGGGACCCAGGACAGAGCCAATGAGCTGAACCAATTTTTTAACAGGTTCGATACTGGCCCTGTCCACCTCCCCTCCAGCTCCCCAGACCACACACCCTCATGGCTGTCCCACCCCCATGCTGCTCACAACACCTCTGTTGAGACAATCAGCGACCATCTCCCCTCTGGACTGATCCTCAACACCCCCCTTCCCCCCACCTCCCCACCTGGGCTGGATTTCACCACCAAACAAGTGAGGAGAGAGCTGGAGAGACTGCGGTACATCAGTGGAAAGCGGCTGGCCCTGATGGCATCAGCCCAAGGGTGCTTAGGGTCTGTGCTGACCAACTGTGTGGAATACTCAACCTTAGCCTGAGCCTGGAAAGGGTCCCTGTGCTGTGGAAAACATCCTGCCTGGTCCCAGTGCCCAAGAAGGCACACCCCACTGTCCTGAATGACTTCAGACCTGTAGCGCTAACATCCCACATCATGAAGACCCTGGTAAGGTTAGTCCATGCCACCTACAGAAGTTTTCGGATGACTCCGCAATTGTAGGGTGCATCAATGTATATTTTAAGGGAATTACTATTATTATCCTAAATTATATCATACACACATTTAGCTATTTAAGTATCTCTTCCTGTCATGTACCTGTACAGTTAATGTAACCATGCAAAATATTCACTTACCTGTTCATTTAACCAGACTGTATATTAAGTAAACTATTATTACCCTCACTTATATCATACGCACTTTTAGCTATTGAAGTATTTATCTGCCACGAACCTGTATAGTATAGTTAACCATACAAATACTCCTTATTTATCTATATCAACGTGCAATATTTGTATCTTATTTTTTTTTTCACCTAACAATGTATAGTGTACATATTCAGCCATTCACCCATTCTATGCAATGTCTTTTTTTTGGTCTATCTATCTTCAACATAAGAACAATGCTTTTTCATTAACTACACATAGATGCAACAACTAGAACTTCTAGCACATATATATTGAGGGAAGAGTTCCTCGAGAGCTGCACATGTTTTATTTAATGTATGATTTTATGTCCTGCTTTGTACTGTATGTACTGTATAGTGAGTTTCCAAGGGTATCTTAGTCTTAGAAAGAGAGCTAAGTTCCTCTCAGACCAACGCATCCAGCTTCAAGTCCAAGCACATGCTGTGGTCTGTACCATATGACGTTGTCTCTGCCAAAAAACACTGTTGGGGCTAACGCGACTCATGGTTTTCAAGAGCACCACTATCTGTGTGAACGTCTTGCACGGGTAAACGTCCTGATCATACTCCACCACACACCAGTTTCCAATCAATGCTTCGCTTAGATCTTCAATGGGCTGGAAGGCGCTGTGAGATGTGTTGGATTTTCCATCTTGGTCAGCCTGTATTTTTTAAACCAGAGTCACAGTCTGTGGGCTGAAAAAGATGCAGTGATGTGGAAGGAACAGAAGCAACTGAGTATCCTCTGGACTGTCGGTGACGATCTGGAAACACAGGAAATTCTAAAAGTTATGCACATGCAAAATATGTAATGATAGCCTAGTCTACATAGTGTAGTGATAATATGGTTGTATAACAAATGTGAGATTTGACATAAAATAACCCACAACTATTACCTGGTGCATCTTCATTGTCCCACAGATTATCTCCAGGTGATCCGGTGGGAGGGCCCCCATGCTCTCTATCTCCTCCTCTGAGATACAGTATATAAGAGCTTGATAGCTGACTGATCTTTTGACAGTTCCTCAAATACAGTTCTCCATTTGGGACGTCCTTGCCTTGTGCCACAATTCCATCTGCTCTTCATTTCACAGCTACTCCTACCCCATCAGCTGGGCCTTTTACATGTCCGACTCCTAGGAAATTCCATGCGACTCTCTGGAAGCTCATTTCAAAGGGAAGGGTGGAGAGATAGTATAAATTATTTTTACACCTATACTGGGTTTTAGGCCCATCACTCACAAAGTCTACAGCGGTAGCTGATTGGCAGAGCTCCAGGAAGTAGGCCAGTGTTTTTGAGAGATGGACCCAGATAGCAGAGGGGTCAAGCTCTATAGAAGAGCTCAGTGAGCAAAGTGAAACTGTATCATTTATTTGATATCCAACACAGGTGTGGAGGGTCACTTGCTTGTGAGAATCACCAAAGTGAACTGCCTGGATTTCACTGGTGTATTTACACAGGTAGTTCTCTGCAAAGTCAATATGCATGATGATGACAATTCTTTGGAGAAGTCCTCCAGTAGAATGTGCAGTGTGCCACACACCTTTTCTTTCACTGTCAAATGTACAGGGAACTTCTTCTTCATGTTACCCTCTCTGTTTTTCCTCTGTCTCTCTTCAGTTTTGTTTTTCCACTCAAACCACCATGTCTGCTCACCAGCACCAAAGTCAGATCTTAAAGCTCTTTTGCTTGGCAAAGGGAACACTCTCTGTACATGCACTCTTTCTTCAGGTTCTCACAGCACAAAGACTCAATAAGGTTCTCAACCTTGCTGCAGCTGATCTCTTTGTGAGAGTGTAGTTTGCCCGCCATGAACTGGAGGTTGGCGTGTGTCCCTATCCTGGACTGTTGGCTTGACAACCCAAACAGGACGTCTTTCGCTGAATTCATAGTAGGACATTTTAATCTCTGAATATTCCCTCTTAACGTTCTGATAAAGGTTCTGAATTGTTCCATTCAAGAAGCGTTCTGCTTTTTTTCCTTGTTCCTCGTTAGGGTGTCTTTTCCCTGTTGTTGCTCTCCTGTTGTCATCACGTTCATAGAATCGAGTGATTGTCTATTCTGCGGCTGTGTTAATTACACTGCTTTTTCCTGGAGTATTGAAGACTTGTTGGCCTGTTTTAATTTGCCCTCTTTGCTTTTGCTGAAAATCCAAATTCTGTTTGCGGCTTTGACCAGGCCATGCTTTCTCAGGATGTTGCTGCTGAACATTTTCGAAGCCACTTGTTTATCTTTGGCATTGCACATGTTTTCATACTTTTGCTTTAATTCTGCAATGGTGGCATTTTGAAACAATAAAATAAAATCCTTCTCAAGTTCTTCGGAGTTCCCTTCATTTGCTATTTTGTCGTTATTTTGGGGGAATCTTGTCTCTCCGTTTTCTTCATCAGGTGATCATACCTTTGTTTGTTTTTCTCAGCATTCCGTAAAGCATTATCAAGTTTGACATTTGTCATGCAAACATCTGTGTTTTTGATCAAAGACCTGTGTATGTTTTTGAGCGACCTCTTCCAACCTTTTTCCTTCCAGCAAGTATTTGACTTCTCATTCCTGTTGCAGACGATGATGAAGGGGCATCAGGGCGTGCATCAGGGGCAGGTAAGTTAGGGGCAGGTATGTTGGCCTCATGTTCTGGCTGCAAGTCATCTGGTGACTGAGGTGGTGTGTTGCCTGATAGGTAGGTCTCCATTGCAACTGTTCTCTTTAAAGTGTGTTTTCTATTCCATTGGTTGCATTTCCATTGCCTTCTCTTGCTTCTTTGTTCTCTCTTTGTAAGATCAGAGATCTCTTTTTTCTTCCAGTATCTCTCCCTGTCTTTTTGCAGATGTTCCTGGTTTCGTATAGGATCATTTTTTATTTTGCTTCAGTGTCACAATAAGTTTACATGGTAACTAAGTTGAGTCTTTTGGAGAAAAAAAAAACGTTATTAATGAGGAATTTTCCCTCAGTGGTGGAAATGACACCAGTACCAAATGACACCAGTACCAAATGACACCAGTACCAAATGACACCAGTACCAAATAACACCAGTACCAAATGACACCAGTACCAAATGACACCAGTACCAAATGACACCAGTACCAAATAACACCAGTACCAAATGACACCAGTACCAAATAACACCAGTACCAAATAACAGGTATATTTTGTGTAAAAAACAATATAAAGGGCATACTCACAATAAATATTCAAATCAAATCACATTTTATTTGTCACTTGTGCCAAATACAACAGGTGTAGACCTTACAGTGAAATGCTTACTAACAAGCCCTTAACCAACAATACAACAGGTGTAGACCTTACAGTGAAATGCTTACTAACAAGCCCTTAACCAACAATACAACAGGTGTTGACCTTACAGTGAAATGCTTACTAACAAGCCCTTAACCAACAATACAACAGGTGTTGACCTTACAGTGAAATGCTTACTAACAAGCCCTTAACCAACAATACAACAGGTGTGGACCTTACAGTGAAATGCTTACTAACAAGCCCTTAACCAACAATACAACAGGTGTTGACCTTACAGTGAAATGCTTACTAACAAGCCCTTAACCAACAATACAACAGGTGTTGACCTTACAGTGAAATGCTTACTAACAAGCCCTTAACCAACAATACAACAGGTGTAGACCTTACAGTGAAATGCTTACTAACAAGCCCTTAACCAACAATACAACAGGTGTTGACCTTACAGTGAAATGCTTACTAACAAGCCCTTAACCAACAATACAACAGGTGTAGACCTTACAGTGAAATGCTTACTAACAAGCCCTTAACCAACAATACAACAGGTGTTGACCTTACAGTGAAATGCTTACTAACAAGCCCTTAACCAACAATACAACAGGTGTTGACCTTACAGTGAAATGCTTACTAACAAGCCCTTAACCAACAATACAACAGGTGTTGACCTTACAGTGAAATGCTTACTAACAAGCCCTTAACCAACAATACAACAGGTGTAGACCTTACAGTGAAATGCTTACTAACAAGCCCTTAACCAACAATACAACAGGTGTTGACCTTACAGTGAAATGCTTACTAACAAGCCCTTAACCAACAATACAACAGGTGTAGACCTTACAGTGAAATGCTTACTAACAAGCCCTTAACCAACAATACAACAGGTGTAGACCTTACAGTGAAATGCTTACTAACAAGCCCTTAACCAACAATACAACAGGTGTAGACCTTACAGTGAAATGCTTACTAACAAGCCCTTAACCAACAATACAACAGGTGTAGACCTTACAGTGAAATGCTTACTAACAAGCCCTTAACCAACAATACAACAGGTGTAGACCTTACAGTGAAATGCTTACTAACAAGCCCTTAACCAACAATACAACAGGTGTAGACCTTACAGTGAAATGCTTACTAACAAGCCCTTAACCAACAATACAACAGGTGTAGACCTTACAGTGAAATGCTTACTAACAAGCCCTTAACCAACAATACAACAGGTGTAGACCTTACAGTGAAATGCTTACTAACAAGCCCTTAACCAACAATACAACAGGTGTAGACCTTACAGTGAAATGCTTACTAACAAGCCCTTAACCAACAATACAACAGGTGTAGACCTTACAGTGAAATGCTTACTAACAAGCCCTTAACCAACAATACAACAGGTGTTGACCTTACAGTGAAATGCTTACTAACAAGCCCTTAACCAACAATACAACAGGTGTAGACCTTACAGTGAAATGCTTACTAACAAGCCCTTAACCAACAATACAACAGGTGTTGACCTTACAGTGAAATGCTTACTAACAAGCCCTTAACCAACAATACAACAGGTGTTGACCTTACAGTGAAATGCTTACTAACAAGCCCTTAACCAACAATACAACAGGTGTAGACCTTACAGTGAAATGCTTACTAACAAGCCCTTAACCAACAATACAACAGGTGTGGACCTTACAGTGAAATGCTTACTAACAAGCCCTTAACCAACAATACAACAGGTGTAGACCTTACAGTGAAATGCTTACTAACAAGCCCTTAACCAACAATACAACAGGTGTTGACCTTACAGTGAAATGCTTACTAACAAGCCTTTAACCAACAATACAACAGGTGTTGACCTTACAGTGAAATGCTTACTAACAAGCCCTTAACCAACAATACAACAGGTGTTGACCTTACAGTGAAATGCTTACTAACAAGCCCTTAACCAACAATACAACAGGTGTTGACCTTACAGTGAAATGCTTACTAACAAGCCCTTAACCAACAATACAACAGGTGTTGACCTTACAGTGAAATGCTTACTAACAAGCCCTTAACCAACAATACAACAGGTGTTGACCTTACAGTGAAATGCTTACTAACAAGCCCTTAACCAACAATACAACAGGTGTAGACCTTACAGTGAAATGCTTACTAACAAGCCCTTAACCAACAATACAACAGGTGTTGACCTTACAGTGAAATGCTTACTAACAAGCCCTTAACCAACAATACAACAGGTGTAGACCTTACAGTGAAATGCTTACTAACAAGCCCTTAACCAACAATACAACAGGTGTTGACCTTACAGTGAAATGCTTACTAACAAGCCCTTAACCAACTATGCAGTTTTAAGTAAAATAAGTGTTAAGTAAACAATAGATAAGTAAAGAATTAAAAGCAGTAAAATAACAGTAAAATAACAGTAGCGGGGCTTTATACAGGAAGTACCTATATATAGCCATTTGATTAGCTGTTCAGAAGTCTTATGGCTTGGGGGTAGAAGCTGTTGAGAAGCCTTTTGGTCCTAGACTTGGCGCTCCGGTACTGCTTGCCATGCAATAGCAGAGAGAACAGTCTATGACTGGGGTGGCTCGAGCCTTTGACAATTTTTGGGCTTTCCTCTGACTCCACCTGGTATAGAGGTCCTGGATGGCAGGAAGCTTGGCCCCTGTGATGTACTGGGCCGTATGCACTACCCTCCGTAGTGCCTTGCGGTCGGAGGCCGAGCAGTTGCCGTACCAGGCAGTGATGCAACCAGTCAGGATGCTCTCGATGGTGCAGCTGTAGAACTGTTTGAGGATCTGAGGACCCATGCCAAATCTTTTCAGTCTCCTACAGGGGAATAGGCTTTGTAGGACCCTCTTCACGACTGTCTTGGTGTGTTTGGACCATGATAGTTTGATGGTGATGTGAACTTGAAGCTCTCAATTTATATTGATATAGATTTCACTTTCATTGACTCTTTCTCTAGTAGATAACATTATATAATGTGTAATTATTCATGTTTTCTCATAGCAAAACATAATAGAAGCTCAAAAGTCTGGGTCAGGGACAAAACAGTGAAATTTAGGTATAAAATACATCTGAAAAGTAGCTAAAATACTTGATAGAGGTGTTAAAAAAGTCTGGAGATGTTGTAGTGTGACCTTAACATTGAATAAAAAATAAAATAAAATCCCCAAAAGTTACCCAGAAGACATAGAAGTGCTCGTAGTTGTAGAATCACCCCCAAAAAGATAAACACTGGATGCAGTGAGGCAGAGAAGACACAGTGAATCTCTACCGCATATTGAATGCCGAATTCAATTTACATTGTTGACCAGCTTTGATTAGAACTGTAAACAGTGACATTTAATTCGGATACTTGGAGCTGGCTCTACATTTTCATCAATGCTTGTTGATGTCCAACTGCATATAATTCCCCCTGAAACAAAGGCTATCACTATTCAAAGCCACCCACGGCTTTGTTTAATAGAATAATACAAAAAAATGTAAAATGCTCGTTGATATCCGTAAAACATTTATAAATGTTCTTTCACATGATCAAATCGGGGAAATGTAACTGCACCTAGCTAGAAAAACCCAAATAGTTTCATGGAGGACTTGTTTACATGTGACACCAGCTCCTCGGAAATACAAGCGCGAGGTCGCGGAGCTCCTACAACCTTTTCTCAGCTTTTGCGACAAAATGCAAACGTATTTAATTCTCACCTGACATCGGCGTTGTCGTGAGACTTATAATCAAGTTATTAAATAAGGACATACCTTTAGAAAACAGTACTAGACCATCGTAATGCTCCCTGGTAGCAGAGATATTTTCCCCACTCTTGTGATTCTCTACGGATAGCGGCGCGTACCAAATTTCAGTCATGTATTTTGGCTAATGCGGGAAAATCGGGTTTATGGAAATAAAATGTTTGCATTTAAAGCTTCTGCTCAACAGGGCAAGATTTTATGCAAATGTGCTTTTAGAAGAAAAATGAGTTCCAGGCTTGTTCTTGGCATTGAGACAAGCTGCGACGAGACAGGTGCTGCTGTAATGGATGAAACAGGTTTAATCCTTGGAGAATCTCTTCATTCACAAAAAGAGGTGCACTTGAAGTGGGTATAGTCTTGTATTTTTTTCATGTTCATTCAACAAAAGTGTTTGTCTGATTTATCAATCCAATGCCCCGCAAAGATTATGTTTTCCATTTGTATTTGATTGTAGGACTGGTGGGATTATTCCCACTGTTGCCCAGCGGCTCCACAGAGAGAACATAGGCCGCGTCGTCCAGGAGGCCATGGAGAGGAGTGGCGTCACCCAGAGTCAACTGTCTGCTGTAGCCACTACAGTGAAGCCCGGCCTGGCCCTGAGTCTTGGGGTAGGTCTGGACTTCAGCCTGAACTTTGTAAAGCTACACCAGAAGCCCTTCATCCCCATCCACCACATGGAGGCCCATGCCCTGACAGTCAGGATGCTCCAGCCCGTGGTATTCCCTTTCCTCGTCCTCCTAGTCTCCGGGGGTCACTCTCTCTTGGCTCTGGCCAGAGGAATCGACGACTTTCTTCTCCTGGGTCAAACACTGGATGAAGCTCCAGGGGACACTATGGACAAGGTAAATAGTCTAACTTTGAGAAAACACTTATCAGAGGCCGGTGGGTTTTCTTGGCCTTGAATTTGTGACATTTGTGTGTTCACAGGTGGCAAGACGTTTGTCACTCATCAAACACCCAAAGTGCTCCATGATAAGTGGGGGTCAAGCAATAGAGCTTCTGGCTCAAGATGGAGACCGGTTGAAGTTTCTCTTCAAGCCACCAATGGGAGCGCACTATGACTGTAACTTCTCCTTCGCTGGTCTGAGAAATCAGGTGACGATGTCAATACAGAAAAAAGAGAAGGAGGAAGGTAATATATAATTCATAAAGATATAATATGCATTTATATCTTAACCTTTCTCTAATCAACTAATTGAATCAGATCATTTAAATTAAAGGACAATTCCACCCAAAAACTATATTTTGGTATTTGTTTAATTAGTCCATTTTTGATATAGGTTTCAAGGTTTCAAAATATAACTTTCAAAATACAGAAATACAGCCGGTATGATGCATTTTGCATCATATGATGCTGCGTTTTGCCTCATATGATGCTTAGTTTTGCATCATATCGGCAATATTTATATCTTGAAAACTTGATGGCTGATATTCAAAACATTTTACTAATGAAACTAATGAAACCAAAATACCACAATAACATTTTTGGGTGGGGTTTTCCTTTAAAGTTGAAAATGCACCAACAACATGTATTTTTTCCATCCAAGGTGTGGAGCAGGGAACGTTGTTGTCATGTGTGAATGACATAGCTGCTGCTACGCAGCACACAGTGGCCTCTCACATTGCCAAGCGCACACATCGTGCCATTTTGTTCTGTAAGGCCAAAGGCCTTCTGCCTTCCTACAAACCAACCCTGGTGAGTGAAATCCCATCATTGGATAGTGGTTTTCACAGCTATCAAGGTTATCTAATCCACAATATTGCATTGAATTATCTCCTTCAGAAAGTATTCACACCCCTTGACTTCTTCCACATCGTTGTGGATTTAATTGTCATTTTTTGTCAATGATCTACATAAAATATCCTGTCAAAGTGGAAGAAAAATTTCAAACATTTGTAAAAAATGAACAAAAAATAACACTAATATACACTGAGTATACTAAACATTAAGAAAGATGCTCTTTCCAAAACATAGAATCCAGGTGAAAGTTATGACCCCTTATTGATGTCACTTGTTAAATCCACCAATCAGTGTAGATGAAGGGGAGGAGACAGGTTAAAGAAGGATTGTTAAGCCTTGAGACATGGATTGTGTATTTGTGCCATTCAGAGGGTGAAGGGGCAAGAAAACATATTTAAGTGCTTTTGAACGGGGTATGGTAGTAGGTGCCTGGCACACTGGTTTGTGTCAAGATCTGCAACGTTACTGGGTTTTTCACACTCAACAGTTTCCCATGTGTATCAAGAATGGTCCCACCACCAAAAGGACATCCAGCCAACTTGACACAACAGTAGGAAGCATTGGAGTCAACATGGGCCAGCAACCCTGTGGAACGCTTTTGACACCTTGTACAGTCCTTGCCCCGACGAATTGAGTCTGTCCTGAGGCCAAGAGGAACTCAATATTAGGAAGGTATTCCTACTGTTTGCTATACTCCGTGTACAATGAGCTCCAACAGTATTGGGACTGTGACACATTTGTTGTTGTTTTGGCTCTGTACTCCAGCACTTTAGATGCTACCATGGTTACGGAGAGTCCTGATTGAATCGTGAATAATGATGAGTCAGAAAGTTACAGACGCACAAATATCATAGACATGCTAACCTCTCACCATTACAATAACAGGGGAGGTTGGTTTCTCACTAATCATTAGTCACAATTCATTACTCGTCCGTAACCATGGTAGTGTCCACATTCATGTAGAAGTGTTTAGAAACACATTCTATTCTTATTTTCAACAAAAGTGACTCAAAATGACAACACATTATTTACCATTCATTTCTATTGAGCACAAAATAATCTGAAACACATGCAAAATAAAGCAAATGCATCCAACAAGTGTGTAGGGTCACAAGCTTGATGTAATCATTGCATGCCAAGAATATGGGACCAAATAAATGTTTGACTACTTTAATACACAAGTGAATATGTCCCAATACTTTTGGTCCCTTAAAATGGGGAGACTATTTACAAAAAGTGCTATAATTTTCTAAATGGTTCACCAAATTAAAGCTGACGGTCTGCACTTTAACCTCATAGTCATTGTATCAAATCCAAAGTGCTGGAGTACAGAGCCAAAACAACCAAGAATGTGTCACTGTCCCAATACGTTTGGAGCTCACTGTACCTTGATTAGATAAGTATTCATCCCCCTGAGTCAATACATTGGCAGCGATTACAGCTGTGAGTCTTTCTGGGTAAGTAAGAGCTTTCCACACCTGGATTGTACAATATATTTTTAAAATCCTTCAATCTCTATAAAGTTGGTTGTTGATCATTGCTAGACAGACATTTTCAAGCCAATTTAAGTCAGAACTGTAACTAGGCCACTCAGGAACATTCAATGTTGTCTTGGTAAGAAACTCCAGTGTGCATTTATTTGGCCTTGTGTTTTAGGTTACTGTCCTTCTGAAAGGTGAATGTGTCTCCCAGTGTCTGTTGGAAAGCAGACTGAACCAGGTTTTCCTCTAGGATTTTGCCTGTGATTAGCTCTATTCCTTTTCTTTTTATCATAAAAGAAAACTCCCCAGTCCTTGCCGATGACAAGAACACCCATAGCATGATGCAGCCACCACCATGCTTGAAGATATGAAGAGTGGTATTCACTGACGTGTTGTGTTGGATTTGCCCCAAACATAAACCTTGTATTCAGGACATGAAGTTAATTTCTTTGCCACATGTTTTGCAGTTTTACTTTAGTGCCTTGTTGTAAACAGGAAGCATGTTTTGGAATGTTTTTATTCTGTCAGTCGAGTAACTACAATGTTGTTGATCCATCCTCAGTTTTCTCCTATCACAGCCATTAAACTCTTAACTGTTTTAAAGTCCCCATTGGCCTCATGGTGAAATCCATGAGCAGTTTCCTTCCTCTCCAGCAACTGAGTTAGAAAAGACTCCTGTATCTTTGTAGTGACTGGGTGTACTGATACATCATCCAGAGTGTAATTGAATATCCATGTGAGCATGGTGAAGTTATTAATGTCTGCTTCTTGTTTGTTTTTTTACCCATCTACCAATAAGTTCCCTTCTTTGAGAGGCATTAGAAAACATCTCTGGTCTTTGTGGTTGAATCTGTATTTGAAATTCACTGCACGACCATACAGATAATTGTATGTGTGGGATACAGAGATGAGATGTCATTCAAAACTCATGTTAAACACTATTATGGCACACAGAGTGAGTCCATGCAACTTAAGCACATTTATTTTGGCTTGCCTAATTTAATAATTCCACTATGGCATTATGGGGTATTGTGTGTAGGGCAGTGACACAATCTCAATTGAATCCATTTTTAATTCAGTCTAACAACAACATTTGGAAAAAGTCAAGGGGTGTGAATCCTTTCTGAAGGTACTGTATTTCTACAAAGAAGAGTATGGTGTCTAAATGTTTTTCTCTGTTAGGTGGTGTCAGGAGGAGTTGCCAGTAACCAGTACATCCGGAAGACTTTGAAGATTGTCACAGACACCACTGGATTACATTTGCTTTGCCCTCCGTCCAAGTTTTGTACTGACAATGGAGTCATGATCGCATGGTATGTAGAAGACTATTAGTTATTTTGGTTTTGAAAGTATATAGTTAGTTTTGTCACATGCACAAAGTACAGTGAAATGCTTAACTTGCATGCTCTACCTAACAGAGCAGTAATCAATATCAAAATAGTATAACTAATAAAATATATATACACTGTATATAACAAATAAAACATGAGAAATAAGATAGTAAGCTATACACTGCTGATACGTATATGGCTTTGAAGTCCAGTGCATACAACCACACGTTATTTCAGGAATGGCGTTGAGAGACTGAGGGAAGGAAAGGGTATCCTGTCCCATACTGAGGAGGTCAACTATGAGCCCAAGTAAGTAAAACTAACAAGAGTTTACAGTTAATAAGTTAAAAAAGATGGACAACTTCTATTGATAAGCTCTATAGCTGAATCTTTGCTCCTTCTGTTGTAGAGCTTCCCTGGGTGTGGACATAACAGCAGAAGTGAAGGAGGCAGCTATCAAACTTCCACCATTAAAGCTGAGGATTATGGACTGACGTTCAATTATGTGCATATCCATGACGCATGTATTTCTTACTATTTATGATTAAACTTTAGAAATACATCCTGGCAGAAAGGACTATTCAAGGACACATTCTATGATTGTGTGTTTCATTTCGGTTTTTTATTCAACCGACTTCCAATATATTATACCATTAAGTCAGTCTTTCCCATTAATAATATAAATGGAATATATTCATCTTGAACATAAATAGAATGGTTCCCTGAGTCATAAGTTCACTAAGACTTTAAGCTAGTCCAGTCAGGCTAGATCCTAGGCTGACCTCCAGGGTCACTGCCTTTGCCGGGGTCTCTGGCTGTCCTTATCCAGCCTCAGTGACTCCAGGGTGGGCTGGGAGCTATGGGTTAGCCCCTCTCCGTGGAGCCTAACCTTGGGGTTGGCTGTCCTGCTTCTCTGGGGTTGAAGCTGGAGAACTGGAGCCGAGCTGGTCCGCCCAAAGTGGCCTGCAGACACTGACAGGCCAGGAGTGCGGTTTGTCTTTTTGGACAAACCTGACGTATGTAGAGGCAACAAAGACGATGACATAGACCATTGTGACTTTTTATTATATGAAATAGAATAAAATAATTAATTACAGCACAACAAAATGTACCTTTTTTGTTGCGCTGAGGAACAGGTGGGCCACCATTTATCTCCAAACTGTGTTAAAAAGGACATCAATTATTGATGTTATCCCAGCTAGAAATATATGAAAGCATTGCTTTTTAGGTAAAAAACAAACAAACATACCTTAGTGATGGCAGCCCCACTATTTTCTGCCTTTTGAACTCAGCAGTAAAAACGTGTGAGATCTTGGCGTCCTCGATGAGATGCTGGGTCAAAAGGTCGTACATTGATGGAGTGTTTCGACATTCCACCAACAAGAGACGGTGTGCGTGACGGTTAAAGGTGAGGTAGCCGAGGGCACTTGAAGATGCCGTTCGCACCTGAAAATATTAAAGATTTCACCACCATGCTTGTATCAAAAATCTGCACACCATAACCTGAGATATGTAAAGTTGGTTATCTTGGTAGTCTGTTAGATTTCAGGCAATAGTCAGACAGTAATGCACCGCCATACCACCAGTCCCATTCTTACCTCTTCTTCCTCAGAATACAGGTGAGCACATAGGAGACCAACAGCTCCCATTGTGACAATAGCATCAGGAATACCTGCCCGGGTGTGAGCCAGACTGGCTAGCAACTGAGCTATGGCAGAAATGTATGCAGCAAGGTCAGACAAGTGTTCTTCTATCCTGAACAAAAATATAAATGCAACAACTTCAAAGATTTTACTGCATTACAGTTTATATAAGGAAATCGGTCAATTGAAATAAATGTATTATACATCTGTTGGTCACAGACACCTTTAAAGAAATGGGCCTCAGGATCTCATTACGGTATTTCTGTGGGTTTTTATATTCCCCAGCACAAGGTGCACCTGTGTAATGATCATGCTGTTTAATCAGCTTCTTGATATGCCACACCTGTCAGGTGGATGGATTATCTCGGCAAAGGAGAAATGCTCACTAACAAAGATGTAAACACATTTGTGCACAGAATGTGAGAGAAATAAGCTTTTTGTGCGTATGGAAAATGTCTAGGATCTTTCATTTCAGCTCATGAAACCAACAGTTTACATGTTGCGTTTGTATTTTTATTCAGTGTATAATGTTCTTCCCATACATAGTACTGGGCTGAAGTTACCTGTCAGGGCCACAGTGTTGGGATTAGTGGACTTCAGAAGGTCTACAAGGACAGTCACCCCTCTGGCAGACAGAGTCACCTGATCCGTGTCTGTGATCACTTTGGCCAGCACGACTATCTGGAGAGAGTAGTGACCAGTTACCACGAAACAAAAAGTTGGCCATAAAAGGCATTACCTAACGCTAATTCCGTGTCAAGACAGGAAACACATACCTCATCAGCAGGTGATTTTTTTTAATGATCTGCTTCATGGCTACCTGAAAAGCAGCTTTGGCCCTCTCCATCTCGTTCCTGGAGTTCAAGAAGGCCTCGTACATGGCTATGGGAACTCCACCATTCTGCAGGATGGCTGCCTGCTGGCTGGGGTTGTTGTAGGCAAACAGAGACAGTGCATAACCAGCCTCCAGGCAGATGTCCCGCTGGGAAAAGGCAGACATGACAAATCACTTTCGCAATTGACCATGGGGAATCCACTTTACGGATTGTCAACCGGCCTTAGTGCTTGAGCAGTCCTTGACCATTAGGTGCCAGTAGATAATTGACCATTTAGATAACTGTATTGGATCTTGGATGCTTTTCTTTCTAGTCTCTACTAAACCCATCTGTTGTTACACAACCTCTTGTTAGGGACTGTGCTCACATACCGAAACGCCCATTTACATACTGGGCTAAAGTTGGTTTGAAGATAGGAAGTAGCCCACAAATAGCCTTTCAAATGGTTTACCTGATCTGGCACACGCAGCAACTCTATGACTGTTTCGTAGGTAAACTCCTCTTTTTCCCAGAAGGCTGTTTGTAGGTCCTGGTTTCCCAGCAGCACACAGGCCAGCGTTTGAGCCACTTGGACCTGCGGGAGAGTAAACATGTCACCCAAGCCTCAATTGCTTTCAATGGAAAATTCTAGTATTGGCCAGCCTTGTTTTTGTGGCACTACCAAGGAAAGGTTTATATTTTTTTAACTAGGCAAGTCAGTTAAGAACAAATTCTTATTTACAATGACGGCCTACACCGGCCAAACTCAGACGACGCTGGGCCAATTGTGCGCCGCCCTATGGGACTCCCAATCACGGCCAGTTGTGATACAGTCTGGATTCGAACCAGGTTGTCTGTAGTGACGCCTCTAGCACTGAGATGGAGTGTTTTAGACCGCTGCGCCACAAGGAAATTTAAGAGCGAGAATGTTTTTTTTTGTGATCGATTTCCAATGTATTTACCTTGACCTGTAGTGATTCATGGTGCTTCACAAGTTCTAACAGAGTTGGAATGGCTTGCTCCTCAGCTATGACCCTCTGGCTGTTTGGGTTATTGGTGTGTGCCACTCCTACAATTATATGTACGAAACAAGCATGCACTAGACGTCATGGTATATTATTAGCTTGTACACTGTGAGCCATGTTACTACTGTAGCACTGTTAAAACAACAATGGGCAAAATATTCAAGTATTATCACGACAAAAGGTTTACTCAAATCTGAACCAATGCATGGCTTATGCAAACCTTTGAGTGCATGTACTGTTTCTCCCAAGATAAGATGAAGGCCGCAGTGAGAATGTACAAACCAATACACAGAATGCCCAGGGATCGTAGAACACTGAGGAGGGTTCTCTCTGTGGTCCGGGAACCCCGTAATAGACGAACCAGTGGGGGCACCCCGTTTTCTTTACACAGCCCGTCCTGGTGGCTCCGACTGTCCCTGCTCAGTGCTATAACTGCGTGACAGCCTGAAACACAATACTATTTGGTTACACTTTACCAAGCTGAATTGTATGTAAACCTTGACTTGAATTCTTTCATAAGGGCCCTCTCTGGCCTGACCAGATCTGAAACATCCACACCACATTTGGCAATCGGTGGCAGCGCTGGGATGTTAGTGAGTGACACTTTTATGGAGTATCGGCCAGCAGTGGTGACCATCAGTGTGAAGATGACAGGATGAAGGCATTAGTTGATGCCAGCTGTCAGCTCATGAAACAGTCATGACGGAAGATATTATCTAGGTAAGCTAGTTGGCTAGAGTTATGCCCTGCCAATTAGCTGGCCATAAAAACAATTCTGGGTTAGCATAGTGTAAAGTTAGTCGCTAGGCCTACACCAGCATCATGACTGTTATGCCATTACTATGATGGCGTTATGTAGACTTTGTGACTGAGGGTTCAGGTAAAGTGTTACCAACAATTCAATCTGTATATTAACTTTGTAAACCAGGGTGTTATTGTGGTCAGGCCTACCACTTCCACATCATTGACCTCAGTTTGTCTCCCTTTTAAGAGAACGACAGGCATTTCTTTTGTGAAAAATAAATAAATATCGGTTGTCTTGTCTGGACAGAAACTATTTCAGAAGCTGCTGTACAGATGCTCTGTAGACATGTGTGACAGACAGAGGACCTGAGGGAAGAGATGAGGCTCTTAACATGTTACAGCAAAAAAAAAAAAAAACACACGATTTTGAAATGTTTTTCACATTTGTTTGAGATTGTGTTCCTCTTATTTTAAAGGTGTTGGGATTCCCAATAGCTAGACAGGCATTCCTGACCGCATGCCTTCCTGTGCTCTGACTGCGGGTGATGAGTCTAGCAGAGGAAAGCCGTCTGGGGGTAGGGGTGACAGAGGCAGGCCTCGCTCCAGCATAAACCTCAGGGTGCCTGTTTATGGTACAGTCAATCATCAATCTGCATCGCATGTCAACACCGCATGGAAGTATCGTTGTTTTACGACACTCCGTGTTTAGTTTCATCGATCCCTGGAGAGGGCATCCCCCTGACCGAATAAAATGTCTGGAAAAGCCCCGTGTCAACATGTTAGCGAGCCAACTCTGTCAATGATTCTCATTTAACCTTTGCTTTGCTGGAGAGTCCTCTTTTGAGAGAGACTACTTTGGTGTAAGAGACCTAGCAAGTACAGAGGGGTAGCATTTAAAACAAAAATATGACAAATGAGAGTTAAAGGAAGCTACCAACGTATTGCATCCTGTCGGAGGAGGAGAGGATGAGCTCGAGGATGAAGTGGTAGCCAATGTGCTCTGCCATGAGTCTCTGTTGCTTCAGAGTGTGCCCTGCCAAGGCCCATAGAGAGACGGCCCCCTGCTCCCTCGCCTCCACCTGGAACACCTGGGTCACGTTCAATAGGGAGAAAAAGATTAAAAATGGGGAGGTAATACCTGAATTTGTCCCATAAGAACACAGATTTTCATTTTCTGTGGCAAAACAGTTTGATAAAGCGTGTTCTACTGAACTCAACCCTGAACATGACCCAGGGGACACGACTTAAAGTACATGAATATACATTTAAAAATGAGGGAAACAATGATTTGATTTGCTCAGATCCTACCTTTAAGAGACGTAGGAGGTGCTTGGCGGCCGACTTCTTCAGGAAGCGGGCCTGTATGGCAGGGTTGTGATCGGCAATGGCCTCCAGGGCTCTGGCCGCTGTCACCTGCGCGGCCATCTTCCTCCCCCGTAGTATGAGCACCAGCGGGGCCACGGCACCCGCTCCACAGATGGTGTCCTGGTTCTCCCGGTGTCCCTTAGCCAGCTCAGCCAGAGCCGCGCACGCCTCCTCCTGCAACACTTCTGGAGATACACGGCCAGAGAGAAGATTCATCATCATCGTCGTCATCATCGTTGTCGTCTTACTCATGATTTAACAGCGTACCTGATCTGACAGTCAAGAGCTCCACAAGTTGTGGAATCCCCCCAGCCAGAGCCACGGCCGTCTGGTTGCCGGGGCTACCAACACACAACGCCTTGATGCACAGCACAGTGTTCACCAGCACATCCTGTAGGTTCGTGCCCAGGAGCCTCACCAACGGGGCCACTCCACCCTGGACACATGAATGAACTGTCAAACACTCATGCATGAATGGTCAACACACACACACACGAAAGGTTATAACTGAACCAACCTATTAGTTATAACAATACTAACCTAATGGTTTATGGGAAAGACTGATTATATCAGTGGTACTAACCTGCTGGGCTATGAGGGACTGGTACTGGTCACTGTGCCCTGCCAGGTCTGCCAGTATGAGGGCACAGCGGGAGTGGAGCTCGTCCTGCCGGCTGCCCAGCAGATTGACCAGCACCGGCACGGCACCGTAGCGCACCAGGGCCTCACACACGGGCGTCCTCTCCGAGATGTGACACACCACGGCGGCAGCCATACATTGCAGCGCTGGTTTCGTGCTGCGCATTATCGCCAACAGGGCCGGGATCCCTCCTACAGAACAGGTAAGCTGCTTTAGGGCCTAGCTTTGTGTTCCTTGGTACCAAAACGTTTAGTGATGTAATGTTAATGTGATATGGAGTAAGGCAAACATGTAAATTGACAATATAAAGCTAGTACTCATGGTTATATATAAAACAAAGCCTTCCTGTCTGATATCGGCCCAAACTCTCCAAAAACTCACTCACCTGCATCCATGATATCCCTCCAGAAGGACTTGGCCGTGACACAGAGAGCTTCCAGGCAGCGGATGGCCATCTCCATCCTGCGGTGGTCCTCGCTGTACAGCATCTCTACTCCATCACACACACACACACACACAGGCCTCAGTATCAGTGCAGACTCATCGTACGGATAGAACACGCGATCCAAACATTGGCCTAGCTTAACCCTCCCGAACTAGCTAATTCCCATCTCCATCTTTTCTACCAGGCAGCGTACCCACGAGGATCTTCCAGACGGGCAGGTCCGGCAGGCCCAGGGAGATGAGGTGCCTGAGGACTTTGGGGTGGAAGTAGAGGGAGGCCAGCTGCACGACGCCGTTGCCCTTGCTGTCCCTCCTCCGCCAGTCGGCTCCAGCGGACAGCAGGTAGTCCAGGGCCTCCACAGAGCCTGACGTGGCCGTCAGGAGCAACGGGCAGCTGCGGTACCTGAGGAGACAAAAAAACAACACGTCAACATGTGTACGTGTAGAAGCAGATGCATCCATACTGCCCAAGTGCATTTTGTGGTGTCTGTTACTACGTGTCTGTATGTCAGCGGAGGCTGCTGAGGGGAGGACAGCTGATACCACTCCAATGACTCCCTGTTAGAAATGTAACCTATTCTAAACCTAACAGTGTCTCCTCACTCACTCGGCAGTGGTTTGCATCTCCACCAGCTCTGGGTCTTTCCTGCAAAGGGCCTGTATGCAGGCCACCTGGCCGTAGTAGGCAGCAAAGTGCACAGCCATCCAGCCCCTGCGGTCCACTAGCCGGTGGTTGGCCTGCAGAGCCAGCAGACAGCTGATGGCCTCCAAGGAACCACACTGAGCAGCCAGGTGCATGGGGGTGGAGCCTGGAACAGGTACAAACAAAGTGGAAAGCTGTGTCTAAAAGCCCTATTTCGTTACAGTAGAGTGAGGATGGCATAATCACACTGGTATGTGCTTACTAGCTCCTTCTTTTGGGGACCCGCTGCCACCTCCAGATTTCACTGCAAAATAAAAGGTGTTTGTAAACAGTTTTTGGGAAAGTGTGTAAACGAGATTAAGGGAGAGAGAGGCATGGGACTCTGACCTGTGCGGCTGAATCTGCCGCTGCGTGTCTGGTTGAGGTTGACCCCGGCGGTGGCCAGCTGGCAGATGATGTGCGTGTGGTTGTGTTTGGCGGCGTGGTGCAGCAGGGAGTAGCCCTGCTCGTCCAGGACCCCCAGGTGAGATGGAGAGTTCCGGCGGCACAGCGAGTAGAACACGGAGGATAGGCCGCGCTCTGCCGCAGCACGCAGGCCGAATGGCACACTCTGACCCCGGTGAGAAAAAACACACACGATCATACAAGCCTTTTACATAATACTCAAAAAAAATAAGAACAGTTCCCTATATGGCTAAATCTTCATTTCATTATCACCTTGCATTTGATGGCCTTTTTGTAGCCAAATGTCTTCTTGAACTGCTCGTGCAGCTGGATGTCAGTGAGAGGTAGTCTCTTCCCTCTCAGGGTTTTGATGGCAGTGTTGAGGGCCTCCCACCATGGAACCACGTTGGGCTGAGGGTAGAATGAGCCCACCTCAATGGAGATCACATGATAGCTGCCAAAGACACCAAACAGCATGTAAGAGCCTCACCATTGGCTGCTAAAAAGTATGGGTTTGTGTTCTCTTACAAGTGCATCTGTGTGTGTGTGTGTGTGTGTTTATGCGTGCATGTTAAGACAGCTTCTCTGCAAGTGAACTTAACATACTTATTGCCGTTGACCTCGTGGACTGGTATGGGGAAGTGCTCTTTGTAGGTGGTGTCCTGACTTAGCAGGTCTCTCAGGTGAGCTACTGCAAGACTCTGCAGTGCGGCAAAGGCCTTCTGGAGGGAACCACAAGACATCCTGATTTCATTATTAAACTAGGGCCTCACTGTGGAAGTAGATGGCTCTTAAGTGGCTTGTGACGGACGGTTTACTAGTAACTAGTAATTGAATCTAACCCTCACCTTTGTTTCCTCAGAGACTTCCTCTAGCGGAGGGGTTCCGATGTCAATTTCAATCCCACCGTGTAGGTGAAAATACTCATCTGACTTGTACGGAAAATGTTTGCAGGCGAATACAGGTCCAAGGAGCAATGGTGGTAATTCCCTCTCGGTCTTCAGTTTATCCTCTACAAAAACATATTGAAAACAACGATAAACACACCTGGGAACCTAGGCACGAAATGTGGCCCTACCTTCAAATTATGTAGGCAACGCCACACACATTTATGTTAAAACATTCCAAACAATTCAAGTCAGAATGTTGAATAAACTTCATTTGAACTTACTCTGCCGGTCGTCCGTGGTGTTGGCCCTTCAGTTGGTCAAAATGTGAGGCAATATCCAAAGGAAAGTGTTATTAACCTGACTTCAAAAACACAGGTCTCTGTGTGTGGCAATAAAGATTTGTTTGTTTGTGACCAAGGCACGTGCACAAGACGGAAGAACATGACGCATGCATGTAATCGAAGTCTGAAGGTGTTTACATGGTTTTGCGCATGTGTCAGGTGATATACATTTCAACAGCAGTCCTGGCGCTCTAAAAAGTTGTGTGAACAATACTTTCCTGTGGATATTTTGTCAACAATTTTGAGCAGCTGAAGGAACAACCGCACAGACCACGGTAGAGTAAGTTCAAAAGGAATTGTAGTCAACATTCTGGCTTATAAGGAAAACTTCAATTTTGCATTGCTATGTTTCAGACTGTATATTAAGTATTGGTATAAAAGTCAGATTTATTAGACAATAGGGAACCTAGTTGTTTAAGTGACAGAAAATTGGCCCAAGTCTAGAATTCAAATACCGGTATGAACGCAGTAAGTAAGTACCACAGATATGTACTGTTGCTCATGGAGATCCTGTAAGTTATATTTAAGTGTTGCACTGTAGCAACCGACCTGAGTAAGCTGGCAGCATATGCGCCAGGTCAGGGATCTTCATCCTCTTCTTTAGCCCTACCAGGAAGGGTACTAGGAAGGTGAGCAGGCGCAGGTAAGCCAGGTCTCGGCACACCTCTGCCTTCCTCTCCAAGCAGCCACTCACCAGGCCCGCCTGTAGACTCAGCCTCTGCTGCAGCCTCTGGTAGGTGGCCAGCTCCAGCCTCTCCTCAGTCAGCCTCACCACACTGGCCAGACTATGTGCGCCCTCGAACACAAACAGGTTGCCGTGCTGACGGGCCGAGGACAGATAGGACGTCAGCTTGAGCAGGATGCTCTCCTGGTGTTGGGAAAAAAGCCTCTCCTCCTCTGCACTGTTGGGGTCGTAGGTCGGATCCACATTGACCTCCCTGTTGTATATGCCCTGGTAACAGGGCTCCTCTGATATGTCCTGGAGACCTGGAGGACGCAACAAGCACCATCAGTTGAAGGGAATCCTATTTCTAAAGTAGGCATGTTCAATTGAATCTATTGAATATAATTATACAAAAACAGACACTTTTGCCCCAAAGTTAGGGCATGCATTTATCTATGTCAGTATTTATCTTGCATTACATTACATTTATCTGTCTGTCACCCAAATACCTGCAGTGAGAAACTCTGCAAACACATCTTTCTTCGTCTGGGGTACTCCATTTGAGTCGACACCCATGCTGCTTCTCCAGAGTTCAGAGAAGCGAATGCGTTTTTCTCTAGGGATGTTAGATCCATGCCAAAGAGCCTTGATAGTGTAGTCAATATTAACCAACATTTGTCCTACTTTCGTATCATAATATGCTGGAGACAGTTGGCATGAGGTGCTCTGGTCAAAGTTTGGCTCAAGGCTGATAAATGGCACTTGGTTGAAACAATAGATGCCAACTGTGAGCTCTCTGACGATTTGATGGACCACTTTATAATCAAGAGCTACTCGGACATCCACAGGTGCGAGAACGATGACGTTGGATTCGGTGAAGTTCCTCATTTGTTTGATTAAACCGGGCGGCGTTTCAACCGGCGGGGTGAAGTCCTCACCACACAGAAACCAGTTACAGGAGGTCAGGCTCAGCAACTCCTGAACTTCACCCTTTTCGTACTTCTCAAAGAAAGCCTTGGCTGTTCTTTGAGTTGTCAACGAGGCGAGGTGGGCGGCATCGTCCTCCGCCTCCTGTTCTACAGAGTAATGTTGTAATGAGGGAGAAGAACCGGATGTCAATGAGCGCGACATGGCTAACGTTAGCTAGCAGGCTATGTTAACCTTTGTTTACTTGCATAGACCGTTTTAGGATAACGGCTGAACGTTGTTGGTACTAGAACAGGAAAAACAACAGTCAAAAGTAATGTGGGTGATTCCGAGCGCTTAGCAACCAGGACGCTCAGCCTTGGTTTCCGGTGTTGTACCGGAAGTCCCATCTACTGTTGTACCGGAAGTCCCCTCTACAGACTGTATTAGTCTATAAATACATCTCTTTGACAAGAATTCTACATCTATCCCATGTCTTATTCGACTATAATATGTGCCACAGAAAGTATTTGACTCTAGACACACAATTAAGGAAATTAGAAGTGGAGGAGGAGGAGGATATGTCTAGACTTGATCACCAAATAAACACAGTGTACCGATGTATGACATAAGGGGGGGCTGTTCATTTACTTCTGAATACATTGCTTTGTTAATACTTTGTACTGTAACCTACTGCGCATGGTCGGTTTACCCAATAAATAGATTTTACGTCGTGGAATAACGACATTCTGATTGATACAGGTTCGTGTATTCACTGTAGCAGACAGATGTGAAGTCATATGTTATAATTGCTGCTTTGATACGTTCACTTAACCTACAACCTTTGAGCTAGCGTCTTATTTAGCCACCTGGTTATTTAGCTAAATAAATAAATAAGTGACTTGACGAGAAGTAGCCTACTCTGGCACAGTTGTTTAAATGAAAGCTGTTATTCTCGCTGCGGGATATGGGACAAGGTTGCAGGGAGACGTTGATAACGACAGGAGCGGAGCATTCAGACATCTGTCTGGCATTGCCAAGCCCCTGCTTCCGGTGGGCCACTGTGCCTTGATATCTCACTGGGTCCAAGCTTTCAATACCACTGGATGCGTGGACACCGTCTTTGTCGTTGTAAGTGTCAAAGTACATTAAGAGTATTTTATGTTCATTCTTTTACTCCACGTGTAACTGTGCCTGGCCAACATTTTGAACATTCTCACCAGTTCATTGGAAAGTAAAACCTCTAAATCTTTTAAGAATTTCGAAATACCTACATTCATATTTAATGGACTGAGATGAATGATGTGTGGTGATAATGTCAACGATGACTAATGATCTTTTTACCTTAACAGACCAATGCCCTTCACCACAAAGCATTTGAGGAGTGGGCCCTGGACTTCCCTAATGTCAAAGTCCTAAGTGATGGAACAAAGAGCAATGAGGTTCATCAGCTCACATGAGTTATAGTACCTTTCCCTGAGATAGTGTTGTCTCGTGTTGATCCATGTGCATTGTCCCTGTCAAATATTAATTAAACGTTTTGTACATTTTACCATTTTTATTCCGCTAGGACCGTCTTGGTGCTGTCGCCTGTCTTCAGCTAACAGTCAAGCACTTCAAGATCGAAGACCATGTAATAGTTATCGGAGGGTATGTTTGAAAAAGCCTTCACTGATTCAATGTAGAAAACATTTACTGACATGCTGACAGGCTCTTCTTCTCCACACAGAGACACTCTGTTCAAGGACGATTTCAGTCTCATTAAAGTTAAAGAGAAGTTTTCTGACCTGCAAGCAAAGTGTGAAGAAAGCAGTCTGGTTCTTTCCTACCAATGTAAAGATGAGGGTGAGTGAAATGTCAAGATTGCGTGCTTTTTAAGTTTTTTGTCATGTCAGCGGTAGCCCCAAAGAACTCAATCTATTTTGTATCTTTATCCAGTTTTGTACACGAAAACCTTTCAAAATGTTGCACTAATCACACATGACTTGTTTGAATCCTATCTCCAGCTGGATAACATTTGTGAGTGCTTGTCATTATATTATTACATGTAATAATATTACATACATACACACACTGAGTATACCAAACACCTTCCTAATATTTTACTATGCAATGTCTTTTTATAGCCTTTTTTTGCACTCCAGATATCTTGTATTTCTATACTTTTTCATACTGCCGCTCTATGTATCATGTACCGTGTATCTGTCTTTTGTGTATTTTCGTTGTGGCATTTTGCACCTGCCCTGTGTTTTGTTGTTGTAGCTGCTTGACAAAGAAATTTCCCCCTCGGGGATCAATAAAGTACCTATCTATCTATTGAGTTGTATTTTTGTATTGTCTCCCATAGACACACAGAAGTATGGTATTTTGGAAGTCGATGAAGACCTTCGGGTGCTCTGTATGAAGGAGAAACCTCTTCCCTCAGAGACAAAATCAAGGAGAGCAGTAAGGGCATACTAACACTTTTCTGTCCCTCCCTACAATATATCCAACCTACACTTTTCTTGCTTTGGAATGTTTATAATTGCAACATTAAAAAGACTAAGTACAGCAGATTAAACCTTGGTTTATGTTATAAGGGCTCAAACTAAGAGCGAGTAATGTATTTGCAAGAAGCATTTGACTTGCTACTAAACCTACCAGTTTCCACGTATTCACCACTTGATAATCTGCCTTTTTTGCAGTGTCCATGTTTCCACGTATTCACCACTTGATAATCTGCTTTTTTTGCAGTGTCCATGTTTCTATTTGTTGTCCAAGAAAACCCTTCATCTATTAGATGTCTTTCTTGATGAAAATAAGGTAAAAAGTAATTTCCTTAATTTGTGCTGGTAATCCATCACTTGATATTGATCTAAACTAAAGCAATTGTCCTTTTTTTTCCCAAAGGAAGCACCAATCAAAGAAAAGGACGCACCTGGAAACTTTTTGTCATGGCTCATTTCAAGGTACCATTTCAAACTGATGATCAACATTCATGGCTGCAAAAACAATGCATTCTCTAAGCACACATTTCCTTTTGCCACCACAGAAAGCCTGTGTATATTCATCAGATTTCTGGCCGTTTTGATGTGGGAAACCTGCCCTCCTATGTTGAATGTGACCGGTACTTCAGAGAAAATCTTCAAGATGTGAAATCTTACATGATGTAGCATGCACAGATGCATGTTTGAGATTGCCAATGTGAAGAAAATGGGAACTTTATTTGTGCCTTGAATATTACAAAAACATATTTTGAAAATGAACATATTCAAATTGTATTACAATCAAAATGTATATTTTTCTGAAATCAAAACATGTCTGTTCATATTGTGGCTCACTGTGACCCTAATTAAGAGGGTGACTTAGTTGGTTTATGTCAATACAGTGTAAAACGAGAACATTCCTGATTAAATGTTATGCTGACCTAAGGTGTGAGGAGTCTCTTGCACTTGTCTGAGGCCTTCTCATGGCTGTTTTCCATCTTTGCAATGCGGGAACCAAACTGAATGGCTCTCTTAGGCAGTAGAGCAGAGGCCCCCAGACCTAGTTTCTTGGCAGCCAGCCTCAGTAGCAGTTTCTCTCCTACACCTCGAGGCAGGGACAGATCTGCCTTCTCACACACTGGCAGGGCATTCAGGAAACATACCACATCCTCGTCCAAATAGGGAAACCTATACAAAGCCAACAAAAACATCCAGCATATCACCATTTCTTCAAATATATATATATATATATATATATATATATATATATATACATACACACATAAAAGTATGTGGACACCCCTTCAAATTAGTTGATTCTGCTATTTCAGCCACACTTGTTGCTGACAGGTGTATAAAATTGAGCACACCGCCATGCAATCTCCATAGACAAACATTGGCAGTAGAATGGCCTTACTGAAGAGCTCAGTGACTTTCAACAAGGCACAGTCATAGGATGCCACCTTTCCAACAAGTCAGTTCGTCATATTTCTGTCCTGCTAGAGCTGCCCCGGTCAACTGTAAGTGCTGTTATTGCGAAGTGGAAACGTCTAAAAGCAACAACGGCTCAGCCGCGAAGTGGTAGAACACACAAGCTCACAGAACGGGACCGCCGTGTGCTGAAGCGCGTAAAAATCTTATGTCCTCGGTTGCAACACTCACTACCCAGTTTCAAGCTGCCTCTGGATGCAACGTCAGCACAATAACTGTTCGTTGGGAGCCTAAGATCACCATGTGCAATGTCAAGCGTCGGCTGGAGTGGTGTAAAGCTCGCCGCCATTGGACTCTGGAGCAGTGGAAACGTGTTCTCTGGAGTGATGAATCACGCTTCACCATCTGGCAGTCCGACAGACGAATCTGGGTTTGGCGGATGCCAGGAGGACGCTACCTGTAAAGTTTGTTGGAGAAGGAATAATGGTCTGGGGCTATTTAATGGAACAGGCTAGGTCCCTTAGTCCCAGTGAAGGGAAATCTTAACACTACAGCAGACAATGACATTCTAGACGATTCTGTGCCTCCAACTTTGTAACAACAGTTTGGGAAAGGCCCTTTCCTGTTTCAACATGACAAAGCCCCCGGGTACAAAGCGAGGTCCATACAGAAATGGTTTGTCGAGATCGTTGTGGAAGAACTTGACTGGCCTGCACAGAGCCCTGACCTCAACCCCATCGAACACCTTTGGGATGAATTGGAACGCTGACTGCAAGCCAGGCCTAATCACCCAACATCAGTTCCCAACCTTACGAGTGTTCTTGTGGCTGACTGGAAGCAAGTCCCTGCAACAATGCTCCAACATCTAGTGGAAAGCCTTCCCAGAAGAGTGGAGGCTGTTATAGCAGCAAAGGGGGGACCAACCCCATATTAATGCCCATGATATTGGAATGAGATGTTCGACGAGCAGGTGTCCACATACTTTGTCATGTAGTGTATTTTGGTACTGGAAAATCTGCTTGCTTCTAAAGAAGGGCCAAAAATGGCCTAACAGTGATAACCAAGACTTGCCTAGCCTCCTTCCCATGGTCCGCTATGATTCTGTCATCTCGACCCAGATTCCTTGTTGAGATTCTGCCCAGCTCCATGGCCAGCTCTTGGACCAGACCCTCTTGCCCAGAGGTCTTGAAGCGGACTCTGTGTCTGGAGTACCCTGCCAGCTGCTCATCGGCTCCAATACCGGTCAAAATCACCTGCAGTCACAGAGCAGGGGAACAGACAATTTTAAAATGTTTAGTTTCCAAGGTTGGTCATTTACATACTGTTGGGCCTGATTTATACCACTGCAAAGTTAACACAATTTTCTCAAAAAATGAGTTAGTATATGAAACAGACTTTTTTCACAACTTGTAAATGGCAGGTTCCTTATTATTTTACCCATTTGATACTCTACTGTACCTTGGCAGATGAAGTGAACCCCTTCTCTTCGTTGCCTTCTGTGAGGAAGCCGGTTCCTCTCGCTGCAAACCACACAGCACATCCAATGCTGTCATCAAGCACAGTATCCAACGGGTGCACCAAGTGACAGATGCGCTCCTGGCGCATTTTCTGCAGCTCCTCCTGAGAAACGTTGATTTCAACAAAATTCCATTTTCTATCAGGGTTCAAGTCCTGAAGCTCTTGCAGGCCTGCTCTGCCAGTGATCCTGTCTGGAACGCCGAAGGGGTTATACAAATTGGAATCAGCCACGTCAATTTTAGAGTCCATTGGCTTTGTTTTGTGCTTTTTGCTTTTTTTGGTAGACTCCTGAATTTTTGGTTCCTGCAGTCTGAATGCCACATTCAGAAGGTCGATTGGTTGGTGGGTTGGGATGTGGCGGTCAGCCAAGGCAGCCAGAACCATGGAATCAATCCCTCCTGAGAAAAGGATTGCGATTGCTGCCTTGTCATTGGTCAGTGGTGATGTTACCTGTGTATCATATAAGGGAAGACATTGCACACGCCTCCGTACTGCCTCACTGAGAACATCAATGAGACGATTCACCACAGGCTTTCTCTCACCAGACTTTAGCAACACATCCAGGTCTTCAGCTGAGGACTGCGAGGATGGATCATGTTCTACCTCCAAAAACTGAGGGATTGACATGTTCAGTGGGCAAACTGGAGAGGTGAGGGAGAGACCTGAATTGTTCATCATTGCTGAGGTGTAACTAGGGACACCCTCCCACTTAGATTCATGACTAACAGACAATATATTCTCACCTGCGTGAACCCATGGATAAACCTCAAAGGTCAAAGAGCCAGACTCTGCAAACGCCCTCAGATCAATCCTGTAAACTCCAACTGCTGGAACCTCTTGCCACTGTGGTGGTTCGTCACAGCCAGGGAGACAGGAAGCCACAGACGTCAGAGTCAAAGACTTCTCCTCAGCATCATATTGCCAAAGCAGGCTTCGCCGGCCAAAGAAGTCTCTCCCAAACCAAAGATAGTGTCCAGCCTGTTGGTAATATGTAAAAGCCCATGGTCCTCGGACATTGGCCAGGACAGACAGGATCTCTGTAGGGCTGTTGCAGGCTGAGAGGTGGTGGGAAAGAACGTCAGTGTCATTCTCTTCTGGTCTCAATAAAAGTCCTCCAAAAACCTCTCCATTCCACATCAATACATTCCTGTTACTGTCTTGCACTGGCTGAGGGGCAAGGCAACCTCTCATGTGAAGTACATGAGCAGAGAACAGACACTGGTACTGAGGATTTGAAGATGTTTTGGTGATGTTGCAACTGGAATTTGGCCCTCTTTTCCTCAGGTTTTCATGCACACTCTTCTCCAGCACAATGTGGGAGGGGGACAAGCTCAGCACACAACAAATACCACACATATTTATAGCTAGTAAGGCCTTATTTGTAGTTCCGTCCCAGATTGAGTAGATTCTACATATCCTTCTTCATGTTGTCCAGTTCCTCTGAGGGAAGAGAAGTTCACATGTAGTGTATTCCACAAAAAGATGGTTAAGAGAAAGCAAAACTTGTACACAAAAATGGTATTCTTACTTTTGCATGAAGCAAGAGTCTGCCCTCTGTCTGCCAAGAAGAATATGTTACTGTTGGGCTGTTGAACATAAACCCTCTGAAAGAAACACTCATCAAGATTAGCATTACCTTCACATCTTAAAGAAATTAAACAGCTAGGTTTTAATGTTATTAACCACGTCTTACCCTAGTTTTCTTCAGATTGGAGAGCTCATCAAACACAATTTTCTGTTCCTTGATCTGCAGTGACAATACAGACATGAGTTCAGTTCAGATGACCTTCATGAAAAGATGGCACAACCAAAGAGAGCCGGCTATTAGCCTAAAGATTTAGACTTTTATGGTCGCTGTAATAAAAATGTTACGTCTCCTGTAAACCAAGATTCTAGGTCAAAGAGCAGGCTGCCGTCACCAGGACACCATGGAGCCGGCTTAAAATACGGCTCGGAAAACGTACCCCTAATTATCCAATTTTTTTATTTTTAGCAGTATTCTAATCTTCTCGATTCACCATTTCGGGATAATTAGGAGTACAAAAAAAAACATATTTCATCTCTGGATTGAGGAACGTTTTCCCTGCCATATACGTGCCAGGGTCTGGCGGTCCACATTCTGGCATCGCACCGCTCCGACTAACCCATTCATAGACGCTAACTACCTTTAGAGCCTATTGACGATAGTATCTCTTTTGTTTAGCGCTGTAAACGTTAACACGCATTGCTTGAGGTACATATTTCACATCAGCTAAACTGAAGATGGACTTCACAAACGTGTTGTCATTGAAAAATACTTTGGGCTGCAACTGTGTTAACTGGTTAAAACAGTGTATATTTAGCATTTGTGAGATTATTTTGGGTGTGATATTAAAGAACACTGAAAAAGATATATAAAATGAAACATGCAATGATTTCACTGATTTGCAGTTCGTATAAGGTGATCAGTCAATTTGAAAAAAGGCCCTAATCTATGGATTTCACGACTAGGCAGGGGTGCAGCCATGGCCCACCCACTTGGCACTCAGACAATCCCACAGGTGAAGAAGCAGGATGTGGAGGTCCTGGGCTGGCGTGGTTACACGTGGTCTGCGGTTGTGAGGCCGGACGTTGGAGGCTTATGGTAGAGAAGTTAACATTAAATTATCTGGCAACAGCTCTGGTGGACATTCCTGCAGTCAGCATTCCATCTGCACACTCCCTCAAAACCTGAGACATCTGTGGCGTTGTGTTGTGTGACAAAACTTTAGAGTGGCCTTTTATTGTCCCCAGCACAAGATGCACCTGTTTAATGATCATGCTGTTTAATCAGCTTCTTCATATACCACACCTGTCAGGTGGATGGATTATCTTGGCAAAGGAGAAATACAAACAGGGATATAAACCAATTTGTGCACAAAATGCAAGAGAAATAAGCTTTTTGTGCGTATTGAACATTTCTGGGAACTTTTATTTCAGCTCATGACACATGGGACCAACACTTTACATGTTGTGTTTATGTTTTTGTTCAGTGTAGAAGGATTTAGGTTTCTAGAACCGTAGTTACCGTAGTTAATGCCTTCTAGCACCTCCCACATTCCATTCCTCCTCATAAAAGGGGTTTCATTTCCGTTTGAAGGTCACAATGCTTCGCTAACTCAGGGAGGGAGGAGATGTCGCTAAATATCCATCAAATTTGTTGAAATTACATTAATAGAATTTGTAAGCTACAGTGTTGGTGAGACTTAATTTTGTATTTATTTTTTACAAGCGTTTCCACAGCATTGCCGGCGTTTTTTTGCCGAAAAGCTCCCCCCTGCCGTAATCACCCCCCCCCCGCATGAATTCTTCATTGCTGCAACTTGCTTGCTAGATGAGATTTCTGCTCTTCACTCCGTTGTCAGTTTAGCCTACACTTAACAGATTTTAGTAGCAGAAAGCATTTTTTATTTGTGTCCTTCAAGGCAGCTGTCAATGATCACTTCAGGCTGTGTTTCATAAAAATGTTTTATGGTGGTTTGATCGGGGGGTTGCACTAGAAATGTCTGCAGTTTTCGGTTCGGCTATGTGTTTAAAGTGTATCAGTCTATAAATAAATCTCTTTGCCAGAATTCGTCATCTCTCCCATGTCTTATTGGACTAGTATTTTTGAAAGTGTAGGATAATAACTCAGCCATAGTTGTTCTGAAATGTTTATTGCTGGCCTGCGTTTTACTCCCTGCTCTATGTTTAATGTAACACACATACATTAATTATTAATTTTGGTTGCCTATCCTGAAGTGAAGTTTGTTCTATAGAAATATATTTTATCTTTGAGATTCTTCAAAGTAGCCACCCTTTGCCTTGATGACAGCTTTGCACAATCATGGCATCGCGGAGGATATATGGGTGATGCTGTTGTCCATCAGATTTTCATATATTATGCCAATATGTCAAAGTTCTCAATTAGGAACATGGTACTATTCAGAATGACATGTTTAGGACTGTTGATGTTCATAGGACTCATGTTATGTTGAACAAGCATCACGGACGAAGGACTGAGCGGAAAACAGACAGCTTCTCTCGACCATACTTTCACCAAATCATCCAATGTTTGCTTCATGGACATAAATACAGAATTCATTTTGTTTTTAATGTTTTTTTTTTATGCAAAAAATGTAAGGTTGAAAGGTTAGCAGGTCTATAATGTATTGTTTTGGGATGTTTTAAATATATATGCAGTCACTTGGATTATTATAAATTGTTAAAAGCTGAAACAGGCTCATTAGTTTTGGGCTAGACTATGATCTGTAAATATCTACTACACTTTTTTTTTTTGTTGAGTGAAATTACAGCTTTCTAATAGTTTTTTTGCTACTGTCTGGTGACGCAGTGGGCAATATATTGGAGGAAGGGAGAATAAATGAGTAATCACTTTATGGATGTATAAACGGAAAAGACATGGACAACGTCAGAGAATAA
The DNA here is from genome assembly GCA_023634145.1 of Thymallus thymallus. Lineage (NCBI taxonomy): Eukaryota > Metazoa > Chordata > Actinopteri > Salmoniformes > Salmonidae > Thymallus > Thymallus thymallus. The sequence goes on along the minus strand of CM042407.1, from coordinate 2,820,003 downwards.
GCTGGTAAATGTATAACATGTAAATTACAAAATAAACGGTGTAGAGAAATAACATTACTTAAGATAACATTAGATACATATGTTAGCATGACGGGGCTAGCAATCTGTTTTCAAAACATTGGTCTGGACCAACTTGAGCACTGATACCTCAGCTTACTAGATAGCAAAGCCAACCAAACATACACCTTACCAAACAATAATTGTGAAACAATAATTGTGTAAACTAATGTTATCTTCAACTAACATAGCAAGTACAACGACCAATCTGACGTTAGCAACCAGTCAAGTCTATGGAAGAGGTTAGCTAGCTAGCTAGCTAGCATCCGCTCTGTAATGGTTAACTATCACGTTGAAACACTCCGTTTTCACATTTCCTTACATATTTCTTACGAGCGCATTGCTGTAGCTTTTTAAATTATGTGAATATAATTTAGTATTTTTAACGAATTTAAACCATATTTAACGACGTTGACCATGCCTGACGCACCGGAAATGGCTCCCCGGTATGAAGAGGGCACATCCGGATTCCGACTAGCGTCTGCTCAGCCGGTCCGCCATTATCTAACGTTACCTTTTTGTTTAATTCCTCCTTCAGCGTAGACTCTCCCTCGGTAACGTGTTCGTTCTCTCGCTGGTTCTTTGCAGACATTTTGATAAGGTAACATACAGCGAAGATAATATCTTATTTATTAGCAGAGACGAAAGACATTGTACAAGCAGGAGATAACAAAGATGGCGGAGTTCTTCTTCTTCTTCTTCTGTAATATCGCGGTGGTGCGCAAACAAACGTTTAAGGTAGCTTGGCGCCAGTGCCACCTACTGTGCTGGTGTTTGCGATCAATCATGGTCTGCCTAATTCTGCACTACTAAGTAAATACAAATAAAGAAGTCTAACCCCCCCCTCACTATCAAAGTGTCCTTTGACAAAGCACATGAATGATGATTTAACAGGTGTCGAAAAGCATGCCAGGACCAGCAGAAGCACCAGCTTACAGTAGGTCCAGGAGCAGCCATGGAAGGTCCATCAGTCTGCACGGTAGTTCCACCAATCTGTTTTACATCTTATGCGTATGATACATCATGACTGATTCCATATCTCTGAGCCTCTGTCTGCACCTGGCATCCACCAAATGCTACACTATGTCCCCCCACACAACCCTTTACATTGTAGACCTTACAGTGAAATGCTTACTTACAAGCCCTTAACCAACAACTCAATTTTAAGAAAAATAAGTTACAAAATAAAAATAATTAAAGAGCAGCAGTAAAATAACAGCAGCGAGGCTGTATACAGGAAGTACCGGTACAGAGTCAATGTGCGGGGACACCGGTTAGTCGAGGTAGTTGAGGTAATATGTAGGTAGACGTAAAGTGATTATGCATAGATAATAAACAGAGTAGCAGCAGCGTAAAAGAGGGGGTGGGGGAGGGAGGGTCATTGCAAATAGTCCGGGTGGCCATTTGATTCTCTGTTCAGAAGTATTATGGCTTGGGGGTAGAAGCTGTTAAGACGCCTTTTGGACTTAGACTTGGCGCTTCGGAACCGGTTGCTGTGCGGTAGCAGAGATAACAGTCAATGACTGGGGTGGCTGGAGTCTTTGACAATTTTCAGGGCCTTCCTCTAAAACTGCCTGGTATAGATGTCCTGGATGGCAGGAAGCTTGGCCCCAGTGATGTACTGGGCCGTACACACTACCCTGTGTTGTGCCTTGCGGTAGGAGGCCGAGCAGTTGCCATAGCAGCCGGTGATGCAACCAGTCAGGATGTATCACAACCGGCCGTGATTGGGAGTCCCATATGGCGGCGCACAATTGGCCCAGCATCGTCCGAGTTTGGCCGGTGTAGGCCGTCATTGTAAATAACTGACTTGCCTAGTTAAATAAAGGTGAAATAAAAAAACTGTTATCATTGCAGTATGTAGAGTAGCAGTATTCTATGTAGTTATGTTATCATTGCAGTATGTAGAGTAGCAGTATTCTATGTAGTTCTGTTGTTATCATTGCAGTATGTAGAGTAGCAGTATTCTATGTAGTTATGTTATCATTGCAGTATGTAGAGTAGCAGTATTCTTGTTGTTCTATCCCATTCTATCGTACTTTGCAAATATCTATAAAGGCCAGTGTATTTATCTCCTGTATATCATATTTATTATCTCTCTGTTTCTGTATATTACATAACCATGTATTGTGCATTCGGAAAGTATTCAGACCCCTTCACTTTTTCCACGTTGTTACGTTACAGCCATATTCTAAAATTAAATTAAATTAAAGTTTTCCCTCATCAATCTACATACAACAACCCATAATGACACCCCATAAAACAGAAATACCTTATTTAGATAAGTATTCAGAACCTTTGCTATGAGACTCTAAATTGAGCTCAGGTGTATCCTGTTTCCATTGTTCATCCTTGAGATGTTTCTACAACTTGATTGGAGTCCACCTGTGGAAAATTTAATTGATTGGACATGATCTGGAAAGGCACACACCTGTCTATATAAGGTCCCACAGTTGACAGTGCATGTCAGAGCAAAAACCAAGCCATGTGGTCGAAGGAATTGTCAGTAGAGCTCCGAGACAGGATTGTGTCAAGGCACAGATCTGGGGAAGGGTACCAAAAATTACTGCAGCATTGAAGGTCCCCAAGAACACAGTGGCCTCCAACATTCTTAAATGGAAGAAGTTTGGGAAAATGGGAGAACCTTCCAAATTGGAGAACCTTCCAGAAGGACAAACATCTCTGCAGCACTCCACTAATCAGGCCTTTATGGTAGAGTGGCCGGACGGAAGCCCGCTTGGAGTTTGCCAAAAGGCAACTAAAGACTCTCAGACCATGAGAAACAAGATTCCCTGGTCTGATGAAACCAAGATTGAACTGAATACCAAGTGCCACATTTGGAGTAAACCTGGCACCATCCATACAGTGAGGCATGGTGGTGGCAGCATCATACTGTGGGGATGTTTTTCAGCGGCAGGGACTGGGAGACTAGTCAGGATCGATGGGAAAAATGTATCTGAATGTCCTATCGAACATCTCTGGAGCGACCTGAAAATAGCTGTGCAGCAACCTGAGACCTTGAGAGGATCTGCAGAGAAGAATGGGAGAAACTCCCTGAATACAGGTGTGCCAAGCTTGTAGCGTCATACCAAAGAAGACTCAAGGCTGTAATCGATGCCAAAGGTCCTTCAACAAAGTACTGAGTAAAGGGTCTGAATACTTATGTAAATGTAACATTTTCAAAAGCCTGTTTTTTTCTTTGTCCTTATGGGGTAGTTTGTGTAGATCGATGAGGAAAAAAAAAACGTAATCCATTTTAGGCTGTAACGTAACAAAATGTGGATAAAGTCAAGAGGTCTGTATACTTTCCGAATGCACTGTATTATACCCATGTTCATCTTCTCCTTTGTGTGATTAAAGTTCCTGTGTGTGTCCGACTCATCCCAAACCATCTAAATTTGGTTGAGGTTGGAACCAAAAATCTCAAATTTGGACATTTCCACCAGTCTAATGTCCATTGGTCGTGTTTCTTGGCCCAAGCAAGTCTCTTCTTCTTATTGGTGTTTTTTAGTAATGGTTTCTTTGCAGCAATTCGACCATGAAGGCCTGATTCACAGTTTCCTCTGAACAGATGATGTTGAGATATGTCTGTTACTTGAACTCTGTGAAGCATTTACTTGGGCTGCAATCTGAGACTGGTAACTCTAATGAACTTATCCTCTGCAGCAGAGGTATTTCTGGGTCTTCCATTCCTGTGACGGTCCTCATGTAGCTGTTTGAGAGAATGCCATGAGTGTGCAAAGCTGTCATCAAGGAAAAGGCTGGATACTTTGAAGAATCTCAAATATATCATATATTTTGATTTGTTTAACACTTTTTTGGTTACTACATGATTCCACATGTGTTATGTCATAGTTTTGATGTCTTCACTTTTATTCTACAATGTAAAAAATAGTGCAAATAAAGAAAAACCCTTGAATGAGAAATATTCCAAACTTTTGGCCCCCTGTGTAGATACTGGGACCCCGGTGATGACTCCCCTCAACCTAGGATTGGGGACACAGCTTTTAATCTTCTTCACATTAAGCTTTTCCATTTGCAGAATCTTCCCTTGCTGAGCCTGGCTACCACAAAGTATTAGCAATCTACCATTTCCAATGAACCGGGCTAGTTTGACTTCACCTATCTCTTCCTCTAAGGCGGATTGGGTGTAAATGAGACCCTGTGGTCTCGTCAAACACCATCACCACTTTCCACTCAGACACACTATTAGGCTACATTATTGCATGCTACAAACTAATAAATTGGCTACCGCTTCCACTTGTCCAGCCAGAGATCAATTAAACAAATATAAAGACAGAGATTCAGTGAAACAAAATTGATTGACACATTTATTGATTATCAGACAAGTTGCAGGCTTTTGGTCGGCAGTAGGACAGGCTACTACGCGAGTGTAGAGCAAAATCCACTTGTAACCATGCTAGCAAAATGTTCTGATCATCTAATATATAAGCAAACTAGAATAAAGATGGTCCTCTTTGTTCATTTAATAGGATTTCGGGCGAGGCCTGGGCTTGGGCTTTGGTTCACCGGGCTTGGGTCGGACCAGGATCGAATTTTCAGTTCTGATAAACTCTAAACTGCATTCGGATCTCATGTACAGTCCGGCAGAGTCAATTATGCATGTGCTTTGAAATTATGGCGACTTTGTTTGAAGAAAATATACTTGGCTAAAGGCACTAGGCTAAAGGCACTAGGCTAGAGCACTAGGCTAAAGGCTTCCATGCGACAACCTGTTTGGATAATGTGCTATTTGCTGTTTGCTCTGCCATTACTTGCAAACAAATGTTGATTTTGATCCACATGCAAAAGCATGAGAGGTCAAGCACACAACCCACGCTCTCAGCCGGCAGTAATGTGACAAACACTTTGGCTTCACTTGTCCGCTGCCAGATGTTTATCGATCAGAAACACCTGTCAACACTACGACAGTGGATGAATCAAATGTATTATTATTTAACTATACAATTGGTGGGTCTAACCCTGAATCCTGATTGGTTAAAACCGCATTCCAGCCGGTGTCTATTCCACAAGTTACCACCAGCTAAATCTATGACGATAAAATGCCTATTCACTCTGTTCCATCTGACTGTTCAATCCACTGTCTCATCAGCCCAGCCAGGCAATTTATACACTAGATCTCCACTATAAAAAGCATCTAGACATTATCTGACATTTATTTAAAACTAACATTTAGTTTACAACACCAGAGATATGTATTAACCTTGCTGTCTGTCTCGCCGACATTTACAACATTGTTTCAATATTCAAATTCGATCTCTGGCTGTCACATTGTAATGAACTGTAAAGTAAACGCGGGGAGTCAGGAAGCAGGTGCAGAAGGTGAGTTTAATAATAATCATGACGATAATATTTCAAAACAAGAGAAGCGTACTGAAGGTAACCAAAAAATATACTGCCTGATGACTGAGGGCTATATGAAGGCTATATGGGAGAGTAATCAGTTTGTCCAGGTGTGCTTAACGATGGGGAGCAGGTGTGCGCAATGATTGTTGCCAGGCGTGCGCAATATGGGTTGCCAGGACCGTTAGTTAGTAGACCTGCGACGAGTCGGAATGAGACAGAGACAGGCAGGTAGCTTTTCTCAGCCAGTCAAAATCACGAATCAGCATAATTTTTATGGATATACTGTATACAAAGAAATGTCATTAGAAAAAGGTAAAACAAAACAAATTGCAGGTAGTTTGCAGTCTTTCCAGCTTGAGTTTGAAGTGATTGTGTGAGCTGTGTTGTTGGCTAGCTCCTCTGAACAACAGTGTCCTGACAAGTGAGTACATTTTCTATGCCAGGTGAAATCATGCTACATCCATTGTTATGGATGTGTCCAAATAAATGTCACTAGAAAACAGCTTATGCAAATGCTTTATTGTTATTCTGGCTGTTTGACGTGACTGTAAGTTAGCCGTAGTTGGCTAGCTAGCAAGCAAGGGATATGAACATTTTAACTTATGGGAAATAATCACTGATCTGGCTTTCAAGTCTGTCTATGAAAATGCAATTTTGATAACAAATGAACCATGCACAAATGAACCATGCACAATGCACATCCACCAATAATGGCAAACTTCTTGTAGCAGGCATTATAGAAACTTAAGCCCATGTACTAGTGAGTAGCCAGCTAACCTTTATATTTAAAAAGTCTAGCCAACTTGGATCTATTTGCTTGCTAAAAAAGGTATAACAGTTTAACTGTTATGAACACGGCCTCCTGTCCATCTCCATCTGTTGAACATAGCCTCTTCACTTTGTTAAGATATTGAAATCCAGTGGCCTACCTGGATAAGAAGATGCTTATTTATCAGAATGAGAACAAGTTGCCAGTAGTAGGGTCTGCTCTGTTCTACATTTTGGGAGTTAATACATAAAAATTGTATCGTTAGAAAGGTTAAGTTCTCTATTACAGTAAAATAACATCATAAATTCATTGCATAGACTCTTCTCTCCCTGATTATGCAATATGGAGAGAGAAAGTGTCACAGGTGACAAAGACACTCTCCTGCCAGATACTCCTACCTTCAACTATTTGAGAATTAAACAGTATTCCTGAACTGGAGAATGTGTAATCGGTCGGGAAGAAGCCAGCTATGATCTATTCACCTTGTTTCATTCTTGTGACACTCAGGCTAGACAATACAGCCACTTTACCATAACTCAATTATGAGGCTTGCATCTGAATTTTTTATTTAACCTTTATTTTACTAGGCAAGTCAGTTAAGAACAAATTCTTATTTACAATGACGGCCTAGGAACAGTGGGTTAACTGCCTTGTTCAGGGGCAGAACAGATTTTTACCTTGTCAGCTCGGGGATTCGATCCGGCAACCTTTCGGTTACGGACCCATATGAATGAGTATAAGAGTGTAAGATTACAATGTGATTTAAGTCTTCTAAAATGAAAAGTCTTTGTTTAATGGTAACTCGTGTCCAGGCAGTGGCCACGCCCAAGTGAATAGACATTGAGTTAGAAGGATGAAACACGCCCCTTCTCTTCCCAGTACAAAAGCCCTCGTGACTTAAAGTCACATTGTGTTCCAAATAACCGGAGGACTTAAAAAGGGCTAATTTAATTTAAACTCTGCAGTTCCAGAAAACGAGGGAGCTTGCTCCCCACGTGAGATGGTATGAACTCTGAACTACTTCACTAAAGAAGTGCATCCTAGATTAGCATATGTCAGACTGCAGCTGAACCTGTGCGCAAATCTAGTAAGAACATTGACCGACGCGGACGCATCTCCAGAGTGAGATGAACCTCTCAGACCACGTGAACCTCTCACACGACAACCCATGGGTTTTCTTCAAAGGAACGATGGCGACATCGACTGGGCAGACCAGAGCCTCACCTCCAGTTCAATCGTAAATACTGATTACATTCCTTTGTGCGAACGAGCATATGTAGTCAGATATGTGTCATTAGTCTCCCATGTTGATTGTTACAGAAAATATGTAGTCAGATGTGTCATTAGTTTGCCATGTCCTATAGAATCCAAATTCATATGTAGTCAGATATGTGTCATTAGTTTCCCATGTCGATTGATACAGTACATATGTAGTCAGGTTTATGTGTCATTAGTTTCCCATGTCTGATAAAGCGACATTTCTTGTGTCTTCTTCCCCCCCTTTTCTCTCTGAATCTATCGTGTTATAACCAAACTGTTGTTCAGTCCACTAGGGACGATATCATCCTGTATAATGTATGTATTGTATTTGTATATTCTGTAATTGTTTAATTAGCTAGTAAATAAATAATTGAGCCAATTTGTGTATGGATGATTCATAAGTAAAACTGGGTTTGTGCAAACTACTGTAGGATTTTATGACTTTCAGAATGAGACTGATCGAGACTATTATCAAAAGAGATATCAAATATCCTTAGAGTTATTATCTGGAATTGGTTACTCTGTAAATTACAGATTCCAGTGGTGCCCCGACTTTCTAGTTAATTAATGTTTGGGTGATTAGTTTAATCACATAATCATTGAGCCTAGAGAATCGATTTGATAATATAACAGTCTTAACCTTTAATGATAGTCAAGACACGAGGAGCATATACCCATGTGGGTGATTGAAAGGTCGGTTGTGAAACTGAGGTCGGTTGTGGTAATGCACTTTATTAAAGTTGAAAGGTCTGTTGTGAAACTGAGGTCGGTTGTGGTAATGCACTTTAAAGTTGACAGGTCGGTTGTGGTAATGCACCTTATTAAAGTTGAAAGGTCGGTTGTGAAACTGAGGTCGGTGTCATGGTGCGTTGTATATAAGGGACGATAGACTGAGCGCTGGTAAAGTGTCATCCTTTTTATTTAATGAGGTGTTCTCACAAGGCATTAAATATAAAAAGAGACTATTACAAAAAACACAAACTAAACAAAACACAGTGACTTACTTCGTGGGCTGCTGGCAGTGCAGACAAACACAAACAAACAATGATCCACACACAGGTGGATGTGGAGGACAGCTAAATACTCTCCCCAATCAGAGACAACACTAGACAGCTGTCTCTGATTGGGGATCATTAATCCTCCCTCACTGAAGTGAGGACTGGGTTGTGGCTCATCCACTCCCCCTGATGGGAGTTAGCGGCTTCACCACTACCCAGCCCTTACAGTCGGTTGTGGTAATGCGCCTTATTAAAGTTGGTTGCCAACCGACATATAAAATCCAAAGAATAGAAATAAGGAGAGATGACTAGAAATGAATTTGGTTGACCGTCTGAACATAGCCTTTTCACTTTAAGATATTGATATCCAGTGGCCTACCTGGATAAGAAGATGCTTATTTAACAGAATGAGAACAAGTTGCCAGTAGGTCTGCTCTGTTCTACATTTTGGGAGTTAATACATAAAAATACGATATCTCGTCACATTCAATCAGCAAACCTGATAGACTATTATTTTCATGATTTCGAGCCAGAAGTCTCTGTGAGTGAGCAACTTCCCTCCTCCTTGGAGTCATGCAATACTGTAACTAAAATTAATTTATCTTGTCCTTCAGACATTTCCGCAAGTACCGTGGCCATCTCAGGAAACAAAGCATCAACGCTCAGTGGACTCTACTTCCAATGATACATCTTCCGCTTTGAGGGGGACTGAAACCCCTTACAATGCAACTAACGGAGTCAGTCCCACCACTGACCCGGTGACTCCAACTGGTGAAACACTGTGCTGATCCTGCCAAAACGCTAATACGTTCTAAAGTGAATACTGGAACCATATTCCTAACATAGAACGTGGGGAATGGCCAGAGGCGGTCTATAGAAAACAAATGTTATTTTGTGATGTCATTAAAAATGTTATAGAGGAAATACTGTAACTTGAAAAGTATACACACTATATGTGTGAAGTGTCCATCCGATGCGTTGTGAATTAAATATGAAAAATTCGGAAAGTATTTTTGTTAAGATATGAATGTGGTTTTAGCAGCCATAAGAGATAATTTGTCTCTTATAAACTTTGCCAAGTAAGTACATCCTGGTTGGTCCTCTCCACCTGCCTGTTAGACTGAGGCTGGTACCCAGATTTGCGGCTGACCGTGGCCCCCAGCTTCTCCATAAAGGCTTTCCAGACCCGCAATGTGAATTGGGGACCACGGTTGGAAACAATGTCCTCTGGAAGGATAAACATAATAAACATGAAGAAAATACAAAACAGGAGAAGCGTACTGAATGTAACCAAAACCAATACTGCCTGATGACTGAGGCTTACTGAAGGCTATATGAAGGGAGAGTGATCAGGGTGGGGATGAAGTCCAGGTGTACTTAACGATGGGGAGCAGGTGTGCGCAATGATGGTTGCTAGGTGTGCGCAAAGTGGGTTACCAGGACAGGTGGTTAGTAGACCGGTGACGTCGAGAGCAGGAGGGAGGGAGCAGGAATAGGTGTGACCATACACCAACAATCGTGGTATTACAAAGCGAAGGTACAAAAATAGGTTCCGTATCATTGTTTGATAATGAATATTTTGTTCAAACATGTTTGAAATATAAGATGTAAAGAGACCATACTCTCACTTGTTACAATAATCTGCTCTGAGTGGACTGTGAAGCAGGAAGCAGAATAATTGCGGACACTTTTTGCCAAGTCATCCTTTGTGTGTGTTCTTGCCAGGGGTGTAAATTTAGATGTAAACCGAGATGTTGTTCCACGCTAGTATGGGAGAAGTGCTCAGTGAGGCATACCTCCAGGTCATGTGACCCCAAAATGACACAGCAAAAGCCTTACTACTGAACATAGACACCTGAGCGGACAATAACAGCCCACTAATGGGACCAGGTCAGATGTTTTTACTGCTTTGAATGAGTGGTTTTGAGTGAATTATCCCTTTAATCCTGCCATGGCACATGACTTGCTGCACTTACATAGTACCAAGTTGGATATCTACCCCTATAATGCCCTAGGCTACCTCTTGCCCTAGGGAAGTTTCACAGACACCTTTAGATCCATGCACTAGGATATCAATTTACCTCTACTTTACAAATTATTGTTATGAAACGCAGAATTATTCATCAATAACTGACCAATGTAAATGTGACAAGACCATTTTAAAGTGCACTTGGGTGTAATTAATTAATGATGCATGCACAGCCATGATTGTTGTTTTAAAACTCTCAAGGACTTTGATAGATCTGCAGCTCAACTGCTTATTTAAGCCCTAATTCACTTTCCCCTTTCAACAAATATACAGTGCAAAAGTCCAAAGGTATTGGGGCAGTGACATTTTGGCTCTGTACTCCAGCATTTTGGATTGGAAATTATACAATGACTATGAAGTTAAAGTGCAGACTGTCAGCTTTAATTTGAGGGTATTTTCCAATATATCGGGTGAACCGTTTAGAAATTACAGCACGTTTTGTACATAGTCCCTCCATTTTAGGAGAGCAAAAGTATTGGGACAAATTCACTTGTGTATTAAAGTATTTGGTCCCATATTCATAGCACGAAATGAATACATCAAGCTGGTGATTCTACAAACTTGTTGGATGTATTTACTGTTTTGAGTCACTTTTATTGTAAATAAGAATAGAATGTTTCTAAACACTTCAACAGTAATGTGGACGCTACCATGGTTACGGATAGTCCTGAAAGAATTGTGACTAGTGATGAGTGACAAAGTTAGAGGCATATACAGTGGGGAGAACAAGTATTTGATACACTGCCGATTTTGCAGGTTTTCCTACTTACAAAGCATGTAGAGGTCTGTAATTTTTATCATAGGTAGACTTCAACTGTGAGAGACGGAACAAAAATCCAGAAAATCACATTGTATGATTTTTAAATAATTAATTTGCATTTTATTGCATGACATAAGTATTTGATCACCTACCAACCAGTAAGAATTCCGGCTCTCACAGACCTGTTAGTTTTTCTTTAAGAAGCCCTCCTGTTCTCCACTCATTACCTGTATTAACTGCACCTATTTGAACTCGTTACCTGTATAAAAGACACCTGTCCACACACTCAATCAAACAGACTCCAACCTCTCCACAATGGCCAAGACCAGAGAGCTGTGTAAGGACATCAGGGATAAAATTGTAGACCTGCACAAGGCTGGGATGGGCTACAGGACAATAGGCAAGCAGCTTGGTGAGAAGGCAACAACTGTTGGCGCAATTATTAGAAAATGGAAGAAGTTCAAGATGACGGTCAATCTCCCTCGGTCTGGGGCACCATGCAAGATCTCACCTCGTGGGGCATCAATGATCATGAGGAAGGTGAGGGATCAGCCCAGAACTACACGGCAGGACCTGGTCAATGACCATATTAGTATCCTGCCAGTTGCACCTTTTCTCATTGCTTTTAGTATATCGAATGTGCAATAAGTGCAGTTGTCTGTAATTAAACCCTGCGCACTAAGGACTGTATTTTAAGGGAATTACTATTATTACCCCAATGATATCATACACACATTTAGCTATTATAGTATCTCTTCCTGTCATTTACCTGTACAGTTTGTGTAAACATGCAAGTATTCACTTATCTGTAAATATAACTGTATACCTAACTGTACAGCTAATTTAACCATGCAAAATTTTCACTTACCTGTTCATTTACCCAGTCTGTCTATTAAGTAAACTATTATTACCCTCGCTCATATCATACGCATTAGCTACTGAAGTATTTCTCTGCCATCAACCTGTATAGTATAGTTAACCATCCAACATCCACCAATGTATAGTGTACATATTCAGCCAACCACTCATACTATGCAATGTCTTTTTATAGCTTTTTTTGCACTCCAGATATCTTGTATTTCTATACTTTTTCATACTGCCGCTCTATGTATCATGTACCGTGTATCTGTCTTTTGTGTACTTTCGTTGTGGCATTTTGCACCTGCCCTGTGTTTTTGTTGTAGCTGCTTGACAATGAAATTTCCCCCCCGGGGGATCAATAAAGTACCTATCTATCTATCTATCTATCTATCTATCTATCTAAGAGAGCTGGGACCACAGTCTCAAAGAAAACCATTAGTAACACACTACGCCGTCATGGATTAAAATCCTGCAGCGCACGCAAGGTCCCCCTGCTCAAGCCAGCGCATGTCCAGGCCCGTCTGAAGTTTGCCAATGACCATCTGGATGATCCAGAGGAGGAATGGGAGAAGGTCATGTGGTCTGATGAGACAAAAATAGAGCTTTTTGGTCTAAACTCCACTCGCCGTGTTTGGAGGAAGAAGAAGGATGAGTACAACCCCAAGAACACCATCCCAACCGTGAAGCATGGAGGTGGAAACATCATTCTTTGGGGATGCTTTTCTGCAAAGGGGACAGGACGACTGCACCGTATTGAGGGGAGGATGGATGGGGCCATGTATTGCGAGATCTTGGCCAACAACCTCCTTCCCTCAGTAAGAGCATTGAAGATGGGTCGTGGCTGGGTCTTCCAGCATGACAACGCCCCGAAACACACAGCCAGGGCAACTAAGGAGTGGCTCCGTAAGAAGCATCTCAAGGTCCTGGAGTGGCCTAGCCAGTCTCCAGACCTGAACCCAATAGAAAATCTTTGGAGGGAGCTGAAAATCCGTATTGCCCAGCGACAGCCCCGAAACCTGAAGGATCTGTATGGAGTGGGCCAAAATCCCTGCTGCAGTGTGTGCAAACCTGGTATAGAACTACAGGAAACGTATGATCTCTGTAATTGCACCAAATATTAATTGTACCAAATATTAAGTTCTGCTTTTCTAATGTATCAAATACTTATGTCATGCAATAAAATGCAAATTAATTACTTAAAAATCATACAATGTGATTTTCTGGATTTTTGTTTTAGATTCCGTCTCTCACAGTTGAAGTGTACCTATGATAAAAATTACAGACCTCTACATGCTTTGTAAGTAGGAAAACCTGCAAAATCGGCAGTATCAAATACTTGTTCTCCCCACTGTATAGCATATCCCCACAAAAATGCTAACCTCCCCTGTTATTGTAATGGTGAGAGGTTAGCATGTCTTGGGGGGATGATATGTGCGTTTAACTTTCTCACTCATAGTTATTCCCGATTCATTCAGGACTATCCGTAACCATGGTAGCGTCCACATTACTGTTGAAGTGTTTAGAAACATTCTATTCTTATTTACATTAATAGTGACTCAAAATGACACAATACATTATTTACCATTCATTTATATTGGTCACAAAATAATCTGAAACTCAACCAAAACAAACAACAAATGCATCCAACAAGTTTGTAGAATCACCAGCTTGATGTAATCATTGCGTGCCAGGAATATGGGACCAAATACTAAACTTTTGACTACTTTAATACACATAAGTGAATTTGTCCCAATACTTTTGGTTAAAAAGTACAAAAACTGCTGTAATCTAAACGGTTCATCCAATATCAGATGAAAATACCCTCAAATTAAAGCTGACAGTCTGCACTTTAACCTCATAGTCATTGTATCATTTCAAATCCAAAGTCCTGGAGTACAGAGCCAAAACAACACAAAATGTCAGTCTCAATACGTTTGGACTTCAATGTATTGTGATCTCATCCTTCCATGACTTAGTTCAAGGTCAACTCATGTGTAGACAGCCCCTTGATGGTTTGCGCTGCCATTTCTTGCAAACAAATGTTGATTTTGATCCACAAGCATGAGAGGTCAAGCACACAACCCACGCTCTCAGCCGCCAGTAATGTGACAGACCAACAACTTGGCTTCACTTGTCTGCTGCCAGGTGAACTCTTGTTTTGTTTTCGTATTGATCAGAAACACCTGTCAGATGTTTACCTCGCTGTCTGATCACCTCGTTCTACCAAAATAAATGGTGGAGTAAAGAAAAAGGGCCTCAGTTCAGCAGCTCAAAAAAGGTGGTAGGATTTATGTTTATACAGCAAGGGCTGCAATATATTACCCAGGTCACTTAGAAACATTCAGACTAACTCAGAGCAAAGACCCGGAGCAACCAAATGTAATTGTGTGCCCTTGTGTAACAGGGTTAGATATGCTTCCAGTTGATAATTCGGAAATATATTTTTACAAGTTCCCTATTCATAACCAAAACACAAAACCAACCAACACAGAAACATTTGAATGGCACATAAGAATAACTAACCATATGACACTGGCTTTAATTGATTAGGGAAATATCTGACCTAGTGATCTATTGGCACTGTATTGTATTTGGAAGTGACCTAGGTAAATTAAGTGTTTTAACAACAATGTGAACATGAATTAAATAATGGTAATAGGTTGCCTTTACGTAAGCGCATTGGACATTTACAGTTGAAGTCGGAAGATTACATACACCTTAGCCAAATACATTTAAACTCAGTTTTTCACAATTCCTGACATTTAATCCTAGTAAAAATTCCCTGTCTTAGGTCAGTTAGGATCACCACTTTATTTTAAGAATGTGAAATGTCAAAATAATAGTAGAGAGAATAATTTATTTCAGCTTTTATTTCTTTCATCACATTCCCAGTGGGTCAGAAGTTTACATACACTCAATTAGTATTTGGTAGCATTGCCTCTAAATTGTTTAACTTGGTTCAAACGTTTCGGGTAGCCTTCCACAAGCTTCCCACAATATGTTGGGTGAATTTTGGCCCATTCTTCCTGACAGAACTGGTGTAACTGATTCAGGTTTGTATGCCTCCTTGCTCGCACACACTTTTTCAGTTCTGCCCACACATTTTCTATAGGATTGAGGTCAGGGCTTTGTGATGGCCACTACAATACCTTGACTTCAGGTTATGTCGATGTAGGACTCGTTTTACTGTGGCTATAAATACTTTTGTACCCGTTTTCTCCAGCATCTTCACAAGGTCCTTTGCTGTTGTTCTGGGATTGATTTGCACTTTTCGCACCAAAGTACATTCATCTCTAGGAGACAGAACACATCTCCTTCCTGAGCAGTATGACGGCTGCGTGGTCCCATGGTGTTTATACTTGTGTACTATTGTTTGTACTGATGAATGTGGTACCTTCAGGAAATTGCTCCCTAGGATGAACCAGACCTGTGGAGGTCTACAATTTGTTTTCCTGAGGTCATGGCTGATTTCTTTTCATTTTCCCATGATGTCGAGCAAAGAGTCACTGAGTTTTAAGGTAGGCCTTGAAATACATCCACAGGTACACCTCCAATTGACTCAAATGATGTCAATTAGCCTATCAGAAGCTTCTAAAGCCATGACATCATTTTCTGGAATTTTCCAAGCTGTTTAAAGGCACAGTCAATTTAGTGTATGTAAACTTCTGACCCACTGGAAATATGATATAGTGAATTATAAGTGAAATAATCTGTCTGTAAACAATTGTTGGAAGAATTACTTGTGTCATGCACAAAGTAGATGTCCTAACAGACTTGCCAAAACTATAGTTTGTTAACATGAAATCTGTGGAGTGGTTGAAAAATGAGTTTTAATGACTTCAACCTAAGTGTCTAAACTTCTGACTTCAAATGTATTACACCAACAATGGTGGTATTACAATGAGAAGATAAATGAAGTAAAATGGGCAGAAATACGCATACTTTTTTGATAATTAATATTTTGTTCAAAACTCTTTGAAATATAAGATGTAAAGAGACCATACTTTCACTTGTTACAATAATCTGCTCTGAGTGGACTGTGAAGCAGGAAGCAGAATAATTGCGGACACTTTTTGCCAAGTCATCCTTTGTGTGTGTTCTTGCCAGGGGTGTAAATTTAGATGTAAACCGAGATGTTGTTCCACGCTAGTATGGGAGAAGTGCTCAGTGAGGCATACCTCCAGGTCATGTGACCCCAAAGTGACACAGCAAAAGCCTTACTACTGAACATAGACACCTGAGCCAGCTGACAATAACAGCCCACTAATGGGACCAGGTCAGATGTTTTTAGCTCTTCAATAGGGCCAGGTCAATTCTCTCCCCCTCTGACTTAACCATGAATAGATCAAAATAGATGAGGGATGCCCACTGTGACCACACAGCACAAACGTAACTGCTGAGTGTGAGGTTTGTGTCCCGTATACACAACACAATGAGACTGAACAGCGTACTTGTTACTTGTGGTCAAAGAGGTAACCAAGTGTTTGACCATAAATACCTTATATTGAATACTAGAAGCTTGCTGAAAAAATAGAATGTGTTATGTTCCTCATGTTACACATTTTTTTGTTTGTTTAAACAAGTATGTTATTATGCACAGTATGGCAAGAGAGGTAGGGAGGTGATCTTTTGAAGTTGAGAGGAAAATATAGAATGCTGTGTCATTTTGGGGTCACATGACCTGGAGGTATGCCTCACTGAGCACTTCTCCCAGGCAAGCGGTGGAACATCTCTGTTTACATCTACATTTACACCCCTGGCAAGAACACACACAAAGGATGATATTTATATTTCACACTCATCATTATTCCCGATTCACATACCATTCGTCCCATTGCTCATTTAATTGGACCCACTTCACAGTAGTAACATAGATAAGCTATTTCAAGTATTTTGCTCTATGCGATCCGATGTGCAGTTTAATAATGGTAGAACAGACGGTTCACATTTTCCATTGACGTTTGTAGGCTAGCCTACATCTGAATATTGTAATATCACATTTCTCGAGTAGACGATATTTCATTCATAAACATAATGCATATTACCCATCATATCCATTGCAGAATAAATTCCTCACCTTTTCTGGTCATGGTGAGTATTATATTATATTATATTATATTATATTCCCGAAGTAACACATGACCACGTGCATCTCTAATTTACTGATAGGCTATAACACTCGTATTGAATTCAAACGATCTATTTATAGATCCACAACCATTTGCAAATGTTTATCTTTCAGAAAAAGTCATATGGAGCGAATGCCACTGCAAGAGAAAACATTCTCCCAACACATCCAAAGACATTTGATCAAGTTCGGCATTGACATTTCCTTTAGACACTGGCATAATTCCAATATTAAATAAAGGCATTATTGTAATCACGTGCGCACCGTTTTACGACAGGTTTGATTTATAACGGGAAATGTGTATATATGACGTGCGCCAAGTTTATAAATCTTAATATTTTTCTGCGTGCACGTTTTTTTTTCAGAAATGGCGCAGATATTTAGTGTAAAATGTACGCAAGGGTTATAAATCCCCCAGGTGACAGACGGCCATGGCATATGGTTTACATAATTCAGGAACTTCACCTGTGTGGAAGTACCTGCTTTTAATAGACTTTGTATCACTTATTTACTCAAGTGTTTCCATTGTTTTGGCAAGCCTTTGTTCCAAATATCATTGTGGTGATGCATTGTCACACCACAACAACAATATGACCAAGGATTATTCCGAATTTTGGGAGATTGTATGTAAGTGATATTACATTATGGCTTGACAGAAACAACGTTTTGGCTTTTGCCAAGTCTCTTGTTGCTGTCTTGCCAAGAAGTTTGGCAAATGAATAGTGATGTGTTGTTAAATGCCGAAGCAGTCCACTCAATCATGCAGAAATGTGCAGTAATTTGCTGAGTAATCTCTGTAATTATGGTTATGGTTCTACTCTGTTGACAGTCATCTAAAGGTGTGTATTGTGCATTATGTATTATATGGGAGGCAGGCAGGACTGGTATTGTACAGTGTGTGATCTGTGTGTAAAGCTCTAACTGAATTGTGTGGGTAAGTGTTAGGATTACAGTAAGCATAGTACAATGACAAGACGTATTGTCTATTGGGAGAAAGATTACTCTGATTTCTATAGGGGGAGACAAATAATATATTCTTTGGGAGTCAGCGACACTTTGGGTCTTATGGTTATGGTAGTCTGGCTGTCACAGATTTACAGTGTGCACGTTACAACTGTTCAACCAGACTATAATGGTATTCAGTTTTAGTTGGAGATAAACCGTTTTGAGATTAATTATTTTCCAAATATAATCCGTTTAGGACCACAGACTGCAGAATAACCCCACAGACTATGTAACCTTGACTAAAATAATCAATTTGTGACTGAGATTGTGATAGTGTTGTTGGTGTTAATGTGGGTTCTGTCTAGGTCACTCAGGGTGTTTTTCAGCAGAAAAAAATAAAACACATAAGAAATACAGTATCTTGGTGCGTTTTGTAAACGCAGATCTACAGTGCATTCGGAAAGTATTCAGACCCCTTGACTTTTTCTACATTACAGCCTTATTCTAAAATGGATTCAATATTTTTTCACCCTCATCAATCTACACACAATACCCCATACTGACAAAGCAAAATCAGTTTTCAGACCCTTTACTCTGTACTTTGTTGAAGCACCTTTGGCAGCAATTGCAGCCTTGAATCTTCTTTGGTATGACGTTACGTTGAACCATTGCCCCAGTCTGAGGAGCAGGTTTTCATCTCTCTGTACTTTGCTCCATTCATCTTTTCCTTGACCCTGACTAGTCTCCCAGTCCCTGCTGCTGAAAAACATCCCCACAGCATGATGCTGCCACCACCATGCTTCACCGTAGGGATGGTGCCAGGGTTCCTCAAGACATGATGCTTTCATTCAGGTCAAAGAGTTCAATCTTGGTTTCATCAAACCAGAGAATCTTGTTTCTCATGGTCTGAGAGTCCTTTAGGTGCCTTTTGGCAAACTCCAAGCGGGCTGTCATGTGCCTTTTACTGAGAATTGGCTTCCGTCTGGCCAGTCTACCATAATGGCCTGATTGGTGGAGTGCTGCAGAGATTGTTGTCCTTCTGGAAGGTTCTCCCATCTCCACAGAGGAACTCTGGAGCTCTGTCAGAGTGATCATCAGGTTCTTGGTCACCTCTCTGACCAAGGCCCTTCTTCCCCCAATTGCTCAGTTTGGCCGGGCGGCCAGCTCTAAGAAGAGTCTTGGTGGTTCCAAACTTCTTCGATTTAAGAATGTTAGAGGCCACTGTGTTCTTGGGGACCTTTAATGATGCAGAAATGTTATGGTACCCTTCCCCAGATACTGTATGTGCCTCGACGCAATCCTGTCTTGGAGCTCCACGGACAATTCCTTCAACCTCATGGCTTGGTTTTTACTCTGACATGCACTGTCAACCTTATATTGACAGGTGTGTGCATTTCGACATAATGTCCAATCAATTGAAATTACCACAATGGACTCCAATCAAGTTGTAGAAACATCTCAAAGATGATCAATGGAAACAGGATACACCTGAGCTCAATTTTGAGTCTCATAGCAAAGTGTCTGAATACTAATGTAAATAAGGTATTTCTGTTTTTTTTTCTAAAAACCTGTTTTCTCATTATGGGTTTTGTGTGTAGATTGATGAGGAAAACAATTAATTTTAGAAGAAGGTTGTAACGTAACAAAATGTGTAAAAGGTCAAAGGGTCACATAATGCTTCTTAATGTAATTTCTGCTCGGCATCAGACTAATTTTGTGCTTCAGAATTCACAAACAGTCATTCTATCAGTAGACAGCGCCCTGACTGATGTGAAGCTACTTTTCTCTGGTACTTTTCTCGGTGTAGCCCACTTTTGTCCAGTAAAATGCAAGATTAACTTCAAGGAAAACATTAGGAAAAGTAGCTGCCACCATTCTTTCTATCATAAACATTAGAAATACACTACTGTTCAAAAGTTTGGAGTCACTCAGAAATGTCCTTGTTTTTGAAAGAAAAGCTAATTTATTATTAAAATAACATCAAATTGATTAGAAATACAGTGTAGACATGGTTAATGTTGTAAATGACTATTGTAGCTGGAAACTGAAGATTTTTCTACATAGGCATACAGAGGCCCATTATCAGCAACCATCACTCCTGTGTTCCAATGGCACGTTGTGTTAGCTAATCCAAGTTTATAATTTTAAAAGGCTAATTGATCATTAGAAAACTCTTTTGCAATTATGTTAGCACAGCTGAAAACTGTTGTGCTGATCAAAGAAGCAATAAAACTGGCCTTCTTTAGACTAGTTGAGTATCTGGAGTATCAGCATTTTTTGGGTTCGATTACAGGTTCAAAATCACCAGAAACAAATAACTTTCTTTTGAAACTCATCAGTCTATTCTTGTTCTGAGAAATGAAGGCTATTCCATGCGAGAAATTGCCAAGAAACTGAAGATCTCGTACAACGGTGTGTACTACTCCCTTTACAGATCAGCGCAAACTGGCTCTAACCAGAATAGAAAGAGGAGTGGGAGGCCCCGGTGCACAACTGAGCAAGAGGACAAGTACATTAGTGTCTAGTTTGAGAAACAGACACTTAACATAAGTTCTCAACTGGCAGCTTCATTAAATAGCACCTGCAAAACATCTGTCTCAACGTCAACAGTGAAGAGGCGACTCCGGGATAAATAAAAAGCCATATCTTCCTATGTCCAGTGTCTGTGTTCTTTTGCCCATAATATTTTATTTTTATTGGCCAATCTGAGATATGGCTTTTCTTTGCAACTCTGCCTAGAAGCCCAGCGTCCTGTAGTCGCCTCTTCACTGTTGACGTTGAGACTGGTGTTTTGTGGGTACTATTTAATGAAGCTGCCAGTTGACTTGTGAGGTGTCTGTTTCTCAAATACACAATGACAAACTTTATGCACAGATGCATAGAAAATAAACACGCAGTGCTGTTTCAAGCGTTGCCCTCCATATAGCCTACTTGCATATACATACAAGCAATAAAAACAGTCACTTTTTTTTTTTTTTTAATCCCTCTCCCGATATAAGCAGTTATTATATCATTAATATTATTGTAACAAGGATTTTTGGCATCAGTGTATCAATAGTTGTCCATAAGGGCTTTGTTTGGAATGCATTTACATCAATGATTTATATATGCATCATTGATGCACATACGTTGTGAGTCATGTGACTGATTGGACTGTGGCGTATCCTTCTGGCTGCTCCCTGTAGGCAGAGATACTTTTCAGGAGATGGTAAACTCCATTGGAATGGTATTACAGCCCTTTGTGTACGTTGCCCAACTACGGTAATGCGCGATGCATTCTGGGCGATTTTGGGACACCTTCAAGGTTTGAACGGGAGTCAATTGGGCACTAGATCAAAAAATAAAAAAAACATTAGCATGAATTTCGTCAACAAGAAGTACAACATTACAAGTCTTTTCCAAGACGTGAGACGAGTTACTTGCTTTCTGTAATATTGTATAGCTTTGCAATCGTGACATGACGTACTTTCGAGGAAAATAGGCACGTTTCTCGACTCATACCCTGACTTTGAGAAAGGATTGAGTGACGATTTGTTTAGCAACCACGTGACGCAGCTTGACAACGTGAACGCGATTGGTCGACAGTCTGCTGGGAGGCCATCATTGTCCAATTGGATTCCTATCTCCTCCTTTCTCTAATATCTCTGCTTTAAATATATTGACAGGGGATCGCCGGGACAAAAACACTGTTGGGAGTGCAGAAAGGACGAGAGAAGGCTTCTGGAGCCGTCCAGGAGATTTTACGGTTTTGCATTTCAAATAACAAGGCTTTTCGGCAAATACATATCTTTCCAACTTCAGCTACAGTGATAGCTAAGTTTGGAAAGGAGAAAAGGGAGCTTTTGCGTGCGTTTATCGAAAATTCTATGCTCCGAGTATCGCCAGCACCGATAGCCTGTACAAAGGGAAATAAATATTGACTTAATTATTTTGAGAAAAATATTACAATGGATAGCGCGGGACCTAAGAAACGTTGCTGTGGTAGGTCAATTATATGTTTTCAATGCTTTCACAAGGACTCGAATGGAGTATTTGATCAAGTATCGATAACTGCCGATCTATTGACCACAGGTGTTCCGATATCAATAACTAATCGTAAACATAATTTCCCTTGCAGAATCTGCCCAATCGTTCTTCACATCACCAAAGTTCCTTATTTACCTGGGACATGCCCTCTCGACATGGGTAAGTTAATCAAAAGTAGCCAATACAAAATGTCTCAACCAGTCATAGGTGGAGGGTCATTTGACACAATCTTATAGCTTATTCATGTTTTAGAATTGGTACACACGTATGGAATATATAGGCTATGTCCCATACCAATCGCCCATCAGTGGACACATGGATGGTTCTATATAATGTGCAATGGTCTATACCATATGTGTTCTGTCATAGTATTTCTAAATCAGGTGATTGCATTTGTTTAGGTCATGCTTCATGTGTACAGTCATTGACAGTAGAACATCATTCATTGATCTAGGATACGGGATTGCTTTATATAGGCTCGACAGTAGACTAGGATCATGTTTCTGCAAGCATCATCCATCTACTGTAGCCTAGTGAGCAGGACATTTTAACAGCTGGTTGCAACCTGGTCTCAGAGAATTTCTTATTATTCTGTACGTAAATCCAAGAAAAATTCAATTTAGTATGATATGTTATGTTTCGTATGGTATATATTAATTTGTGGCTGGTCCATCACCCATTTCGTATGATATTATAAATTACAATTCGTATTATATGTTACAAATGTGAAAAATGTACAATGTTACAAATTTGCCAAACATACTATAATACGGTACGAATTTGGCTAACGTATGTTATGTTACGAATTATAGCTAGGTGGCTAACGTTAGCTAGGCTAGGGGTTAAGGTTAGAGTTAAGTTTAGAGTTTGGTTAAAGGGTTAGGGTTAGCTAACATGTAGTTGCAAAGTAGTTGCTAAAGTTGTCTGTGATGAGATTCTAACTCGCAACCTTTGGGTTGCTAGACGTTCACGTTATACGCCCACCCATCCACCCCAACCAACCTACTTTTGCCTCAAGTAACCATCTGTCTTATGTAACCATACCAAACGTAACATATCATACACATTTTAGTGTGCCAGATATACATTTACTATCTTACGTCTAGTCTATGAGACCAGGCTGCTGGTTGAAACAATGTAACATGCATGTATTTGTAGGGAGATCGCATGTGGAATTTCGCTGTGGCCGTATTTCTGGTGGGGCTGTATGGCAACAGCCTCCTGCTCACAGCCGTGTACGGACTGGTGGTGGCGGGGTCAGTCCTGCTGCTTGGAGCCATTATCGGTGACTGGGTGGATAAAAACCCCAGACTCAAAGGTATGCAGCCATAAGTAGGCCTACTCTACAGTCAGTGTTTCTGAACAGAACATGAATAAGCAATATACATAGTCTCAAAACATTAGTAAAATGTTAATTCTGTTTGGGGAATGTGTTCATTTAGATGGAAATTGGCATAGTTCTCAATTCGAGACCATTAAAATAACTCTATGCGTCTTGGGGGAAATCTCCAATTAAGTGATTTACTCAGACAGAAATTAATTGTTTATGACCAACCCGTCGTCTCTAATACTTTCCCTCTAATTTGATAGTGGCCCAGACTTCACTGGTTGTCCAGAACTGTGCCGTCATACTGTGTGGGATCCTCTTGATGGTGGTTTTCCAGTTCAAAGAACAGCTTGCAGAGTTATATAATGGATGGGTTCTGGTAAGATTCCATTGCTTCGACTTTCTCATACTGTCATTTTCAACTTATAATTGAATGGTATTTTGCAGCAGAAGCATTTACCCATTTGATAAGCACAACGTGACCTCCGTCTAATATGATGTCAAATCCATCATTTAAAACAACATTTACATATCAATTAAACCTCTGGACAGTTGCCTGGGCTACACATTGAATAATGTCTGAAAGTCTTCTTCACTATGGTTTTAAATTGAGCTACACCAGTATTTTACTCTCAGATCTCAAGTTCACTCAATTACCTCACATTTGTAACAGCAGGCCTTGGACAGTGTCTTGCCTGAGTAGCGATCAAGGGAAAATTGTTTGATTCTTAACATTACACAAGGATTTGCCAGGAAACATGTTAGGCTTCTTGAAGGGGCTCCTTCTTTTGGTTGAGTGTGTAGATCGGGTTCAAATGAGCAGATTTAATTTACATTGTGCAGCAAGACTTTGTTAATACAATGAGACTGTTGCAATAGCGAGAGTTACAATCTGCTGGCTGTTACACTCATGGACAAAGTGTCTCACGTGTTGTATTGTGGGACAAATCGTGTTTATGTGAAGGGGCCGCCCTCGGTTTTTGAGAGAGGGGGTAGGGGGTTGCTGTAAGTTCTCTGGTATTTGTGTGTTTCTGGAGATGGGGGCGAAACAGGAGATTGAGTGTCTTGTTCATGACTGTGTAGTCAGCAGGTTTTTTTAAGGGCCGTCATGTGAGGTCTAGAAATGCTGCCTAACCAGTTGAGCCAATCCATCTGTATTCCTCTGGCCAGAACAGCTGCAACCATAATATGCACAACAAAAACACTATTACACTGGCTAATGGCTGTCATTTCCAAAAGTATGGAAGGCTGCTTATATGCTGTCGCTCCATAAGGGTGGGGACACTAGATCTTGTCTAGTTAACATTCTTGAATCTTTTGTAAATATGTACAACTTCATTCCTTGTTGTCTGAGAATTGTATTCTGACTGTACATCAGTCAGGGTTTAGACCAGGCCACAGTACTATTACTGCAACCACATTAGTTGTAAATTATATTGTCATGCCACAATTATAGATGCCAAAATTAATTGTGCTGCCTTATTTGTTGACTTGTCAAAGGCTTTTATCATAGTTTATCATTTATTTTATTGAACAAGGCCTGGGCACTGAAACCTGTATGTGGTTTCAGAACTCTCTCAGTAATGGAACTAAGACTATTGTGACAGAGGTTCATATCTGAATTCCTTGAAGTGCATAAAGGGGTACCCCAGGGTTCTATTCTGGGGCCACTATTGTTTACGCTGTATATAAATAACATTGGAAATACTACGAAAATGTGTAATATACATTTTATGCTGATTTATACAGTATTGTACTCCATTGCATTGTAAACCAAGCCTTTTAACATTTGCAGTCTGATTTCCAAGTGCTACAGAAGTCACAATTGGCTCTTAAGTTAGTATTTAATTCAAACAAAACACATGCTATTTTCTAGGTCCCATAACTTAGACTTAAGTGACCTTGAAATTACTAGCCTGAACGGAACACAAATCGAACGAGTTCCCTCTTATAAATATCTTGCTATCTGGCTAGAAAAGTTGGCGTTTTAAAACATGTTACTGAGCTGATAAAGAAGTTGAAGATCAAAATGTGTAGTCTTTTGATAATAGAAAGGAATTTGTTAATTTCTGTCTGTTTTAGATTACGGGGATATAGTCTACATGCACACTTAAACCTATACATGATGTTTCCATTGTACCCTTAGATTCATTACTGGTCATTAATTTTAAAACTCACCATTGTGTATTGTATCAAAAGGCCTCTCTGTATGTAAGAAGAGAGCAGCATTCCCTTTTCATTCATTTGCAAAGCGCTCCTGTAGAAACTTCTGATGTATCTGACGACACTCGTCAAGGTCAAAACAATAAAATGCAGTACAAGAGCACAAGATTGCATAGTGCTGGAGGTTCCAAAGGTGGCTTCTGATTTAGGGAGAGATGCTTATAGCTTTTATGCTCCACAGATGTGGAATATGTTGCAAGGGAGGCTTGAATGCCCTTTAGGGAATTTAGGGGAATTGTGGGGGATGTTCTAAGTTAAGATAGTTAGTTTTTTTATGATCATGTTTTGTAATTTAATATTTTGTATTTAAGTGTGTGTTTTGTATTGTGCAGGGCTCATTTGAAAGATACTTGAGCTGTGTTCGAATACCCATACTAACATACTGTATACTACGTGCTTAATGAGATATACTACATATTATTTGTTCTTTTTAGTATATTGTAAACACAAGTACTAGAGCTTAGCCTGTCTACCGGAAGTTGATGCTGTTGCTATGCAACCTCTTGCTAGCATAACAAATGACTAGCTAAACATTTTACGATTTTCGTGTGCTCGTAAATTCAATCTGGAGTGCGCTCTGGGCGTTCGTAAATCCAGAGCGTTGTCAGATTGTCGTTTTGTAAATTCTGAGCGTTTCGCTCTCGGAGTGGTCAGAGCGCACACTGGACGTTGTTTTCATGTTATCCAGCGCTTTGGTGACTAACTGTGCTGCTGGCAACAATTTAATTACACTTTTTTTTGCTACGTTTACTGACATATTAAACTGGTGTTGTTGAGCGTTTGTAAATTCATCAGTTAGTTATTCTTTGCGAGAATGCTCTGAAATCAGAGTAGATAGCCAGAATTAACAATGTCCATTGAAACGCACAACGACTAAACCACTTAACTAAGAATGTGAATAATCAAACGTTGTGTAGTTAGTTAGTTAATATACTGCCTGGCAAGTTCGATGTATTAGTAGCCAACTAACGTTAGGTAACTAGCTAACATACCGGTACATACTGCTGTAATGCTATGCAGTTCGTAAGGATAGCGTAGCTAACAAATTGTCACCCAACATAACGTGTAACGTAACTACTTTCTTCAAATCTGAAAAACGTTGTGAAGCCACGCCCATTTTCTGAAGAATTGCATTATGGGCCCTAAAAGTACGGAAAAGGTGTCCATTGCATGTATACGACATCCGGGAACTTTTGGCAAACTATGTATATACATACTATGACCAATAAGCATACTATATACTCAATTCACATCACAAATAGTACAGTTAGTGTGGTTAGTATGAGTATTCGAACACTGCTTTGAACTCAATAGGACACGCTGTTAAAATAAAAGGTTAACACTTTTTTTTTTAAAGAAAGATTACATGTTGAGGCCAAAAATATCACACTGGAAACTTTGTCCATGTTTAGATTTTTCTAAAGTAAACTTGTATGTTTCGATTTTTACCTAAGCGAACAATAATGTATTGTTTTCTTGGTTTTCAGACATGCTGCTATATCTTGGTGATCTCCATAGCCAACATTGCTAACTTGGCCAGTACTGCCATGTCCATTACCATCCAGAGAGACTGGGTGGTGGTTGTGGCTGGACAGGACAGCAGCAAGCTGGCAGGTCAGTCTCCATGGGAAACCAGCCCAAATCAATAGGGCTCATGTGTCCGGGCCTTTATCTGATTGCAGTAGTGTGACTTTGAACCCGACCAAAGCTAAATCACTAATTGTTATTTTATAACTGTCCCGGTTTCAACTTGGTTCACCAATGCTATCAAAGAGATTTTAACACAGTAAAAATGCAACACTTCCGAACAGATAATCTCAAAGGAATTTTTTCACAAGCCATAAAGACCCACGGTTCACAAATGACCAGAGCTGTGTGCTACTGTTTGCTTAACTGCACCAGTGAAGGAAATTAACCTGTGAATTGCACCGTATAACCTTCAGGAAATCTATAAAAATCCCAGTCATATAAATTTGCGTTTCCTGTGGACAATAAAATAATTCTGCGCTTCTTCAATAGACATGAATGCTACAGTGCGGATCATCGACCAGCTAACAAACATTCTGGCGCCTATGTTGGTGGGCCAGATCATGGCTTTCTGCTCCAACTTAATTGGCTGCGGCTTCATCGTCGGCTGGAACCTGTGCTCTATGTGCCTGGAGTACTTTCTGCTGTGGAAGGTCTACCAGAAAACTCCAGCACTGGCCATGAAGGCTGGCAAGAAAGAAGACTACGAGGAACTGAAACGACTGAACTCCCCGAAAGGTATGTTATGTTCTCAGAAACATCAATGAACATCACTGATAGATATCATGTCTTAACATCAATGATCTTGTAAAGTCTTGCACAATTTGTCTTTGTCAACCAAATTGAAAAATCTGTTGTTGATGTGGCGCTCCCTCAAAGAAAGACTAAATGCTGAGATCTGGGCCCATATCAACAAAGCGTCTCAGTGTAGGAGTGCTGAGCTAGGATCAGTTTTGCCTTACAGACCATAATGAATTATAGTCTTGATTGAAGCTCAATGTTAAATTCAAATCTCCCTACCATCATCATCTAAGCCAATGTGACACTAATGTCTATGAAACTTAGCAAATCAACTTGGAGATACAAAACTCAAACCCCTGCCTCTCGTCATGAGCTGTCCGGTCGTTTCCGAGAACCACATACCGGACTTAACAGGGTCGTTAGCATTAGGAAAAAAAAGAACGAGACCACAGCATCCATAAAGTGATCATTAGTTTTGCTACCTTTCGGACTGAATATGTTTGTTGGAGCAACAGTTTTGATTACATTTATAATGTATCGCTCTCACATGCTAATTTCTGTCCATTAAGAACCAACGATGTGCTACACTTTTGTAGCATTTCTGACAATGCTAACATCATTTTTTACACGAAGCTCAGAGTTCTAACACATGGTCTGTTGCTCGGCAACAACACGGCTGCTTGCACCAGACTACCAAATCATAAGTATGCGAACAAACCTAGGCCACTGTAGATAGCTGGTTATATGGTAGTTGAGGTTAATCAATAAATGTAAACAGATATTTTTTTAGCTAGCTAACGTTAGGTAATTCTGTTTCTTGTCCAAAGTCCAGCAGCTAGCCTTTGTAGCTAGCGAACTCCAGTCAGCTAGACAACGAAGAGGCAAAGAAAGGTAGATAGCTAACATAACTATCTAGCCAGCTAGCTAACATAACATTGTACTAGTCAGATGAGAGGTAACGTTGGCTAGGTATCCAACCATCAAGCGAGGAAAGCTAGTAGGCTTGGGCGGTATACAGTATATCGGGGTATTTGGAAATAGCCACGGGATGATTTTTCAATACCATCAACCATCTTCTTTGAAGTTTAATACATTGAAATATTTGTAGCTACTTTAAGTAAATACCTGCAGTCAAGTTGTGCAATACGTTAGTAGATAAGATTGCGTTCTTCATTTCTCCAAGTGGTGACCCGTCATGTTGAGCTACAACAAAAATATATATTAATATACAGTATATATACACACAGTGCATTCGGAAAGCTTTCTGACAGCTTGACTTTTTCCACATTTGGTTACGTTAAAGCCTTATTCTAAAATTGATTACATACAATTTTTCCCCTCAATCTACACAAAATACCCCATAATGACAAACAAAACATTTCTTTTTTTGTGAAGTGCACCAGTCCCTCCTGCAGCAAAGCACCCCCACAACATGATGCTGCCCCCCTGTGCTTCACAGTAGGGATGGTGTTCTTCGGCTTGCAAGCCTCCCACTTTTTCCTCCAAACATAACGATGGTCATTATGGCCAAACAGTTCTATTTTTGTTTCATCAGACCAGAGGACATTTCTCCAAAAAGTCAGATCTTTGTCCTCATGTTCTGTTGCAAACCGTAGTCTGGCTTTTTATGGCGGTTTTGCAGCAGTGGCTTCTTCCTTGCTGAGCGGCCTTTCAGGTTATGTCGATATAGGACTCGTTTTACTGTGGATATAGATACTTTTGTACCGGTTTTCTCCAGCATCTTCACAAGGTCCTTTGCTGTTGTTCTGGGATTGATTTGCACTTTTCACACCAAAGTACGTTCATCTCTAGGAGATCGAACGCATCTCCTTCCTGAGTGGTATTGCGGCTGCGTGGTCCCATTCTGATCCACTGGGAATGTGATGAAAGAAATAAAAGCTGAAATAAATCTCTACTATTATTCTGACATTTCACATTCTTAAAATAAAGTGGTGATCCTAACTGACCTAAGACAGGGAATTTTCACTAGGATTAAATGTCAGGAATTGTGAAAAACTGAGTTTAAATGTATTTGGCTAAGGTGTGTGTGTAAACTTCCGACTTCAACTGTATAGACTGATCCTAGGTCAGCACTCCTGAGTCACTGTGGATACAGGCCCTGATACAGCGGGTGAAATAAGTATTGAACACGTCACAATTTTTCTCAGTAAATATATTTCCAAAGGTGCTATTGACATGACATTTTCAGATGTTGCTAACAACCCAAGTAATACATACATACAAAGAAACCAAAACATATACGTTCAGAAATTAAGTTATGTGTAATAATGTGAAATGACAGGGAAAAAGTATTGAACACACTTACTGATATTTATTTAATACTTTGTACAAAAGCCTTTTGTACAACAGCTTCAAGACGCCTCCTGTATGGAGAAACTAGTCGCATGCATTGCTCTGGTGTGATTTTGGCCCATTCTTCCACACAAACAGTCTTCAAATCTTGAAGGTTCCGTGGGCCTCTTCTATGAATCTTGATCTTCAGTTCTTTCCATAGATTTCCATGGGATTTAAGTCAGGTGATTGGCTGGGCCATTCTAGCAGCTTTATTTTCTTTCTTTGAAACCAATTGAGAGTTTCCTTGGCTGTGTGTTTGGGATCACCCTCGTTTCATCTTCATCATCCTGGTAGATGGCAGCAGATTTTTGTCAAGAATGTCTCGGTAAATTTGCCCGTTCATCCTTCCTTCAATTATGTGAAGTTTGCCAGTACCATTTGCTGAAAAGCAGCCCCACACCATGATGTTCCCACCTCCAAACTTCACTGTTGGTATGGTGTTTTTAGGGTGATTTGCAGTGCCATTTCTCCTCCAAACATGACATCCAAACAGTTCAATTTTGCTCTCATCTGACCACACTATATTCTCCCAGTATTTCACTGGCTTTTCCAAATGTTGTGCAGCAAACTTTAAACGAGCTTCAACATGCTTTTTTTTTCAGCAATGGAGTCTTGCGTGATGAGCGTGCATACAGGCCATGGCGGTGGAGTGCATTACTTACTGTTTTCTTTGAGACAACAGTACCTGCTAATTGCAGGTCTTTTTGAAGCTCTCCATAAGTGGTCCTTGGCTCTTGGACAACTCTTCTGATTATTCTTTTCACTCCTCTGTCAGAAAGCACCTGGTCGAGGCAAATTTATGGTGAAATGATTGTCTTTCCACTTCCGTATTATGGCCCCAACAGTGCTCACTGGAACATTCAGAAGCTTAGAAATGAGCCTATAACCAATGCCATCATTATGTTTTGCAACAATTAGGTTGCGAAGGTCTTGAGACAGCTCTTTGCTTTTACCCATCATGAGATGTGTCTTGTGTGACACCTTGGCAAAAACCTTTTTGTAGGCCATCAGTTGGGACTGAACCAGCTGATATTAATTTGCACTGACAGGGGGCTGGATAGCTTTTTAATTACTGATAGTTTTCAGCTGTTGTCTTGGCTTTCCATGCCTTTTTGCACCTCCATTTCTTCATGTGTTCAATACTTTTTCTCTGTGTCATTTCACATAACTTAATTTCTGAACTTATTTGTTTTGGTTTCTTTGTATGTATGGATTACTTGGGTTGTTACCAACATCTGGTGAAAATGTCATGTCAATAGCACCTTTGGAAATATATTTATTGAGAAAAATGGTGACGTGTTCAATACTTATTTCACCCGCTGTATGTGTACAGTCGTGTGGCCCTAAAACTCATGTCTATCTGCTCTTCTTCCTGTGGTCTTTAGAGCTGGAGAACGGCCAGGGCCCAGTGGAGGGCTCTCAGCTCATGAACGAGATGGCTGTTGTCAAGGACGACTCTCCCAAGAAGACTGGCTGCCTCTACAAGATGGCGGAGCCCCTGCGCACCATCCGCGACGGCTGGGTGGCCTACTACAACCAGTCAATCTTCTTCGCAGGCATGTCTCTGGCTTTCCTCTACATGACAGTGCTGGGCTTTGACTGCATTACCACAGGCTACGCCTACATGCAGGGCCTCAACGGCTCTGTGCTCAGCCTGCTGATGGGCGCCTCAGCAGTGTCGGGCATCTGTGGCACGGTGGCCTTCACCTGGGTTCGCAAGAACTGTGGCCTGATCCGCACAGGCTTCATCTCGGGTGTGGTGCAGCTCTCCTGCCTAATGCTGTGCGTGGCGTCCGTCTTCGCACCGGGCAGCCCCTTCGACCTCAGTGTTTCGCCCTTCCAGGACATCTATAGCCACCTGACTGGGGAGAGCAGAGCCCTCCCGGAGGCCGCCCACACGGCTAGTGTGCTAACCAATGATGGTCAGGGTCTGCTGGTTAACGGTTCGACCGTGCCGCCCAACGAGGAGCTGCCGTCTCTGCAGTCCTACCTGTCAGTCAGCCTGCTGTTTTCTGGGGTCATTGCTGCTAGAATTGGTGAGTAACTCGAAAGTCCACATTGGGAAAAGCGCTCAATGAGTGCTACTATGCTAACAGTTACGCCGGTACAGAAGTTAAATTGTTTGAGGAAGTCTAAAACAATGTGTCACATCGTTCCGTAGCGCATTAACATTGTTGTATAAAACAGGGGTTCCCAAACTTTATGGGGGTGGGGACCCCTTTTGTGATAGCAGATTCAGCAAGGACCCCCTCAAAATCAGAATACAACTCTTGACTTTAGAGTGCGATAAAAATAGCATACAAAAGAGTTTTACTGCCGAGTTTTACGGACGAACCGAGTCTCGGGAAATAACATTTTCAAGAGAGAAAATGTTGCAACTCTGCACATTTAGCCAGAAATAACGGTTAGCAGATTTAAAAAGCTTAAAATTACAGCGCCTACATGTTCAAAACAACATTTTTAGGTACTACGAATCCCTGTGAGCCTCCCAGGCTATACTTCTAAAGCTATATTGTAGATTAATAATCTAAACCTCTTCCACAAACCCCATATTTGGTTAATTTTTTTTTAAAATAAATATTTATTTATTATTAAAGAAGAAATTGAGATCAGACCTCCCCAGCTTGGGAACCACTGGTATAAGGCAGCAGCCACCACTTGGAGGGAAGTTAACTCCAGATCCAGTGTTAATGTCTCCACAGAGAAATATTGGCAACCTTTGATGCCAATATAGTCTGATAATTAGTAATCGTCTTCAATATTGTTTTTATGTGCCATTCTGAATGTCCCCTCTGCAGGTCTATGGTCCTTTGACTTAACCGTGACCCAGCTCATCCAAGAGAATGTGATCGAGTCGGAGAGGGGACTGATCAACGGCGTCCAGAACTCCATGAACTACCTCTTAGACCTTCTGCATTTCATCATGGTGATTCTGGCGCCCAACCCAGAGGCCTTCGGCCTGCTCGTCATCCTCTCCGTCTCCTTCGTGGCCATGGGCCACATCATGTACTTCAGGTTTGCCTTCAAGAGCCTCGGGCGGCGCCTCTTCCTCTGCTGCTCGCCAGAGGCCCTCCCAGACTCTCCCTCCTCACTTCCCACCACGGTGTAACCCATTAGAAGCTCCGCAGTGCACACAGATAACCCCTCCTCCTCCAGCCATAAACCTAAACATGCTTGTAGCCCCCGCAGGGCTAATGTATTTACTTTTGCGCCTTACCGTAGCATGTACTGTCCTTGCCATTGTAGATAGCGTTTGCCGTCGCCGAGCGAGTGCGGCCGCAGACAGAGAAGGAGCCCCTCTCAAACAACCCAGATCACGAGGCCTTTAGTTTCACAAATAACCATAATTTCTCCCTACTTCCCTCCTTCCAATATTTAAATGTAGCGGTCTTGTCATGCAAGGCATGCATTCAGTTCAAAAGCTAAGTTAGGGTGGAAAATTGTAGGTATTGCTGCTTGTAACTACGGTTACAACTGCGTCAGAGCAAACGGGGGTTGCTAGGTGTTCCTAATGTTTAGTCCACTGTATATTCTCAATGTATCGTCACTATGGTCTTTCTCCCCCGTGTTGGTGTTAATGTACTAGCTACAGCAAAGAGCTGAAAAATTATGCATTTATATTAACAATGCTCTCAGAGACCAAAGTGGACCGTCTTATACAGCGTAAAAGGAAGTGAGGGAACGCTCATTAACTATTGTAGATCCCCTCCCCCGCAGTTGGCTTTTCACAGTAGATCTCTTATCAATTTTGAATTCAGGCTGTAACAATGTGAAATAAGTCAACGAGTATGAATACTTTCTGAAGACACTGTCTTCCAAGGTCTTTTAAAAAAAAAAAAATTATCGTGATTGTTACACAGCACTTTGTACTATGTCCATAATAACGAAAAGACCTTCAGGCACCACTTCATCATTTTGTACAAGGCTGAGCTCCTGCCTAGTCACGCCACTGAGGTTAACTGAAGGACTTTTAGTTTCCTGGCGGGCCCATGATACCGAGACATCATTACGCTAACCTCTGCCACAAACGCACACACAGCACAATCCTAAACCCAGACACCAGCATGAAAAACTGTACCACCTTTTCCCTGTTGAGTGGCTTTCAAAATCCCTCCGAGTTTAACTGCCCCTCTTCTCCCCTACATCTAGCAGACCTCCCCACCCAGTGTTCACATGCCAGAGTTAAATGGCAGCATCTTCAGGTTCTCAGCTAGCCACTGACTTCCTTTACACCAACCAGGCAGAACTGTATACTTGTAGCTCTTGGAACTCTCCAACACCACTCAAGGTTTGCAGATGCCTCATTTTATTTGTTTTTAAATGTGGTTTTATTTGCTGTAATACTCACGTTCACAATAGACTATGGTTATTACCTCTGACCATGTCAGACCTACACCACGGAGGTGATTTGGTAATGAAAATATTAGGGTTGGTGCAGAGAATAGCCACGGCACTAAGAGAACAGTGAGGCCTTTCTTTAGCTCTGGGCAGTGTATTAAAGGCTCTTGTAGGCAGATGTAATGAGACAGGACTGCAGGTTTGTGGAACTTGCAGCAGGTGTTCTTTAGAGGAATGCCAGGAACTGAGCTCAATGTTGATGTTTGGCATGGTTACCCCTCAAATGTAAAGTAAGCTCATTCTCCAGGAAAGAACAGTGCATTTGTTCCAAATGTTTATTCAGGAATACTTCATAAGGCTATTTATATTTTCCATATAACAATAGCCGTCAATTGATATTTACTATTTGATACACTGTACTGGATGTAAAATAATTGTTGAACATTGTCAGATTGTTGTCTTTAAAATGTTGGACGTCTTTTTTTTTTTTAACAACTTTTTAATGTTTTTATATAAGTGTTATATAACTTCTCAATTAGCAAATAAATGTTTTCTGAACTGTTTATGAAATTTCTCTGCCTTGTGTGTACAAAGCAATGCTCTCAAGCATAAGTGATATAGATATTAATTTTTTTGCTACTACAGGTAGCGTTAGTCGGCTGTACTTGCGCCAAAACTCCAGTATTTTTCATCCTATAGCTTCTCCATCTTTAAGTGAGCCAACATG
Source organism: Thymallus thymallus (assembly GCA_023634145.1). Classification (NCBI taxonomy): domain Eukaryota; kingdom Metazoa; phylum Chordata; class Actinopteri; order Salmoniformes; family Salmonidae; genus Thymallus; species Thymallus thymallus. The sequence continues at coordinate 2,784,565 of CM042407.1, read as the reverse complement.
TTTTCAGCACTTATTTCCCTGACTGATCAAAACTTGTTTTCTCATGCTCCCGTCTCTGCCGCAGACAAAGTGAGTAAAATGTTTGGAACATCAAATCGCAATATTGAATTGCAATACATATAGAATCAAGAGAATCGCAAAACATATAGACACCGAAGTATCGTAAGGTCGCTGGCACTTCCCAGCCCTAATGCATAAACCAAGAAAATAATGAGTACACAGTTCCAATGGACCATAATGTTCAGTCAGTAATCTCCCATTGTTAAAAACAAATATTGAATCATTGTGAGATCAATATGTAAATCACAGTTTGCAACATTGTGCAGGTTCACATTCCACAGGCATTAGTTCCTAATTTGCCACAGAAGCCCCTTTCAGACATCCAGTGTTAAATGGACTGACTTTAACCCAAGCTGTATGATCTAGACTTGTGTGCTTGGGGGCGAAAGACAGTGACAGATTGGGCGGAACAGACTTGTGGCCAGTAGGTCGACTGGCTTTTCGGGATGTGTCAATGCTGCCTGTCCCCCAATTGCTCACAAGCTCTCCAAAAAGGCCTTGTGCATAATATTGACACACTCTACCCAACGGTTAAACGCTCCTCCTTGCCTTGAGGGTGTAAGGGGAAAAGTGCACTTTAAGAAGTCCAATGTCGGCCTTCTGATTGGCGCAGCGTTGCTACAGATGCGGGTTCGGGCCGCGACTGGGAGACCCATGAGACGGCGCACAATTGGCCCAAGGTCGTCTGGATTAGAGGAGGGTTTGGCCGGCCGGGATGTCCTTGTCCCATCACGCTGTAGCAACTATTGTGGTGTGCCGGGCGCAAGTCCGATGTCTACTTAAATTAACTAAGACTCCAGATAAAACACACACAGATGTTTGTTTCATCAGACACGGTCACGCTGAGAAACACAATGAACATACTTTTAGCAAAATAGAAACTTAATTAGTTCAGATTTCCTGCTGAATGAACACTTTTTATATTAGGAGCACAGTGACCTATGACCTTGACATTGCCCTTGGCACCTTAACACTTGACTGGCTTTCTACCCTCAGTGATTTATATTCTGGTTAAATCCGG